>OZ020182.1:42999488-44249488 GCA_963971135.1 Stenus bimaculatus
TTCCTTACATAGAAAAACGTTTCGACCACTGGTTTGGGCCATAATCAGTTTCTAAAATTTTTTCACAATAATTTAGTTACAGTACAAAACATAAGTTGTTAGAAAAAAACTACAAATCATTTTATAAAAAAGTTAATTTTGAGGCAACCAATTTAAACTAAATAGATTTATATTTTGTAAAGATGAAGCTTTGGTATGTACAAAAGACTTGTATTACTTCTTGAAACGATTATTTTATGTCAAGATTTACAGGAGAAAACATACTGCACCACAAATCTCCAAAAAAATGTTATGGATTTGTACTGTTATTGAAATGAATATATTTTCAGGTTATGGATTTGTTATTTTAAATTGTGTTAAGTACTTAGTTCATTAAGAAAAATGGTAGGGCTAGGTTAGATTTAGTATTACCAAATTGTAAACTAATACAATGTTTTATTAGGATTAAGTTTCTTCTTCACTTTTTTAGTCCTAGTCAAGGTTAGTACTAGTCTTCCGGAAGTTATTTGTTAAAAAATTCAGATCTCTAAAACCCCGTCTTTACTTACATATTTTTTTGATGTCATTTGTCGTATTTTGATTAATTGGTAACAATGTTAGTCGAAGACTCATACTGTTCCTCTAATAATTTTAAAAATTTTAGAGAGTTATGTCGGTCAGACCAAGCAATACCTTAAAAAGAGACTACAACAACACAAACTAAGTTGTAGAAAAAACAATGATGATGCAGAAGGTATGACGGCATTGGCACAGCATACGATTGTAACTAAACAACAATGTATTTTGATAGTGTTGAAATTTTAGACGTAGAATGTAACTATAACAAGAGACTTATTAGTGAAATGCTGTTCATTCAAAAGAATAATTGTGTGAACTTCCTTGTGATACTGAAAAGCTTAGCCAGATTTATTGCAATATCCTTAATAGGTGCTAGCTGTACTCAAGTAATAAAAATGTACCAGTATTGTGATAGTATTAAGAATATAATAATATTAAGAATATGATATGTATACACCCGGTATATTATTGTAACGTTCGATATTTGACATAACACGCCTGTTAATTTTTTATACTCTTGTCGTGCACTGTTCTGTTATCATTGATATGTCAACTTAAGTCATCTTGGATGGTTAACGGTAATCACACGGTTCTTAGAAAAAAGAATAATTTTATCTTTTACACCTTTATAAATTATGTGTATAATGTACCTGTGCTGTTATATTAGAGTTCTAATTTTTGTTTTGACGGTTTGTTTTTGACCCGTGACAGGTGAGTTAAATTAGCTTTCATCATGTATGTACAGTTGCTCCCGGTTGGAAGTAGGACAAAAGTAATCACAATCACGTATTCTTTGTCCTGCTTCCAACTAGAACAAGCTTTACTTTGTACTTGTATATGTATTAATGTGTACAATTCTTGTTGTTTTTGTTTCGGCCAATTGCTATTTATATGATTGTGTAGGTTAGTGATTAAGCGCTATTAATTATAGGTTTACATATAGTTTTAGCTCCGAAGAAGGTAACGTGTGTTACCCAAACATCAGCGATTGATTGAAACTATAAACAACGATAAAAGGCTGAATAGCCAGTAATTAACCTGAGTTTTAATTTTAGAGAGTATTTACCTTTATGATAGTCCCTAAATTATTGTTCTTAAGCTCATGTAATAGAGGAACGAATATTATGTAGGTACTTTATCTATCTTAACTTAAAACCGCAATTTTTGGACTCATTAGCTTACCCCAAGGGTTTCTCGAAGGAAATGGTATCATAAAATATTTTTAATGGATATGCCTGGTTTCTAATTAGAACGTAAGGTACATTGATTATGTACCAGGTAATTCTTCATCTGGTGGCATATTGCATATTGAATTGGTTACTATAAGGCGGATAAAAAATTGTCGTAGATGAAAATGTTCGATCACCACTTTGCTTTCCTCTTCGCTTGTAACAAACTATGTGTCAGCATCAGAGACTGCTTGCAGTACTATGGAGTTGTATTTTAGGTAATTAAAATGGCGAGATCCGTTCCCTGCTGGACACTGCATTTCTGTCAATTGATTCTATGGAGATTGGAAATTTACAGCGCTTGTAATTTTCATCTGCAATCATTTTTAAATGTTGTTGACTGGGAAATGACATAAATTCTTCAAAAATATCATCATGCCTCATCAACGATTTTCCTAACTATACATTATACAAGCTCCTATTCTTAACATTGTTGTTAAGTTTCTAGATGAAAGTCCTGTAGATAAATACTTGAAATATACTTAAATGAAATGTTACATAACATTATTTTCAGGAAACGCCGTTAAATTAAAATGGAAGATTTTAAAAGACAAATTTAGAATTGAGCTTCATAAAATTCTAGTAAATTATTATCAATCAGGATATGACGACTACAAATCTAAGTGGCCTTTTTTTGTTTGTGAAACATAATATGCTTCCAAGTACAAAAACTTGAAGTTGAGGAAATTATAGATACAGAGTCAGAAATTTTTGGACTTGAAAAATCTATATCAACATCTTAAGTTGCAAGTTGCAAGAAAATCTACAATACAAGATGGTAATAAAAATGCTGTCGTGACGATATCAACAAAGATTTGGAAATGGAGCAACAGAAAATAGATAGATATTATGAAACAGGAATTTAATAAGGATACTGAGAAATAAGTCAGATTTCCATTTCCCTTATGAGTTTACTACTGTATTTGGAAGAATTGGACAGTTTGGAAGCATTCGACGTAAACAAAAGACTACTTTACATGTTTAGCACCAAGATAATTTCATAATTCAAACACTCGGGCTAATAGTTAGTGAAAAGCTAACTGAAGAATACCAAAAACTGTTTTAAAATGTACCTTAATGTTACCTACATAAAGTATTTCCACTGGTGATTTTTTGAAATTCGTTGTATTTTATTGTAAGCCTTTTTTCTATTTTTGTAATATAATGGAAAGTTTTCATTTTCATATATAAAAATCCAAAAACTGATGGAATTCGCCATTTATTAAATGACTTAAAAAATGAATACCCTGGATCTAACCTTCGACTAAGTCCACCGAACCTTTTGTCCCGATACCAATCCAGATGTGGATATTTGTGTAAACTAACCTAACCTATTTTACCGAACATGGTGGATTATTGAATAATTTCCATGGTAATAAGCAACATGCAAGTCTTAATTTCCCAGAATTGTAGAAATTGACAGTTCCGAAAAAAGTTAAGAATTCTCCGCATCTGCATCGTACTTGTCAGCCACAAAAAGTATTGGAATTGCAACTATGCCTAATTTACCAAGAACTACGGACAATATTTTGCTCCCGCTGCGGACGCCCAGGGATTTTATGTCGAAAGTGCCAGGGATATCAAAGAAACTCAATCGGAACTGCACGCTAGAGCATCAACAACAGTATCTCAAGCACCTACGATACCCATTACCGCTTTTATCTTTCCTGATTTCTTGCACTTTAAGGTCATGTCGTTTGGTCACCTTCCACTTCCTTCTCGACCGTATTACTAAACGTAAACGCTTTCGAGTACAACATTATCCTCAATAGTTTGTTCGAAGATCAGCTCTGTCATTTGCAGAAAATCTTCCTTCGCATCTGTCAGACCAATAGGAAAATATTTGGAATATAACTCCAGAGTATTTCCAGAGCCCAGAGCGACCCCGACTAAATTACGGCTATCCTGGAAGTAGCCTTTTGGTATCGTTGTATCATACCCGATTTACTTAAAATTTCAACTCCTACGACGTTACCACAAATGGAGTTGGTAAACTGAAAAGGAAGAAGAGACTGCATTGAAGCAATTTAAGTCTGGTCTTACGTGTTTCCCAAATCTCGCAAAACAGGTACCGAATGATGAAGACTTAGGATGAACAGTCAATACTCTACCGATTTGCCTCTTGTCATCAACATCGCTCGCAGCGATTTAGTACCGCATTTCTAAACAATTTCGAATGGAAGTTGTCATGTACAAGATCAAATGATATTGGCAATTGGGTGCAAGTCAGATGTGGCAGAAATTTTAAACCCATAATGATAGTAATAGTATTATGTGTAAATCTATAATAATCTTCCTTTTCTTCGTTTCATTTCAGGCTGTAGTGTCCAGGCATTCCCAATGATTTTGTGAAAAATATGAAACTGTAATGAATACTTAATTTAATTCTGTTAGAATTATCTTACGATTTACATATCTACTACAAGAACTACTGTAATTACTTGATATTATTATTTAACCTCACGCTTAGTAGTTTTCGAGTCGATGTACACGTAAATAGTTATTTAAACCTAAAATTTCAAAATAATTTATACAGTTGTATTGCTAAACTATAAAAACAAATGAATTACCCAAGCAGTTAAATGAACAGCGTTTACAAGTCAAAAGCAACAGCCCGCAACCACAATTAGGTTTATTTTACGCATATCCTTCCTAAAATATACCTCCATATGGAAATACAAATGCTTCTAAATATAAACCACCCCGAAAATAACGCCCGACAATTCTAAAAAAGCATATATCATTTTTCAACTAAGCCGGAGGTCACATGAGAGGACCCTAATTGTTATTTTTCGAACACAAATTTTACTCCATGCATACAATATTCTACAATTCATCATTAGAATTAAATCTGACGTTTCAATATTAAATTAGTGTAGAAATACCGTTTAAAAGCTTAGTATATTAATTTGCATATAAAATCAGTCCCGTATGTAGGAAAAAGCACGAAGAGGTTCTCATTTTGAAAGCTGAAAGCTTCTTTTATTTTATGGACGTACTAAACTAAAAGCCATAAACAAAGGACGAGCTCATTATGATTATAGCCGGCATAACCAGCAGCAGCGGCGTTTAAATTTAAGTTTCCAGCTTCCTAAAACAACTTTTATGTGTCCACTTTCAAGAAATCTTATATAAATCTAATTTTTGTTAGAGAAAGTCTGTAAATTTAATCTATCAATTTATGTGTTTTATGGTTATTTGGGGTAAACGAGTATGTACGTAGAGGCTAATAATTTTAGTAACCCAATTAACGTTTAGTAGTTATGTATTTTACAAAATACGACTTTGTAATAAACGCGTCTTATACATTTGCTGTAATTACATCCATGTTGTCTCTGGGGAACAAAGAATGCCGGCAGCTTTATAAATTACAAAAATAAAAAATATGAGTGGGATGCTCATGATTTATGCATCTCAGCTCTTAAATTAGAGAAGCAATTTTTTTAAATTAACATGTACGTATTTGATTTCGTGTCCGATGATTTTACTCTGAATAATATGTAATTACTAAAATATGAGATGTCTTTTACGTCTTCTAAAGATGGAATGTTACATTGGAAAGATAAGCAAATAAATATTAAAAATGTATAATATCTTAGTGTTGGACTTTTTACTTTCAAAATTTTACAAGAATGCTCGAATAAATTTTATGCAATTCTTGACAAAATATAAATAATTTATCCCATACCTTAAAAGGCAAAAAGAAATAAATTAAATTAAGGAATATTAAGGTTGCGTCGATGGAATTGCATGATTATGAAAACAGTTGCCGTTTTTCACCATGATCGACTATTATCGACCATACACATTAATGGTCAGTGAATGTTGCTTATTTGTTAAGAAAAAAGTGGATAACCAACAAGTCTAGTTGGTAAATGCTGTGGAATTGTTGTCATTAGATCATTTTGTCTTATTGAACTATTGGAAGAAGAATAAAGAAATTAAAGATTTTCTAAAAAATATGATGGGTCGAGAGGGCGGTCATTGAATTTGACCTCATTGGATTAATTGGATTATTTTTTATGGGATAAAATAAAGGATATTGTTTATGAACAGCGATCAACCGCAATGGAAAATAATAAAGAAACTATTGAAAGAGTTTTTCATTGTTAGACTGTTGCAAAAATTTTAGGATCAGTGGCAGTCGTAAAGGAATTTAAATTTGTTTAAATCAAATCGTAGGCTTTTTGGGTGGAGCGTAATGTAGCATAACGTAAATTCAACAAAACGCAAAACAGAAACCGTAATCCAAAATCCCCAATTCTGTATAACGAAATTTAGCATAACGTAATTCGGCATAGCGCAATGTAACAGAATCGTAAAATAGGATAAACCAGAAACCGTAACTTGGCATACGGCAATGTAGCAGAATTTTAAAATAGCATAATCCAGAAACCGTTACGCCAAATTACGGTTTCTAGATTATGTTATTTTACGATTCTGCTACATTGCGTTATGCTTATCTATGCTTTGCCAAACACCTAAATATTTTTTGAACTGTAATGAATTTAATAAAAAAGTTTAAACAAAAGTTTATTTAATTTAAACAAGCTACCATTTAAACATAATTTTGAATATACAGGGTGTTCGCTTTATTAGTGTACGGCACCTAACTTTCGTTTTTTAAATGCAACACCCTGTATATTTTTATATTTTTGGATTCTACGATTAATTTTAGTAAACTTTTGTAAAAATCATATTAACATTTTATTGTTAAATATCAAAGAACTCTAACAAAAGCCAATCCTATTTTAAACGTAAAGTCAATTATAAAATTAAAATTAATTCGATATTTTGTAAGATTCGATAAGCAAGTTTAACGCAGAACTTTTCCAAAAATACTTTTTCGAAAATCAGAGTAATTATTTTACATAAAATGAATCAACTAAGCGAATATGAGAGAGTTACATTATTAATGATTATTGGAATTGGTGATAAGAGAAGATCATTTAGAGATGCAAGAGATGTATTTAACGGTATGTTTGCCGATCGCAATCCAATAAGTGTCGGCACTGTCAAAAAACCCTAGACCTTTTCGTCACTCTTCATTCCATCAGGAATAAGGTTGGATCGGTCGCCCAAAAACTGCCACCTCCCTAGAAAAAAGGCAAGAAATAATGGAACAAATAGTGGAGACTCCAAAAATTAGTACCTCCCAATTAGCATTGAATCATGATGTGAGTATAACGTCCATTCGTAGAGTTTTAAGAAAAGAAAAAGCACACCCTTATAAGGTCCAATTAATTCACGAACTGACAGAAGACGATCCTGATAAGAGAATGGAATTTTGCGAAATTCTTCAAAACCAAATTACTAATAATCCTGCCATGTTAAGAAACATTTTATTTTCTGATGAGGCCACATTCTGTTTAAATGGGTCAGTAAACAGACATAATTTAAGATATTGGTCAACAGAAAATCCACATTGGTGTGAAGAACTTCATACCCAATATCCTAAAAAAGTCAACGTTTGGCTAGGCGTTATTGGCAATATAAAAGTGGGACCATTTTTTATCGACGGAATATTAACATCTCAACGTTACTTAGAGTTACTTCAAAATGAAATAATACCTCACCTCTGTAATATCTTCAATGAGGTGGAATGGAATAATATTTGGTTCCAGCAGGATGGAGCCCCGCCACATTATGGTGCAGAAGTTCGAACATACCTAGATAGAACTTTTCCGCAAAGGTGGATTGGAAGAAGAGGATCAATTGAATGGCCACCGAGATCACCGGATCTACAATCTAATTCTCAATTTGGGGACATCTAAAATCAAAAGTTTATGTTAACAGGCCAGAAAATCTTGAAGATTTAAGGAGGAAAATAAGTGAAGAAGTTCAGAATATTACGGAAGAACATTTGGGAAACTGTTTGAGGACATTTATGGATAGGTTGGGGCATTGTCAAGCTGTACAGGGCTTGCAATTTGAACATTTACTATAATTGTTTTAAACGAATATTAAAAAAATCGCGAACGTTCACAAAATTATTATTTTCATTAAATGATTTTTTATTTCGTTGTTATTTCTTTGTTTTAGAATTGTGCTTTAATTATTGTTTGTAAAATTTGCTAGAAATAAAGGTTTTGTTGGAAATTGTTTTAAGTTCAGGAATTTCAATAAGTAGCTACAACTCGGTTTTATAAAAAATGATTTTCACAAAAGTTTACTAAAATTAATCGTAGAATCCAAAAATATAAAAATATACAAGGTGTTGCATTTATAAAACGAAAGTTAGGTGTCGTACACTAATAAAGCGAACACCCTGTATATTCAAAATTATGTTTAAATGGTAGCTTGTTTAAATTAAATAAACTTTTGTTTAAACTTTTTTTTTTAATTCATTACGGTTCAAAAAATATTTAGGTGTTCCGTTTTTTTGGCGGACCCTGTATATGGAAATCGGCCATGATGACGATGGAACCTAGAATAAAATAGAAGGGAATTTTTGAAGTGCCAATTCAACCAAACGATCAGAATTGTTTTTTTGGTAAACTCAGACCATGCAATTATCCTGGACCATGCTCTGATCAACTTTTGGGAAAACAAGTTAATGTAATTTAATTTATTTCTAAAGTATACAACTCTCCGTTATGGGATGGTTTTGAATTTGGAAAAATGCGTTTTGATCATTTTTCCAAAAGTACGCCCCTATAATAAACTTGAAAAATAGAAATTCTATATGAAATATAAATTGAATTTTAAATGCAGTCAAAGCTGTTTTTGTTAAATTTTCTATGACAAATGCCCAAAAATCAATTTTTACTAGCGAAAAGTACACTTTTCAAACATTTGGCGACTAGCTTCTTAATACTATTATATGTATATATCTGGACTTTTTTCACTTAATGCTAAATTGTTCGCTCATGTAGAAGAAGTTTTATGATTGCAAATGCATCTAACAGCCCTAATAGCTCGAGAGCCAGTAATAGAAGAAAAAAACTGTATTAAACAGAACCATAAGAAATGCCAAAATCTTAATTTGTAGAACATGTACATCGGTAAAATTGATTCGCTGGCTAGTGGTTACAAAATCTTCCAAAGAAATTCTTAGGAAAATCTACAATTTTAAATCATCTTGCACCATTTAATTTAAATTAATTAAACGAAAAACCAACGGAAAATATTCGCCACACGTATTGGCTGCGTACAAATGACTCTAGAGCTGTTCGAATTTGGAAGTGATATATTATACAAAAGCATCGATATTTTGGAATAAAACGAACAGTTTTTAGCCATCTAAATTGTATGGCGATCACATAACCTCATATTTTAGACGAAAATCTATAAAATTATCAATTTGCCAGATGGCCCAACATAATTATAAAAATGGTCAAAAAAGCAACAAAATCACACAACGTCAAAACACAAACTTTAGACTAATCTGTAAAGACTGTATCCGCCCAAAATGTATAGCGATTAGTTTCCGTTGGGATTTTTTTTCTGTTTAAGTAATTTAAAATAAATGCCAGATGGTGCTAGATGAATTGTGGATTTTCCAAGCATTTTTTCCGGAAAATTTAAAAACCGCTGCCCAGAGAAATTGTCTGCCGAACCAATTTTTGCGATATAGATGTATTCTAAAAATTAAGATTTTAGGGGTTTGTAATGGTTCTGTTTAATACATTTTTCTATTATTGGCTCCCGGTCTATAAGTGTGTGGGATCCAATTTAGATATCAAACAGACCTTCCATGCTCATGTTAACAACATCAGTAAAGCCTTGGGATGTGGTTTTCTTGAAACATAAAATATGGTTGATCGCACATGGCGACTATTGCCAATACCACTAGATATAGTGCACTCGTGTGGGGTAAAAAAATCACCCTTAAAAGCATGGTTGACAAACTAGCCAAAGTGAAGAGGCTATTATCTGCTGATAACTGCAGCTATGGAAACACTACTTTTGCACCCGCAACTACCCTTAACACTTAGTTGTAATGATGGAAACAAAACAAGCACCTGAATCCTGAAACCCACAAGCCAAGAATAAACAGTGAACTACATGAAAAAACGATCTTAACAATGATATTGGACTTGAAATGACATGAAATACAACACATTCTGAAAACATTCAGAGTAATAATACTGCCCCGAGACGAATGTGAACACAACTTAAACGGGTGTAGTTGGATCTATTTGTTACACATATTATGAATCCAAATACCATATCGGGAAGAAATTTACGGAGGTAAGCACCAGGGAAGCAAGTTACGCTTTTTCTGATGTAAACAAGCTTCCGAATTTCAAGCAAAGTAGCCGTTACTGACTACTGTACCTGTAATTGAGTCCTTACCGGTCATATTGCTTGTATCAACAGTTTAGAAGAATTATTGAGAAATAGAAGAAATCAGCTGGGCACGAATCGGTCTTTGTGATCATTTTCGAGACTAGGAAAAATTACTAGGATTACTACGAAGAAAAAGCTGGTAACGAAATAAAACAACTTGAGAAAAAACTGGACAAGTCTTCTAGGCATAGGTAGTGCATGGCGGGAGAACGTTGAGACTCCACCGCATCTACAGCAGAGGTATATCAAACTCATTTGAAATAGAGGCCCTGTTTTGGTCATACTACTGTATGAGGGTACAAATTTAAGTAACAATAAAATAAAACGTATAGTTCCTAGTGTACTTTATTACTAAAAACAAAAACGAACCGAATATATTTAATGTTACAAAATTCGAAGGACGAGGGCCTCATATCTTGGTACCAAGGGCAGCATGGTGAGTTTGATACCCCTGGTCTACAGAGTGAATGTAAAGCTTTCGTACATATCAAAGAATACCTATCCTTGAAGAGCAAAAGCTAACCAATCAAATACTGAAAGCCGTCTCAGATAATCCTGGTCTTTATCGAAAACATCCGTAGTGCATGGACGCTTTACTCGTGAGTGAACCACCTCCCGTTAATAAAAAATAGCCTCCAGCTATAATATTGTTAATTCGTTTTCGTATGACACCTTCAGTTTTAGCCTAGAGATCACCGCCTGCCTTGTGAGTAGCACCTTTAATGTTATATATTATGGAAGTTATTTTTTGGTATATGGCTGTAAATAGTCATAATATGGAGAAATCTTGAATTGTAGACTTCATCGAGGTTTGGTTCAGTGGGTGGACATCCATGATATTTCCAATAAGCCACTGTCCTTGGAATTAATCCAAAATCTATTTGTATTTTTTCCTGTTATACAATTTTAAACTGATTTTTCTCAAAAACTTAAAAAAAATAAATGGACGATGCTGATTTTTTTACACCCTGTATATTTATCTTATTTTATAATTTTGATACCGAAGATGCATTTCAATACATTTATTTCTTATATATGAGTAAAATTGATTTAAGCAAGCTCTATTTGTAACTTAATATCCTAGAATGTAATTGCAGATCCCATTCAAGATACATTACGTAGTGCACAGAAGTGCAACATTATATCAGCATAAGGTAATTAAATTATATAAACCTTTTGAGACTTAAAAACTAAATTACTTTAATATTATACAAGTTTCGAGATTATACTCTATAATTACACTCCTATATTTTTATTATAATTAATATAAATATGTAGTTATTTATGTGACAAGTACGAAAAATAATGTATTAGACATCAGTTCCAATTTTTTGAATTTTTCCAAAAGTATTATAAATTAATAAAATAATGCAGTCCTCTTCATTGCACCTTACGAAGAGGACTCAAGTGAGCAGTATGTGATGCTGATGAGTGCTAATAAGCACGAAACGCAGCGTCCATCACTCTGCAAATTTGTGTAATTGCTGCTTGCTACACCTGGCCACTATAAAGGTAGATCTAAGGAATTATCCTTTTTTTTGATTTTTATCAAACCAAGATCCACATCATCGATTGCAACTTTGTTGTAATTATTATTAGATATTCGCGATTTCAGAGATCAGATACGACCTCTGGAGGTCATTTGAAAAGCTAGTAGTGGAGTAATAAATAAAAAGCTATTTATGTAAACTTTATGTGTGTGTGTACTTACAAATTAATTTGTCACCAGTAATGCTATATGCTATAAACGCTACTGCAGTTACTAACACCAATATTAACAACTTAAAGCACCACAAAGAATTTACTCGCCATCCTCCATTTTTTTATAAAAACGTCAAAATAGTACCATCTGTACGTAGTCGAAATTCCCAATTCATAATGCCAATAAATCATAGTATGGATTATATAGAGCACCAACTGATTTATCTTACGTTGGAAGTACTTTGATGTATACGCAGAAAAAGTCACGTAAGGTGTTATACAATAGCTAGCAATGTGTTACTTTAAAAATAAACATTGCATGCGTGTTTCGTTAATTTTGTTCTAGATTTAGTTTTAATTCCTGGAGAAAGGTATACGTATTATAAAAATACGTCTGAATATATTATTTCATTATCCAACTTAATGTATAAGTTTGAAAAAAAATAAATGCGGTCTGTCGAAAAGAATATTACGAGATTTAATATTAAAATGAAATTTAATCTTATATGGACTTTAAAACTGTTTGAGTTTGATTAAAATAACCTTTTCCTTAAGGGTATGCGGAGAAAAATGGTAAAAACTAATTCAGCTTTTGTTTCGTTTGCAAAGTTGAAAGAGGAGTTTTGTTTTTCAATTAAATAACGTCGGGAATCACTTGAACTTTTTAACTTTTATATTATTTTATCTCAACGATTCGAAACTAAAAATGCACTTTCGTATGCAAAGCGGACACATTCAAGTGCAGTATCATCTCTAGTACCTCACCATCATGTAACTCGCGCGGAATGCGAAATATCCGACCATTTCATCATTATTATTCTTATAACACCATCTCCAAACTTTAAAATTAGTCTCTTCAAATTCCAGAAATTATTATCTTACCTTTCGCCTTTGGCGTAAACTCGCTCCTGAAGATGTAGGACATCGTGCCGGACGTCCGCCAGCAAAAGCAGTAGGAAATCAAGCGAGCCCTTTTCACCTTTTGGTCCTCTCGGACCGCGTTCTCCCTGGATGCCAGGAGGACCTCTACTGCCAGGCGCCCCGGCCTCACCCTGCGCAAAAATCAATTATTTATTATAAAATTTTGTTCTTATCAATTGGGACATATTTTGATAAATCGCATAGAACGATAATAATTTATGTAACTTGGAGTTGGGTAAAAGTGAGTAGAAACATTAGGCTGATGGATAGGTTTATATGATAGTATTTCGCTTTCTGTCATTTATTACGGAAATCCATTCCCCAGCCAATGCTTTTTATTCACGAACATAAATTTCTTCCTGCTTTATTGGCCCGTCGGCGAAAACAAATTTCAAAGGAGTTTTATTAAAAATGAAACAACCGGCAATAAGATTATTAGTAATTTAACACAATCTTATCCTCTACAGGTTTTATTAAATAAAATTTTAACTAGCTGTTTTAATTATAATTAAAAGTTATAAACACTTTCATTATTTCTAAAAACAAACGATTTTCTCTACTTCCACCTTTTACCCATGATTAACTATAGTTGTCTGATTCTGACATAATTGTGAGCATTGGTTCTTCTGACACAAAATTATTTTGCTGTTTTAGTTTACGAGTAGAAATTAAAAGAAATGTGATTTCAAGTGAATTGAACTAGATGAAATCGTGAAAACCTTTCAATATTTTTATAAATACGATAAAAATAACCAAGATCCTAGAATTTAATTATTAACCTTATTCTAGGTTGCTGTAAAAATGGCGCATAATCTCCATGGTGCATTCTTATAAGCACTTTAAGAATTATTAATACAAGTTAAAAAATATTTGTTTACAAGTACGTTATTAATATAAAAACTAACAACTGTGAAGAAATAATTAATTTGCGAAAGCTTGTTATTGGGTCAGAATATTTCTTCTATGTCCTCGATCTTTGCGATTTTACTATACTGACAGTGATAAACGAGAGAGAAGTTCTTTTCCAATTGTTTACAAATCATTCTGAGATTACATTCAGGAATTCTGATTTTTAAATTATGCTTCCTGAAATTCAATTGACGATTCTCAAATACAACTGATACTTTCTGAATTACAATTCACTTTTCTAAATTCCAAATTACAATTGATATTTTCTGAAATTGAATTGATATTTTCTGAAATTGAATTGATATTTTCTGAAATACAAAGGTAAGGTTGAGCTCGCCTACTAATATTGTTTTGAACATTTCCCAACATAATCATAGTGATTAATCTTCCTGCTTCTTCTATCTTCTCCATTTTTTATCTCAATTGTTTTTAATATGACCCCAGAAAAAATCAAGTGGTGTTAATTAAGTCTGGTGATCTGTAGGCCAGGGATTTGGATCTCGGCGACCAATCTGCATATTGGGATACTTTTCGTCCGACCAAGCCCGAATATTTCTAAAAAATGCGAAGGTCCAGTTTTTGCGCAACTCTTCTTGTACAAGCTGCTTTACGATAATGTGATACACAAAAGAAATGCTAAGGCAGCCAATAAGCAGATGCTTTCGTGTGGCTCGGAACATCCCTTAATCTCGCCCCACCTTTAGTCGGTGGTGAGATTAACCACGCACTCCCCGACTTTACGATTTCATCAACTTTACTTAGAATTTCCCACTTAACTATTGAATAGCGGTGGGCGAGACTATGACTAGGATATTCAAGCCGCACGAAATCTTCTTATTGGCGCTGACATTTCTTTTGTGTACAACACTATCGTGAAGCAGCTTGTACATCTATTTGGGATCTCTTGAAATATAATATCAGGAATGGAACTTATCGATGAGATAACATAATAGTTTTACATCGGTCAAATAACAAGATAAGAAAAGTACATGTATGTCAGATGTCAAACAAATATTTAAAATAAATAATGGTACACATACGTTGTAGCTAAGTTAGATGCATAATTTATTTATGTTTCAATTATATAAGGATATTGCAACGTTGATGATTCTTTATTTTTATACTCTCTCCTTTAATAACAATTTAAATAAATAATTGAACTAAATTTACTACATCACTTTAACCTACTATTAACATGACGAGCCATGGTACTAATTGGAGATCGGCACCAGGTCTCCTTCTTACTCTAATGCCTAATCACCAATCTAGTCATTCTAATTCACTAATACTCAAATTTATTCTTTCTTAATGTCCTCTGTATACAGGGTGGTGATAAAGTTTGGAACCAAGGTCATAACTTCTGTAAAAATTTTTTTTGTAAAAATCGCTCGGAGAGGTCAATTTTTGTTTTAAAAATGCCATCTTTTGGAATGAAAAAAATTTTCATGACGTCACTGATAACTTCACTATGACGTCATCATCAATTTTTTTTAAATGGAAACCCCTACTTTTTTTACACATTTTTCATAGACCTTTTTATCATATTAATGATCATATAAAAATATTTAAATAAATTTCAACCATTTTTGAAAAAAAAAAAATTTACTCAAAAAAAAAATTATTAATTCTCAATGAAAATATGGCAAGAAAAATAAATTAAACTAATTTTTAGTTTAAAAATAACAAATTATTATTGAAAATATTCCAATTGTTCTTCTTTACACAATTGGAATTTTCTTAAAACTAATTTTAAATAACTTTTAATGAAAAAGGTAATTAAAATAAAATTTTAAATCCATTTACCAATGCTTGAATAGCTTTTTGTTTAATAATAATCAACAATTATTAAGTTTTCCGAAATTTAAAATGCCTCGTTTAAGCGAATGCGAAAGAATCGAAATTTTAATTATGGTAGGATTCGGCGATAGAAAAAGAACCCATGGGGAAGCTTTTGCTTTGTTTAATGAGCAATATCCAAATAGACCGCAAATCTCAAGATCTACAGTAAGTAAGTTAGTTACCAAATTTGCAGAAACAGGATCTGTAGGAGATTTGCCTCGACAAGTGAATGAAGAAATCAAATTAAATTTATTACTTGCGATTGAAGAAAATCCCAATATTTCAACAAGAGATATTTCAAGAAATAATAATGTGGATCATTCTTATGTCGCAAAATTATTAAGAAAGGAAAAGTATCACCCATACAAAATAAAACTCATATAAGAGTTAAATGAAGATGATCCCGATCGCCGACTGCAATTTTGTGAAGAAATGATGGCGCGATGTGATCAAAATCCAAATGTTTTAAGTAGTATAATTTTCTCCGATGAAGCTACCTTTCAATTGAATGGATCAGTGAAAATCCTCATTGGGTTGTAGAATCCCATAGTCAAAGACAGGGAAAGTTAAATGTATGGGTGGGAATGATTGGCAGACGTTTTATAGGACCTTACTTTTTTAATGAAAACCTTACTGCCGAAAGATACTTGAATTTTTTGCCTGATTTGCTACCAGTTTTACTTCGTATTTTCCCCAATTATGAAAATCGCAACATTCCTAACCAAAACATTTGGTTTCAACAAGATGGGGCTCCTCCACACTTTGACAGGGCGGTGCGAGAATTCCTTAACACCACGTTTCCCAACAAATGCATAGGTCGGAGGGGACCAATTGAGTGGCCTCCGCGATCTCCCGACCTAACGCCCTTAGATTTTTTTTGTGGGGACATTTAAAATCAAAAGTTTATTTCAATAGACCTAATAATTTACAAGAATTGGAGCTTATAGGGGTTTTCATTTAAAAAAATTGATGATGACGTCATAGTGAAGTTATCAGCGACGTCATGAATATTTTTTTCATTCCAAAAGATGGCATTTTTAAAACAAAAATTGACCTGTCCGAGCGATTTTTACAAAAAATTTTTTTACGTAAGTTATGACCTTGGTTCCAAACTTTATCACCACCCTGTATAGCCTTTTGTCCTTATACATGACCCAGTCACGATCTATTGATTTTACTTTGAAAATACTAATTAGGTACTTATTTTTTTGGTAAAATTATCTATCGTGGCAATATGTTTTCGCTATCATTATCTACAGGATAAACATCATTTCGTTATTAGAAGCAAATTCAATGTTCTTTTAAATGCAACTGTATTGAGAATTCCTAAAATTGCAGGCAGTTTGTTATAAAATGTTGTACAGTAATATGATATGCCAATTTTTTAAGACGTGCTGCAGGAAGACAAATATCACTTTTAGAACGTGTATTATAGTCATGATCATGATAGTCGTAATGATGTTGAAAATCAGTTATTTTCTAAGTGTAGAAGGCAATGAAGATAAAATGCCAGGGAATGTTAGAATTTTCTTTGAAATGAAAACGCCATTGCAATTGCAAGAACGCCATACCTAAGATGGCTCTTAAGTATAGGCGTGATAGATTATTTTTAGGCAAGAAGTGAATACTTTTTGAGAGTTATCCTTAAGTAGGAAGGCAGCAGAGTTTTACTTGTGCAACAGATTATCTACTTATAATTTCCAAGCTACCTTATTAAACTATCCGAAACAAGGTAGAAGAATTTTGTTGACATACAAAATCCTTCTGAGATCGGGTATGGTCTCAAAGTAAATGTGATATTTACAGTTTTATCCTTGTTGATTTTGAGTTTGTTACTTTGAAATCAATCATTTGGAGAGAGTAATTTATTGGATATTTTGAGCTAGCGATAGTAAAATCATGGATATTTTGAGCTTACTTACAGTAAAATCAGAGTAGAAATAATTGTGTCGTCTGCGAATAATATTGATTAGAAACAGAGAAAAATCTCAAATGTAATTACGTCCAACTTTATTAATTATGCCTAAAGCATTAAAAAACTTGTTTTTAACTTGTTTTAGACATAATTGTTAAAGTTGGACGTAAGTTGCATTTGAGATTTTTCTATGTTTCTAATTAACATTAGTCCAAACCCTCGTGTCAACCACAATTTACATTGAAAAATATTAAATTTGCATTACCGAAGACATATGGTAGGGTACTTATGAAAATAAGCAATTGTTGAATATTATTGAAAACTTTTATTAAAATTAAAGGTTCCTAAGGATAAAAATTTTCAGTCGCGGATGACGGAAAT
Organism: Stenus bimaculatus; assembly: GCA_963971135.1. Taxonomy (NCBI): domain Eukaryota; kingdom Metazoa; phylum Arthropoda; class Insecta; order Coleoptera; family Staphylinidae; genus Stenus; species Stenus bimaculatus. The sequence goes on from OZ020182.1 coordinate 43,017,234, forward strand.
GACGAGAGGAATTCTTTGCTTAGCAACGTGTCAGCGTAAAGAACACGTTGCTGAGGAAAGTATTTCGCTCGGCATTTCCGTAGTCCGCGAACGAAACTTTCAGTCGCTAGCAAAACGCACCTTTAGTATAGTTTTTATTTTAATAATTATAAAAAATTTTAGTTGTGAGCACTGTTTCAAGTAAATAGTTGAAGTTTGTTATATTAGTAACACTGATTGATTAAAGAAATTTCTATACGTTTAACTTTAATTTCAATTATAATGTAGAGACCATGAAATAGAGCCTTGTGGTACCCCTAAATTTAAAGTAGTAAAACTTGAGAGTATTTCATTAAAATACACTGACCTGTTACTAAGGAATAATAGTATTAGCCTACAACTATTTGGATGGATGTTGAATATGTATAATTTTGTAGCAGTATACTGTGAGGAATGGTGTCGAAAGCTCTTGAGAGATCCAAATCCACATGATTACTTCTTACATTTCTACGGTTCTTTCGATTCTTAGGCATCCTTTATTTTTCAAAATAGGCATAAATGATCCCACTTCTCTCAACCTTGGATTCACTCTTCATAACATTATTATTCTTGGGCCGGTCGAGATCGTATCGTCGACGAGACTAGAAGGACAGACCTTAATTGTTCATGTGAATGAAAAGAACAAAATGATGAAAGTAGTCGACGACACGATCTCGACTGGTCCAAAAATAAGCCCGCTGGACATCGCTCCGCAGATAGTTGGGTAACAGTGTGGGAACTACCTCTAGCACTATCTAAAATTATGTGCACGTCCAAATTATTAACTTCTCACGTTGATTATCAAGTTTTTCATAGCTTGATAGGTAAATGTCATGTTGCCAATTTTTTGTTTGCAAATATTTTCTTAAATTGTTACTTTTAACAGTTAAATATCTTTGCAGTTTCTTTAAACTTTAGGGTTTTTGAACGGATGAAAGTAATAATGCAATAATCTATCTATTTTTTTACAACTATTGTAAAAATAACATTAAATCTACCTCTATCTTAAAGAATTGACCAGACGAATTTGTCTTAATTTTTTTTCGAGTCTATTAGGTGCATCCTAACAACGTACTATTGAGATTGTGGGCCATTTTTCCAGCAACCTGTATAAAATACAGGGTGTCCCAGAATTCGCGCATAAACTCTTTGTTGGGGACTCTTCAGGGATACCTGGAAAAATAGTTAAAAAATCCTCTTGGCCTATTAACCGAGATATGAAGAATAAAAGTTTGAAATTTCTTTATTATCATGAATTTTATTTGTTTAGTAATAAATAAAATCTTTACAGCTTATGTATTTTTTAATGGAAATTAAATGCAATCATTAAATTTTAAAATTTATAAAATAGGTTTAATATTGTATTTATTACTAAATAAATAAACGAGTTTTCGAAATTCATGAAAATATAGAAGTCGAATCCCCAACTTTGTCTCTTAATATCTCGGTTAATTGGCCAAGCGAATTTTTAACTATTTTTTCAGGTATCCCTGAAGGTGAGAGTTTATGCGCGAGTTCTGGGACATCCCATCCTGTATAATTATTACTACTATTAATTAAGTACATATGTACTGCTAGCAGTCCCAAGTAGTATAAGATAATGAACAATCAGTGATTACTGATTGCTTGAGTGCTTGAGCCAAGTAGGAATGACTTCTGATGAGTGATGGGACCTTCGAAGTCTTTCACCTCGTGCGAGCTTTTCAGTGATTTAAAGATGATGTTGTTTGTACCAACTTCTTGGCCCAAGTGGCTCAGTGTAGAACATAGTTTCTAGTGATTGAAACCTCTTTTCGAGAAATAGTTTCAGATCTTCCAAGTACTGTACCTGATTTTGTTATTTGCTGGGTCCCATGTTCTTATGATGAGTCTGGCCACCAATGATCTGCCATGCTAAGGAAAAGATCCCGAGATTTTTTACACCTGTCAGACATTCTATTGTGCCGCCATGGAGTTATTTAATTTTCTTGGCTGACTCTTTTTGAATTATTGGTAAATCAAGAATTCTATTTACCAACTTGGAAAGAATCAAGCGCTTATTTTGGTACATATTATTAAGTAGGTTCCACGCTGTTTAGAAATTATCCTCTGCGATTTGAAGATGTTGTATCAGTCGGCTTGGTTCGCCTTTCATATTTGTATTCAGGTACTGTAACTTCTCGACTTTGTAATTGAATTGTTTTGTATAATCACTTTTTGGAAAATATCATGAAAGTTCTACCATCCTTCATAGTCACCCTCGAAGATTGGAATTCGATGTTGGGTTTGGCCGATGACACTCTCAGGATAGAAGTTTTTCTTTCCAATTCTTCCATTGCTTTTTCGAAAAGTTTTTCCATTTCAAGGTACTTTTTGCTGGTGAAGTGAGCTGGGAAAAAGTTGATTTCACAAACCCAAATTTCTTCACTAAGTTCCTGGATGTTTTTCCGTTGTTTGTTGAGTTTTTTCATTATAATACCTTGCTAGTGTTTCCTCTTCCTTAGTGATTGCCTGGTTGACAGCTTCGTTGAACGAAGTGCTGGTTTTCACAGGACTGTTGTTTTTTCTCTTTTCTTCGAAGGACCATGAACGAAGTGTGTTTGTAAACTAACTCTAGGTTATAATGTGTTATATTTAATTATGTAATGAATAATAAAGGACGCTAAATTGCGCTCCGTGGAATGTATGCGATATGCAGAATTCAAATACCGCGCTTATTGTGACTAATGTTATTATCACATTATTTAAAAACATGATCTTAATTTAATAAAACTAAACAACATACAATTTAAATCCTAGTATATGTTGGACTGCGTTTTGATTATTGATCGAACCTAATAAAATATAACAAGGATTTTAATTTATAAAGCGTTTCTATTATTAAATCCTTCTCTTTTAATAAAGAGCATTGCAAATCACTCAAGTGGTTGGGAAATTAGCAACAGATGCACCCCATCTGGAAATCTTGACCTAAGTTCTCTTCATCATCCTTTGTTTATCAGCGCCAAAGTAAACTTTGGTGCGGTGCATGTAAATTTTCAAAGCATGCTAAAACTTTGCACACTAAATTTTTACAGTTATTCCTAGAATTTTCCTGATTAATGCATACAAAGGATGTTGAATCAGGTTTTCTAAATTAATTTTTCGTTGAATTTTCAAAGAATGGAATTTATAACTAATTAGAAATTATTAAAGTTGCGCCATGTTTTCGCAACGTTTATTCACTTTTAATCTTTAAAAAATCTCTGAATGTCGGTTTATTAATTAGCTTATTAAACGACAGTAATGCAGGATTTTGTATGGTGTGGAATTAAGCGGTCATAATTAAGCGGCTTTAATGGAAAAGTAAGCGAAGCAATTTTAATTTTAACGTTGAAAATAAATGAAATTTTTAGAGGTTTATATTTACTTAATTTTCCAGAAATGAAAAATTAGTTCAAGCTTTTTATGGTAGTAAATTATAATATTTTGCATAAAACGAATTATTATTACCCACCTGGGGTCCTCGTTTGCACCTGCAGTGTGCTGCTTCGTCTCCTGGAAGTGGCACAAAGGCGTCCAGCACAGAATACGTGAAGTCGTGGGCGTTCGTAGGGGCGCTGCTTCCTTCCGGACCTACGAATAAAGGGATTGTTACATGGAAGACGTATATCATCCTCTGTAATATATATTTGATAAATATGTTAAGTTGTTGCGAAGGAAATCCTACCCATTTGGCAAGACGCCTCCTCGCAGCACCCACTAGTTTTATTTATTAAAGTTACCGACCTGCATGCCATGCAAATACTGCGAAAAATTTATAATGCACTTCACGAAAAGAAATAAAATTTATTTATTGGGAACGGTTGTTCCTAATAGGCTTTTAATTTTGACCTAAGCTCTATTTATCATTTTCTAAACGCATAATAATGCAAAAACACTAAACTTAAACCACAAATTGTTTTTTTACCCTAATACAACACCAGAATAAGTGGAAGGACACAAAAAAATAAGTTTTTATCAACAATTGATGGGAATGTCCTGGTTGAGGTTTTTACTTTTTATTTTGAAACGGATTTATTTTATCACTCAATGTTAATTATACAGGGTGTTCCTAAAATGGCGCACAAGCTCCCCATTACGTTGTTGAGTACTGGAATAATACGGAGTGTTTAAAAATGAGTACTGGTACTGTTGACTTTGCATTGTAGGAAACCTGAGTTCTCCACAGTTGGCTACATTGAAACTAATCATCAATACTTCAGTGACGTTTTTTTTTATAAAACTAAGTTTTTAATTAAATTTGCAAGATACTTGAGAAATAATTTGTAAAAAATTACGTATAAAACTTGCTAAGAAGCGCTTTAGTTAAATGACAAATCAGATTTAAATTTGAATGAATTTCAACAAGTCTAAAATCACTACCGAGTATGTTTGGTGGCATAGTTACGGCATCAATCTTAATTGAAATCCCTGTAGTAAAAAAATTCTATCCAAAGTAGATTATTAGTTATTAGGCAAAAAAGAAATGAAAATTTGACAACACTTAAGTGTAACTGAATTAATCTGCACTATACTCCAATTAGTTTCAAGATAGAGTGCCTGACAACAAAGTGTAACATGGAGAAACCAATTTGATAAGTCGTTGCATTGTTCAAAAGCGTATTCAGAAATTTTGACCCGCGATTGTCAACTTGATAGAATATTAAATACAAAATAGAAGAAATATTAACAGGTTAATCTTTTTAAATTGTCGAGCTCCGATACCGACATGAAATTGAAAATTTTGCATTTACCCCGTCACTTATGACTTTCTTAAAAAGACTTAAAAGAAATCATCTCAGTGTTGAGGTAAAGCAAATGATATACAAGGTGTCCCGTTTCGTTATGCAGAAATTTTGTGAGTGTAAACTAGATTCATTTCTGAGACTAATAAACACAAAAGTTGCAGGTATATTTTTTTTATTCAAAAGTTACAGAAGAATTTAATTTTAAAACTCCAAAACAGAAAATGAAGTTCTTAGAAAAAAAATATATTTTAGTTAACAAATACTCATACTCTACTTTAGAAAACTGGTAAGGCATTTTTAATTCAGCAAAAACTAACACACCCAATAACCACAAAAATCGCATAAAGAATGATTTAAATTTTAAAATACAGAGATTTTAATGCCACAAGTTAGTAAATTAAATTCAAATTGTAACAAAGAACATAATTTCTTTTTAAAATAAATTTTAAATCAATTATGTTTTTATTTAAATAGTCTTCAAATTGAATTTTCTGTTTTGGAATTTTTAAATTTAAAAGTGTTGTAACTTTTGAAAAAAAAAATGACCTACATCTTTTGTGTTTATTATTACTCTTAGAAGTTAACCTACTTTATACTCACAAAATTTCTGCATAACGATACGGGACACCTTGTATAAGTGTGAACGTTTGGAAAAATCTACGGAACTAATTGAAAAATTGGTAAAAACTGTAGCATATAAAACCGGAGACTATGTTGCGACACAGTATACAAAATTATTCCTAAATACTAAGACTTCGGCTCATTATCAGTTAGCTAATAAAAATAACCTAAAAAGTGGCGTCGATTATATAAACGATTTTTGCATAAATGGAATTATAAGAAAGGTACATGCATTGTTTTTCGAAATGAAGTACTAAGACTGGATAAAATTTTAAAAGAAGTAAATGAAGATAATGATTTTACACAAACGAATAACATTTCATAAAGAGTTAAAACACTTAGATTTTAAATTTGAACGCCGAGGAAGGCACATTATACTTTTGGAGAAGGATGAAAAAGTAATTTGGAATATTTGAAAAAAAAATTAAATTGTAGGTATAGAAATGAAAACAAAAAAAAATTATTTTGGAATCTTAGGTTAATGCGGGGCACACTAAAACTAATTTGGGTCGATAAGTCCATAACATTTTCAAGAGAAGCTCTTATCTAGGGTCTATCAACTGTATTAAAGAATCCCTCAGGCAAGACTAAATAAAAATAAAAATATTTAAATAGATATCTCACTGTACAAATTTGATCAGTCGGGGAATCTTTTGAAAATTAAGTTTTAAACCTGATGCCAAAAATTGACGAAAATTCCGTATTTGTGCTCGATAATGCGTCCCACCATTCTAGAAAATTTGAAAAAATTCCAACATGAGCTAGCACAAAATGTATCCAGGGTTCGCTGTCTTTAATAAATATACCATTTGACTAAGATATGCTAAAAATACAGTTGTTGGATATTGTTAAAGGATATGAAAAAGCAATATAATAAGTACATAAGGTCTGTCCGTTTTGCAAACAAGATTTTTCTCTCGCTTGTACTTATGAACAGGTCCTATACCTGCAGTGTGTAAGAGTGCAATAGAATATCATGTTTACAAAACGAACAAACCATTTGGACAAACATTAAAAATAACGGGGTTTCAAAAAATTCTACTTTTAAATTTGCAGACTGAAAATGATTATTTTATGAAACCGTAGAATCTATTGATAAAAATTTATTGCAAAATTGTGTAACACATGTTATAGAAAAATTTTACAATATTGATGAAAGAAACTTTGAACCTTTTATAAATAATATCGACCTAAATGAAAACGATTCCGATAAGTTAGAATAAAACATTTTTCCGACGACCATATGAGAAAATCGTATATGCCATTCATATTAGTAGTTTAGAAAATCTTTCATTTCAACACTAGTGACTTTGACTTTCCGTTTTGTAACTGTCAAATAGTTCTTGTAATTTTCGATAGAGGCGCTGCGAAGGAATTCCGGAAGCCCTCTCTTAGATTTTTTTGAACTTGCAAAAAAAGGATAGTTCAAATAAAAATTTATATTTAACCCCGCCAATATTACTAATTTTATTATTAAAATCATTATATAATTCACTTTTCTGTAAATTTTAAATAAAATAGGAACATTTTTTATTCGTTTCGATAAGTTGCTTCCGTCAAAACAGCGCCACCTACAATTATTTACATTTAACTAAAAATAATCGATAACTTCAATGTCAGCTGCTGTTAACATAGGTTATGTTATGTTGTTACTACAAAATATTAATAATGGTCGCAAAATCTCCGTGGTCGTCGGAAAAATAGCGTACACAACTCGCAGAAAGTGAATTTAGTTGCTCGTGTAATATCCTCACTCGGCTAGCGCCTCGTTCGACTATTTTCACACTCGCACAAAATTCGTCACTTTCTAGCTCGTTGCGTAATATACTATTATATTATAATTTTTACTGTTTATTATTGCTTTTTGTGAACATGATATATTTGAGGGGAACATATTTGGGCCGACTTTTGAAATTTTTGTGAAGTGCTTAAATCAAATACAAAATCTTTGATATTAATTTTGTAGATAAATACATCTTGGGTAATGTAGAACTATCTTAAGTCAAATTTTACATAAAATGTTTACCAATCAAAGTCTGATGTTATATTTCTCCAAATTTGCTAAGCCATGAAATATGAACTAATTGGTACGTAAACAACAACAAATTTTGCGACCAGTTATGAGGGAGCTACGAAACAATGTTTTTGCGTAAAAGTCTCCCAATTTAAACGCAGGAAAAAAACTCATAAACATAAATAATATGTGTAGTCGTTTTTAATTATCATGCAAAATGTGTATATCGTTGTTATAATTTATTTAAATTTAGCTGTTTGTATGGGTACGCGGTGTGAGTAACATAAATGACCCTTAACAGTTCCAATAAATTAGAATTTTATAACAGGTAAAATGAGGAAGCTTGGGAGAACATACATGAAAATGGGTCATTAGATGATAAATTCAGTGCTTTTCATGAATGTCTCTTGTTCCATTATAACACTTGCTGCCCAATTAAACAATACTCAACGAATACTGATGAAACTAAAAAAACTGGGTCACAACCGATGTAAAAATCTCTGGAAAACATCTTAAAGATCTTTTTATTCTTAAAAAAAGAGTATCCTTGTCTTGGACAAACGTACAAAGCCAAACAGAAACAGCAGTTGAAACTGTATTACAATAACATAATATATGTAGAACTCGAATGCTGCGTACCTACCATGCGAACGAGGGCTAACGAAGGTTGGCGAAGGGAATCGCCGATAATCTCGCTTGTGGCGTTGTGTCCACACCAAGCGAACGATAGCGTAATCCACACCGCGTTCGTTACAAATCCTTCACTCGCCCATTTTCCTTTGATGTACCGACACTCTGTTAGCGCACAGCGAACGCTTCCGCTTTCGCTCGTTCGCCTTCGATGATGCGTACACACCAAGCGAACGCTTTCGCTTGTTAACGTTTGTTCGCTTGGTGTGTACGCGGCATAATAATTTTCAAACGAGTTCTTTGAATATTATTATTAATGTATCTAATAATAAAACTAACGAAGACATATAAAAATAAAAACTAGTAATGGAAAAATAATCACAAAACTACAAACAATTGCAATCGAATTCATAAATTTTATAATGAAATTCGAAATATAATAAGCCAACATCTAACATAATGATAACAATATTACTGAAGTGTATTTTAGCTATTCGAACCCAAACACAATATATTTAGATGATTTCTCAGCAAACGAATTAAGTTTTTGTTAAGGATTATATTAAATTTGTTCATGATCCAGGCGTTATAAACGGCAAAATATTTCGAGAGTTTATATTTGAGATATGCTCGCTTCTTCTTTGATCTATTTAATTAATCTACCGTTTTAAGTAGGCAATTTCCATAAATCTTAAAATGTTCCTCAATAAGACCTATTCATAATGCTGCGTACATATCAAGCTAACGAAGGCTAGCGAAGAGAATCGCCGATAATCTTGTTCGTTCGTTCTCTTTTTGCTCCATACACATCAAGCGAACCGATAATCTCGCTGGTTCGTTCGCTTGTGGCATTGTGTTCACATCAAGCGAACGAAGGCGACGTTTGCTAGCGTTTGCCGATTACACCATAAAGCCGTTAGATGAGCATTGGCAAGCCCGTATACACCTCGTTCGTTCCAAATAATTTGCTCGCTCATTTTCTTTTGAGGTACCTACACTATGTTGGAGCATAGCAAATGCGTCTACTTACGCTAGTTCGCCTTTTTCCAGGTACACGCCAACGAATGATAACAAGCGAAAGCATTAGTTGAGTGTGTACGCATCGTTCGCTATCGTTCGAATGAACGAACAAGATTATCACTTCGCTAGCCTTCGCTCACTTGTGTCCCTCTTATTGAGTCATAAGTTACCAGTAAATTAGACTTTAGATTAGATTAAGTAGGAGGGCTAGTAATGAGCCTTACGGAACTGCGACCACTGTGATCTTTTGTTCAAAACCTTGCTCTAGTAAAATCCTGGGATTTCTAAATGCTCAATGAAGATAAGTAGAGTCCTAGGAAACATAGTTATGACTTCGTTTGGAATGAGCGTTGTCCAGTCGAAGTGATCAAATCTGGTAGGAGCAATTAAGTCGCACTCGAAGATGATGTGTTCCGAGGCCACCAAAGCTGCAAGTTTTTGTTTCCGATTGCCCATTTTGTTGAGGTAATATCTCAATGGGCAGTGATCGGTTAAAAGCTCTGTCATTGGCATTAGTTCGTTCCTGCTAAGGTCGACAAGCTTTATAGCTTTCTTAGGCGAGTAATCAATGAATTTCTTCGCCTGCTTTGCATCCGGAGTTTGTCTCCAGTGGGACAGTATTTGTCCATTTCCCACCGCAGTACCTCATCCCGCATATGCATCTTCTTTAGGCCACAGAACGGTTCGGGACCTGCTGGTGTAAGTTTTGAGGCTGATCTTGCCAGCTCATCTGCAATTTCAATGCCTGCTATTCCCTGGTGCCCTGACATCTACATGAGGACGAGCTTGTTCCCCTTTGCCAGTTGCTTCAGGGTTGCCGGCATTCCCAAGCTAATTTGGACTCAATGCTTAACTAATCGTTACTTGGGTATCGGGCAAGACGAACCTTTGTGCTCTTTTGAGTCTTCTGCGTAAAAATTCTTGAGCGCAAGGCGAAAATTCACTGCCAGAGTTTTTACCTGTGTTTACCAAGGCCAAAGCAACCTTGTCATTGGGTCCGTAGATCCCTATATCTGTATCTCAAAGATACTCTTTTTGGCATTATGTCCAATGGTTTATTTCAAAATTCTGGCTCTATGAATTCCAGAATCTTCATGTGGCCTTGTAGGTTTCCACTTTTAAAGTTTCTGTTTTGGAGAATTCTTGAGGCAGCAAGCAAGCCCTCCTTTTGCGCCTGCATATGCAGTGGAGGAAAGTACAGCATTACCACAAGGACCGCCGTGGGTGTAGTACCCATGGCTCCTGTGAGTCCCAAGCACGATAACCGCCACAATTTTTCCAGCTTGTTCTGGGTAGCTGTCAGCTACTAGCTGATTCTTTGGGTTTCGTCCACCACACCATAGAGGCTTATGTGATGATGGGTCTTATAACCGTAGTGAATAGGTTATCTTTGGTTGAAGTATCCAAGTTTATCAGAAGAGTTTGCGGCATGTCCATGTGCACTCGCGGTTTTGGAAATGGTTTGTCGTCATGTGAGTTCCAACTTAACTTACTATCCAGGATGACTCCGCGATATTTTGTCTCATTGGAAAAGTCGATTTTTTTGTCTATTTAAGTGAGGTGTTTGTAGGTTTAGTATCCTCCGCCTCATGAATGAAACAAGGATGGTCTTGCTAGGGTGAACGTTAACTTCCTCCTCCTTGCACCCGTTGCTGTTTATATTTAGGGAATTTTGCGTGAGGACCAATAAGGTACTTTCATATTGGCCCTTTATAATGACTGTCAAGTCGTCTGTATATACGAGTGCATCGTAGCAGCTGTTGTTCAGCCTCTCCAGAAGATCATCCATGACGATTGACCACAGCATGGGGGAGAGTACACCCCCTTGGGCAGCCCATTGCCGTGGCCACCGACACCTCAGAATACCCAGAGACGACGTAACCACCCGGCTGCCTAGCATATCTTCAGTCCACTTTATTGTGGAGGGATCGATACCTTTCCATGTAGCCAGGCCCGGATACGAGAAAAAACTGCGGCCGCCGGCTCTGGTGCAGCGGCGGCCCGCCGGGATTTTTCCCGGTGTCCCGCCGGTCGTATCCGGGCCTGCATGTAGCAGCTCCTCTTATGGACGCGAATGAGGTGTTCTTAAATGCATCGTCTATATCCACACATAGTCCACATAGTCCAAGGTACACTCTCCTTGAGGAAAGTGTATTTACAACCCTTCCCACCAGGCAAACTATTTCACATGAAGCACGATTTTGCTTCTGATGTGATTGTCCAGAATAGGATTTCGACTTCCCTGGAAGCCGTCTGCCCGTCTTGGGTATAAAGACTACCCTTGCCTTCCTCCATGATAGGAAAATATACCCCGATGCATAGTTGCTCTTGAAGATGGGTTGCAAGCGTGGTGCAATATATTCATTGCCCTTATGCAACAGCGTAGGGTTGATCCCGTCCATGCCTGGTAACTTAAAGGACTTAAATTCTGAAATAGCGCATTTCACTTTATTTGGAGTGAAAATCTTCCCTGCCAAGGTGCGACTATCTGTAATGGAGCTGTATAATGTAAGTAGCGCACTAAAGCATGCAAACCGATTAAACATGTAGCGCACGTCATAAACTTTGCCCTTAAAAGAGACAGATAAGTAGCGCACGAATTATAAAATACACAGGTACCGCAAGGATTATAAAGAACGCAGGTACCGAAAGGATTACGAAAGGAAAATGAAACAAACTGTGATAAAATTTATGTATATTTAGAAAAATATGTTCAAACGAAATGTGGGGAGCTGTTGTTGAACATAACTTCCCATTCCCATTATAGAACTTTGCCTTTAGTAAAATATTTAAACAAGGGCTGTCAATAATTTTTGAAAATTTAAATAAAAACGAAATTTCAGAAAAAATTCAAGCCTACGAAAATTATGAAAAATTTTATTATCGAATTTTTGAAAAAAAAACACAGCTTTCAAATGAGATAAGATAATTAAAAAATGATTAATATTCAGTTCTACATTAGATGGGTCTTTTTTGCCACCAACTACTCCTACAATTTTGGAAGTCGCACCATTATTCGATCCAAAGTTGTATGCTAAAATTTATTAAGTTTTAGGGAGAAATTTTGAAAGAAAAATTTCAACATTTAACGGACATGTCGATATCTTAAAACTTTTCAATTGATCACGACTCTTTAGAGCTTAAACGTCGCAGAGAAAGTTTTTTTAAAGGACAATTATAAAATAATTTTAATCGGCATTTAAGGGCCGGCTTTGTGGTAAAAATTTCAACTCGCTGCCAAAAAATTCTTTTTAAGAAATTTAATAAAAATTAAATTAATTAATACAAAATAGTATGTTACATGCTATAGAACAAGGATAATAACACTACTTAGATAATGGAATTACTATATGGAATTTTAATATAAGAATTATCTACAATCGGAATTTATTGCTCTGAATATTTAGATGTTAGATGTAGTTATGTTTTGTATGACCTGTTTAATGGCAGTTTCATATCATTAAAAAAAAAATTTAAAACATAATAAAACAAAAATGTCTATCAATTAGGTGAAAGCTAAATATACATATTTGCAAAAATCATTAATATACTAATTATTTTAATTTTATTACCCAATTATTATCTTAAATTGCAAAAGGTAATATTTTTATTGGAAATAAAATATTCAACTGAGAAAGTAACATAAAGATAAATATTCAAATCAAAAATATATTTTCTACTAGAATATTTTCTTTGAAAAAGAATCGATGTCCCTAATATTTTTAGATTTCAACTGTGGATAACAATGGTGCTCAAAAGCGACAAGTACATACAGTTTCCCGTTTGTAAAATATACGCACAGTGGAAACCCCAGCCAGTTCGGGATGGACGTGTTAAAATGAGGCTATAGCTTCTCTCCGATAAAGTTTGGCGTTTATTTAAGAAGTTTACCGGAAATGATTTTGGTTGGATGTACGGAATATTATAAGATTGAGAAAGTTTATTTTGCTGTATTTTAAATAAAAATTTTACAAGGTGAATTTACTTTTCGTATATTATATTCTTATATTTTATTATTGCATATTATACGCTTGATTCTTTTAGTGGTAAAAGCATATATAATACAATTTCCTGCGAAAGACAGTTTTATAAAGGGTACAAGTCAGAAAGTATCTATGTTTCCATGTTATTTTTTAAATTAAACTAAAGAAGCATGTGGAGATTTAATAAGGAAATACGGAAGGATGAGAGAAGCTACAAAAATTGCGTAAATAATATTAACCAGAAAATGAATTTTCGGACGAATAAATTTCTAAGGAGATTTGAGCTAAGTTTATGTTCAACTAGCAACTAATAATAAATAAACATAAGAAATTAAGATGACAAATAATCGGTTGGAGTGCTGTTTATTATTGGCTATAAAACCACAATAGTATGTTTACGTGTTTCGGCAGTCAATCATCTTCAGGAAAACTATAAATACAATAACAATGAGGAAATATTATAATTAAAAGAGCTATTAACTTAAATGTCAAAAAACAAAGTTAAATCTTACATAAACTAATATCAACAAAATACAGTGTTGTAAGATGAATACCAACAAATCAGAAGCTTTGCATAATATAAAGCTAGTAGTCTTCCAAGTGAGGTACAAATTGCAAGTTTACATAAATTAGTGTACTTATAAAATGACACAACTTTCCTCTGGAAACATGTGGTCAACAACGCTTTCTGAAAATTAATTTAGTGCAAGGTTTACAACAGTTTATGAACGAAAATTAGAGTTTATTGCGGAATGAAAGTTGCAAGGATGCAAACTTTATAAATCAACTGTTTGGAACGATGAGGCTCGTTTTGTTATTGTAATTCGCGCCAATTACCATTATTGGTCCCAGAAAAATTAAAATTCCACTCAAGTGACTAATTTCCAAATAATTCGGTATCAATTTTGGGCCAAAGAAAATTGGATGTTTTGAAAAATGATTCTTAAATTAATGAAAAATATTCCTTTAGAGTTTAGAGGAACGAAAAAGCTGGTAGTGGCAACACAATGCAGTTCCTCCGGATTATGTCGAGATTGTCAACGGTTATTTGGATAGAACTGTTCGAAATTCCAGGGTTGGTACTAATGGCCAGAACCAGATGTCACTCTTTAATATATTTTCTATCGGATTATTCCTTGAGTAGGTTGAAATCCGCAATAATTCTATCAACTTATTTTGAAAGTAAGCATTCTTGAGAAAAATGTTTCAAATAAAAGTTTTACGGTTTGTGGTTATTTAAAAAAAAATCGGCGCGGTGTTGCCGAACTTACCTATTAAAACCTTAAACTCTTGTAACTTCTAAACTATTTACTTTAGTAAAATAAAAAAATATGCTCCACAAACGTAATAATAGACAATAAAAAGGGTGGTTATTATTTAAAAAAAGTTAAGTGATTATCGCCTGACCTTCAACTTGCTGTTCAAGGTCATGGCAGTATTTCTTAAAAGTGCGTCACTAAGAATCGTACAACATTTACTTAAAACATTTTGCTGTAAAATTGTTAGAGTTAAATGAGTAATAAGAACTCGTTGTAACTAGTAACAGAGTATATTCTTAACTAGAATACAGAACAATGTATAAACGTGAAGTAAGTAAGTAAATCAAACATAAAAACATCATACAAAATACGATACAAAATAACACGTAATATGAACTTCTGTTTATTGAATTACAATTAATGACAACTCATAACAATACTCAGTTGTTATTGTCATAGCACACTACTCATCAGATGACGTTCCGAATTTTGTCGATTCAACAAAAATGCTTAATTTCCACCATATTAGTTCTATGATTTCCACTATAAACCAGCATTGCCGAACTTTATGTATTGAAAATTTAAACACATGTAACTTTCAAACTGTTTAGAAATATAAAAAAAATATGTTCCGTAAACCTCTGAAAGAACGCTACAATAATATGCAATAAAAATGGGTTGCCTCGATTTAAAAAATGTTACGTGATTATTGCTTGACCTTCGGCTTGCTGTTCAAGGTCATGGGCAATATTTCCAGGTAATGCATCACTGCGAATTCTACATTTTATTTGAAACATTTTTCTCAAAAATGCTTCATTTCAAAAATAAACGGGTGTTGCCGAACTTTTTGTACACCCTGTATACTTCTTTTTACTTAAAACTTTTTACAGGATAATATGATTTATAAAAAAAGAGCTAAAATATTTGCAAAAAGCGATAAAAGTGGCGTAGCATCTGTTAAATAAAAGAGGTAAGAGGAAAAATCGTCATAAACACTAAAATAGCAACAAAACTAATTTGTTTGTATTATAGTTTTATTTAAATGTTGCATATTGATTTGACTTAGTATGATGATGTGAGGAGTTAATTATAATCCAGAAGGTGCAAATGTTCGTAATGTTTGTGAAATGTTATGTGTCGTTTCTGCTTGAAAGTTGAAAGTTCTTACAGGAAATATTTGTAAAGTTTGTTTGATGAGTTGTAATAGATAGTTATTACAGTTATTCCCCACAAAGCCTCAAATAAACTTCGGAACCAGACGATAAGCGACAGAAAAACGTGTTATTTATTGGAGCTCGTGCACAGCTGCATCAAAACTAACTCACGATCACCAGTAGAAAACCGTATTTACTCGTCTCCATCATTGGGTAAGCAAGTTTGCCTTCACAGTTTTGTAAAGAATGGATTTATTACACTAGAAATAAGAAAAAATATAAAGACGTTAAAAGTCAGAGAGCAAGTACATACATAGTCCCGTCGTCCCGTGGATATCTTTCATGCGTTGGAATGTTTGAAAGAAATAAGAACAATATTTTGATCCTACTGTTTTTGAGATGACAAGATGTTAGTAAATCGAGAGACGATTGTAAATAAGTTCTGCGTACTAAAGAGATGCTTTTTTAACTCCAAGAAAAATTAGTTTGTTCTGATTCTTAAGTATTTAGATTTATATCCAAAAAAATAGGTGACAGGAATAAAATTAGGGAGAGGTTGAGAGAAAGATCAAGCTTACGATTTTACTCTAAAGTAGGAAATTGCTAGAAATTTAGTTATGTGATTGTGATTAAAGCCCCAGTCTCTGTTTCCTGCAAAACGTTTGATAATCATTGATTCCCTGTCAAATATTATCAATATATTTTTTGTTAACTTTTTTAAAAATGAAAGCAGCTGTACAAAGCGCTGCTTTGGTATAGGGTATAGGTATCAGTTCACTCAGTGAATATGTCTTTTGTCTTTATATTCATTCATGTTTTTCATTTTCAACGATAAGAAATAAGCTATTCTGTACACTAAAAGTTCACAACGCCTCCAACTCCAACCTCAAGCAAAGTCAATATCCACTTAAAATTTCGACGGTAACGTTTGCGACATGTGGAACGGTAACAAAACGTGTTCCCGTTGGGCGTGAGCATTGTGAGCCTTTAGTGGAACGTACTCAATGCTCACGACGACCGAAAAGTCGTTCCACTTAAGACCGAGGTTTCGGTTGTTGATAAAAACGTAATACATGACGTCACGGATGGCGACCGCTTGAAACTCAGAAGGAATCTTGTGTAGTGCGCTTATTTATTATAACCTAAAAAATGACCACCAAACAATCTTTTAATTTCATACTGAAATGATCCAAGTTATTCAACTTAAGGTTTCGCCAGAAGAAGCGCTATACTCTGAAATTTGTATTTGCACTTGAGCAAAATAGGGTTATACACAATTTCAAACAAATCCATTCGACTTAACTTTTTGTGGGTTTTGGTGTTCCTAAGTGGAACGCACCCTAATGATGTTATTATGAACAAATATGAAAGCGCTGTTAAATTCGAATGTCACAATGGTTTCATTCTGAATAAACGCTGATTTTTAAGCGTTTATTAACATTTCACTGTTATGTGACATAACTTAGGTCAAAACTGACATCGCGAGTAATAAATCGTATTCTGGATAATCCAGTTTAGTGTACAGAATAGTTTTTCTTGACATCAGGGTGATATTCAAATTTAACAGTGCTGTTTTTATGTTAGGAATAACAGCGCTGTTCAGAATAACACCATAAATTGGGATGTTCAGAATACACGCGCTGTCAGTTTTGACATAAGTTATGTCACATAACAGTGATTTCGCTAGTAACAGCCTATGGTAATAGCGATGTTCATTTTATAGCGTTTGTTCACTAATGTCAAAAAAAAAACGCTATTCTGTAAACTTTACGTCACTCAACAGCGATGTAAAATGACATTTTTACTGTTAAAATACAATGTACATGAATGCAATATTATTATTTTAATCGATGTTATAGGGTGTATTAGACCACACGTGCCACCCATTTATCTCGAAAACGCGTTATCGTACTGAAATAAAAAAATTTATTATTTTTTTGCGGAACAACCCAGAGGTCGAGTTTGCTATAGTTTGATAGGTCTTTTAAAAACAAACAACTTTTATTAAAATATTTTTTTAATATTTTCTTTAAGTAGTTTAGAATTAATTCGAAAAACAAAAACATTGGTAAAAAAAGTAAATAAAAATTATTGCATATTTTGAAGAATTTTGTTGAAATATGGACAAGTATGATACTTAAAGTTGGCAAAACATTAGAATTTGTAGAAAGAGTTTATAAATTTGTAAAATTCTTCAAAATATGCAATAATTTTTATTTACTTTTTTTTAACAATTTTTGTTTTTCGAATAAATTCTAAACTATGTAAAACATTAAAAAAATATTTTTTTAAAAGTTGTTTCTTTTTAAAAGACCTATCAAACCATATCAAACTCGACCTATGTTGATATCTAAAAAATCAAAGTGATATCTGGTTCCGGATAGTTCCGGGTTGTTCCAGAATAAAATAAGTATGGTTTGATAGGTCTCTTAAAAACAAACAACTTTTAATAAAATATTTATCTAATATTTTTCATAGTTTAGAATTTATTCAAAAAACAAAAAAATGTTAAAACTAGTATATAAAAATTAGTGTAATTTTTTGAAGAATTTTGTTGAAATATGGATTAATTTAATTTCAGGAGGTATCAATTATATTTCAGAATAGTCAATGGCCCTTTCCCGATATTTTAATTTAAATTTTATTATAAAGATCAAGCCTAACTGAATACTTATAATCAATCAGTTTTTTGATATCTTTTTTATAAAAATTTAAATTTCTCTGACGACACAACTTTTCTTTTTACATCTGACAACGCTGCAGGTTGTCTATACTATTGATATTCTGTGGTTGGTTTCGTCGGCTGCAGTCGGCTCCGTCGGTTTTATTAACGATTACGAATCGAGTTTCTATAATGTTAAAAATGACATCGGAAATAGGTTACGGTGATGATCGTGAATGTTCGTAAAATATTACAACTATGCCGGGCAAAATAGAAGTTGTGACGTCACGAATCCAAAATTTAAAATTTAAAAAAATATATTGATCCAATTAAAAAAATAATTAGCCTAAGTATGTAATTATTTCCTAAAGAGCTATCCATGACGAAAAAATTATTAAAATCCGTTTCAACTGGAAAAGACCCATTGTATTTCAGAAAGTATAATTTGAAAATCAGTTTAATTTCAGTGATTCATTCATAGAACATTTTTCTGCAGACATTTTGGCTAACGTAAACCTTTAGGTTAGGTTAGTTTATGATTTTTATATGATATTTTAGCCACCAACCAGTGGTGCATGAAGCCTTGAGTTGAATTTGAGGCCCCAAAATACTGATATTTTTAAGAAATTATAGTCGTATTCGGTTTTTCCTCGATATAACCGTAAAAAGGTTTTTCCCTACTACTACTCAATTGTATTTCAAAATAGTAAATGGGCCTTTCCGCGATTTTTTAATTTTAGTTTTATTATAAAGATCATGCCTAACTGAATACTTAGGTATATACAATCAGTTTTGTGATATCTTTTTTATAAAATTAAAAAAATTTAATTTTAATTTCTCTGACGTCACAACTTCTCTTTTTACATCTAACAACAAAATATACAGGGTGTTTCAAACCAAGAGTCGGTAACTCTGGAATCTAATTTTTTACCAATTTCAAACGAAAAAACAAGAAAGCTCGAATTTTCGACTAAGTTGCTTTAGTTGCTTGATAATAGATATTCTATCTCTCTTCATTAGGGACGGTTTGTATTTCTTGAAATGAGACAAAAATGGTAGAAAAAATTCAATAGGAAGAAACGCGTATTCAACCAAAATACTTGTTACTCATTTCAAAATTTCAAACTATTTACTTTAGAAAAATAAAAAATATATGGTCCATAAACTTCTGAAAGCAAGCTATAATAATATGCAATAAAAATTAGTGATTGCTACATAAAATAAGTTAAGTGATTTTCGCCTGACCTTTAACTTGCTATTCAAGGTCATGGCAATATTTCTAAATTCTGCAAGAATCGTACAACTTTTATTTGAAAAAATTTTCTCAAAAATTCTTCATTTAACCTTTGTCGACCGGCATAAGTTTACAACGCTAAAAGGCGGCATAGGTACAAATGTACCTTTATATATTTTGTATGAAATTTGTTAGTTCAAGTAAGCATACGGTATTTAATATCATAAACATTATTTCGTTTAACTTTTGTAATATTTTATTTATCTTGAAATTGTTGAATGCTAATGTCTTTTGTGCTACAAATTTTTGTATTAATTTTTATTCCAATTCGTATTATTGTGAGGTATTTGTATTGGTATGCTTGTATAAAATAAACCTTCAATTTATAATTATTAGCGCGATTGAAGAGCTAACAACAAAAATCAAAGTATATAACAATAGTTAATTTTTTAAATCAAAAGCATTGAAAATTTGCGCAATAATCATCATGAGTGATTGTGAAGCTGGATCAAGTATTTGCCAAAATCCAAGGACAAGACGCTGACGGTTAGTACCATATTTACTAAAGCCCATAATTTATTAGTAGTTTGTAGTTTACACCATTTTTTTTTATTTCTTCTTATAACAGATTAGCATCTGATGAACTAAGATGACTGATTGAAGAATCGGATTCTGAATTTGAGGAAGACCCATATATTGCATCTGATGACGAAAACTATGTACCAGAAGGGGACGTTTTTACTGCGGAAGAGTCAGACGTTGAACAAGAAATGGTCATAGAACAGGAAGAAGAATACGACTCAGACAAAAGCGCTGAGGATGAACTTGTGTCTCAAAGTGGCGATAGTATTTGGACAGCCAAGGATGGAACTGAATGGGGTAGTAATCCACTGCCAAGTACTCAAACAAGATCTCGTAACATTCGACGACAGGGTGCACCTCCAAAAAATAGCAATCTTTTTACACCAAAAGAGCTATTCAAATTAATCATGAGAAATTTGTGACATCATATTGAGAGAAACAAATCGAAAAGGCAAAAGAGTTTTTGATGCTTTTCCACAAAAAATATTCAAGCCATTTACTGAAGTTGAGCTAGACGCATTTTTTGGCATTCTAATTGCTGCTGGTGTACACAGAAACAACAAAGAGAATCTGAATGATATGTGGAAAGCTGATAGCTGATGCTCTGCCCCTTATACGCGCAGCTATGTCTCGTGATCGCTTCAAGATGATGCTGAGATTTATTAGATTTGACAACGAAAATACCCGTGCAGAACGCTCGAAAACCGACAAAGTTGCACCAATACGAGACACCTGGACCATGTTGAATAGGAATTTGGAGAAAGTCTATAAGCCATATGAATGTATCACCGTCGATGAACAATTATTTCCATATAGAGGCCATACTAAGTTCACGCAGAATATACCATCTAAACCGTCTAAATATGGAATCAAGGTTTTCTGGGCTTGCGATACATCAAACGCTTACCCGCTACAAAGTCAACTTTACACTGGAAAACCAATTGATCGTCCACGACACGTAAACGTTGGTGAGCGAAGAGTTCTTGACCTGGTCAGTTTGTATAAAGGCTTTGGAATAAATATCACTACCGATAATTTCTTCACAACTATACAACTAGCTAAGGTATTGAATTCCTGGAACATGACTTTGGTTGGTACTTTCAGAAAAAACAAAAGGTTCCTGCCAAGCAATATGCAGCCTACTAAAGAAAGACCAATTTACTCGACCAAATTCGCCTATAATCGTGATTTAACAGTCTGCTCATATGTGCCAAAGAAGAACAAATCAGTCGTGCTTCTATCATCTATGCATATGACGGGAGAAGTCGAAGAAACACGATCAGCCAAGCCAGAGATAATCAAATATTACAACGAAACCAAAGGTGGAGTTGATGCTATGGATAAAATGTTAGGTGAGTACACTGTGAAACGACGAACATTGCGTTGGCCCCTAGCATTTTTCTACAATATGATTGACGTAGCTGGCTTGGCATCTTACATCATCTACAGAGAACACAACCCACGGCTCACGACAAAATATTAACGAAGAAAGTTCCTGAAAAATCTTGACAATCAGCTTTGTATGCCTTCAATTGAACCGGATGTTGATGAGAAACTATTACCTTCGAGGTGCAATAGAAATGACGCATTGTGACACTATCTGAAGAGGCAGCTACCCTCAAGTATCTCATGGCAGTCGTGGAGCCTCTCCGATCGTTGGCAGTTGTTATGTTATGAAAAAGCTGTGTGATTTGCGTGCAACCTGTTTGCGATAAACATTCAGTATCAAAGACAACATGCAATATATGTGAAAATGAATAAAAAATCCTACATTTTGTTTTACATTGTCAATAAAATATTTTGTTTTTTTTCTTTGAAACTAAAAAAGATAATTAAAAACAATTTTGTCTTTTTCTTACATCATTTTCATATAAAATATATGAAGTACAATTGTACCTATGCCGTCTCTTGTGGATGTAAAAATAACTCTATAGTTTATACAAGGAATGGATACAAATATTTTTCTGAAATTGAACCTATATCATCTAACTCAAAAATACAGAAATGTCATAAAGTTTCAGATCTCCACAACTTAAAGAAAAATGGTAATCGCAATTCAAAAACGCAAAAGTTACAATTGTACCTATGCCTACCTACTCGACGAAGGTTAAAATATAAACGCCGTTGCCGAACTTTTTGTGCAAAAACCGGCCAGAGATGTAGTTTCGTTATTTCTTATCTGATTTTAGTAAGTGATATGTCAAATTAAATGGTTTGAAGAATACTACTATCGGATAATAAAAGAAAAATTTTATTTTTGAAAAAATCAAAGAAGGAGTAGGCAACTTTTATTTTTCAAATTGCAACATATTTTTTTCGATTGAAAAAAATCATTAACAAAAATAATCTAAACCAATTATACCAATATTTTTTTAATTTAATTTTTTTAAATTTATTTTTTCTTATTTTTTTTTAATTATTTTTAATTTAATTCTTTTGTTTGTTTTTGAGTTTTGAGTTTTTTATTTTTTTAAGTTTTGGTTTTTTAATTTATCCTTAATACTTTTTAATTTATTAATATTTTTTTAATTTATTAATAATAAATTAAAAAACAAAACTTAAAAAAATTGAATTAAATTAAAAAAAATTATAATAATAAAAATTTAAAAAAATAAGAAAAACAAAATCTTTTAAATTAATTTAAAAAAATATTGGTATAATTGTTTTAGATTATTTTTGTTAATGATTTTTTTCAATTTAAAAAAATATGTTGCCATTTGAAAAATTGCCCCTCCTCCTCTGTTGTTTTCAAAAATAAAATTAATCTTTTACTATCTGATAGTATTACTCTTCAAACCATTTAATTTGACATATTATTTATTAAAATCGGATAAGAAATAACGAAGCTACATCGTTGGCCGTTTTTATGCACCTCTTTGTATATTTATACAGGGTGTTTTTAATTACAAAGTCGTAAGCTTTCTAAATTTAATCAAATTATCAAAAATCAGTTATGCTAAAAAATTAGGAATCTTAAATCTATATAAACCTTAACACCATGTATAAATAAAAAATGAAGCATTTTTGAAAAAAAATAATAGACTTAACTTTTATCTTAGAATTGGTCGGGAAAACTCCTAATTTTTTGGCATATATTTAGAAACACTATGTATATTTACTGAATTTGTGTATATAGCTCTATTAAAAGTGACAGTTTTGTTAGAACTTGTTAGTTTCCATAGGGTTAGAAGTAGTGTGAACGCGTATCATGTCGAATTTTGCAGAAATATAAGAATCTACAGCTGTCACTATCCTCACCCTCTATAGAGTTTGTTTTGCATAATTTAATCTTAACTCAACTGCTATAATGGTTGATGAAATATTAGTATTTTAAAACTGATCTTATACATATTAATGTGAAACTTTCATTTATGAGTGCACAATCTTGATGTATGTAATAAATATTAATTAATATAAATTATTGTCAAGCCGTTAGAGCATATACAAATTACATTTTCATTTCTTATGGAAATTACAGCTTTCCGATTTTCTAATACACTTGGAATAATTTTAGGTCTCGAAGTCTCTAACAATCATCGCATAGCTTTCGGTATGAAATCTAAAGTCATGCAATTTGTCGAAATAACATAAACAGAAACCACAATCCTCGTATAATTACTCAGACCTCGAATGCTAACGTTATATCTCTGTATATAAATGACTAATTTAGGGTGAATTACATACGACACGAAATTACGCGCGCACTACCCCGTAATCTGCAGTACACTATTAACTGGCAATAATACACTAAAGCTCGATAATGAGAGGTCAAACAATAATCTAAGTGTTACGCCTCTTTTTGGTGTAAAGCGTTGAATTTACTACAAACGGCCCATTGTTCACCAGCACCTGGTTAAATTGCGTGCGAAAATGTTTGTAATGATTTCTACATTCCGTGTATTAAAAGGACGAAAGATTGCGAGGGAGTGCGAAACTTGCTAATGGGGTCGCGTTTCGCTTTTGCAGATTTATAAAGCGCCCTTTGTTGCATTTCTGTTTTGCAGCTGAGGTATTTTTCAGTGGGGCTTTCCCTCCAGGCACCGACGCTGCACGAATACTCAACGAGCTTTTCCTCTATTTACTTTAAAACGTGTTAAATTTTCAACAATCGAAGGGAACTTTACGTTTTCTAGTGGAAGCCTCATATTTATTTTGCAATTGTGCTCAAGCGCTCACCACATTGCCTACTTCCACTCAACGGAGGTTGCATACAATTTTTTCATTCTTTAAACGTAGCTTTAAATTTTGAATTGTTTCCACGTAGATATAACATTTTAGTTTACATTTGGGAATTTAATTTTAGGAAACAGGTGTGAATTTAGGAGAAAATAATAATAACAACTCACTTAATTGGATACATAAACACCAATTAAAACGTAATATAGTAAAATTACTTTAAGGTACTGAAAAATAAACATGGTCCTAATAATTTTATCAAAATATTTAAATTTTAATATACAGGGTGGCCCAGATTGTACTTCCCAGGAAATATCTCAGTTATTTGAAAAGATAAAAATATAGATCAAAAAGTTCTTTGAACGGCAGCACTTATACCTCATAATTTCATTCTAGAAAAATTATTTTTATTTACCATTCTTAAGACACCATCATCAACTTTTTTTTCTTTAATAGGACACCCCATTTTTTATAATTGATATTGCATCTACAATTTATTCTAGAAACAGTAATATGCTACACTTAGTATTTTAAGTACATTTTGTGTATAAAAAATTAAAATATTGATCAAAGTAGTATGCAAAATTATTTATTTAGTTTTTTTAACAAAATTTGTTTTTTAAATCTAAACTTATTTAACTTAACCTGATCTAACTGAACCTAATTGAAATTTACAAATTTTGTTCAAATTGTTGTCCATTTACGCAAATACACTCATGAAAACGTCTTATCACATTAGGAGTAATGTTATTACATGCCTGGCGGATTTTATTCTTCAAGTCTTCTAAATTTATTGGTTGAGTTACATAAACAGTTTCTTTTAAATAACCCCACAGAAAAAATCTAACGGTGTAAGGTCCGGAGAACGTGCTGGCCACCTAATGGGCCCATTTGTACCTATCCAAGAATTATGAAATGTTCTATCCAAATAATCTTCCACGATTCTGGAATTATGTCTAGGAGCACCATCTTGTTGCCACCACGTAGTTCTACGTTCTCCCAAGGGAATATTTTCCATTAACTCGGGCATCACTTCATTTTCCAAAAAATCCAAATATCTCTGCCCTGTTAAAATTCCTTCAAAAAAGTAAGGATCTATAACTGGACCATTAAATAATCCGCACCATACATTGACACCGCAGATGCTTTGGAAATTAGTTTCACGTAACCATTGGGGATTTTCTTGAGACCAATAATGACAATTATGACGATTTACAAGTACATTATTATGAAAACGTGATTCGTCGCTCCAAAGGATTCGATTTAGGAAGTTTGGATCCTCTAGTATTATAATTTCCAAAATTGCTACAAATTCTAATCTTCGTTCATAATCTGTGGGTTGTAGACTTTGTACTAAATGAATCTTAAAAGGATGCAACTTGTGCTCTTTTAAAATTCTTTGTATAGAACTTCTGCTTATTTCTAATTCTTCTGCCAATTGTCTAGTAGAAACATGAGGATTTATATTAACATATGCTAGAGCTAGAGCATTAATTACCATTTCTTCGGTTCTAGCAGAAGCTAGGTGATGAGTATGTTTGTTTTTATATGGAAATGTACCGGTTCGTAATTTCGCTTCAACCATGGGAAAAGTTCTGTAGGAAGGCGTTTGTCTTTCAGGAAAACGTTGTTGATATAATGCCTTGCTTCTCTTCCAGATTTTCTACACTCGCCATAGATCAGTAACATATCAACATATCGTTAGGGGTAAATACAGAAGGCATTTTCGTTTTCTACACAAGTTGAATTGTATGAGATACTACTTTTGCAACAACAAAAATGACAAATCTTTAATGTTATTACTAGAGTTCGGATTTTTTGCTTTTTTGATATTGCGCAGATGTTTTAATTGTATTATGAATTCACTGTCTAATGTCAATACAATAAACAATTACTATGTTTCCATGCAGTATTGAAAATCTGAGGTGGAAATTTGTAACTCTAACGATATGTCTCTCTCCTACTCACAAAAATGTCCATAATGTGAAATCGCTACAGAAACTGTAACCATAGTAATGCAGTAAACAATCCACCGGTCTCGGCACCTCTGAATCCGTAGACAGTAGGCTATGTACAAATTTTGTTAAAAAAACTAAATAAATAATTTTGCATACGAAGTAATCAATATTTTAATTTTTTATGCACAAATGTACTTATAATACTAAGTGCAGCATATTACTGTTTTTAGAATAAATTGTAGATGCAATATCAATTATAAAAAATAGGGTGTCCCATTAAAGAAAAAAAAATGATGATGGTGTCTTAAGAGTGGTAAATACGAATAATTTTTTTAGATTGAAATTATGAGGTATAAGTGCTACCGTTCAAAAAACTTTTTGATCTATATTTTGGTCTCTTCAAATAACTGAGATATTTCCTGGGAAGTAAAATCTGGGCCACCCTGTATGTACTTAAAATTAAAACGAAAACAGAATTAGGATTTTTATTATTTTTTTATATTATAAAATTTTCGTACGTAATTTCTATATACTTCTTAAATTTTACCCAAGCAGGCTGTCACATTAATTTAAGATTACTGTCATTTAGTAAATCCGTTCTCAAATTTAATTCATTGCTGACGTAAGGAATATTCCTGACTGTTATTACAAACCACAACTCATTGTTCTTAATAAAACATACATTATGCAAGGATTGCATTACAGTAAACAGCGTCAACAAATATACGATTTCAATATGTAATATCTTAGCGATTGTTTCCCTTTGTTAACAGTAGGATTGCTGTAAGCTTTTTAATGAAACGCAGTGACGAATTAAAGCCTTCAAGCTGATGTTGTTTCTAATTTATCAGAAGTAATATCTTGCTCGTATGTTATATTAATTCATTGAACTATACCGTACTTATATCTCAAAAAAATATTTAAAAATATTTTTTTCACGACTATTCATTACGTTTGAATTTTTGGTTAAGTAATGAAATTGATTACTAAATTTTTGACTTAGACCGTGTGCAGGCACAAAGCTGCAATGGCCAACCAATTGGGTAATGAGCAATGGATTATGGGTAATTTTAACTACAGATAAAAATTTACAAAGAAGAAATCAGGAAATGTCAAAAACCTCAACAAACTAATTTGCATAAAAGCGCCATAAATTAAAAAATTTTTTGAAAAAGTATAGTATTCTACTCGCGAGAAAATTGCCATAATTCACTCAGACCTTTTTAGATTTAAAAATTTTGTAGCTACTTATGAGTAATTCATTAACATTTATTTATTTTTTATTTTTATGCTTTGAGTTAAGTATGTAGACAAAAATATACAGGGTGTACAAAAAGTTCGGCAATGCCCGTTTATTTTTGAAATGAAGCAACTCTTGTAACTTCTAAACTATTTACTTTAGTAAAATAAAAAAATATGCTCCATAAACCTCTGAAAGCAAGGTTTAATAATCTGCAATAAAAATGGGTAGTTGCTATTTAACAAAAGTTAAGTGATTATTGCTTGAACTTGCTGTTCAAGGTCATGGCAATATTTCTAAAAAAAGCGGCACTAAGAATTGTACAACATTTATGTAAAACATGTTTCTGTAAAATCCTTAATTTTCAAAATAAAGCAGTGGCGCCGAACTTTATATATTTACTTCAGAAAAACAAAAAAAAATTGTTCCGTAAGCCTCTGAAAGCATGCTCTAATAATATGCAATTTAAATGGGTTGCCCCTATTTGAAAAAGTTAAGTGATTATCGCCTGACCTTCATCTTGCTGTTCAAGGTCACGGACAATGTTTCCAGATAGTGCTTCACCAAGAATCGTACAACTTTTATTTGAAACATTTTTTTTTTCAAAAATACTTCATTTCAAAAATAAACGGGCGTTGCCGAACTTTTTGGACATCCTGTATATTAAATAAACACATATTAAATAACCATCAATACAATTTTGGAGTCATAAGTCTAGTTAAAAGTTTTTATCGTTTTTGTATGCAACAAATAAATATTTTCATGAAAAACCTTGAAAGATGTTTCGAAATAGACAAAAAACAAAAAAATACTTATCTATTTGTGAAAACAATGAAATTTTAAGTATTGGTCATTATGTTGCCACCTTTTATGCATTTTTTTATGATCACTTCCTAAAACATCTTCAAATTACGTTTTCATGTGGAAGGTAAAGGTTTTCTCAAATATCGTTTTTTTCAGAGAGTGTAAAACATATGAGTATAGTGATTTAGAATAGCTTTTGTGATTGGCGAACCAAGAATTTGAAATCGGTCCCTAAACAGTGACGTATCACCTTTGTTCTTATCGAACCATTCGAATTGTTCAATTAAACCGTTTCCTGTTGTCAAGGAAGAATAGAACAGAAAAAAATGAAGCAAATAACCAAAGAAGAAACGAAGACATTTCTTATTTAATCCATTGATGTAAAAACACCGACTTTAAGCTTGAAGCTCTAATAGTGTCAATGTTGGTTGTGGCGGCACATCCCAGCGAACTTCCAGTATTTTTTTTCCGAGTGACCAAATTATGACGTCTTGTGTTATGATAGAATACCATAATAATTCTACGATATATTAATTTTGGATGTTCCTGACATGAAGATTCGATTAACTTGGTTGGTTGCTGATAGTATACAGGGTGTCCCATTTGACGTTGGACTCTATGGGTATCTTTGTTATTATTGGAGATAGAAAGTAGGTTAAATGGACAAAGAAGTGCATTTTTGTATTTCCAATAATAATTCGTTGACAAAACAGTTGAATTTTGAATCGTTTGGGCGCCATCTAGGAAAAACCAAAAAGTGGCATTTCCATAATATGACTGTAACTTCTTTATTGTAGGCCATACCAAAAAACTTTGTCAAGAACATAGAGGCAGGTTTTTATCTAAAATTCAATAAGCTTGTCAGATTTTTTCTTAAGTCACTGGATTACCTGAAAATAATCCAAACTTTGTTTTTTCTTATGGCGGCCATATTGAAATTACACGTATTTGGAATCAGTGTATTTTTCTGAGAATACAATTCCTGTCCCTTTATGTCAAAATTTTCAATGTATTTCTGAGGTATTAATAAGTGAAAATACAAATATTTTCAGTCATTATATTCTCTTTCCAAATATAACTCGTGGTAAGAATATGAATCGATAATTTTTTAGAAATGCTTACTCATTTTAATCTCAATCTTTGGAAAATGCAAGCATTTTCGTCGTTGAGATTAAAATTCGTGCATTTCTAAAAAATTTTTGATAATATTCTTACCACTTGTTATATTACCCGTGAGAATTTTGATATACCACATGTCACATTTATTAAATATTTTACGAAAAATGGGACAAATAATAAGACGCATAAAGGATTTCATAGAGTGGTCGAAACTTATTCACATAGCAAAGAATAAAAAAATGAACAGTTGTAAACTATCAATACCTTGGTGTTATTGTTTACATTTATATAAGTTTATTAATTTTGGATTTTGAAAATAAAATAAATTATGTAAATTGTCACAAATACATATGTCCTGACAGTTTACAACTGTTAATTTTTTATGCTTTGCTTTTTGCTATGTTAATAAGTTTCGAGCACTCCATGAAATCATTTATGGGTCTTATTAACTGTCCCATTTTCCGTAAAATATTTATTAAATGTGACAAGTGGTATATCAAAATTCTCAGAAAAAGACACTGATTCCAAATATGTGTAATTCCAATATGGCCGCCATAAGAAGAAACAAAGTTTGGATTATTTCCTGGCAATCCAGTGACTAAGAAAAACTCTGATTGGCTTATTGAATTTTAGATAAAAAACTGTCTCTATGTTATTAACAAAGTTTTTTGCTACGGCCTATAATAAAGAAGTTAAAGTCATATGTTGAAAATGGAACATTTTGGTTTTTTGAAGATGGTGCCGAAACGATGCAAAATTTAACTGTTTTGTCAACGAATTGTTATTGAACATACAAATATGTACTATTTTGTCCATTTAACCGACTTTCATCTATCTACAACGTCAAATGGGATACCTGTTACGTAACAGAAGTAGCAACACAGTTCTTTATCATCGCGCCACTTATAATTTTCTTCGAAAAGCTTTAGTTACGTTACATAATAAATTGTATCTGAAAAACCGAAAAAAAAAATTTTTAAGAATAAATTAATCTTTTTGCAAACTCCAAAACTACTTTGTTTAGACCATCTTCAATCTCAGTTGAGTTAGTACTGCATCGTGCTTGTATGAAGAATTTTTCATAACGAAATTTAGTAACCAATTTATGCAAGTACTTTATGCTATCCCCTTATTATCATAAACAGCCCACTTGCTAAATTTCATTTCCTCCTAAACGTTTATTGTTGTGTCAATGCATGTCCGCGACTCGTCAAAACAGCCCCGACAAAATAGCTCCCGATAAAGCCTCTTACAATGAATTGAAAATAGAACTGGTGAATTTTCATTTCGACATACTGCAACTCGATGAATTTTCCAGTTGGTTATGTTAGGTTAGCTTGAGGATCAGTTTTAGGATCTTTGTTATGGAACACTTATTATTATAATATATTGAGATTGGATTTACCACTGGCATTGGAATTGGTTTTGCTAATGGTGTGTTTAATGGTTTACGTTTAGGTCCACAGAACTTGTCATACTTGAGGAAAAATACTGAAAAGATTAGTATTGACAATGTTATAACTATTCAGAATATCTTGGAGTAAGGACATAATCAAAATTTTAGGTGTCATATTTTTCAAACAACCAAGAAGGCTGAAAAGACTGTTACTTCTCTTAGTTTTGTATTACCCGATATTTGGGGAGCTAGGTACAGTAGACGGAAGATTTATAATTCAATAGTTAATTCCAAATTCGATATTGTTATATGGAGTACCTATGTGGCATAACTTTAGAAAGATAAAGAGATGTTGAGCTCTTGAGCAATACAAGTGATTCCAGGAGTGATTCCTATTCATCTGTTAATTTTCGAAAGGGTAATTTGAATAAAAAAGACCTCAGAAATCAAACTATATATATAAAACTTGGACAATTGATAATGGTAAGGGAACATGGACTTGAAGATTGATTACGAAGATGGATTAATAGAAAACATAGTGAAATTAATTTTTACTTATCACATTTATTTGGACATGGTTGTTTTCAATTTTATTTAATTAAAATTAAAATAATAAATTTCGATTTATGTGTGAATTGTGGAGAAAATGGCGTAGATTAAAATCTGAAGTGGAAATGTTTGAAATGATGTTGAGAGATATTAATAATTGGTAACTTATAAACAACTTTTGGACAAAAAAAAATGTAAATTGGCGATCACGGTCATGCGGCTGAGACAAGATACGTAGGATGTGTTCCAACCAAACTTAGGTAGTTCATGGGACCGTGTTTCAACAACTTTGTCTTGTGAGATAGACTTTGGATGGTAAAAAGTTAGCGCAAGCCCATAAACTTGATCTAAGTAGTTTGTTACGGTTTCGTGACGGTCAGAATACTCGTAGTTGGAACACAGGTTTTATATTCAGGGTTTTAAATGTCAAAGAGAATGATGAAAGAAGAAGACAGTCTTCTAATAACGGAAATAATTGATAACGAATTTTTTGATACCATTTTTTATTGTTTTGTCTTTACAAGGGAAGGAGCTATAACATGTTAATCCAGTAATGGCGGGAGTTGGTACCATTAACATCAGGGTAATGATAACCTTAGCTTGTCATCTGGTATTCATGGCTAGAGGCGTTTTAGCCGGCAAGACTCCGGAACTATGAAGTACATAGACTACAATACTTTACTTCCATGATGGACTTCTTCTTATCAAAAAAGCTTTGGTTAAGTTATGTTAGGTAAGCTATTTTCTCAGGTGATATTTTGTCGAGGAGCTGTTTTGTAGGGTGGTATTTTGAAGGGGTAATTTTGTCCGGACTATTATGTTTGTACCATGTACGTCGTACCTTTTTATACTTTTACTTTAAAAATACTCAAGGGATTAAAAAAATTGGCAAATCTGCTAGTAATCACGTTTTAACAAAGTAAAAATATTGAAGCGTAAAAGTGTTTTCATTCAAAGTTAAAAAGTTGTTAAATAATCGTTTAAAATGATTCATGATAGATTCATTGATCCTTAAAAATCCTTTGTTGAGTATAAATTTTCAGCACAAATTCTTTAATTACATTAAAAGTTATTCAGACTAATCAATCAAAACATATATCATCATTAATATCAATTACAAATTTGAAAGCTATCCTAAAAAAATAGCAATCAATCAACAAGCAATCTGTTAGTAAGGCAAACTTCATGCAATAAATATTTACCCACAGGTATCATGCGTGAATAATCGAATGCGTATGGACGTGCGTGTAGGCTGACACTAACCAGGAAATCCTCTGGGTCCAGGAGATCCAGAAGGGCCAGGAGGGCCGGCGGGTCCAGGAGGGCCGGATGCGAAGCTCGACAATCTGATTGCGGTGCTTAGAGCCGAGACCTGGGAATTACATCGGACGTCAAACAACAAGGCAGAGAATGCAAATAAAACATGAACTCTTTTGTTTTTGCGGGTATTACATTGTTAATGAACTGTCCGCCGCGGCTGTTAGCGTGTAAGCTATTATAATTACGATGAGGTAAAAGCCAAAGCTAAATAAATTCTAGGGCGCTTTTCAAAACGCGAGTGGGGGTTTAAATTAGAAACACCTTTAGAAACTTTGGAATTAAAAGTTTTAAATGTTTGGATAGGGTGTCGTGAGTTTATCGTTTTACACAATAAAATCAATTTGATAGAAAAAAATTTAATGTAAGATGCGGATCGATTGATTGAAGTACTGGCGTTGAAGCAAAGTGTAAATATTTGCAAACATCGAGAAAGCTTTGATAAAATATTTGAACCCGGCATTAAACAAGTACTTGGAAATATATTGCTCTTCCTCGCTCAAGCCCTTACAATTTTAATCAAAATTTAATACTCCAGAAAACGATTGCAAAAAAGGAAATTTCAATAAAATTTATATATTTGATTTATTAAATAATTTAATAATATAACTTCTTCTTCCATAATTAAAATTATTCCTATAATATTTAAGCAAAAATGAAAATATGATAACATATATAATCTAATCTTTTATAATCTTGTTATTAAAATTTTTCGTCGTTTTACAAAGTTATAAATTCTCTTGAGAATAGTAGATGAAATTTCATATAAAACGTTATCATCATGATCAACTTTGCCTTGCTGCAGGGAAGTTAAACTTTCTGAAATGACCAGCCGGAAGTTTCTATTTTTATTTAAATGTACATAAAGCTCCAGATAGTCGATCCCTTTAAACAAACCATCAAGAAGTTTGATTTATTTTAAATTTAAAAGTGCAAACAAGAAAAGTTTTATTTTAAACTTCAACTTTGGGATTGCACAGATCGAGTCTTTTCAAAATGTCGATTTTTTCATATTGTCTATGTTTCCAGAAAGTTTTTTCCTATGAGATCCACTTATAATGCCGTTAAAAATGCAACAAAACATGCTTTTAGAAAGGTAACAATTTTAATCAAAGCACTTCTTTTATGGTTAAATGTCTCTAAGGAAAATTTAAACGAGAGTAAAATTTCGCGTTTGGTTTGTTTTATGATTTAACGGCTCAGGTTGGAAAATGTAAATTTATTTACTTTTTAACAAATTCAAGATTATATATAACTTATAAAGTATGAAAATCAAGTTATTTTACTTAACAAATTATGTTTATTATACTTTCAGATTCTTTAGTAATATTTAAAACATTATTATAACACTTTCGAAATCATAGGTTACGCGTTTTTTGAGCGGAGCATGACGGGTAGGGTCGTTTTTTCCGTCACAAAACTAGCTCGTACGCTGACTGGTTTTGACAGCGTGTTGAGTTACCAGACAATGTTCCGTATCAAGCATTTTAGGAGCGGATTATAATGGCCTTCGTTACGCGTCTTCGTTCGTTACGGGAGTGGGGACGGCCGGAAAAGCGCTCCTTACGACGACATGTCGTCGTTAGCTGCGTTACCCCTCTTGCGCGGACTTTTGTGGCATTTCATAATTTTTTTGCAACCACCCGCTCGTGTTTTAGGGAGCGCTCGGCACTCGACCCTGGTCGAGTAATTAGTGCGGTGCGGCTCCGCTGTTAATCCACGGAGGCCTAGTTACTAGTCACTAGTGTAGTATGGAACCGAAGATAAGACTGGGATATGAGATGACGGCCTGTCCCACTCGGTCTGTTCTAAAAACAGGCTAGTGCGCATCGTTCGTTCGCCGTAACGCTTCGTAATACACTTTTTGTTACACCTTCGGGAAAGTAACGAACGTAACGAACGAAGATCATTATAATCTAGGCCCAAGGTTACAAGTAAGAAAGCGTGTGTTGAAACAAAAACCGCTAGTGTACGAGCAGCCTTATTGCAAGGAATAATTAAAATTAATGTTAAGGATTTTCATTTGGAAATTTAATAATATTATTTGAATTAAAATAATACAGTAACAAGTTGGACGGTTTCATGAGCGAGGTGACAGGTGTCAATTTCCACATTAAGCACCTTGTTTATAATTAAATGTAGGAGTTACATAAAATTATTAATGGAAGATATCATATCCTGAAAAAACCTTCAACTAAGATTTCTGCGCCCGAAATATAACGCAGGTAAAATTGAACTTTGGGAAAATTAACTAAAAGAAAATTTATCAGAGGTTGAGCTTATTTGCATATTGTGGAATTAAACAAAAAGTTTGGATCTTCCGGTAATGACTAGAGAATCAAATTTATCGATGTGATATTATTTTTAAAAAGCAAAATACATTGATATTGTGATAGTTGAAACAATTTGACGATAAAAACTAGTTTATGAATTTTTAAAATTAAATTTGAAAATGGTCTTCACATTTTCTATTAAAACTAGTTTTTATAAAAATATCCTTATGCAACCAAATCATTTTCTATGAAGACAAGAAAATACCAAAAATTTTATGTGCCTGAAAACAATTTTTCCGACGACCATATGAGAAAATCGTATATGTCATTCATATTAGTAGTTTAGAAAATCGTTCATTTCAACACTAGTGACTTTAAGTTTCCATGTTGTAACTGTCAAATAGTTCTTGTAATTTTCGATAGAGGCGCTGCGAAGGAATTCCGAAAGCCCTCTCTTGGATTTTTTTGAACTTGCAAAAAAAGGATAGTTCAAATAAAAATTTATATTTAACCCCGCCAATATTACTAATTTTATTATTAAAATCATTATATAATTCACTTTTCTGTAAATTTTAAATAAAATAGGAACATTTTTTATTCGTTTCGATAAGTTGCTTTCGTCAAAACAGCGCCACCTACAATTTAACTAAAAATAATCAATAACTTCAATGTCAGCTGCTGTTAACATAGGTTATGTTATGTTGTTACTACAAAATATTAATAATGGTCGCAAAATCTCCGTTGTCGTCGGAAAAATAGCGTACACAACTCGCAGAAAGTGAATTTCGTTGCTGGTGTAATATCCGCACTCGGCTAGCGCCTCGTTCGGCTATTTTCACACTCGCACAAAATTCGTCACTTTCCGTTGCGTAATATACTATTTTAACGAAGTGAATAATCTTTTAAATAATATACCGGGTGTTCGGTGTTCACGAAACTGGGGGTGTCCACGAAACTGGGGGTGTCTACGAAACTGGGGTCACCCTGTAATTTCTTTATTTATGGAAATAAAAATTTGAAATTTTAGTATGTTATAAGGCATAAGAAAACCCATTTACTGAATTAAAAGAATTTAAATTTCACTTCCGGTTTTACCATCAACTTTATTATTTTAAATATACCTAACACCCTATTTTTTGTACTTATTATTAAACATTGGCAATTTCCTAGTATGTTTGTGACAAAAACTATTTTCTCTTAACTTTTTTTAATAAATCTATTAAAAGTACTCTAGTATAAGTTAAATAGGTAAAATAAATTCTAAATTATGAAATTCATTCGACCGTTTTTAAGAAATTAATATTTATAATTTTTGAGATGCGTATTTTGCAAGTATCTTTATTTTTTCAAATGGTATGATAGAGGGTTTTTTTCGATTACAGCGATACCCAAGATCAGGTAGAATCCTTAAGTTTACTTACTAATTTATAAACAGCTGTTGAGAATTTATTAAAATAAAAAGATTACAAAAAAATGAGTACACTTAAGGTTTATACCTACATTTTAGGTATATTTGTAATCGGAAAAAATCCTCTATGGCAATAGGGTGTGGCCCAACTATCATGCCATTTGAAAAAATAAAGATATTTGCAAAAAACGCATTTTAAAAATTATAAAAATTAATTTCTCAAAAACTGCCGAATGAATTTTATTATTTACAATTTATTTTACCTATTTAAATTATTTAAGAGTAGTTTTAATATATTTTATTAAAAAAAATTGCTAAAAAAAACCAAAATATTTTTTGAAACTTCGGAAAAAAATTTTTTGTCTCAATCATACTTGGAGCTTACCAATGTTTAACAATAAGCACAAAAAATAGGGTGTTACATTGAAAAAATGAAAGTTAATGTAATTTCCGGTGAAATCGGAAGTAAAATTGAATTTTTTATTAGTTTAATAAATGCGTTTTCTTATGCCATATAACATACTAAAATTTAAAAATTTTACTATCATAAATAAGTTTTGTGGACATCCGGTATATTGTAGAAAGAAAATTGGAAAGTTTTAATTTTAAGTTTTTACCCAAAATATGATTTAAAATTAGAATTATCCTTAGTCAAGAACACTTTTTTCAGGACGAAATTTAATTTAATTATACAGGGTGTTTCTAAAATTGTGGTCACGGCTTCGTATACTTATACCACAAGTAAAAATAAGGACAAAGTCCATATAAACATTTCAAAAACTTTCCTGCTACCTAGATAGAGGGTGTCGAAACTTATTACTATTTTCTATTTATTGGCTGTATGAAAATTATTTTATAGGGTGAGTACTTTTCAAGCAACAAAACAAGTCTCATTATATAAATTAGGAGTCTAAAAATTCCTGAAGTCTTGCAGACTTTTGAAGGATTATAAAAAACTAATAAACATTTAACGCCCATACTTCAAAATCAAAAATTTGTAATGCTAAAAATTAAATATATGGAATTAATGAAAATTAAAAACATCGCAAAGGAAAGTCTGAAAAATTTAAAACTGGTGGTCTTGCAAAAGTTCCAGTAAGTATACTCTAGAAGGTAAAACTCCAGATCATAGTAATAATTTAAATTATCCCATTATTGAAATCAACTGAACTAAGAGCAACAATATAAATTATCATCAAATTCGTTTAAATTTCATCGAGGATTGTATTCATGGCATCAATAATATCTATTTTATTTCATAAAAACAAATATAATACTTAAAAAATCGCTATTTGGTTATAATCTTCCCATTATCTCCTTACTAGGAGGTCAAACTAATCAATAAATTAAAGTATTCAGTAACCTAAATTTACTGAAACGTTGCTACTACAGCAGCTTTATTCTTGGGACTGGCAAGATCGTGTGGTCGACGACATTCGTCATTCTGTTCTTTTCATTTACATGAAAAAACAAGAGTCTGTCCTTCTAGTGTCATCGACGACACGATCTCGCCCGGTCCAAGAATAAGGCTACTGAGGCCGGATTTTGTTTTGTTGGCGAATTTTATGAACTCGCCAAATCGTCATCATTTGCCGCCAATTCGTCATTATTTGTAAATAAACAATGTATTGTTCTCTTCGCCTAAATGATGACGTTTTGGCGAGTTTTAGAATCCGCCGTAGAAACAAAATCCCACCTCTGGAAGGTGAAACTTACAGATGACATTTCTGTCAGTAACGCTAATGAACACTTCACTTTTTTTTTATAAAAATGACTAAAAAAAATACAAAATATAAGGGCATTGATAGAAATGCAATAGAAGATGCAGATTGTTATTTACAATAAATAAACGAATAAGGAGCGAAGATTCCTTAGGTCTGCATTCGTTCAAAGTGGTGAAGGTATTGTTGTTGCTTGGTGCACCTTCACCACTTTGAACGAAGGCAGATCTAAGGAATCTTCGCTCCTTCTTTATTTATTTATTGTAAATATTTATCAATTTAAATAATGTAAATGTATCTGATTCTCAGGTATTTGAAACTTATTTTATAATATGTATTTTAATTTATAAATAATAAAAAAATCTGTGATTAATGCATTTTAAAATAAATACCATTGCTTTTTGTTTTATTCATAATTACTTTACTTTTAATACTATTAAAAATGGTAGTAGGCAAAATTATAAGATATTCTACTGCCTGCTATAGTTTCCTGATATGCATGTGCCTTAAGAGGTGATACAAAAATGTGGAAAATATTATGTCTTTTTAAAAGCCAATAAAAAAACATAAAAATACCCAAATAATAAAAAGTCTTAAAAATAAAATCCAAATAAAATAAAATATAATATTCAAAATAAAAAAAT
Source organism: Stenus bimaculatus (assembly GCA_963971135.1). Classification (NCBI taxonomy): domain Eukaryota; kingdom Metazoa; phylum Arthropoda; class Insecta; order Coleoptera; family Staphylinidae; genus Stenus; species Stenus bimaculatus. The sequence continues at coordinate 43,055,764 of OZ020182.1, forward strand.
TAAATGAAAATAACAAAATTTAAAACAATAATGTTAAAAATAATACACAAATATAATTAAAAATATATGGCTTTTTTATCTTGAACAGTACCTCGAGTATTTTAAAATATGGCAGGGTATTTTGACATTATGAAGGAAATTCATTTGAAAATTATACAGGGTAAACAAATACTTCGGCAAAGTCTATTTATTTTTGAAACGAAGAGTTTTTGAAAAAAAATGATTCAAATACAAGTTGTACAGTTCTGATTGTCGTTGTAACTTAACATTTTGTAAATGGCAACGATCCAATTTTTGGCGTACAATTGTAGCAGAGTATATTTTCTTTTTTTTAATAAATATTTTCCAAGTTAAACGCGATTGAATTTTCAATACAAGAAGTGCACTTTTTACAAATTAAAGCATATTTGTAAAAAATGTTACAAATAAAGATTCTTAGTAACGCATTAAGTAGAAATTCATATTTTATCCATGACCTTGATTTACAGGTTGAAGGTCACGCTGTAATCTCTTAACTTTTTTAAAATAGCTACCTCCCTTTTAATTGCATACTATTGTGACTTACTTTCAGTGATAAGCCTCTAAACATAAGCTATAATAAAATGCAAAAAATGTGGGTTGTTATTAAAAAATAGTGATTATTGTATTACCTTCAACTAGCTTTTCAAGTTCGTGATATTATTTCTAAAAAATCGTACAACTTTAATTTAAAACATTTTTCTCACAAACTCATAGATTCAAAAATAAATGGGCGTAGGTGAACTTTTTGTCCACATCATTTTTAGCCGAGACTACTAATAAGTAAGTATTTTTTTTCCAGCGAATAAAAGTATATTGCTTCCTTAACCTAATCTACTGAAAACAAATTCAATTTTGAAAATACTTTAGAATAAATTGAATAAATGCAAAAATATACCTGAAAATCTTCAATTTTTCATTGAGACTTTAATTAATACCATAGCCTTGCCAACTTTAATATATAGTTTAATGGAAAGATGCGGTGGATGAGCAATCACGGAAACAAAGAAGTTAAATTCTATTTAGTAATTTCGTCAAAAGTCTCAATTAAATAGCTTCTGGCTGCCCCTAAAGGTGAAGAAGCGATAATGCAAATTAAGAGTATTTTAGATAATATAAAAGTCATGTATACAAAAATACACATCGACGCATTCTTTTTAAAATGATGTAAGCGGCCAAATAGTAATTTTACAGGAGATGAACAAAAACGATTATCATTTGATTGTGTGTACATTTTGATTCACGCAAAAGCAAAATAACTTCGTAAATAATTTTATTTTACATATAGGTAGTATTTAGTTCTTTGAATTCTATGAAAATTTTCCTCTAAAAAATAAAAAAAAGGCTCAAAGATAAAAAATACCTGCGCCTAATAAATCAGTAAATGTACAGAAAATTAAAATATGTATAAGAAACAAGTTGGAGTTTAACAACTTATTTTTATTTATTATATAAACCAATGAAAATAGAATAAAATACAAAATATAGAAAATAACTAGAAAGTATAACCAAACATGAAAAACGACCTATACAAGAAAATTTAAACTAATACGGCGAATAAAAACCCTTTTCGGTGTAATAAATTTTTTAAATGTATTAAAGTAACAGTTGTTTCTGTTGGCATTTTTTATAAGGCTTTTTTTGTATTTGTTTCGGTCGTATTAAAAAAGCCTGTAGAACCAAACATCTCATAATATAAATAATTTTTTATTGTAAACAAATTGATAAAAATACATTTTCTAGTATTATAAACAGTGTAAATGTAATAATATATTAACAGTTGTTTCTGCGAGCATTTTACTGAACTTTTTTAATTACATAAAAAAATTAAAAATTTTATTAATTTTAAAAGTGCCCGAAGAAACAACAGTTTATTAATTTAAGTTTTTTTTGTAAAAAGCTAAGAAGCAAATTAAACTAAAGAAAACCGACAACAGCAAAATTAAGAAAAATAAAAACATAAAAAGAATATATAAAAAAAATAATTGCTTTAAAATAGAAAAAAAGTTACATAAAACTCCGGTCTTAAAAAAGTCCAGGGTTTTATTAATTTTTACAATGTACTAAAAGTTGTTTCTGTGGACATTTTTAATAAAACTTTGTTACTCCTTTAAGTATCTAATCTAAAATGTTTTAATTATAAAGTCAGGTATAAAAAATGCTTCTAGCAGCTACTACCACAGGCTACTACTAACTCATTAATTGTAGTTGTTTCTGCAAGCAATTTTAAATTAGGCAAATCAAATTAAGAGTCATTTCCTAGACACGCTATAAATTTTCCGCCAGAGAGAACAGGGAATAGAAAATACATTCCATTTTTCTACGAATCACCGATTATTTATGCGAATCGCTAGAGGGCGCTCGAGTTTAGGAGCAAAAATCATGAAATCGAACATTACTGGTATATTTTACCAGGATATCTCTAGTTTCCCAAAGTTAAGGTAATTTTAGTATTTTATATTTTTTATTTCGTGCATTATTGTGTATTTTTAAATTATTTTATTTAATTTTTACTAATACTCAAATGTTACGCAAATAGGTTTTTAATTAAACTGATGATATTTGTATGTATTTATTTTATATAATTAAAAACATATTGTAACGGGAACATTAGATCATCCTAAGTGGGGGTACCGGGAATGTGAGGTGCGTGATCGGATAAGGGATAAGTTAAGATCAGCAGAGTTCTGTATCCCGAACCGAGTGTATCGGCCGTTCCCTGTTCCAATAAAAGTATAAAGTGCCGCGGTGATTTTCGCCCTGTTCTTTGTTCTTTCCACGCGGTGTATTGTTACGCCCGGGTTATTAGTTATTATTTTATTAATTTTTATCAACATTTATTTGTAAAACGTCATTTATGTACGATTTGAGAATATAGTTATTTTAGTTGAAGTCGTGTTTACTTTATTGAATGTGTAAAGGTCAAAGATCCCGTAATTTAAAAATTCATCCCTGAGAGTGTTACAAAATTGGCTTCCCAACTAAAGGGCCTTTAAAACAATAAAGTGGAACTTTCATTTAACTTAACAAAGTAAACAAAGTGTGTGCTTGGAAATGATCTAATGGTAATAACGAGAAGTCAGCAAAATCAACCAAATATGTCTGATGCACAACCCGTGGTAATGTCCCCAGATCAATTTTCGCAACTTTTGGCAACATTAACAGCAAACATAACAGAAAGGTTGGTGGCAAATGCAAATCCTTCGGAACCACAGGCGGCGAAACAAGGTAACTTTGTTGCATGTTCTTCTAGATTTGATGGAAAGAAAGGACGTGACGTAAACGCATTTGTTGACGCCGTTTGTGTATATAAAGATTGTGCAAACGTCAGCGACGAAAATGCTCTAAAGGGTTTCTCCATGTTATTAACTGAAGATGCTGCAACATGGTGGAGAGGAGTTAAGCACGAAGCGGTTAAATTTGATGACGCGTTACGTTTATTACAACATGCTTTCGGTCAACAAAAACCAGCATATAAAATTTATCGCGAGATTTTTGCGGAAGAACAAGACTTAAGTACACGTACAGACATATTCATAAACAAAAAGAGAGCATTGTTTGCTCAGTTACAAGAACAAACATTAACAGAATCAGTGCAAATCGACATGTTATACGGATTGTTACATCGAGAAATTCGGGAACGGGTACCGCGAAATAACGTTAAGACATTTTCCGACCTTCTGGAACATTCTCGGTGCGCCGAAGAAACATTATCGGAACTGCAATTATTAAAAACAAAACAAGACGTTGCTAGTGCGGATCGCAGATTAAGGTGCTCTTTTTGCAAAGCATACGGTCATGACGTTAAATATTGCAGAAAGTTGGAAAAAGAAAATAAACAAAATAATCAAACATCTGACGTGAATCACAAAGAGTCAGGTAAAAGTTTAAATACAAAATTTTTCTCACAAAATATTGTATGTTACGGTTGCGGAACAGCAGGTTACATCAAATCAAACTGTCCGATGTGCCAAATTAAAGATAAACAAATTAAAGTAGAAGCTTCGAGTATCGGATTTTATTCTCTGGATTCCGAAATATCTTTGAATCCGAAATCCAGACCGGTTTTGATGGTTGAGATATTAGGAGTACCAGGTCGTGGTTTTGCAGATACAGCGGCAAAACAAAGTGTCGCTGGGCATTCGCTATATAAAATTCTTAAAGAAAATGGGCAACATTTTACTGAAACTACTACGAACATTACTTTAGCAGATGGGAAAAAGAGAGAAGAAAAGGTTCTTTTAACCACAGTTACTGTGAAATTATGTCAAAAGGAAATTCCTACGACATTTGTAATAATGCCAGCAGCAACCAATAATTCGACACTGCTGGGTATCGATTTTCTGAAGGACGCTGGATTAGTATTGGATATCCAAAAGAGTGAATGGTATTTCGCTGATGAACCACAAAATATCCATAAGTTATTACTTGAAGATGATCATTCAGAAATATTGTTTGCCTCAGTAGAAAATGACAATGGCTTAGATTTAAGAGCTGGTGAAGGTCATAACCTAGATGAAACTCAGCGTCGCGAGGTTAATAAGCTGTTGCAACAATCAACGGATATATTTGCTTTAGGTGGAGCCCCAACGAGTTTTACTGAACATCATATTGATACTGGAGATCACCTGCCACTGTCAAATCCTCCGTATAGAATGCCTGATTTTAAAAAGGAAATACTAAAGACGGAATTAGATAAGATGTTGACAGAAGGAATCATTGAAGAATGTGAATCACCTTGGTCCTTCCCAGTAGTCTTAGTTCCTAAAGGAGATTCGGGAAAATGGCGCGTGTGCGTGGACTATCGAAACTTAAACGCCATAACTAAAAGTGACAAGTATCCTATGCCTCGTATCGATGACATTCTGCATAGCACAAAAGAAGGTGTGGTCATGTCCTCTATTGATTTGCGTTCGGGGTACTGGCAAGTACCAATGAGTTTATCTGACAGAGACAAAACTGCTTTTACTACACCGTTCGGGTTGTTTCGTATTAACAGAATGCCGTTTGGATTGAAAAATGCGGGAGCGACTTTCCAACGATTAATGGACAGATTTAAGTTCGGTTTAAAAGGTGTAACCGTTTTAGCGTATTTAGACGATCTAATAATATTGTCTTCGGATTTCAACGCTCATGTTCAAGACTTAGAAATTGTGTTCAATAGACTGACAGAATTCGGATTGCGAGCGAACCGAGAAAAGTGCGTGTTTGTGCGCGAATCTTTAAACTTTTTGGGTCACGTAATTAGCAGTCGTGGAATTGAAACTAACCCAAATAAAGTATCTGCTATATCGGAAATGATGGAACCTCGAAATTTAAAACAGGTTCGTAGCTTTTTACAGGCGTGCTCATGGTATCGACGCTTTGTGGAAAATTTTTCGAAAATTTCAAAACCCCTTAGTGACTTAACAAAAAAGAACGCAGTGTGGGCGTGGGGTGAGGAACAACGCGAAGCATTTAATTCGTTGAAGGTATCCTTAACTTCAGCACCTGTACTTAGGCAAGCAGACAGTTCTCTTCCTTTTTTAATTCGTACTGATGCCAGTGATTATGCGATCGGCGCAGTTTTGGTACAGGGGGAGGGACTAGAAGAAAGACCAGTAGAATATATAAGTAGACTCTTAAGTGCAGCTGAGAAAAATTACAATACTACGGAAAGGGAAGCGTTAGCGGTGGTATACGCGGTTTCCAAATTCCGAGGTTATATCGAAGGAAGTGAAGTTACAATTGGTACTGATCACCAAGCATTAAGATGGTTGATGTCTTTGAAGTCTCCAAGTGGACGTCTGGCTCGATGGGCATTGGCTTTACAACCCTATAATCTTAAAATTACGTATGTCCCTGGGAAAATGGAAAATCCAGATCAACCTGTCGGATGTTTCCATCTTTCGCATTTAACACCATTCCGAAGTGAAGAGGATTCTACGATCCCTACACCGGTGGTACCTAGAAGAAAGAGAGGTAGACCAAGGAAACAACGTAGAGTTCCTGTACCTTCTCCGAGGGCGGTTTCCAGGTCCAGAGGGGGAGTCTGTAACGGGAACATTAGATCATCCTAAGTGGGGGTACCGGGAATGTGAGGTGCGTGATCGGATAAGGGATAAGTTAAGATCAGCAGAGTTCTGTATCCCGAACCGAGTGTATCGGCCGTTCCCTGTTCCAATAAAGTATAAAGTGCCGCGGTGATTTTCGCCCTGTTCTTTGTTCTTTCCACGCGGTGTATTGTTACGCCCGGGTTATTAGTTATTATATTGTTAATTTTTATCAACATTTATTTGTAAAACATCATTTGTGTACGATTTGAGAGTATAGTTATTTTAGTTGAAGTCGCGTTTACTTTATTGAATGTGAAAGGTCAAAGATCCCATAATTTAAAAATTCATCCCTGAGAGTGTTACAATATTTATTAGTACAGATGTAATAATTTTATTTTAAGTAATAGTGAATGCATATAAATTGTATACACTTTTAATAAAAACCATGAAAGGGAGAATTATATCCATAATAACGAAATTTTATTCTTGATTAAAATCAATAATCAAGTTATATATTTAATAATTAACTCAAACTAATTACTTTGGTATTTTTCAATAATTTTGCCTTTTACGGTTTCTGTTTGTACTTAATTAGTAATATTAATTATTTAATTAAAAAATAAAAATAAAATGTTAAAACATCATTATAGATTATTTAGGTACAGTTACTACCAGTCGGACGTATGTCACAAAAGAATCACGAGTAAATACGGAGAAAACCGAACCAGCACGCACTCTCCCTGTACCATAATATAGTCTAGATTAGATTATAATACAGAGATGCACTTCAAATTGTTCCCCATTGACCATTTGGCATTGTCCCATTCGAGTGTAGACACTCTGAATACTATTGTTAATAGCTTCTTCGTCAATTTGTTGCAATTCCGTCCTAATTCTAAGCTCCAATTCTTGTAAATTATTAGGTCTATTGAAATAAACTTTTGATTTTAAATGTCCCCACAAAAAAAAATCTAAGGGCGTTAGGTCGGGAGATCGCGGAGGCCACTCAATTGGTCCCCTCCGACCTATCCATTTGTTGGGAAACGTGGTGTTAAGGAATTCCCGCACCGCCCTGCCAAAGTGTGGAGGAGCCCCATCTTGTTGAAACCAAATGTTAGGAATGTTGCGATTTTCATAATTGGGGAAAATACGAAGTAAAACTGGTAGCAAATCAGTCCGCAAAAAATTCAAGTATCTTTCGTCAGTAAGGTTTTCATTAAAAAAGTAAGGTCCTATAAAACGTCTGCCAATCATTCCCACCCATACATTTAACTTTCCCTGTCTTTGACTATGGGATTCTACGGCCCAATGAGGATTTTGCTGTGACCAATACCTACAATTATGTCGATTCACTGATCCATTCAATTGAAAGGTAGCTTCATCGGAGAAAATTATACTACTTAAAAAATTTGGATTTTGATCACAAAATTGCAGTCGGCGATCGGGATCATCTTCATTTAACTCTTGTATGAGTTTTATTTTGTATGGGTGATACTTTTCCTTTTTTAATAATTTTGCGACATAGGAATGATCCACATTATTATTTCTTAAAATATCTCTTGTTGAAATATTGGGATTTTCTTCAATCGCAAGTAATAAATTTAATTTGGTTTCTTCATTCACTTGAGGCAGTCCTTGTCGAGGCAAATCTCCTACAGATCCTGTTTCTGCAAATTTGGAAACTAACTTACTTACTGTAGATCTTGAGATTTGCGGTCTATTTGGATATTGCTCATTAAACAAAGCACAAGCTTCCCCATGGGTTCTTTTTCTATCGCCGTATCCTACCATATTTAAAATTTCGATTCTTTCGCGTTCGCTTAAACGAGGCATTTTTAATTTCGCAAAACTTAATAATTGTTGATTATTATTAAACAAATGAAGTAAGCTATTCAAGCATTGGTAAATGGATTTAAAATTTTATTTGCCATACAAAATAACGTCAACTAAAGCACTTTTATAAAGGCAATTTTTATTTCAATAAAATTTGAATATCAAAAGCTTTTTCAAATTTATAATAAATTACAATTTTATTTAAAGTTTATTATTACTCAAACATTTTATTTTAATTCCCTTTTTCATTAAAAGTTATTTAAAATTAGTTTTAAGAAAATTCCAATTGTGTAAAGAAGAACAATTCGAATATTTTCAATAATAATTTGTTATTTTTAAACTAAAAATTAGTTTAATTTATTTTTCTTGCCATATTTTCATTGAGAATTAATAAAAATTTTTTTGAGTAAATTTATTTTTTTTTTCAAAAATGGTTGAAATTTTTTAAAATATTTTTATGTGATCATTAATATGACAAAAAGGTCTATGAAAAATGTGTAAAAAAAGTAGGGGTTTCCATTTTAAAAAAATGATGATGACGTCTTAGTGAAGTTATCAGTGACGTCATGTTTTTTTTTATTCCAAAAGATGGCATTTTTAAAACAAAAATTGACCTGTCCGAGCGATTTTTACAAAAAAAAATTTTACGGAAGTTATGACCTTGGTTCCAAACTTTATCACCACCCTGTATATTTATTTATGTATTTATACCAAATCATTTTTTTTTTCGAAAGCAAAATTATTAAATTTACTGACCAAATCATTTTATACTCATCAAATAAATAAATTATTGACTCTATTTTATACTGATCAAACCATAAATGTTTTTAATTGTTCAGTTTCTGATACTTTTAACCAAAAAATGCAATAGTTATTTATTTTTTTTAATAAAATTCTACTTATTTTTTATAGTATCGTAAGTTTTTATTTTAATATAAGTTCATTAATTTCCGCTTTGTTTACAATATTTTATGAAATATTCTACAATTATCTAAATTATTGACAAATTTTTTTTCTTTGTATAAAATAATTTTTGGATAGAAGCAACCTCTTATTAAATTAGAAACACCTGGTGGAAACGAAACACAGGTCTACTCTATAACTTCTTTATTTATGAAAATAAAAAATTGAAATATGACTATGTTGTAAGGCTCAAGAAAACACATTTTAGGCACTCATAAGTTTTTCACCATCAACTTTATTTTAATAAATGTAATAGCCGGTTTTTTATTCATTATTTAAGAAAAGGAGCATATATTTGTGATAAATTATTTAATTTTTTTTTGAAATTTTTAAAAATTCCGAGTACAAAAAATATGAAAAAAACTGGCAAAAGCAAATATATTACACCCAATATATGGGGTACCTAAATAATCGTTGTATTAAAAAAAGAGTTATTTGCAAAAACGTTACTCAAAAAAATACATAAATTAATATTTCGGAAACTGCTTAAATAATTTAGAAAAGACAATTTTTCTTAGGTATTTGTATTATTTCGAATGAGGTTTGGTAGTTTTTATCAACTTGGGATGAAGAAAAAAAATTTTTTTTTTCAAAATTTCAAAAAAAATTTAAAAAATTATCACAAACATACTCTTTTTATAAAATAATTTCATATTATGAACAAAAAAATAGGCGTTACAATTAAAAAAAATTGGAAGTCATATTAAAAAGTGCCTAAAATGGTTTTTTTTAAATAAATCAAATTTTTATTTTCATTCATAAAGAAGTTATAGAGGTGTTTCGTTTCCACCCGGTATAAGAAATTACTTTTTGCCCAAATATAGAGCATCTTGACTGCGGGTAACGTCCACTAGGATACCTAAGGTATCAGAAACTCCCGAGTGTGTACCACCTAGGCAGCGAAAACTCTAGAGTTTCTTAGGACTAGACTTTTTACTGTCTATGCGAGATACTCTCTAGATAGTATAATCTCTTGATACCTTAGGTATCGGATATACTCGAGTGGATGTTACCCGCAGTCAGGAAGCACTCTCTTTGGGTAAGAAGTATTCTCCTATATGGTAGGACCGGGCAGCAAACAGGAATTCCAACCTAACTGACATTGAATGAAATCAACGATGATGAATTTTCCTACCCATGCTGAAGAGTAGCAGTCCTTACAACAACCCTCGAGCGAGTAGTAATAGTTCGTACTACAACCCTCTCCAGCATGGGTAAAAAAATCAGCGTCGCTGATTTGATTAGATTGGAATTCCTGTTTTCTGGCCGGTACAACTATTAACTATACAGGGTGAGTCTGGAGGAGTGCGTCAAAATTCGGCAGTGTACACGTCAATACAAGGTAGAAAAGCCAAAATGTTGTTATCCAATTGTTATTAGTTTCCAAGTGGCGTTTTAAGAATTTAAGTAGACTTAGGCCGAGCAGGACATTTAGCTTATTTTTAATTCATAAAACATTTTGAAAGATATCTCCACATGTCTAATTAACATTTTTACGCTCTTTTATGAACACTAGCTATTACTCTTACAGTTTTTTTAGAGTTGCAGCATTCAAAATGCGTGGACTTAGTACATCTCAAACTCCAACTTTTTCTTTATAAACTTTAATTTTTAACCAGTTCTTCAAGCAAAAATCTGACGACCTTGAGGGTAAGTTGAAACCACTGCGACTACTCCAATGTCCAAGAAAAGAGTTATGTAAATATTGCCAGCTTTAATTTTTAAAACGCTATAACTCGATAAGTAATAAAAATTGGATAACAAAATTTTCGTTTTTTTACCTTGTATTTAATGTAAAGATTACACTCCTCCCGACTCTCTCTGTATTTCTAAATTTCCCAAGAAAATAATTTTATACAAAAAGTATTTTATCGATTAGCACAGGTTAGGTTAGGTTTATTCGGTCAAAATGACCAGTCAGCAAACGTGGTCTCGTAAACATTTGGTGCGCAACTGTTCCCGAGCTAACTAAGAACTATGTAAACATAACCATAATATTATCTGGAAACTTAAAACTTTGCTTTTAATAAGTATATTAGGTAGTAACCTACTTATAAATTAGTGTTTAAACTAAATATTCAACTATATTTAAAATTAAATTACCATTAAATTACCTCAAATATTGCAAGAACCCAAATGAACTTGGCTAGGTAGCATTAACTCTGGAGTATTGTTTGCTGCTTACGCAGAAATAACTCCAGTTATAGTAGTTATGTTTTTTTTACATACTTTGCTCGAGCAAATATGAGCAAATCATATTCTGTCTCATTTTCTCCTATAGAACTAAAAGGAGAAAGAATTGATTTGCTCGAGCAAATCACTCAAATTTTGGTAAAAGAAACACACCTAATAACTCCAGTTATTCCTGCATAGGTAGGTAGCAGTAATTAAGACCTAAGCCAAGAGAAGCACTCTACACCGGCACACGATTTGTTGAAATTAAATAAAATTATTTTTTCTACGATCATGCAAAAAGTAGGTTATTTATGATCAGTTGTCAATGCGTAAAGTCAGGCTTTCTTCCACGAATGCACAAAAGCGTTACTTAGTGCAAAGCATGACTTAAGTAATGGTTCTCTGTACAAGTGCAAAAAAGCATGACTTTAAGCACTGACAAGTGATCATAAATGTCAATATCTGTCATAAATTTCATGTTTTTATAGAATTTTCAATACTTTTAAAAACGTCCCGAAAACTAGGCCAATGCGTTTGACACGAACCCCAAGTGTGTGACAAGTGACAAAGAGCATATAATATATAAATTGAGAGCAAGAGACAAGGAATGAGCAGGAAAGAGGAACCCCTTGTCACATAAATGAACGCCAAAAATGCTTTCTCATTATGAGTCTTGGGATTTACACAAAAACCGTCTTCTTGAAAAACCGACTTTTTGGAAAACCGGTTTTCGAAGTTCAATTTTTCAAAAAACAGTTTGAACCGATTTTCGATTATTTTTAAAGTAGATTCGTGAAAAATATATTAATATTAAATACTTATTAAAAAGTTATTTTTATCAGGGAATCGAAACGAAAACCATAAAAAAATAATATTCTAAAACAGTAACTGAAACGGAAAATAATATTAATATCGATTGGAACAAAAGTAATGTTAATTTAAAGTAAAATTAATTAATTTAAAATATATTTTTCGTAATAATTTAATAACTTTTTTTTTATAAATTTTTTTCAAATTCATATTTTCTTTGAAAGAATCTCCAGTTTCTACAGTTTAAGAGCATACTAGAGTGAAATAGAACAGAAACTATACCAGAACAGCGGGCTTATTCTCGGACCAGTCAAGATCGTGTCGTCGACGACTTCCATCATTCTGTCCTTTTCATTTACATTAAAAAATAAGAGTCTGTCCTTCTAGTCTCGTCGACGACATGATCTCCACCGGCCCAAGAATAAGCCCACTGAACTGAAACTAAACCGAAATGACATTCCAACAATAGTCCAAATCGTAAAAGTAACTAAATTTCCATTCGACATACATGTTATTTGAATATTTTAAAACCGGTTTTCGAATGTGACAAATTAATTTAAAAAAACCGGCTAAATGTGACTAAGTCGGTCTTTTAGTCTAATGGCCAACTCATGCTCTCTCACCAGTCCATCAAATAATTTTATTTCTTTAACATACGTACTCACCTCTGCAGTCATTACATAAGAACTCCTTTTCTGTCTAATTTATTAGTATTGTTGTTTCTTTCCTAGTAAGCTGAGATAGATTTTAAAGCGATTGTGATTGCAGTAAAAATGCTGATGAACTTTAGGCTTTGGTTGTTGATGAATATAATGGCTTCATAACTCTCAGTCATTCGTAGAAAATCATGGATTTGAATTATCAGCACTATAAGGCTCCTTATACATATAATAGCCTCAAACTGACTTTAATTATGACTTTCTGAATTAGTTTATCAGGATAATCATTGCTGACTCCAATCGAATGGTTGATGTTAAATTTTTTAAAATTACCCTGGCCCATTAGTACAGAAAAAAGGTAGTACGAGAAGCTGTATAAAACCACATTCCCAGAACCCCTATCCTCATTTTCGGGGATAAAATATCCTATAGGAAAAATAGTATGTTTCTATGGAAATTTTCCAAAACTACCATTAAGTTACGAGTATTTTGCTTGACCACACCTTTTTTTGAATAGGATATTTTATCCTAGAAAATTAGGATACGTCCCCAGGTTTCCAGGTCAAAGCCTGTCAACAGCGAATTCGTCAACTCAAGATATTTACATTGATCACCGGGAAAGAAGTGATGCAACAATAAAGGATTTATTGAATGATAGATTGTGCAAGTACTGAATCAATTCCTGAGAATTGTTGATGCTGTATTGGGAATTTTTTAGATTTTGTTCGTCCACTGGTGGCAAAAATATGATTCGGTACTTACTTTTTTGATTTAACGCATTGGTACATGAGCTTTACTGAAGCTTTAAATAATAAATCTATTTGTCTTTTGTTGAATACCTACGTAGTTATGGGGTTTAAGAATGCATTTTAAACACATTTTTTGACACTGACAGGAACCAACAGGAACCTAAAATCCTCCATTTATAGCGCCCTCTAGACGTATGTTAATTTAGTTGATCTTATGACCATCACCAAAGTGTTACCTTTATCGGCTTTGGTTAAAACTAAATCTATAGTATAGATTCTTAAGATATTTAGATTGCATAAAAATTTAAATTTTGCTAAGGTTAAATTCGGTGATTTTCAAATTGTAACAAGAAGAAAATGAGCAAATAATTTTTTTCTTCAAACGTCATTAAAGTACAGTCTTCTGTGACGTTTGACAGGCTTCAAAATGTCACTTTTTATATTCGTTGATTCTATGGTCACTTTGTACTGCCTAGGAGTAGGAATTACTACAGTGAATTCAAATAATAGTGAAACGAATGATATTTCAAGGTAGGAAACCTAAATTTCCCAAAGTTGGCTACACTGAAACTAAAAATCAATACTTCAGTGGCGTTTCTAAATTTTTAATAAAAAACTACGGTTAACGTTAATATTTTTATTTAATTTAATTTTATGAAAAATATTATTCAAAAAGAATGCACAAAAAACTTGAGATAATATTTATTCGTATATTTTACAAATCACATCATAACCTAAAAAAGTAGTTAAAAGTTTAAAATTACAAAATTGCTTATTTACATCATCGAAGAATCGTCTTAGTTTAGTGTTGTAAAGTTTATTTCCTATCGGTTATATGTTCATAATATTAGGAATATCAAGTTGTTTAAAACTACTACACATATATTGTGAATAAATTGATGTTAAGAAATAACAACTGAGGCCCAAATATTTACATTTAAAATTTGGTATTGTTGAGGAATTCTTCCAGGGATAGTAGGGCATTATAAGAAAAAACAATTTTAAATTTTGTTTGGAAATTTTGAGTATCTTGGAAGTTTTTAAGTGAAGTGGCAGTTTATTGTATACTGTTAAACACATGTAGTGTAGGCTTTTTTTGAAGAATGAGGTGTTGTGTTTTGAAACGTAGAATAGTAGATCGTCTGGTGTGGATGAGGTTCACATTTTAATTTTTTGAAAATAGTTTGATGTTTTCCAATACAAAAATACAGCGTTTGTACAGATAGAGCCAGACCCAGTCATCAAATTTAGTTGCAAGAAAAGTGGCTGACAGTGCTCTATCAGATCAGCAAATGTGCCTAACAATTTGTTTTTGTAACACAAGGATCCTAGAAGTAAAATATTAAAATCAGTATATGGTTACAGAATTATTATAGTTGATTACTTACTATCTAATATAGAGTTCAAAATAATGCAGAAATTTCACAACATGTTTCCATCCAGCTTAAAGAGGATGTGTCCGAATTGGTGTCAATATAGAAGCCCTTACCAACGAGGGTGTTTGTTAACTATTGTGAGAAACCCTAACCAACGAGGGTATTTATCATAAATCTTTATGTGAAGCCCTTACCAACGAGGGTGTTTGATAACTATTGTGAGAAACCCTAACCAACGAGGGTATTTGTTATAAATCTTTATGTGAAGCCCTTACCCACGAGGGTGTTTGTTAACTATTGTGAGAAACCCGAACTTACAATAAATGTTGGAAGTGGTTTCCCCGATTTTCTAAACAAAGATTGACTCGTCGTTTCATAATTTCAAATACCCGCTGAAGTTCATCTTGGGTGATGAGATTGATTTCTTGAGTAATGGCCAGTTTTATTTCTTCCAGATCGTGTATTCGATTTTTATAGATCTTGTTTTTAATACGGCCAAATAAATAAAAATCAAGGGGTGTTAGATGTGGAGATCGGACAGACCAAAGATTTTGGCTTATTAATCTTTCATCATAAAACTCCTGAAGAAATGCATTGTGGTCCTTGCAGTATATGCTGTTGCACCATCTTGCTGGAAATAGTTCGTATTGTGAAGTTCGTTAATAAACGGTTCCAAAAGCAAAGTTCGGTATTTCGCAGCATTTATCGTCTCTTGAAAGAATATTGGTCCAATTATTCTTCTTCGTAACATGGCCACCCACACACCAATTTTTTGGGGATGCAAGCCGATTTCAACAAATATATGTGGATTTTGTGTAGACCATGTTCTATAATTATGGAAATTCACATAACCCGATAAGTGAAACCACGCTTCATCAGAAAAGAACGTAACATACAAAATATCATTACTAAAGGTAAAGGTGAATGATTCAACTCCCAACTTTTCAATATATTTATTATCGTGCAACTAGTTTCGCCTTCATAAGGGCATCATCAGGCACATTAACAATTTATAGATGTATTAACGCAATCTGGTACTCCTCATACTGTGATCGATAGGGCTATGAACGCCCAAGCAACTAGGCTTATATTGAGCGCCTGAGCAACTAGGCTTAAAGTGGGCGGCTGAGCAACTAGGCTAAAGGTGGGCGCCTAAGCAACTAGGCTTTCTAATGAGTGCCTAACCAAACCAGGCCGAATGTTGTGGTGCGCCCAAGCAACTAGGCTTATTGTCTAGGAATGCCTAAGCAACTAGGCTTTATATATATACAGTTTTAATGAACGCCCATGCAACAGGGCTAACGACACTAAAGAATGATGTAAAAAATATTGTTATTAACATTTAGGGCGATAAAACATACATTAATTTAAAACGATTAAAACATAAGATTACATTTAATTAAAATATTTTCGACTAGATTTATCACTGGGTGATTACTCTCCCAAATCATCGTCAAGTTCTCATCCCAAAATATCATTGTTTAAATTGTTATTAAACCATTGACAATAGTCTAATCTTTTTGGTTAATCAGGTGGTAATAATTCTTGCACTACACTCACTTTATATGCATGAATGTGAAGTTTGTTTTAGGGCCGTATGGCAAGTTCCACGGATAATCCTAAAAAATATTCTTAAATATTGTTTTGCATAACTTATTGTATAGGTAGTTGCCTGTTTGAGCAGAAAGTTTTACGATTGATTTTGTAGGACTTTGTTCCATGCGATTGCTAATGTCCCTCAAAACGTTATCGGTTAACTTTTTAGGAGCCCCACTACTTTTTCCTTTACAAATGCAATGTTTATTCTCAAATTTATGGACAATTCGAAACTTATGCAATTTAAAATTGTCATACTCGAACGGATATTCTGGAAAAGCTTCTCTAAATTGTTCTTTACTAGATTGTAAGTTGTAAGTCGTAAGACCATGTTCCATCGATGAATGTTCCACTTCGAAAATGTGCCATCAAAATGAATGCGTTGTGCTCCGTTGAGAAAGCCATCGAGAATATTTTAACTGCACTATTTTTAGTTTTGAAAAAAACTGTTTTTTTTATAAAATTTGCAACACACTGAGAAATAACTTGAAAAATACCCGAAGAAAAACTGCTGAGAGACGGTTTGGTTAAAGTGACAGATCAAATTTAAATTTGAATGAACATTAACAGGTACACCAACTTAGCAAGTCTAAAATCACTACAAAGTATGTTTGGTTGCATAGTTGGTGGTTTCAGTCTTTTTTGAATTCACTGTACAACGATAGATTGATTTTTTAGAAGTGCATATATTAGTATCCAAATGGACTCCAACCAAAAAGAAATGTTAAAAATTACAAAACTCTGGAGTTGACTGGTATTTTTATTTGTAATACCACCGAAGTGACAAAGAAGTATAAAATACTACAACGCCGATACAGGCCAAAAAAACTTATAATAAATATTTGTTATCTTAGTTTTGAAATGCAGAGAATGAATATGTTCCATGTTTACGAACAAACTGTTTCCCAAAGTTGCAACACACTGAGAAATGACTTGAAAAAATACCCGAAGAAAAACTGTGACGCTTTGGTTAAAGTGACAGATTAGATTTAAATTTGAATAAAAATTAACACCAACTTAGGGCGCGTTTCAGTAATGAACACTAAAGCCCACGACCACGACCGCAAAATTTTCCCGTTCCACTAGCTCAAAAGGTCACCATTCAACAAACAACCACGGAAACCCACGAATAAATACGGTCGTTGTGAGCTTCTTCCGGTCGCCATCGATGGACGAAAGAAAAAATCGCGGTCTTATGTAGAACGATTTTGCGGTCGTCGTGGGCTTTAGTGTTTATTACTGGAACGCGCCCTTAGCAAGTCTAAAGTCACTACAGAGTATGTTTGGTTGCATAGGTGGTGGTCTTTTTTGAATTCACTGTACTTCGCACTGACAAGGAATAAAAGGATGGAGTAGAAATGAATTTTAGGCAACCCAATATACACTTACATGTATTGTGTGTTGTATGTAAATTAAATGTAAAATTTTAAAATTATTTATTATATTACTAATTACTATTTTAAAAATTCGTATCGCTAACCTACATGCTCGCCACAAAAAGTACTTCTTTTACTCCTAATAAAACAATATACTATTATTTTATATACGGTATTTAATTGTATGTTTTATGTTATATCAACAAAAGAATTTTTAATAATTGCTAACACCTATTATTCTCTTGCAACACAATGAAAATATTGTTTTAAGTATATAGTTTACATTTAATCAGTTTTTAGGAAGTTGTTCTGCAAGTAAACAACTAATGTCCTTTTATGACGCCGTTTATAATTTTATTAAAACAGCATAGTGCAGTTTTAAATTACACATTTATTAAGCTTATTGTTGGCTTAAACGCAAAAAATTAGCACAAAGACGTGCAGAAATAGTGTGCCTGCATTTCCTTGCCATTGTTCGCAATTTACAGTCCTGTACAGCGCATAATTTTTATTTTCCTTTTCATAACTAATTGTTTGTTATGAATATTTTTCCGAAAAATTAGCATCTATGAGAAGCTGTTTTCTAGAAATTATTGCGTAAATATAAATAACTCGACAGTTAAGCGGTAGAATAACGTCAGTTATTTACAATTCGTGCCGATAAATTCGAGCGGTTATTTAAAAATTTCACGGAAGTTAGCATGCACACGAAAGCTCGCGTTAAATATTTAACATGGATCATGAATTTTGGATTAATTTTTTCGTACCTTTTCGTTGAGGGTTTTTAGTTTGTCGTTGAGTCTGACGACGGTCTCACAACTTGCGTAGCATCTGTCTCTGTTGGCGGCTAGTTCGGACATGTTTTCCTCGTTGACTTCCAGGGGATGGCATGTGCGATTGTCCGGCCGTAAAATATAACCCTCTTTGCAACTGCAACGATATCCGCCCTCTTCATTTATGCAGTTTTGTTCGCAATCACCGTTTCCATCCAGACATTCGTTTATGTCTGCAAATAATTGATTCCTGGTGAAATTTATTAACTCCAAAAAGATATTGTAAAATTTTCAGCTTTTCACAATAAAAACTCAATAGTAAGGAATGATCAGTAAGCTTTTCATTAAATCAATTTTAGAATAAATTGTATCGAAAATGTAATTGAAAAAATAATACCTGTATTTTCAATTTTTCTTCGTATGTTATGAAACCGCTCGAGTAAGGTAAATCAATATGAAACACTCGATGCCATTATCTACGTTATTGGAAACGGAGCAGTTTAATTATACAACATGCCAGGTTATACGAAACTACATTGTACAAGTTGACCGAAATATTAATCGGCTTATTTTTTGGAGTATCAAATTTTCAGTAACATATAACTTTATCGGGTGTCTCACCAAACTTGCAACAAAATTAAAGATTTGCACGTCTTTATTTTACTGGAGTCTCCACCATTTAGAAAATTGCATCTGTTCGTTTAAGTAATGTGATATGTGACATTATATCACCCTGTTACCAGTTAGCACTCCGGAATAGTTTGGATTTACTCACAACCGCTTCTAATTCCTCCAGTTTTATTACTGCACGTACAAGAGTTACTATCATTTTGAACTGACTTTAAATTTGCGCTGGAATAAAAGTACTAAGTACTTAACATTTTTTAGTTTCCAATTACTAAATAAAGACATTTGTAAAAATTATTAAAAATTGAGAAAGGCAGGAGAATAAAGAAAGCATAAACAAATAACACTGCAGTCATTAGATCATGTTTTCATTAACCCTCGTATATCTGAAAGTGGCTCGTAATTGACCCGAAATTTTAAAATATACAGGGTGTCCCCTTTATTATAAAAATCCAGGGAGGCTGTGGCAGTCATTTACATAGTAACCAGCATTGTGTTGTTTGGTCTTGTTATCGTCAGTTATAATTTTATAACAAACAGTGGCACATTTTATTAAGATGGGCAAAGAAAATGAAGTTATCGCTCTGGAAATTAAAGAAGTTGCTTCCAGAGCTACTTTGAATTTAGAACCAACGAAGTCGAGGCAGCAATATGAGATCGCCTACAATAGGTTTTTTGGAATGGAGCGAATTGAAATATGTGTCAGGTAAACTCACGGCCACCTTTGATTTTCAAATTACACGAACTTCAAAAAGTGTTTGAGGCAAATACGGCGTATTTCGAAAAAAGGTCTAAATTATGGATATCATCAACCCTTTGGTCAAATCCATGCAAAACTTGAAGAAAAACATCGATATAAGCAAGTATTATAAAGTTATTGCGTTTTTAAAAAGAAAGAACGAAGGATACAAACCAAAAAAATATAAAGTTAGAATACGATGAAAAATATCTTATGATAAAGGTTGCTGCAATTATTGGAATATTTGGATCGGAAAGCGTGCAGGGGTTTAGTACCCGCTTTGTTGTTATAGGGTAAATATTCTCTCCTCCAAAAGGCATGCTGTATGAAATCGGAGACCAATTTTACCAAAGTTTGATACCTGGAAAGTGCTTAAGACGAAGATGATATGCATAAATTAGTTCAGAACTTTTTAGACAATTGTTAAGTTAAGTTTAAAACTATCTCTTGTTCTGCAAAAATTCAATTTTAAGATTTTTTGTCTCTTAGTTTTTTCTTCTAAGTTGTACCGGTTTTGAGTAAAATTTGAAAATCTAAATCAAAGCATAAAAGGTAAGTTTGCAAAGGACCATATCGTTTTCCTAGGTGTTTTTGCGCAAACATGAAAAATAAGTTAAACCTACAAAAATTAACTAAAATATCCCCAATATTAATTATATTGTAGTGGACCTGCTGCCTGCCTCAGGAATTATGCTGGATGATGTAGATTGTAGGTGTTTGGGATGTAGTATTATTGAATAAAATAAACGTAGTAGAGTTGACTTGTTTTATTCAAAAAAAGAATTAAACACACAAAAAAATGAACACTTATAACAAACTTAACTTAAAATTGACTCGCGTCGCGACACCGGATTTTGAAACTTATAATTTGGAAAACTTTGGCGACTGCCTTAATTGAAAATCTAAACCAGAATCCATCTTCCAATCTGCTCTTTTCGGGCTCTGGAGGTTCCCTCCACCAGGACCCTGGGAACTGCAATTCAGCAGTTCTCTTTCATTAATTCTTAACGTCTCAGCGTCTACAACATTGTATCGCTAGACGTGGTTAAAATTGAAAAGATAAAGTGTTAAGAGCAATTAGATAAAACTTTAAGAGTAATTAAAGAATTAAACATTAGTGATATGCGTTTCCGTCGTACGGCGTCTCAACAGGATGTCTACAATATAACTACAATGTATAAAAATGGAATTAAAATATAAAAATATGAAATACGAAATAGAAAATATAAAAAGAATATAAAATATCAAATATAAAAAGAATGCAAAATATCAAATATGCGCTTTACATACGGGGAGATAACAACAAAATTTCCAATTTCTTCAATAAATATGAATTATAAATACATTTATGAGATTTTACATTATTTAAAAAAATATTTATTAACACGACAACAGCGGATTTTAAAATTCAAATTTTGACAAGTACTGTCAGATAAATTTTAATTACCTTTCATTTACGTTTAAATTGAAAGCAAATGACAGTTAAAACTAATAGGGTGCTTTCCTTGTGGAACCTATGTTAATAATCGAATACAATCGCCAAAAGGATTAACCTGATGGTAGATACAAATGACCTTTATTATAAGGCACTTTAGAATAATGGTTACTGTTACAAACAAGAAGTAATGCCTGGGCTAACAAATTCGTACGCGCTTTACAAAGGTATCTGGCGACTGACTCACTGTGACTCACACCTCACGCTGGATTGAAATGTTTCCCACATTGGGTGTTATTGTCATGCGCACACATTGCTTGCGTTTGTACGTTTATTTATAAAAACAGCTAAAACCGGCGCGTACACATAAAAAGAAATCCGGTACGCGCTCATGTAACATACTGGAATGAAACATTCAAGCAAAGGAGAAATAACTTGCCGAATGTCGTAAATAGTATCTTGCCTACTTGATAGGAGGTGCTTAGAAGTGCCAGAGGGTGTCCTACAAAAATAGAAGGAATTTACAAGCCCTTTGCCGCCACCGAGGTCCCTTATCGGTTCTACTTTTTACTAATAATTATTGTGCATTTAATTTGGACGTTTCGTTTGAGAGGTAATAATTTCAATGTTGCCTGATTGTGCAATAAAGTCTTACGATAACCCGTAAAACATATTTTATTTTTATTTGACCCCGTAATATTACAAATCTTATTACAACTATTAAAACTATAGCCATTGAATTTACAGTAAAAGTTTCAGAGCTCCAGGGAACTGGAAAAGTCATTTTTTATCAAATATTTTAAAAATTGCAAAAAAACGACAACTGTGTAAAAATTGTTTAATTGTAAAAAATATATTCTTAAATTATAGGTTTATTTGAATAAAATAAATACTTAAAAATTAATTTCTAATCAAGTCACAACAAATATGTATTTAATTGTATATTTTTTATACTATTAAAGTCAATAAATCATAATAAATAAATGGCATAGGCAACCAAACTACTTTCTTTGTTAGAAGCACCGAGGAAAACACCAGCATCGTTGTCTAATTGTGCAAAAATTAATTAATTTCAATTTCGTTTTTTGGCGAAAGCGGTCTTCTAACGAGCGAAATATTTTACAATATTGTATATTTATTTCTTATTTATATGTGGCATAAGTTTCATTCTTGTACAAAATGCTCCCAAAACCCGATAAGGTCCTTTGTACATATTCTTTTTATTTAAAACCGTAAACATGGTAACGCTTATAATCTGACGTTACTTGAAATTTTTACTTATTAGTAATTCATTTGGTATTTTTCTAAGAAGTCTAAAAATATGGAAGTAATTGAAGAGATGCTTCCAAAAGTTATAGCAAAAAGTATCCAAATCAACTCAACGTACAAATTTCTATTTATTTAATTTTTAATCGTTTATTAAAACCCTAAACCAGAGTAATTTAGGTTTGCGTTTAGAAAATTAACAGTTATAAATTAACTAAAATTAAAGTCTTTTTATTTAAATGGAACATTATAACAAATTTATTTTAAAACAACATAAAAATAACATCAAAGGAAATTTTCAAAATGATTGCCTCGGGAACGGAAACATAAGTTTACCCAACGCTAAAATGAAAACCGCACAGAATCAAAGATGTCTGGCATTTGACGAACCTCATCGGCTGCATTTACTATCCGTCTCCAAAGATCTTCTCGATTTTCAATGGGGGTGCTATAAACCTTTTCCTTTAAACATCCCAAAAAAAAAATCAAGAGGATTCAGAACCGGTGATCGTGGCGGCCAGACAACTGCAGCATACGGACCGCGACCAATCCATCGCCTTGGAAAATTTTGGTTTAAATAATTTCTGACGTCTCTAGCAAAATGAGGTGGTGCTCCCTCCGTCTTGTTGAAACCACATTTTCTTCCTGATGGCCAGAGGTACATCTTCAAGTAATGTAGGAAGATCTGTTCTTAAAAATTGTAAATAAGATCCGCCATTAAGCCTTTTAGGCAATTCAAATGGCCCGATAATAAAATTATCAATAATGCCACATCACACATTAATTAAAAACTGCCTTTGGTGGCTTTTTACAAGCAAATCCATGTGGATTGTCTTGCGACCATTGGTGCATGTTATGTGTATTGATCACTCCGTGCCTGGTGAAACAAGATTCATCAATAAATAAGATGTTCCTTAAAATGTTTCGTTTGCCTTTAACCCATCGACAAAAAGTAAATCTTCTGTTTCTGTCAATTGGCAATAACTCTTGAACTCCAAGGAAGTGAAATGGATGCTCCTTTAGAGTTCTAAACACTGCATCTTTATTTACATGTAATTGCGAAGAAAGTTCTCTTACGCTGATTTGAGGATTTATCTCTACAGTTTCCAAAACTTCTTTTTCTGCTTCCACATTGCGAGCAGACCTTGGTCGTCCTGCATTTCTTCGGTCACTTTCCACCTTTCATGTTTCTCGTAAACGTCTCTCCACAGAGGCGAACGTCGAATGGTGAGGTGTTCGTCGATTTGGAAACTTTTCATTGTATCTCCTAGAAGCAGCTCTACCATTACTTCCACATTCACCAAATATTAATAGCATATCGGTGTAGTCATTAAAAGAATCACTTTGGTCCATTTTAACACTTTTTAGAAAAATACCAAATGAATTACAAATAAGTAAAAACTTGAAGTAACGTCTGATTATAAGCGTTACCATGCTTACGGTTTTAAATAAAAAGAAAATGTACTGCAAACTTACCTTTTATGGTTTGATTTAGATTTTCAAATTTTACTCAAAACCTATACAACTTAGAAGAATAAACTAGGAGACAAAAAATCTTACAATTGAATTTTTGCACCACAAGAGAGTTTTAAACTTAACTTAGCAATTGACTAAAAAGTTCTGAGCTAATTTATGCATACCATCTTCGTCTTAAGCACTTTCCAGGTATCAAACTTTGGTAAGATTTTCACAAAATGAGCTTATGTTTAAAAAACTTAGGTACACAAATTTGTATAACAAAATCTCTATTAGTGTCGGAGAAATTAAATAAAATGTATTTTTTTTAATCAACTTCAGACGCCTATAACTCTTCAGCGGTGTACTTATGGATATAGATAAATGTGGTTATATTGACTTATTTTGAGTTGCAGAATCCCCAGTTAACGGTTGTCGGTCGAATAACGAGACACCCTGTATAATCATTAATAACTAATACATACAGGGTTTTTCTGAATAAGTGTCGGATACTGTAGGAATGGATTTTTGGACTAATTTTAAGCAAAAAGTAAAAACTCTAAAAACTTTTTTTTTAATATACGAATTCATCTCAAGGCGGCTGCTTAAATTAAGGTATGTGCAAAATTTGAGCCAATTATCATTAACAATGTAGATTTTATGTTAAAAAATTGAAAAAAAAATGAGTAAACTTCAATGCCCTGCATTTCCGAAATGGAGTGTTTTAGCGGAAAAAAATATTCTTACGTTTTGATGACATCATCCACAGGGATGAAAGAAAAATTTCTAAATTTCTAAATCTACGAGAAATTTCTAAATTATTTGCATTGAACAGTAAGAAGACATCGTACGAACCTTCCTCAGTTGGAACTAATCTGAGGATCTTCAAAAATCAATAACTATGCAAAATTGCTCTTGGCTAGGATTCTAATCTAAGACCTCCACAAAGCTCTTGGTCTTTATATTAAAATCACTACCGTAATTATCTGAAAGAAGTATTTTTTCGCCCAAGTTTTATTCACAAAGTCGAGCACACTGGTATCATACATACCCAAATAATGAAAATGTGTTGTATTGCTGTCTAAAATGCATACCTACTATTTTCGAGGTTAATGAAAAAATAAACTAGAAATTAACCTTCTATAATGTAACGAAATTCGTTGATAACATGTAAAAAACATAGCAATGAAGAGAAAAAGAAAACAGTTAACACTGAGAATATTTAATAGCTGTACGAGTAGGTCCTAGAATTTCTATGGAATATAAATGAAAAAATCGAAGAATCTGCTTATATTTACGCAGTCGATTTGGCAATATTGCATGCATACAAAAAGACAAAAAACGACTAATAATAACGGTGAAAAAGGTTTAGAATCTAGAAGTTGTAGATAACTTGGTAAATCATATTCAAGCTAGAAATTCTAAAAATAAAACCAAACTCATACATAGTGGATAAAATGTTCCAACCAATGAACAATTATCAGGATTTATAGTGTGATTACTAATCCCAGGCCATTCTTACCATCCCTTTATTTCGAGAACCTTTTGTTGTACATTGCTGGTAAAAAAATTACCTTTGGCAAAGTTCTTGTCTCCTATGTTTTCATAGCTTTATATTCCCATGAACTATTGGAACAAATTGTATTTGAAAGTAATCTCCATTCGACTCAAAAAATTTCGAGATCTTCGCAACTAAAATGTTTTATTAAATATTAAATACTACAAACCAACTGACGAATCTATGATTAGATCAAGGACCGAATATCTTTTAAATATATTTACATGCGGTTTTCGAAGAAAATACAATACTTTCAGGTGCACACTCTAAACATATTTTAAAATATACCGGGTGTCCATTCCAAAGTGGCGGACCAAAGTTACGGTTTTTTAAATGGAAGATCCAGTATATTCCGACATTTTTGAAATTATAACCTTTTATGGGTCAATCTTCACTCATTTTGCTGATATTTGCCATGTAAGTGAGAAAAAGATCCATTTTTGAAAAATTATTGCTCGAAAACAAATGAGAACCGGAAATGATTTGAAAAAAATACTGCATAAAATGTGTTCTATTAAATCATTGTCAAATTTAAAATATTTATTTTCATAAATAAGTAAATTATAATGGTGACCCATGTTTGTTTACACCCGGTATATGAGAATCTCAAACGTAATACAGTTTGCAAAGGCAAAGCAGCCATACTCAAAACATTAAAGTAAATTGTAAATGCATCATAATTACTTGGTACTAGTATAACTGATACCCCACAAGTTCGTTTCAGAAGAAAGATACAAATGAACTGGAAAATCCAAAGCCAAGAAGAAACCCTAAAGAAAAATAAGGGAAACGGAACTCGATTAAAAGATTGTCCATGAAATGATTTTTTCGATAAAAAGGTAGTGTCGAAGGAAAATATATCTCGATGAAGAGATAATATAAATAGTAAATTAACTTTTTTTTGGAGATGTATTTTTGTATAATTTTGAACATGTTAATTGTATGAAAAAGTTAACCCATCATAAAATATTTCACTTCAATTCGAATAATACTTTTATTACGCTCATTTTATAACTATAAGGAGCTGTAAACATGCAAGTACAATTCAAATAAATATTTTATGACATCCCAGAAATGCGCTTTTGCAAAATTATTTCTGGCAATATAAATTTATTAAAAATAAGACGTCGCATCGCAATAAGATCATGACGCTTATAGTTGCCAGTTATTAAAATATTAAATTAAAATGCGAGAAAAAATAAATTCAATTCACGTAGTGAAGTTGCTACGAATGAACGTAATATACAAGTTTTCCCGTTTTCACCGTGAAACTTAATAAAAAGAATGGAAGGGGCACCAACTTTTGTAAACTATACGAAACGTTTTGTTTCTGTCGCTTTTATCGTGAAAATTTAAAAAACTCGCACTTGTTGAAAACTTGATAATATTGGATGAAATATATGAGATATATTTACACGAACGAGTATGGAAATAATGAGGTCATTGGGGAAAACCTTAATTTCCAAAAAGAATATTTATACTATACAAAACTAAAGTAATATAAAAAAATGTATTAAAAATGTATAAAATACGAAAAACTTTTTATTCGTTGCACAAAACTTGATTTTAATAACATAAATATTAACTAAAATTGTATATACAGGGTGTCCCAACGCTGCAAGGAAGTAACATTATTCTAAAATTGAAAAGGAAATCGATATGCGGTATTCTACAATACTTTTAAAACTAACCATGTTATTGGCACTCACTTTTTGATTAAACTCTAACTTCCAGTATTTTCGAAAATTTTGACTTACAATTAGTGACAAGATTTGGCTTCAACAAGATGAAGTACTTATCGGATTGCTAGACAATATTTAAATAGACCTAAATAAAACGAGCATTTCAATCCATCACACCGGTAATTCTCAATAATGTCAGAGGTTAATTTGCATATGTGTGTCTATACCGGCATAATAAAGCTTGAACTTTAAAAAAAAATTGGATTTCTTGTTTAATTATTTTAATAAAATCTATTAAAAATTCTTTCATACCTACATGTTGGGTATGACTGTAATCGAAAAAAAAATCCTCTATCTATACCTATAGAGGTGGCTCCACTATCATGCTATTTAAAAAACTACAGATATTTGCAAAAACCGCATTAAAATTATAAAAATTATTTTCTCCAAAACGGCTGAATGAATTTCATAATTTACAATTTATTTTGCCTTTTTAAATTATTTAAGAGTAGTTTTAATAGATTTTATTAAAAAGAAATAAAAAAAATCCAAACATTTTTTTGAAAGTTCTTTTGCTCCATGGTTCCTTAAAAGTATTCCATAGCCAAGAAATGCTAAAATGAAGTATTC
This sequence comes from Stenus bimaculatus, assembly GCA_963971135.1. Taxonomy (NCBI): domain Eukaryota; kingdom Metazoa; phylum Arthropoda; class Insecta; order Coleoptera; family Staphylinidae; genus Stenus; species Stenus bimaculatus. The sequence goes on from OZ020182.1 coordinate 43,083,519, forward strand.
CTTAGTTTGCATTTGCATTCCACCACATAAAGTAATTCTTGCGTTAAGTTGAACATTGGTTTGACCACACCGCAAAAAATTAGGGGAATTTAATTGTGTCACGATTTCCGTTAATTGATTTAACACTAATTCATCCACATTATCAGGAGCTGGTTCTTCTTCGTTAAATTAACCTAACCAATTGCAATGATAACATTTAAAGTTATAATAAATAATAAGGTTGAATACAGCTTAATACAAAATATAAGTTAAAAAAATTATCTTCGAATGCTACCAGTATTTTCATTGTAATTGATTTTTTGTGCCCGATTGCCACGTCTAGGCCTTTCTTCAGCATCTTCTTTCTTTTCTTTGACTTCCTCTTCTTCTTTGTCATCTTCAATCTTTGGTTCAGTCTTTTTAGTTCCTTTCTTCATACCACGCTCAGGAACTTCTACTTCTTTTTGTTCCTAATCATCAGAGGTTGCTTCCTCAGCTTTCTCTGCGGCCCTTTTACCAGGTCTTCTTCTTTTATCTTTCTTAACAGGCTCAGGTGCCTCTTCTTCCTTGCCGTTTTCTTCTTCATCTTCAGGTGATTCCTCAACCTGGTCTTCAACTTCGGCATCACCAGTTGAGATGTTCTTTTGATGTTGATTATTTGATATATCCGATGAACCCATAACTGGATCTATTGAAGGAACAAAGGAGCCATCAAATAATAAATTACAAACCTCTTCTTTCTTCGAAGAAGACAAGCCACAGGAAGACAAATTATTCTGAACATCGGAATATGGAATTGAGAAAAGTTCATTAAAGGATTTTCCTTAAGGAAGCGCACCCAAGACAGACGCAGCATTACCCTTCTGAATAGCAATACTAATACGCTGTATTACAAAAGATGTGGATCTTGGTTCCTTGGTAACATTTCCTATTCGTTTTCCTATTTCACTAATAAGTCGCAAACCAAGAGGACCCCAAACACCAAAACTTTCGATGCTAACTGGGAAAAAATAAAAAATTTTTCAAGACTTCTGTATTTAGAAATTTTAATCTTTTCTGCAGTTAATAATGCAGCTTCGGACGAAATTGAAGTACCTGATAAATGAGAAGGATGCAATGGTATCGTCACAAGTAAAATCCCAAACTACAGGTTTCCCGCAACTTCAAGGAATCATACTCATTCCATCAGGCCTTTTTCCATAATCTCTGCTTGTTCCTAAAGGCTCTAAAATGGAAGGTATATTTGCGGAAGATAATGCTCTTTTAATAATATCATTAACTTCATGGTGTCGTGAAAATCTTCCTCCACAGACAGCTTAATCCATGAAGTCCATCCTCATTGATAGTAGCGCCACAGAAACAAGTGTGTTAGATACACAGATAAGTACCAAGGCGAAGACCAATTGCTATTCTGAAGGAATCATTATTAAGTAATGTTTCTAAAAAAGCAGTAGGAAGAGCATTGAGCCATGCACCAGATTCCGTAGACAAAGAAGCAAAAGACGTGCCTTCTTATGAGAATTGTTAGCAGATGACAAAATATTATTTAAAGTTGAAAGTTGATGTCCAAAAGAGGACTTTTTGAATAGATTTTTACGACGATCCAACATAATATTCGGAATTTTATTAGTCCATAGATATTCACATTCAACTAAAAGGTTGTTCATAATTTTATAAAAAACACCATAATAGGAAGAAAGGAAAGCGGGCAAGGATAAAGACGAGGCCAGATGAATACCAAGACCACCATTACCTATAGGTATGGGACCTAATTTCTTGAGAAAAAAAATTATTTGTAATTTTTTCAATGGAAATTTTTAAAATATTGTCAAAATTATAATTCCAGAAGATTCATGCCAAGTAGGACTACATCTGAATAAATATATGAGTTTTGGAATAGCCAAACAATTTTTTAAAAGGAAGAAAGCTATGTGAGAGGGAAGCTTTAAAAGTCATGATGACATAAGTTCCAATGCTGTAGAAACCATTCTTGTTTTTTTTAAACGTTTATACCTTGGGCGAGAATATCGAAATTATTAATAATTTCTTGATCAGGTTTATCCAAGCAAAATAATTCACATTCACTAAAATTCAGTTCAAGGCCAATTTTTCTAGAACTGTTAATAATTCTTCCAAGATTATCAAGAACAATGTATGATTGATCACCTATAGAGCCGTCATCAAGATACCAAGCATTAAATTCAGTTGCAATTAATTTAGTAAGTTTATCAATAGCTAAACAAAAAAGAGCAGGCCCAAGAGGATCTCCCTGCTGAACACCACATTCAGACATAATTCCGTGTTATCTTTATAACATTGACAGACAAAATGAAAGATTTCGGGAGCATAATCCAAAACCAAATTAAGAAAGGTATTTCTACTTATTAAATTGAATGCATCCTTGAAATCAAGTCTAAGGAAAATCCTTTTGGGTGGATTAGGATGTTGAGTAAGGTTTCTTCTAGAATAAATGACAGTTTCACAACCTCCCTTACTACCAAATCCAAATTGTATGGGATGAAAAGGGTCTCCAAGAGAATCTTTAATTTTGAAGCAAGACATCTTCGCAACCAATTGTCTAAAAAATGTTACAATAGCATTAGGGCGAATTCCTCCATCCTTCATCTTTAAAGCACATAAAGAAGCACAATATAGAATTGGATAAACAGCATAAGATTGCAAAGAGAGTTAATAAAATTTAAAAGTTTTTCCCCAGAAAAACCAGAGGAGTCACTAAGCATATCCATGACATAGGAAGGTCTTAGGGCATCAAGACCACCAGAAGAACTCATATTGAAACATTTAATAGCAAATAAAATTTCTTTTGAAGATACTTGCAAAGGAAAAACTGGATTATTTGTAACAGAGATGATAATCTTTGTTTCATTTGTAATAGGGTGTTTAGAAAGTAGGGACTCAAATGTAGAAAAATTATGACCAGCGAACGAATCATTAGATCTTATTATTCTTATTGCACAAGAAAGATATTCATCTGATACTTTTCCAATAACTTTATCAATAAATTTTATCTATTATCTATACGCTTTTTATTATTCTTAGAAGAAATGTTTTCTGATTGAAAGAATAATTATTGAAGTAAGACACCCAATTTTATCAGTTTTGACTTTGGGAATATTAAATGATTTAAAAGCAAATAAAAAAAGATTATCCCCAGATTCGACTGAATTTTTTTTTACACAAAAATCAATAATTTCAGAAAAAATTCTTGCAGAAAGAAGTCTAGATCCTTTTGGAATTCTTTTTATAATATTTTGAGTACATTTCAAGTTGGATAAAAAACTCTTAAAATCTTCTGGATTTGTAATTTTAGTTGGACAATCAACGAAATTCTTTTCATATTTTTTTTTATGAAAGGTTGATTTGGATGGGCCATTGATATGTAAATATTTACTCTTGAAAAAAATTTACCTGAAATATTGCATGCAGTTTTTAATGACTTGTGATTTTTATCAGTTATTAAATTCATATTCGTTTTGTGGTTCGTACAAGAATCTTCTTTCAAATGTGCAAAGCATAGTAAAATATTACAAAAGTACCGCATGCATTGAAAACTTCTCCACAACAATTAAAAATCTCTGTAATCCAGGGTGTGAATATGAATCCAAATTAGATCTTCTAATTGATTTCATATTGCATATTTAAAAAAAATGGGGTACTACTCAGTTGAGAAGTGACAGACCAAATTCAGTAAATTTGAATAAATATTGCAAATCTTCAATATTATTAATGTATAATATGACCAAAAAAAAGGAACTGTTCTTAAAAAATACTTCAAAACTTAATAAATCAATAAAAAAACGGGAGTAAGAATTTCGTAACTTTGATGTTGACGTTTTCAAAATATATATTTATATTTAAAGTATTTTCTAATTTTGATCTTGACCCATATGCCAATACGGGAAATAATCTTCTCCAGATTCCAAATAATCTTTCAACAATTCCTCTTGTTCGGATTTTTGATTCATTATACCGTAAATTTAGTCCGCTATTTTGGAATGGACACTTAGTATACATGGTGGTGATAAAGTTTGGAACCAAGGTCATAACTTCCGTAAAAATTTTTTTTGTAAAAATCGCTCGGACAGGTCAATTTTTGTTTTAAAAATGTCATATTTTGGAATGAAAAAAATATTCATGACGTCACTGATAACTTCACTATGACGTCATCATCAATTTTTTTAAATGGAAACCCCTACTTTTTTTCACATTTTTCATAGACTTTTTTTATCATATTAATGATCACATAAAAATATTTAAAAAAATTTGAAGCATTTTTGAAAAAAAAAAAATAAATTTACTCAAAAAAAAATTATTAATTCTCAATGAAAATATGGCAAGAAAAATAAATTAAACTAATTTTTAGTTTAAAAATAACAAATTATTATTGAAAATATTCGAATTGTTCTTCTTTACACAATTGGAATTTTCTTAAAACTAATTTTAAATAACTTTTAATGAAAAAGGTAATTAAAATAAAATGTTTGAGTAATAATAAACTTTAAATAAAATTGTAATTTATTATAAATTTGAAAAAGCTTTTGATATTCAAAATTTATTGAAATAAAAATTGCCTTTATAAAAGTGATTTAGTTGACGTTATTTTGTATGGCAAATAAAATTTTAAATCCATTACCAATGCTTGAATAGCTTACTTCGTTTGTTTAATAATAATCAACAATTATTAAGTTTTGCGAAATTAAAAATGCCTCGTTAAGCGAACGCGAAAGAATCGAAATTTTAATTATTGTAGGATACGGCGATAGAAAAAGAACCAATGGGGAAGCTTGTGCTTTGTTTAATGAGCAATATCCAAATAGACCGCATATCTCAAGATCTACAGTAAGTAAGTTAGTTACCAAATTTGCAGAAACAGGATCTGTAGGAGATTTGCCTCGACAAGGACGGCCTCAAGTGAATGAAGAAACCAAATTAAATTTATTACTTGCGATTGAAGAAAATCCCAATATTTCAACAAGAGATATTTCAAGAAATAATAATGTGTATCATTCCTATGTCGCAAAATTATTAAAAAAGGAAAAGTATCACCCATACAAAATAAAACTCATACAAGAGTTAAATGAAGAGATCCCGATCGCCGACTGCAATTTTGTGAAGAAATGATGGCGCGATGTGATCAAAATCCAAATTTTTTAAGTAGTATAATTTTCTCCGATGAAGTTACCTTTCAATTGAATGGATCAGTGAATCGACATAATTGTAGGTATTGGTCACAGGAAAATCCTCATTGGGACGTAGAATCCCATGGTCAAAGACAGGGAAAGTTAAATGTATGGGTGGTGGGTGGTAATGATTGGCAGACGTTTTATAGGACCTTACTTTTTTAATGAAAACCTTACTGCCGAAAGATACTTGAATTTTTTGCGGACTGATTTGCTACCAGTTTTACTTCGTATTTTCCCCAATTATGAAAATCGCAACATTCCTAACCAAAACATTTGGTTTCAACAAGATGGGGCTCCTCCACACTTTGGCAGGGCGGTGCGAGAATTCCTTAACACCACGTTTCCCAACAAATGGATAGGTCGGAGGGGACCAATTGAGTGGCCTCCGCGATCTCCCGACCTAACGCCCTTAGATTTTTTTTTGTGGGGACATTTAAAATCAAAAGTTTATTTCAATAGACCTAATAATTTACAAGAATTGGAGCTTAGAATTAGGACGGAATTGCAACAAATTGACGAAGAAGCTATTAACAATAGTATTCAGAGTGTCTACACTCGAATGGGACAATTCCAAATGGTCAATGGGGAACAATTTGAACATTTTCGTTAAAATTTGTTACTTGTAAACTAAAAATTTCCTTTTTTTTTTGTAATATTTTCATTGAGAATTAATAATTTTTTTTTTGAGTAAATTTATTTTTTTTTTCAAAAATGGTTGAAATTTTTTTAAATATTTTTATGTGATCATTAATATGATAAAAAGGTCTATGAAAAATGTGTAAAAAAAGTATAGGTTTCCATTTAAAAAAATTGAAGATGACGTCATAGTGAAGTTATCAGTGACGTCATGAATATTTTTTTCATTCCAAAAGATGGCATTTTTAAAACAAAAATTGACTTGTCCGAGCGATTTTTACAAAAAAATTTTTTACGGAAGTTATGACCTTGGTTCCAAACCTTATCACCACCCTGTATGTATTATTAAAATATTTCTAGAGTTTGCGTCTAAAAGTATTGTATATTCTGTCGAAAACCGCATGTTGATTTCTTTTTTCATTTTAAAGTATGTTACTTCCCTGCAGCGATGAGACACCCTGTATGAATAACTGTCAAAGTATGTGCGTGGAAATCAATGCGAGTTGGTACACAAATTTTAGAATAACTGGCACAATTTAAATTTAATAATTTTATTGAATATAGAATTAACTTTTTTAAGCTATATGTGTTGAAAAGCATAAATTAGTTCATTTACACAATTTAATCGAATTTAATTATTAACCAGATTAAGCTCAATTATTTCATTAATATTAATTAATAAATTAAGTTTGTTTACAGAACAAAGTTAAAGCTTTACAAACATGAACTAAAAACTAAAGAAACTACTTTATTAGGAAGCATGTAATTTTGAGCTGAGATAAAGTTATTATAATATCGACCCCAATTTATTATACCTGTGCAAAAAGGTTTAATTCCGTTCTTTTGGTTCTCAGGATTAAACTTATACCCATCGTAACAAGTGCATATAACTCTTTGCATGTAAATAGTGCAGCGTTGTTCACATAATCCCATAGAACAAGGGTCCTCGTTTTTCTGAACGCACCTATAAAACATAAATCCTCAGTAATAAATCATTCCCTACTTAAGATAGAATTAGGCTTTGAGAATTGTAGAACTTCATAATTTACCTTCCAGCAATAAAAGTGTAATCCTCACAGCAGTGCTTCCTGGTGCAGTCCACCCATTCTCCGTTAACGTTACATTTATAACGTGTGGTGATTACGTTGGACGATGGACACTCTAAAGTATCAGACCTGAAACCAAATGTTTTGCTTGAAATTTAACACAGCTTAGTTTAATGGTAGCTTCAATTATTTCTTTTTATTCAGGTTCAAACAATTGCTTTGAAACTTACACCCACGATGGGCTTTCTGTTAAAGCTCTCGTAAAGTTTAATTTGTATTGCAGTTGCTTACTTAACATCCAGTTAAATTAATCGTGAATACTACCGGGTAACGTTACATTTCCTAGTTGAATTGTTTGTTCATTTATCAACACCTCTTCACTAATTATTAGTTTTGTGTTTATTACGTTGTACTGAGGTTTCAGCTGCAGTGGTTACTCAATTATAAAATTAGTTATTATACTTTAGTACCACTAAAGTATCACATATGAATAATCTCGTGTAAATTATATTAATATATTAATAGTAACGTAGAAATTAAAATTCACTTTTAGATATAACTTTTTTAGAGACAAAGAAAACGTATATTTTTAAACATCATTAATTTATCGCTCATTAAAAATGACGATAATGAAGACATTTTTAAAATTTCGTTTTTGATCTTGATAAATTAGAAACTTTATTTGTTATTGATAGTACTCCCTTTACACCGGTAAAATTTAATTAGTTTCGGTAAAAAGCTTAATAGGAAAAAAAGTCATTTTGTAGCACAGGCACAATAACAGTACATGAAGTTATCAGTGAACATAGAAGTAAGCTTTAATTAGTTTTGGGCGGGGATTCTGGTTACAATTTAATTGACGGTAATTAAAAGATAATTACAAAACTGCCAAGCCTTCCGGTTTAATTATTTCTATTTCGCCCAATACTAAACATAAAATTATTATAATAATAATAGCTATATTATTTAACAATATTATGCTGAACATACATATTACAGCCTTCCACTTATAAATACAATCGCGTTCCATAAATTTAAGTTCCATTACTTTTTATTAAATATGGCTGTGTTTGCTTTTCAAGAGTGAGAAGAAATTTAACCAGTCTTGACGTTGTAAATTATAAAGTTTTGATGAAATTGTTGGTATGAAATGAAGCTTTTCCTCGCAGTCCCCTCGTTTTTCACTGCCGATGATTAATGGTGGCAATTAATTTGAGTGTGGTGCTTTTATTTTCAAAGAAACAATGCTTTTGTGAACATGCTGCAGGCTTAGGTGTTAAATTTTTCATTTAACTATGTTAAAATATTGACTTAGAAAATATTACAAATGGACATTCATTTATGTTTAAAAAATGTTTTATTAGCAAATCGAAAATATTTGAGATTCAACAGTAATTTTTGCAAAAATTTTTGACTTGTATTTCAGAAAAGATCAATTGAAAATCAGAATTTGTCAATTTAATTTTAGAAAGTATAATTTGTACTTTGGAAATCATCAATTGTAATTCACTAACCTGAATTGTAGTTCAGAAAATTTAAAATGGTATTTCAGAAAAACCAATTTTACTTTAGAAAGTATTATTTATTGTATTTCGGAATCATCAATTTTATCATTTGAAAATCAAAATTCGTCTATTAAATTTTATAAAGTATAATTTGTATTTTAGAAAGTATCATTAATGAAATTTTTTTCAGAAAATTTTTGAGATTAAATAGTTTTAATATTTTAGCCACCTACAGGTTTTCCATTGATAAAATGGCTGCATTATGGATTGTAGTGTGTTCACCACCAACATTTGTATTTTTGGCTAGATCAATAATTATTGCTCCAAGATACCAGAAGCCACATGAGGAGGTATTCAAAGTTGTGTTTTAACAACTGGTTGGGGTAGATTTGTACGCGAAATAAAATAAATCATTTATGATGGAGCAGATTTGTACGCTGACCAAAAAAGGTAGATATATTTGTACGCTAACAAAATATATTGATAGGTATAGGAGTAGAATAATTGAATGCTAATTTAGAAGAAAAATAAAGAAAGAAATATAAACATGTTTATATTGTAAAAACTTGTGCCTTCCATTTTCTATTAGTGCAACACCCATAAAGGACCTTATTGTTTTCATATGGGAATCTGGACAGAAATGAAATTAAAAACTAACTTACTAAAACGAACTATAATATTTTGTATATAATATATCACCTTCAATTTTGTTTAGAAGATGCTGTTGACATAAATTCGCCTCTTACAATAAAATATATTTTGAACTCATTGAATAATCAAAATAACAACATAAAATTTACTTATGAATTAGAGTCGAACAACATAATAAATTTCTTAAATCTATCAATTTCAAGGAAAAATAACAAACTAGAGTTCCAAATATACAGAAAACCTACCCAAACAGATCACTGTATAAATTACAACTCAAATCATTGTTTCAATCACAAAATGTCATTCTTCAACTCAAGTTTTTATAGACTTTTTACAACACCGATAAATTACGAAAATTTCATGATTGAATTATCAAGCATAATACATATCGCTAAAAATAATGACTACCCATTACCTATACTTAAAAAAACAATTCTTCAAAAGTAAAACAAAAATCTTTAAGAGGATAGCCGGTGTATTCGGTAGGGTCTTGTGTTTTTGATCATAAAAACTTTTCTTTGAAAGATTTTTTTAATTTTCTTTTTGGGGTGCAATGTAGAATCTTCAGGCTATAATTTTTTGTAATTTTTGTCTTTGTGAAGTAAAAATTGCGCGAATTTGGCTATTTTCTTTAAATACAAACCCCAGAAAAACTACAACTTATTTTTGATTTTTTCGAAGTTAATTTGGAAAAACATAAATATTGCATTATAACATCGTTATACGCTTTTGAAATTTGGAATTTTTTTTGCATTTTAAAAAATCACCCTAAATAAATATAAAACAAAAATTTACGAAAAAAAAGGGAATCTTGACATTCTCTTAAATGTCTGGAAAAGATATGTGAAAACCGATTTTGATTTTTTTGATTGGTATGGCCGTACTTTGTCTTTGAAATAGACAAAAATTTACATTGATATCGCCTATACCCAAATTACACCGTCTATCTTCTTAATTCGCAATGTTACAGAACACAACCAATGAATAATGAAAATAAATCGAATCAATACTACCCAATAACATTTACAGGTAATTTGTCACACAAAATAAAAGGCTTTTTAAGAATGAAATTTTTAATATTACTTTTTCCAATCAAACAACTCTTAAGAAGGTTTTGGTAAAAAACAAAGACGAAGAAAAGGTCTTGGAGAAAAATGGGGTTTACAAACTGTCTTGCTCTTGCAAACCGGAAGATCCTTTTATATCAGGGCTAATAAACACATTAGGCACATAAAAAAGGACCCCGAAAAATCAAATTTTGCACAACATATTGCAGTCAGTGCACACAATTTCGACAAAAAGACCTTTTGCGAACCCCTTCATTTCTATGACAAAGGAGTAAAATTGAACATTGCAGAAAACCTAGAAATTACATCAGATATAATACGCGGGAATAATTTAAATGACCAAATATACAGCCAATCGACAAATAGGATACATTTTTGTGAATTTTTTCAAATTTTTTACTTGCTTTGAAAGAGTAGATTCGGGGAGAGTTGAGGTTAAAAATTGTCCTAACTTTTTTGTAGTTAACTTTTACAACATTATATCTTCAAATTAATGTTCCTCATTTAATTATTAACAAAAAAGGTACTCCAATTTAAAGTCGGTAGAATGCGCCGTTTTCGAAGAAAATCCATTTTATTATTTTATTGATGGTCAACACAATTTAAATTTAAAAAAAATCATGTTAGCCCTGGATTATTTTATTTTATTGTGCCCAAAAATGTTTAAGAAATTAAAAAGAAATCACGAAAACGTATCCTAACTGTACTATGATTCATACCAAATATCAAATCTGTTAATTTGTACTTCAATAAATAGAAATAAACAGAAGAGAAACCTACTTTTTAACAACACCTTTAAAGAGCTGTAGCTCCCTAGGAGCCGAAATTGGACATAAGTTTATATGAACTTTTCTTATTTTCTTGACATCTACTACCCACCCTAGAAGTGGGTCCCACATATTATGGGACACCCTGTATATAAAAATTGTAATATTTACCCCCAGTATTATCAACAAACATTTAATTTTAAATGAGGTTTAATTTGAAATATATAGTATTTTTATGAAGTTTGAATATAGTTCAAATGACATTTAACTGCAAAATAGACTATACAGGGTGGCCCAGATTTTACTTCCCAGGAAATATCTCGGTTATTTGAAGATATAAAATTATAAATCAAAAAGTGCTTTGAATGACAGCACTTATACGTCATAATTTCATTCTAAAAAAATTAACGAAGTAGTATGCAAAATTATTTATTTAGATTTTTTTAAGAAAATTTTTTAAATCTAAACTAACTTAACTTAACCTAATCTAACTGAACCTAACTGAGAATTACAAATTTTGTTAAAAAAAATAAATAATTTTCCACCATACATACTTCGATCAATATTTTAATTTTTTTATTCACAAAATGTACTATGTGTGGCATATCACTGTTGCTAGAATAAATTGTAGATGCAATATCAATTATAAAAAATAGGGTGAAATTATGAAGTATGAGTACTGCCATTGAAAGCACTTTTTGATTTATATTTTTATCTCTTCAAATAACTGAGATATTTCCTGGGAAGTAAAATCTGCCCTGCATATGTCAAATGAAACCTCATTTAAAATTAAATGTCTGTTGATAATACTGGGGCACAGTATAGGCAACTACCAGTAGCGACACTTCATACAAATTACATGTTATTTGAAGGGACAATTTTTGGTGACCTTGACGATATATATATATGTATACTCAGATACGCAAGCAAATTTAAATTTATGTCACTTTTTCTAACCATAAAAATGTAACATACATTTGCAAAGTTTTGATTAAAATTGAAGTTTTTAATGATTTTGACAAGCTTAAATGTAATAATATACAGTTTTCATTAATTATTACATTAATTACGGTATTTAAATTCAAATGGCGATGCCTTTAAAATTATTTTGATCATAGAGAAATGTCACCATTTGTAATTTGCAGTTCTAAACTCAATGGTACCAGATACGCACCATAGAAATGGTACTAGGTTAGACACGGGAGAGTGTCGCTACTGGTAGTTATTTATACTGTGACTGGGGGTAATACATTATAATTTTAATTTTTTTTATTTGCTTCAATTTTGATTTGTATCAATGTTTGTTTTGTATCAATTTTTGATTTGTCTCAATTTAATTTTAAGTTACTTATTTTTTGAACGGGTGCAAAATTTAACCCTTTTTTTAATTTCTAATTCGTCGACTGTAAAAGAAGTATTACTGTCGTTTAAAACTCTTTAGGCCGCGTTCCACTAATGGACACTAAAGCCCACGACCACGACAAAATTTTCCCGTTCCACTAGCTCAAAACTTCACCATTCAACAAACAACCACAAAAACCCACGAATAAATACGGTCGTTGTGAGCTTCTTACGGTCGCCATCGATGCACGAAAGAAAAAATCGCGGTCTTATGTAGAACGACTTTGCGGTCGTCGTGGGCTTTGCGAGTCTTTATTGGAACGCGCCCTTAATGAAACTTGTGTTTTGACATTGTACTTTCCTTGAATAAAAAATCTACTTTATGTTCTAGGTTGAAGTAAGTGTCATTATGTACATCTTTTTCGGCAGTGGTTTCTAAAATTGGTTCTATAATGTTTGGGGAAGGCAAGGGTGAGATCTCTTGGTCTTCTAAACGTAAAGCCCTATTCGTATTGACTTTTGAATGATCCAAATTCAACGATAAAAAATTCTTTGGTTGAGTGTGAATATTAAATTCCGAAGGTTTGTCAGGGTTAGCTGAAGGCTGATTTGGAATCAAATTCTGATGTTTAGGTTATGATCGTTTTTCTAAATCTACACTATCTATTACAAAAGTAGGTGTGGTTAGTTCTTTTGGTTAACTAAATGAATTGTTTGAAGGTGAATTTAAAAATAATCTGTTAGTATCTACATCACTTGTAAGCAGGTGATCTTGAAACTGTGTTCCGTGTTGGACTGTGTGTGTATCTTCGCCCTCTTGTAGGAGTTGTCGTGTGTCTTCTTTTTCATGTAGTAGTGGTTGACTAACCTAGCTTTTTTTTGTTTATTTGGCCTATCCTCAAGAGTTTTAGGGACTAGTTCTAGTTCTGGGGGTGATGATATGGTGTCTTTATTTCTTTTGTAAGAAGCTCCTTTTAGTTCTAGTTTTAACCACATTCTCCTTGCACTTGACAATTCCTTCTTAGTGATGTTGTTATTTGTTTCAATCTCGATTTTAATGAAATTACGTGTTAATTTTAGTTTCGTGCATTCCAATAGAAAACCTATTCTTTGTTTTGTCACTGTGAGTTTGTAAAAAAGTCGATAAATGGTAATTACATCTGAAGATGATTGGATAAAACAAACGAAAACGTTCATGTTTACTTTTTGGAAATAAACACTCATTTTGTATAAGTGGAACATTTGGCTACAACCTGCCCCTACCTTAATTTATTAAGATGTTCCTCCACTCCGATTCAACAAATTATAACATAATTAAGACATTATTAACATCAGAAAATTAAAGTATTTAGATGATGTCGGCAACTATCATTGCATTAATGCAATGTTAGTTGTTAGTTAACCCCGACATCGTTGTCGAATTATGCAAAATGGTGTTAAAAATTCACAACTTCAAAAGCCTTTTCTGAAGCCCACACATATTTTCATGACCCAATATTTTACAAAATTAAATATTTTACTTTTCTATACATTTGGTTTTTCTTCGGGTAAAAATAGTGCAGTTAATATATTCGCGATGGTTTTCTTACCGGAACAGAACGCGTTCATTTCAGTGTAGCCAACTGTGGACAACTTAGGTTTCCTACCTTACAATGTCAATGGTTTAAATCTTATTTGAATTCACTGTATGAAGTGTCGCTACTGGTAGTTGCCTGTACTGTGACTAAACTCACCTCATATAAAAAACGAGATGCGTTTTTGGTGACCTTGAAAATCTCAGCGTATCTGAGAGTATCTAGTACCACTGAGTTCAGAACTACAATGGAGACTCTATGGTAAAATAAATTTCATATATTAATTTAAATTTAAATACTGTTTAAATACCTTTGTTTCAACTATTAATTGTTTTTATTTAAAACTGTAGACACCTCATATAAAAAACGGGATGCGTTTTTGGTGACCTTGAAAATCTCAGCGTATCTGAGAGTATATATACCACTGAGTTCTGAACTACAATGGAGACTCTATGGTAAAATAAATTTTATATTTTAATTTAAATTTAAATACTGTTTAAATACCTTTGTTTCAACTATTAATTGTTTTTATTTAAAACTGTAAACATTATCTATGAACTTACACATAAATAAATTACAGTATCTCCAAAAAATTTAAGTGAACAATTTGTTATTTGTAAACTAGTTGCCTATACTGTGCTAAACTCAAGAGTTTGCGACCTGTTTTTATATGCTGAAACTTGACCAAAGTATTAAAAAATGACCACTTCCGGTACCACTTTTTGAACTGTTGCAAATTGATAAAAAAATGTGTTGCCGCCCCCAAACCTGACAGGAGCCGAGTCATCAACCCGAATGTGGGAATAATTTTCAAAAATAGGCGTCAGTAAAAGTAGTTGCTTATTTTTGAAAATTAATTTCGGGTTGCTGCTTCGGTTCCTGTCAGGTTTGGGAGTACTGAGTACATAAAAAATTACCAATTCAACAAATAACCCAGCTATGTTCTATGAGGGAGACTTTAGTGCGGTCGGCTCCTGGACTATTTCAGAACCCCAAAAGCAGACCCTCAGGAATTATCATGTTGTAAGGTGATTTGAGCGAATTTTTAATGAATTGAAATATTTTATATTTGAAATTATAATTTATTTCTCTAATGTTTTGTAAAGTTCTTATTGGTACATTACATTTTAGGGAATTTTCATGATTGCATTATATAATTCGATAATTTTCTAGCGAATTTCCAAATTTTTTAATGATAATTTCTAATATAGTCTCTTCGTTGATTCAAATATAATCAAATTTTCAGAAATTCCCATGTTATAAAGTTAAAAGTTGAGTGAATTTGTACTGAATTGTTCAATTATTTATACGTTTTTTAATTTGAAACTTTAAATTGTCATTAAATTTTAAGGCATTTTCATTTTTACAATCTATGTTTTTACATTTAATTCGCGTTACTTTATTATAGTCAGTTTTTAATATTTTTTGTTTATAATTTCGATTTTTTTTTTCGTTGATTTTAAGCAAATTCCAAGTTCGCATAAAACGTTGTCGCAATTTTAGGGTGACCATTCGTCCCGAATTTACCGGAACTGTCTCGGATTAGGGTTCGCGTAAGTCCCAAAAAAGCGACTTAAGCGAACTTGTAAAATTTCTTGGATTTTCTTCCTTGATGTTTTGATTTACTTAATTGAAAAGAATTTAGTAGTTTTTATCTAATCAAAGAGAATTTATAATTTTTTTAAACAATATGACTTTTTAATTTACGAGAATTCGATGATTTGGTCTTGCAGTTTCAATGAAATGGACTATACCCACATTTTTCGAGAAAACAGCAAACAGGGAATTTCAAATTCGATCAGTGGGTTTTGTCAATGCTTGTGCCCCCCTCTTTTAGATTAGATTTAATTGCCCCAGTAGCACAACAATATTGGTAAAATCATTGCTTTCAATATTGGCTGGAGATGCTTTTGTTCAGATGGAATTATGTGAAATCCAATATTGGCAACCCAATATTGGCAAAAAACGAAGGCCCAATATTTGTTTACCTTTATTCTCCCAATATAGTTTACCTATTGCCTGCCAATATTTGGATACTGATATACAATCATATATGGTCGCCTTTATTGTACCAATATACTTTCGCCAATGAACGCCGTTATGGGTTAATGGTTTGTATTTTATTCTCAATATACATATGTATTTCTACGTATTGTTTTAACCAAATAAGAGAGCTTATAAAAATAAGCAATTTGCTAAATTATTTAAACAAATAGCAAATAGAATAGAAGAACCTAAAAATCCTTAATAGGTAATTTTCAGCATTCTAGACTCTAGACTGTTAGATCCTAATCTTGCATTGCATGAAGCGGTCAGGATTTGTGTTGCAATCAAAACCTGGCTCGCTATTTCTACTATACACTGATGTATTCTCTGCGTAGAACTTGAAATCATTTTGAAACTAAGAATACAGAACAATTCACCTCATAAAAATGGATTTTACACGAAAAAATATCGCTATGAAAGGTATTAATAAATAAAACACTCAATAGTAAAATAATTACTTGGAAGGTGAAAAAAAAACGGCTATTTTTATAATTTTCAGTTATTTTTTATCTTTTTAATTAACTTTTTAACAGATTTTGTACTTATATTGCAGTTTTTTTATTAAATATAAAAATTCAAACTAATCTTGAATTATTATTAGTGGACCAATTTGGGCTCAATATATAAATATCAATATATTTTTAAATTGGTTAACCAATATGTAACCAATATAGTATCATATGTTTATATATTGGGCCAACATTAAATGTTGGTCCAATAATGGTTTTATAAAGGTGGAATATTGTGTGCTACTGACATTATATTGGTCCATTAAAGGCAAATGGATAAAACATATGATAAAAAAATATTGAACCAATCAAATCCCAATATATTTTACTATTATTTTAATACTCCTATATATTGTATATATTTTAAATTAAAATTTCACCTCTATTATCAGTTATGCTCGTACATAACCTTTTAACTTCCATTTAATTCATTTAATTGAAGTTTGTTTAAAAACAATAAGCATACAAGACAAGTATTAATTAGATCTCCAAAAACTATTTTAAAAATTTTATTTTAATGGCATTATATTGGTATTTCTTTAAATAAACAACGATTCAATACAAACATTAGTTTAATATTGGCCCAATCATGATAAAACGATATATTTTTTAAATTGATAAACTATATTGGGCCATTAAAGGTAAATAGATAAAACATATTATGATAAAAAAATCATTTTGAACTAATCTAGGCCCAATATATTTTACTATTATTTTATTTTATATTGTATGTATATATATTTTAAATTAAAATTTCACCTATCATCAGTTTATGCTCGTACATACCCTTTTAACATCCAAATAATAAAAGTATCCAAGAAAAAATATTTTTACAGTATTATGAATAAAAAATCACCAAAAATTATTATAATGTATTTTCAAATTTGATTTTAAATAATGGTATCATATTGGTGATATTGGTATTTCTTTAAATAAACAACGTTTTAAAACAAACATTTTATTGAAGTTTTTTTTTAAATGTTAAAGAAAACATATTTTTACTATATTGGATAAATCTCGAAAAACCTATATATTTTAAAACTTGATTTTAAATAATGGTATCATATTGGCATTTCTTTAAATAAACAACGTTTTAAAACAAACATTTTATTGATTTTTTTTTTAATATTAAAGAAAACATATTTTTACTATATCGGTTAAATCTCGAACAACCTATATATTTTGAAACTTGATTTTAAATAATGGTATCATATTGGCATTACTTTAAAAAACAACGTTTAAAATCAAACATTTCTTGAATATTGGCCCAATCATGATAAAACAATATATTTTTTTAATTGATATATTATATTGGCCCATTAAAGGTAAATCGATAAAAGATATTATGAGTAAAAATAATATTGACCCAATCTAGGCCCAACATATAAATACCTATATATAATTAAGTTGGTTAAACAATATGTAACCAATATAGTATAATATGTTTATATATTGGGCCAATATAAAATATTGGTACAATAATGGTTAAATGTAGGTTTAATATTGTGTGCTACTGGGGTGACCTTTCCCCGATTTTTTTTATTTTTGTTTCATTAAATAGACGAAGCTTGATTAAATCTTAATATGTAATTACTCTATTTATATCGTTTATATAAACGCTAAAAAATTTAAATATAAAATTTCGTGACGTCATAGTTATGATTAAGCGACTTGGCAACGTTGATGCATTCCCCTGTCGTCTCAACTACCGCGAAGGCCGATAAGCACATTTGGCAGCTGACAATGATAATATTTATGTCATACTATTTACAAATAAAGGTTAAAATAATTTAAAAAAGCAAAGACTTCTATGTTTTCTGTTGTTATAACAATAGAAAACATAGAAAACTTTGGCAAGAACTGATTAAATCATAGATAAGAGAATACTACTATAGATTGGCAACTCACATATAAAAAACTGGAACGCTCTTTAGTTCTGACTACATCTACATTGGCGCTATTGTCGACGAATAATTGGCAACGTCGCGACGTGTACAACCAACGTTGCCATATAATGCTTCTATTGTTGAATAGATCCGTTTTGAATAACATATTTTGTTCTAATTATCAATTTGAACTTTTATTAAAGTGATATTTTTTAATCGCCCTTTTAAAGTATTTTTCAAGAAAAGGTTGTACAACATACTTTAAACGGCCGATTACAAAAAATTCACATCGGGTGCTATAAAAAACGCTGGAAAAGTACATAGTACATAAATATATTTCATAATGTTCCAGATTTTAAAAAGGAACAATAATTTATAGAAAGTAATTCCGTATTATCAATATCCAATATCTTCCAATTTAGTTCACACATAATGGTCATCACACACCCCGTAGAGAACAATAATTTTTTTGGATCTGGAAGTTTTATTAACATTTTGAATGTTTTCTCCATGTATTGAATATCTAAAATAAAAATGGAATATACGTAATATGAGTTTGCAAATAAATATTACGTCTTTATTATTGGAATAATTAATTTAGAAATATTTTGTGCTTACCTTTTTGCATTCGACTGGGGACAACGATGCATTTTAAATTTATTATATATAACCATTTTAATTGTTCATATTTGAAACTTGAAAATATGTGTAAAATTTTATTTTACAATTATGTCAAATCCTATCAATGTTATGCCTACTTTATAATTTAAATTTCAAATTAGAAATCGACTAGAGCGCCATAGTAGATGTAGTCAGAACTACTAACGCCATTCCTAAAAAGTATATGAAGTTTCTACCCCGTGGATTATATCATAGAGCCTAGATGCCAAATACTTGTCGCAAATGTTGAAATAAATAAAATAGCATCCTAAATTTACGAGAACGTTTATATTCAACGTTGCCATCCAAAATCAAAGGTACAATATATTAAAAATATTAAAATAAAAAAAATTCCGCTGCACTAATTAAGTAGTCATTGTGTACATCAAAATCATCTCCCTTAGATATACAGGTATACAGGGTGAGTCGAAATAAAACCGCCAAAATTTTTAGGCACATTCTACGACTAATTTTAAGATAAAAACTTCCAATCTGTTAGATATAGCTTTTTAAGGGAGCTACAGCCCTTCAAAGGTGGTGTCAAAAAGAAGGTTTATGCACGTTTATTTGAAAACGCTTTCTACTAGAAACTTCAAATTTTGTGTGAACCATAATACACTTCAGATATGTTTTCATGATTTTTTTTGCAGGCTTTTAAAGGGTAGTTTTTGACAGGGTGGGTAATAAAAACAAAAGTCATAACTTTTTAGGGGTTCATTTTTATAGATTTTTTTCTCAAAATAATGTTTACCAAACATTTTCAGAAAAAAAATGAGCTCAAGTTGAAATAATTACTATTTCGTCGAGTTTTATGGCACTATAAACCGGCCTCCTGCTGCTCAAAAATTTTCCGACACGAAATCCATGAAAAATCGTCGACGGCCAGGAGGTTATAAACAACTTATTTCCATTATTCGGTCATTGTTCAAGCTCGATCTGGCGTTATGTGTAATCATGGGATTCACGAAACGTCGCCGTGTATAAAGTCACCTTAAGGATTTTAAATTTAAAAAAAAATAATTTTATATTTTTTTTTTATTTTTTATGATTTTTTTTTGGTATGTTTGCTGATTTCTAAACTAATCATTTCTTGAAAATAACAAATTTATATTATTCCCCAGAACTCGTAATGACTTGAGTTCCGGAAATTTATGAGAATAGATGCAATGTGCAATGGATATTAAAGCGGATTAAGGGATTACCTATTCAGGTAAATTGATAATAAATAATAAATGCCTTTAGGTTTTCCTCGAAAAAAATCCAAAAATCTGTTCTATAATAATTTAAAACTACTTTAAATATAATTATACCTAAATTAAATATAAAAATAATTATGTAAAGTATTATCAAAATTTTTACATCATTTAATTTTAAATCAGGTCTAATTTGACATATACAGGGTGTTTCATTGAAAACTTCAAATGTCGGTTATCTGATAACTAATTTTTTTTTCAAAAACATAACCGAAAACGTCGACTTTTGTTTTGATTGGGATGCACTATAAGATCAATTTAAGCTTTTCAAGTCGCTCCCTTAAGCGGGGGGCCTCAACCCCCAAATTTCTTAAAGAGCAATATATTTGAAAACTACTTATATTTGGAATTCAACGATATAAATTAAATTAAAATTGGTCGATTCGTTTTAAAGTAAAATTATTACAGCTCTAGGAAACTGGGGAAGCCTTCTTCTGAAAGATTTTAAAAATTGCAAAAAACGGCAACAGTGCAATAATTGTTTAATTTAAAAAAATAAATTATTAAAATATGCGTATAATTGACAAAACTCTAAATACCTATACTTAAAAATAAATATTCTTTGAAATCGTTAATGTATTATTGTTAATAATTCTAATTAAGAATATGACATAAGCAACCAGAATTACATTATTTGATAAAAGACACTGCGGGCCTATTCTTGAAAAACAGTCAAGAAATTTGGCATGCGGGAAATCTGGAATGAAAATGTAGTGCGCCACATCTAAATGCTATTCTTGATCACCATGCGAGACTCAAGAACCAAAGTGTGGTGTGTACATTTAGCAACACCGCATTTTCAGTCATATCACAAGAAATTTAATCAGGCTATGCACCTAAAGCAAAATAAATGTACTCTAAATATCTTTCTAACCTATTTCTCTGCCTATTTCACTTTTATAGTTTATTAGATTATTAGTTTATTTAGATTGCAGATTAGCGAGCACGTGCTTTAGCTTTTTAATTCGCATGAGAAGTATTTCTGAGTGTTAATAATAATACCATATAAAATGAGACAAAATATGAAAAAAATCTATATATATCTCATGAACAAAAGTGGTCATTAATAGAATTTATGGAACAAAATCCAGAACTAATTAGCGGCAAATTTAGTAGCGACTTCAACAAGATCGCCCAAAATTTGTGGGAAAAGATAACAGCTGATTTAAATTCTATACCCGGAGCTAAAAATCAATCAATCCGAATTTATTTTGAAAATAAAAGAGTAATTATAAATATAAACGGTTTGCAAGCACACTACTTTATGAACCAATTATAAATTTTAGTGAAACGCTTTTTAAAAATCTAATCCCAATCTCAAAATTGATCAACAAACTAACAATTGAGGTTAGAAAATCATACAACAAATTCATCTGACTTGCTTTTAGGCAGTCCCCACATCTTGGTCGAAAATTCTCGCATACCACATGGTCTTGATTGGTCAAGAATAGCATTTCACGAAAAGCGTGCGAGATTTGCCGAATTCTCGCATGTGACGTCGTGTGGAGTGGTTCAAGAATAACCCCGCTGACAACTTAGCTCCACACGGTAGGTTTTACCTTCCTTCCCGACCAAATTTCATCCGATCGTCCGATAAAATCGGATAGTGTGGAGCCCCCTTTAGATTCTATTCATCAAATTGCCTGATGATGCCGATACAGCGAAACTTGTCACAATAAAAGAAAAAGAAGTAATGATGGAAGATGCTTATAAATCACTTCTTCAATATACTGGGCTTCCCAAAAGTTCCGGGTCGGAGCTATAACTTTTGAACGAGTGAAAAAAAAATATATGCAAATTTGGGTATACCTACAGAGTAATAAAAACTATATTACGAGATGGTTCAGAACTTTGTTGCACTTTGGGGGTGTCCTAGGGGATGGCCACCCCAACATTTTTAAATAGCAACCCCTATTGAGTTTCACCTCTTTTTAAAGGTAATGAAAAGGACTTTAAATTGGTGTGCAAAATTTTGAAATCGGATCAGCACATGACAAGTTATAACTAAAAATGTCAGACCAGAACTACAATTTTGGGGTAAAATTTGTCCCCTATAAGTCTGTAAAAATTGATATAACATTCCTCAGACGAAAATAGGATAATTAGATCAAACTTATCTTTATCCAAAAATGATACGTTGAAGTGCAATCGAATGATAAAAATCTGCAAATTTTGTTATTTTTGAGTTTCAATAGCGCCTTAGCAAACTGTTTTTGAATAGAGATAATATGGGCTAAAAAAATCAATTTTGATCTCAGGAATATGTTATACTAATTTATACCGATTTCTAGGGGGCAAATTTTACCCCAAAATTGTAGTTCAGGTCTGACATTTTTAGTTATAACTTGTGATGTGCTGATCCGATTTCAAAATTTTTCACACCAATTTATAGGCAGATTCTGGTCAAAATTAAAGGCTTTTAATTAGACACAAATAATGTAACCATGGAAATTGTCCATTACAACCCATATAACAAATTTAAATTTAAAGGTCTTTAAAATTAAATGATTTGACCAGAATCTGGGTATTAAAGTGCTTTTCATTACCTTTAAAATGAGGTGAAACTCAATGGGGGTTGCTATTTAAAAATGTTGGAGTGGCCATGCCCTAGGACACCCCCAAATTGCAAGAAAGTTGTGAACCATCTTGTAATATAGTTTTTATTACTCTGTAGGTATACCCAAATTTTCATTTATTTTTTTTTCACTCGTTCAAAAGTTATAGCTCCGTCCCGGGACTTTTGGGAAACCCATATGTAATTAACTAATCAAATATTTTAACTTCAGTTTCTTACAAAAATTATATCATCTATTTTCTCGACATTATAAAAATTTCAATATCTTAGTTTAGATGTGCTAGAAAATTCTTGGAAATTAAAATATATTTTTAAATTCTTGTTATTTGTTTTGTTCATTATTATAACGAGCGTAAACTTCTCTCGCCAGGGACACTTAAAAGGGAATTAGCTGGTTACTTTAAAAGGGGGGAGGGGGTAATAAGTGGTGGGGAGTTTTGGTGATTAACCATCACCTCGATCAAGACAATTTAAACCATTTTTAACGTTCTTGTGACCAGTCGCATCGTTTAGGTGAATTGGATAAAATATTTGTGGATGGTGAGTTTTTAAAAAAATCTAAAAATTTATTACTTTCGTTTATTAATAAAGCGAAATCGGACGTATATGTTGATAGAAAGTTTTTTTTTTAAATAATCGTAAAATCGCTTCCTAAAATTTGGCTGCTAAATTTTGGAACACCCTGTACATTGAATTGAAATTAAAAAGCTATACGGTCTGATTTGAACGGACGCTCGAGCGATCGGAAGGTAATTTGGTTGACAATTTGCCTCCACACGGTCCGATTTACCTTCTTACCCGAACAAATTCCATCCGATCAAATCGGATAGTTTGGAGCCCCTTTAGGTTATTGTCTTCAAATTGCCTGATGATGCCGATACGGCGAAACTTGTCACAATAAAAGAAAAAGAAGTAATGATGGAAGATGGATATAAGTCATTTCTTCATTCTATATATAATTAATTAATCAAATATTTAACTTTAGTTTCTTACAAAAATTATATCAACTATTTTCTCGACATTATAAAAATTTCAATATCTTAGGTTTAGGTATGCTAGATTCTGGGAAATTATACCAGGAACACTTAAAACGTAATTAGTTGGTTACTTTAAAAAGGGGAGGGGGTAATAGGTAGTGGGGAGTCTTGATGATTAACCCTCACCTCGATCAAGACAATTTGAATTTAAACCATTTTTTGACGTTCTTGTAACTAGTCGTAACGTTTAGGTGAATTGGTGAATTTGAATGTTAAATATTTATTGGTTATTCAAGTGATTGCTTGGTTATAAACTGTTATTTGTGGATGGTGAGTATTTTAGTTTTAAAACGTAATTAGTTGGGTACTTAAAAAAGGGGAGGGGGTAATAAGTGGTGGGGAGTTTTGGTGATTAACCCT
The DNA here is from genome assembly GCA_963971135.1 of Stenus bimaculatus. Taxonomy (NCBI): domain Eukaryota; kingdom Metazoa; phylum Arthropoda; class Insecta; order Coleoptera; family Staphylinidae; genus Stenus; species Stenus bimaculatus. The sequence continues at coordinate 43,107,615 of OZ020182.1, forward strand.
CACCTCGATCAAGACAATTTGAATTTAAACCATTTTTTGACGTTCTTGTGACTAGTCGTAACGATTAGGTGAATTTGAATGTTAAATATTTATTGGTTATTCAAGTGATTTCTTGGTTATAAACTGTTATTTGTGGATGGTGAGTATTTTAGTTTTAAAACGTAATTAGTTGGGTACTTAAAAAAGGGGAGGGGGTAATAAGTGGTGGGGAGTTTTGGTGATTAACCCTCACCTCGATCAAGACAATTTGAATTTAAACCATTTTTTGACGTTCTTGTGACTAGTCGTAACGATTAGGTGAATTTGAATGTTAAATATTTATTGGTTATTCAAGTGATTTCTTGGTTATAAACTGTTATTTGTGGATGGTGAGTATTTTAGTTTTAAAACGTAATTAGTTGGGTACTTAAAAAAGGGGAGGGGGTAATAATTGGTGGGGAGTTTTGGTGATTAACCCTCACCTCGATCAAGACAATTTGAATTTAAACCATTTTTTGACGTTCTTGTGACTAGTCGTAACGTTTAGGTGAATTGGTGAATTTGAATGTTAAATATTTATTGGTTATTCAAGTGATTGCTTGGTTATAAACTGTTATTTGTGGATGGTGAGTATTTTAGTTTTAAAACGTAATTAGTTGGGTACTTAAAAAAGGGGAGGGGGTAATAAGTGGTGGGGAGTTTTGGTGATTAACCCTCACCTCGATCAAGACAATTTGAATTTAAACCATTTTTTGACGATCTTGTGACTAGTCGTAACGTTTAGGTGAATTGGTGAATTTGAATGTTAAATATTTATTGGTTATTCAAGTGATTGCTTGGTTATAAACTGTTATTTGTGGATGTGAGTATTTTAGTTTCAAAAAAAAATCTAAAAATTTATTACATTCGTTTATTAATAAAGCGAAATCGGACATATATGTTGATAGAAAGTTTTTTTTTTAAATTCGTATAATCGCTTCCTAATATTTGGCTGCAAAATTTCGGAACACCCTGTATATTGAATTGAAATTAAAAAGCCTCCATAGTTACTGTACCTTATAACTACATATTCAACAAAACTCAAATAGATTTATTATTTAAAGCAAGTACCGAATATAGAAGTTCATATTCTTGCCACCAGAGGGCGAGCGGAATCTAAAAATTCCCAATAAACACATGTATTTTTTAAAATAACAAATTATACAGTATGTCTCACTTTATCTTCCAACAAAGATTTTTTTAGATAGTAAATGTCATTTTGAACAAAAAATTTCCAATGAACTAATATTTTTTTTCGACTCTTTAAGAAGTTACAGCAATTTTAAAATTGATAAATGTTCATGATTTTTGTGGAATATACAGGGTGGTCACTCTTACGGTGCACACCATTGGGATGTTGTGAACCTAAAGAGTTAAAAAGTTGCCCCTTTTCAAACTCCTTTAGAATCTATTTAGAAATCTGAGATATCTTGTTCTAGTCCTGAAATATCATGAAAAATCTGAAATTACGCATTTTCGTTTTCCTTCCATATTTTTGTAATCGCTTAACCATTTCGATTGCAATTTGGCACTTTTACATAATTTGACATTCTCTTTCGATTGGCCTTAAGAAGAAAATATTAGGTTAACTAGATTTCATTTATTTTAAATTTTCTTCTTGGCGCTATATTTGATTTTTATACCATTGGATACAGAAAAAAATACAATTTAAATGATGTAACACACATTGTTCTTTTACTTCAATTGAAAAAAATATTAAATTTTTATTTACAAAATCAAGTTCGAGCATTAATAAAAATTCATCAACATGGCCAAATCCCGAGAATTATTTCAAAAAAGATGTAGGTCCTCACGAATGGAAAAACAATTATTAGGTTCATATAAATAATCTTTATTTTATAATCTCAATGTAAAGGCGTTAATTAAGGTAAACCATTTTTTTTTCAGTAAGTCATGTCAGTACGCATAAATATTGAAATAGGCCATGAGGCTTCTCTCCGTACTAAAACAACCCAGGAAGGTTTCACTCATGATTGGGAGGTATTTGTTAGAGGCTGTCGTGGTTCCGAAATTGAAAATTACATCGAAAAAGTTGTGTTTCATCTACATGAAAGTTTTCCAAATCCCAAGAGAGGTAAGTCTTAACTTAGTAGGAGGTGGTTTCTATTTATAAATCTTGTCTTTTTAGTCGTTAAAGAACCTCCGTTTACTGTTAAGGAGTCGGGATATGCAGGTTTTCATTTGCCAATAGAAGTTTATTTGAAAAACAAAGATGAACCAAAGAAGATTAAGTTTAATTATGATTTAAACTTGCAAGCAAGTGGGCCTCCCATTGTTAAAGTACAAACAGATAAATATGTGTTTGATAATATCAGCGACGAGTTTAAGCAACGATTGCTTAAAGGCGGTGGATCTGTAAGTATTATTATTGATTAATTCGTTATATTTTTCACTTCGAACGACAGTTAAATAACATGCGTTAAAATGTCATATTTTTGTCAGTTGCATGTTCTTTGTCTATTTTTAAGCCTAGACGATAAAATGTTTAGTCGCCTATGTTTTAATTTACTTGTTCAATTGGGAGTGATTGAGGTTTTTTTTTTAGATTGTGAGCTCAATATCATCAAGCGTTAAACCGAAAAAAGACAAAACCAAAAAGAAAGAGAAGAAAGATGAAAAGGAGGATAAGAAACGAAAACGGAAATCAGAAATTAAAGTTGAAGACGAACCTGAAGCAAAGGTTCCTAAAGAAGATCCTGCAATGGACAGGGATCAAGCAAAAGAAAACGACAAAGAAAATCAGGAAAATCCTGAAGATTACATGAAAATCTTGCGAGAGCTGCAACATAAAATTATGACTCTGCAAGATAATTCTAAGTTGCAAAAAGTTGTGCAATTGATAGGTGGAACCAGCAGGTTTGAAGTTTCGGCTCATACGTTTGATTTCGATTTGTGTTTATTGGAGAGATCTACAGTGAAACGACTGCAAGAAACTTTTTCAATACCCTCCTAATTGAAAAATTTTAAACTAGTTTTATTACGATTAAACCTGTAAATATTTTGATATGATCTGACTTATTTGCTTCTGGATATTTTAACAAATTTGTACATAATTTACAAACATTTATTGTTGCGTGTGCATGATGCTTTTTGGTCCTAATGATCTCGATATTTTTTTGTTCTGTAAATAATTTGATTTATTAACTAGAGTGATTAGTGCGCATTTAAATTGATTTAACTTAATAACTAAATTGTTTTGATCTTGTTTTAGTTGGCAAGCAATAAAGGAATTTATCAATTTCTTATAACCACAAAAGAGGATCAAACTAGGTGCCTTAAGGGTTATTTTTAAGTCATTAATTTAGTTTAGACTTTTTAAATTATTTATTAAACAAATTAAAACGGGTACAAAATTTAAGAGACTTAAAAATATGCCTCTTGGCTTAATTCAAAGCTTTGATTTAAGATAATGTAAATGTATTTTTGTAAGGTGACTACTGCAACTCAATTTTTTGTTTTGATTAACCGATGCTGAGTAATAAAAACAAACACATGACTTTACAATTTTTCATTACTCATATTACTTACATTTACATATCTACCTCTTGTAGAAAACCCACAAATAGGAAATAGCAACACTTCTTATAATTATATTATAGATATATACAATAGAGCAGATTTAAAAGTTATTCTCATTTTCGAAAAGTTATAAAGTAATTGCAAGTTACTTTTTTTATTTTTATTAGTCCTGATTTAATCTTCCTTTGTAAAACAAATTTGTACAAATAATTATATTACTGTTAACTTATTCGTTTCATTCGGAAATGTACAGACTAATTTATTATTAGTCTTGGTTTGTAATTTTATACAGATTACATGTATGTATAATTTTTTAATACAAAATGTATTATTTATTTCATGCGTTTGCTTTTAAAACCTTTAAATTAATTCGAATCATTTCAAACTTCTTCATATTACTATAAGTAATTTTTATTTAATAAAGGTGTTGAAATTTCCATTAGTTTAAAATTAAATTTCGTACATTCATTAGTTAACTGTTTATTCTCGAGTGAAGTTAAAAATTTATGTCTTTTTGCGAATTCTGGCCGTTTGCTCGCCCTCTGGTGGCGAACAAGTGAGAAGTGCATTTTCTGTATTTTAATAGTTTTTGTAAAAACATATTATTATGATATATGATTATAATCGGCAAGATTTGAAACATAAACATACTTGTTTTTGGCTGATACTACCTCACTTCCGCCATGTTTCTTTACATGTAGAGCGCCCTCTATTAGTAGCTGAAATTCCCAAAAAAACAACACTTCCATGAACATATCATACATTAAATACATTTTTTTTATTTTTACATTTTAACATTTGCCTTTCTACGTTCTGGTTCTTTGAAAAGGCCGAAACAAAATAGGCCTAAGATGCCCGAAATAAAAAAATCCAAACGATAAAACGCCGATTTGTACAAATGGCTGACACGGACAATAGGCCGAACGTTAAATAGCCGAATAGAACAAAAGGTCGACTGCAAAGAGCCGAATTCGACCAAAGACACTCTATGATAAAATTCCGAAAAGGACAAAAATTACAAAATATCGTTATAGAAAAATTTATTTTATAAAAATACCTACCTAGATTAAATTAAATAACTAATGTCCATTATTTGCCCCTTAAAACTAAACACTCTTTATTAATTGAGATTGGGTTCGTTTAGCAATAGTTTTTTGGCATTTTACCATACGTGTTCGTACAAAATTCTGTAATTTTTTTTTATTGAAAAATGTCCTTGGCCAGGATTCGAACCTGGGACCTTTTTATAAAAATAAAAAAGTAATTCGGTTTTTTCCAACTAAAGTCCCAAAATGGTGATTAAAATACAAAATAATTCGAGAAATCGACGATTTTCTAAAGTTTTCTGGATTTTCGAACCTTGTCTTTAATAAATTTAAAATTGTTAACTAACAACAAATCTTTACCACGACTACCTTGTATGATTTTTGCATCCATGATTTGTAACTAAAGATAGGTTGATTTGTCAAAAATGCATAAATTAGCGTGCAAATCTACCCTAACCGTTTAATCTTCGAACAGATTATTTAAATTTGGTTTAAAAATATAGTTAAGGTAGTATTGTTAATTTCCAAAGTGTATTCATGATGAATTGTAATGTTCACGTACACAAAAACTTGTAATTACTCAATTTTTCCAAGTATTTAAATATTGGTTATTTTGTAATAAAAATCATATTAAAATTGAAATTAAATTGAGGAATTCTAATTTACAATTGATATTTTCTGAAATAAAATTGAGGATCCACTTTTCTGTTAAAAATGTAGAAGATATTATTTATAAGTTTTTGTACATCGGAAATTTTTAGTTCTATTAAAACCCAAACAAATCAACTAAATTTAAAAAAAATATGTATGTGGTCATAAAACTTGATGTGCAATTTGGTTAAGCACTATTGGTACTAAAAGTGGTCGGTGTGCAGTTGACATAGATAATAAAGTGTTTATTGCTTTTGGTGTGGAAAATGGTTCCAACCCATTTCGGGTAAGTTGCGCACGGGAACCTGAAAAGGGCAAGCCAATTATCCCGAAACATTAATTAGGTAACCCAAATGCGTACATCAACTTACGGGGTTGACCTGTGACGCTAATGATCATACCTTTATCTGTTTCAAGAAATGTGGAGATACTACCCACACCTTTTCCCCTCCTTATACAGGGTGAGTCAGACCACCCGTAACAGCCTTTTATCTCGAAAACAGTTTGTCGCACATGGATAAAATAAAATTTTAATTACCAAAGTGACCCCAAAGAATACATTGGTGTACTTATTATTTTCCGGAACAAATCGAAAGTACCCGGAATCGAAAGTTACTTTGAAATTTCAAATGGCAACATAGGTCGAGTATGGTATCGTTTGAAAGGTTTTTAAAAAGAAACAACTTTTAATAAAATATTTTTGTAATATCTTCCATAATTAACAAATTAAACGAAAAACAAATATGCAAACAAGTGACCATTGGCTCTTAAATTATGGAAAAATAAAATCGTTACCATTATCCGCAAATGGGCAATTTTTTAAATAGATACTCTTTTTTGCATTCATAGCTTTATTCGTTAAAAATAATCAACTTTTTTTTATTTTTTGAATTAAGGAAAATACATAACCTAAAAAAGTTGATTATTTTTAACAAGCGAAGCGAAAAATGCAAAAAAATCGAGTTTCTATTTAAAAAACCACATTTGACTCTACTCATTTCAAAGTAACTTCTGATTCCGGGCACTTCCGGTTTGTTCCGGAAAATAATAAGTGCACCAATGGATTCTTTGGGTTCACTTTGGTAATTAAAATTTTATTTTATCCATGTGCGACAAACTGTTTTCGAGATAAAAGGCTATTACGGGTGGTCTGACTCACCCTGTATAATCAAATAGTCCAATACAAATATTCGAATATAAATAAAAAAATTAAGCAAAATTATTTAGTTCAATTTATTTAACCTAAAAATTGCATTATCTACATTCTTCTAGTCATGAGATCTACAGGGCGAGTCGAAACTAAACCTCCAAAAGTTTTAAACCGATTCTACGACAAATTTTAAGATAAAAACAACAAATGTTTGTTAAATTTATGGCATAATAGATATGACCATTTATGGTAGGTATTAAGTCGAAGTCTAAAAAATACGAAGAAACAGATTTAAGAGAATTTGTTAAAATTGAAAAATGACTATAACTATGGTTCCAAAAGAAACTCAAAGGAGTACTGAAATGTTTGAAGTAAATAGTTCAGATTATGTGGTCAGTACGTTTGCTACTTTTATAGATAATTATTCTAAAAATATTTAAACATTTCCATCAATTTGTCAGTTTAGTTGAAAATATGAAAGAATAGAATATACAGGGTGGTGATAAAGTTTGGAACCAAGGTCATAACTTCCGTAAAAAATTTTTTTGTTAAAATCGCTCGGACAGGTCAATTTTTGTTTTAAAAATGCCATCTTTTGGAATGAAAAAAATATTCATGACGTCACTGATAACTTCACTATGACGTCATCATCAATTTTTTTAAATGGAAGCCCCTACTTTTTTTACACATTTTTCATAGACCTTTTTATCATATTAATGGTCACATAAAAATATTTAAAAAAATTTCAACCATTTTTGAAAAAAAAAATAAATTTACTCAAAAAAAAAATTATTAATTCTCAATGAAAATATGGCAAGAAAAATAAATTAAACTAATTTTTAGTTTAAAAATATCAAATTATTATTGAAAATATTCGAATTGTTCTTCTTTACACAATTGGAATTTTCTTAAAACTAATTTTAAATAACTTTTAATGAAAAAGGTAATTAAAATAAAATGTTTGAGTAATAATAAACTTTAAATAAAATTGTAATTTATTATGAAAAAGCTTTTGATATTCAAAATTTATTGAAATAAAAATTACCTTTATAAAAGTGCTTTAGTTGACGTTATTTTGTATGGCAAATAAAATTTTAAATCCATTTACCAATGCTTGAATAGCTTACTTCGTTTGTTTAATAATAATCAACAATTATTAAGTTTTGCGAAATTAAAAATGCCTCGTTTAAGCGAACGCGAAAGAATCGAAATTTTAATTATGGTAGGATACGGCGATAGAAAAAGAACCCATGGGGAAGCTTGGGCTTTGTTTAATGAGCAATATCCAAATAGACCGCAAATCTCAAGATCTACAGTAAGTAAGTTAGTTACCAAATTTGCAGAAACAGGATCTGTAGGAGATTTGCCTCGACACGGACGGCCTCAAGTGAATGAAGAAACCAAATTAAATTTATTACTTGCGATTGAAGAAAATCCCAATATTTCAACAAGAGATATTTCAAGAAATAATAATGTGGATCATTCCTATGTCGCAAAATTATTAAAAAAGGAAAAGTATCACCCATACAAAATAAAACTCATACAAGAGTTAAATGAAGATGATCCCGATCGCCGACTGCAATTTTGTGAAGAAATGATGGCGCGATGTGATCAAAATCCAAATTTTTTAAGTAGTATAATTTTCTCCGTCAAGCTACCTTTCAATTGAATGGATCAGTGAATCGACATAATTGTAGGTATTGGTCACAGGAAAATCCTCATTGGGCCGTAGAATCCCATAGTCAAAGACAGGGAAAGTAAAATGTATTGGTGGGAATGATTGGCAGACGTTTTATAGGACCTTACTTTTTTAATGAAAACCTTACTGCCGAAAGATACTTGAATTTTTTGCGGACTGATTTGCTACCAGTTTTACTTCGTATTTTCCCCAATTATGAAAATCGCAACATTCCTAACCAAAACATTTGGTTTCAACAAGATGGGGCTCCTCCACACTTTGGCAGGGCGGTGCGAGAATTCCTTAACACCACGTTTCCCGACAAATGGATAGGTCGGAGGGGACCAATTGAGTGGCCTCCTCGATCTCCCGACCGAACGGCCTTAGATTTTTTTTGTGGGGACATTTAAAATCAAAAGTTTATTTCAATAGACCTAATAATTTACAAGAATTGAAGCTTAGAATTAAGACGGAATTGCAACAAATTGACGAAGAAGCTATTAACAATAGTATTCAGAGTGTCTACACTCGAATGGGACGATTCCAAATGGTCAATGGGGAACAATTTGAACATTTTTGTTAAAATTTGTTACTAGTAAATTAAAAATTCACTTTTTTTTTGTAATATTTTCTTTGAGAATTAATAATATTTTTTTTGAGTAAATTTATTTTTTTTTTTCAAAAATGGTTAAATTTTTTTTAAATATTTTTATGTGATCATTAATATGATAAAAAGGTATATGAAAAATGTGTAAAAAAAGTAGGGGTTTCCATTTAAAAAAATTGATGATGACGTCATAGTGAAGTTATCAGTGACGTCATGAATATTTTTTTCATTCCAAAAGATGGCATTTTTAAAACAAAAATTGACCTGTCCGAGCGATTTTTACAAAAAATTTTTTTACGGAAGTTATGACCTTGGTTCCAAACTTTATCACCACCCTGTATATTTAGTTTCGGTTAACGGAACAGAATATACATACATATGAGTAAATAAAGAATTTGATGATTTTTTAAAAGATCCGATCAAAGTGGAATTTAAGTAAAAAATAGAACATTAATGGATACTGCAAGATCTCCTCTAATGCAAATTTCATCGATTTTACACCAGGCGAAATAATTTTTACTAGACTAACAGAAAAACCAAAATCTTATTACGCAGAAGAATATTAAAATCAGCCAAATGGAAGATCATACTACACCAAACAATAATACTAAATGTGAAGAATAAAAAAGGAAGATGCTATTTTGAAAAGAACTAGTAGATTATCAAAAGTAATAACAAGTTTGAGGAAGACCTAGGAAATTATATCATTACACATAAGAACTAACTGCATATACTGGATCTTCAGCACATATATTATATACAGGGTGTCCCATATCACCCGTACCACGTACCTCTTTATTTTGAGAACCCATTGTCGATTGTCGTACATTGATGAGAATTACCACCAAAGTGAACCTAAAGAATCTTTTGGTGTAATTCATAATTTCCAAAACAAACTGGAAGTAGCTGAAACCAGAAGTAACTTTGGAATTTTAAATGCCAACCTAGGTCGAGTATAGTATTGTTGGAAATTTTTTTAATATCTTGCATAATTAACAAACTAAACGAAAAAAAAACATAAGCAAACAAGTAACCATTGGTCTCTTAAATTATGGAAAAATTAAAACGTTACCATCATCCGCAATTGGGAATTTTAACTACCTGTAGGGGGCGCTGTTTTGACAGAACAGCTGATCGAAAACAGGTATAAAATTTTCACATATTATATTTATAATTTGAACAAAAGTTACTAATTTAATTATTTTAATTAATAAAACAAATAAAATAGACAATATTAGCTTTTTATAAGCGCGATAATATAATTTAAACGTATTTTTTACCTGTTTCGTGTAGTTCAAAAAAATCCACCAGAGGGCATCTAGACTTCTGAAATCGCAAATAGGCGAAAGAGAATTTTTTAAACGGAAACTCTTTTTTTGCATTTTCGCTTTATCCGTTAAAAATAAATAATAAAACTATTTTTTAATTATTACATAAATACATAACCTAAAAATGTTAATTATTTTTAATGAATGAAGCGAAAAAAATCGTATTTGCATCTACTCTCACCAATTAAGGATGATGGTAGTGTTTTCAATTTTCCAGAATTTAAGAAACCATTTGTCACTTTTTCGCTTTTATATTTGGTTTAATTTATTAATTATGCAAGGTATTAGGAAAATATTTTAATAAAAGTTGTTAAATGATGGTCATTTTAAACAGTTTTTATGATTTTTTTATTTTTAGTATTGTGTTTTGGTAAATATTTTTTTTGTAAAATTTACTGCCAATTATTAAATTACAAATTTCTCGTAAACCGTGTCTTATCAAGAGTACCTTCTCTTTAGTAGTTTAAACCAAGTTCTACACGTCCCTGGATTGATTTTAATCGAAATTTTTATATGGGTATTTTTGTCGCCTAAAACTATGCCAACCTACCAAATTTGAACAAAATCGCATGAGCCGTTTTAAATTTAAAACAGAAAAACAATTTCAAAATTGCAAACTAAGCAACTTTATACTAAGATAAGTTTACTTAAATCGATTTATTTTGGCCTAAGGAATATATGGTAACCTGTTGTAAAGACCATTTACAGTATATTGATATTGGTAGTCTTATTTTAAGAAATTATTATAATTCCGATAATTGAATTGAAAGAACGTCTTGTGTCTTGTATCTGAAGATTTTGCGCAACAATTTGGAATACATTTAGCTCAAAGTTTTGCACCTGTGGCTCATTCAATTCGTTTACTTGTGGGATTATGAGTTATATTTAAATACCTATACAGTGAGCCGAAACAATTGATTCTAAAGTCTCTTATTACACTAATTTTCATTTTAAATTTATGTTAAAGGTATATACAGGGTGATGATAAAGTTTGGAACCTAATTCATAACTGCCGTATTTAATTTTTTTGAGAAAATCGCTCGGACAGGTCAATTTTAGTTTTTTAAATCCCATCTCTTGGTATAATAAAAATATTAATGACGTCACTGGTGATTTAGCAATGACGTCATCATCGATTTTTTAAATGAAAACCCCCACTTTTTTCACTGGTTTTTGTTAGACATTTATGTCACTTAATCGATGATATAAAAAAATTGTTGTATTTGTAAACAAATTTTGGTTTAAAAATTTTTTAATATAAACTTAAAATTAATTTGTACCTACTATTAAATTTGAAAAATTTGAATTTTGCCTTAGATTTTTTTGGCCGATTTCAATAAATGGTAAATTTAAAATTTTATTTTTTGTAAATTTCCTTACATTTAAATGGAATCAAAAAATTAGTTTTTCAAGACTATTTATTAAATTTTGTTAAATACATTTAACATTTTATATTTGCATTCTAATGCATTCTAATGCGCATTATTTAAACATTTACTTTCTTTTGTTATTATTGGTAACTTCAAATTTATTTTAATTTATTTTTATAAAACCTTTTTCGTTAAAATAAAAATTTCCTTTTTTTAATTAAAAAGATTTTTATTCAAAAATTTGTTTAAAAATGTAATTACTTTTTACATTATTGTTTAAGTCACATGAATTTCTATCGATAATGAGTAAAAAAAGTGGAGGCTTCCATTTAAAAAAATTGCTGATGACGTCATTGTTAAAGCACCAGTGACGTCATTAATATTTTTTTTATCTCAAGAGATGGCATTTTAAAAACTAAAATTGACCTGTCCGAGCGATTTTCTCAAAAAAATTAAACACGGCAGATATGAATAAGGTTCCAAACTTTATCATCACCCTGTATATAAAAAAAACAATTTTGACCTTGAAATTATTTTCGCTATAAGTCAAGCAACTTTTAACCCACACCTTTTTCGAAAAATCAATGGTTTTCTTTATCTTTAGGCCAATCACATACATTAATTTCATCAAGAAAAATTTTAAATCGTCCACTTATTTTAAAAATAGGCAATAATGTAACAAGTTGGTAAAGGCAAAATCTAAACCATACTTGATAAATAAAAAATTGATGATAAGAAAGAAAATTATACAGTGTATTTCACAAAAATCATAAAAATTTACCAGTTTTAAAATTTCTGTAAATTCTTTAGCAGTCGCAAAAAATTTTTTTGTTCCGAATGATATTTACTATCTAAAAAAATATTAGTTTGATACAACTATAAAACAACTACAAATTTAATTAGGGCATTGATTTAACCTGGCAGCATAATAATTAAATCAGCATGGCAGTCTCAATAATCGAAATGCCAATATTAAAATACAAGCATGTGGTAATAAACCGATTATTTTTTGGCAGCAATTAAATCTGGTAGTTAAATGGTGGCAACGTAATAAAATTTAAAATGGTTAGTAAGTATAAAAATGAAAATGGATATTTTTTAATTGAAAATAAATGATTAAACAAATATAGGGTGATTTTTATGTTTGGAACCAAAGCGGTCATGCTCAAATGGCTGGATAAAATTTGGTGCGATCAAATATTGGTACAAATATTTTGAAACGAAAAAAATTTTCTATTGCTCGGATTTTTGAGACGGCAGCCATATTGAATTTAAAAAAAGGCTAAAACATTTTTTGACTCCTAAAACATTTGATTGGTATATTTAAATACAATATTATTTAAATAAAATATTATTTAAATAAAAGATATATTCTAGCCCTTTTTAAAGGCAAAACATTTTTATCTTAAAAGTAAAAAAATAAAAAGACTATTTTTTGTAATTTGCGACAGTCCAAAAAAGTTAAAATTGCGTAACAAATTCATTCTACTTCAAAACTAGATGGAAACGCGAAATTTATCGTACTCGGCCTCAAGGTCGATACTGTTTTTCTGGGATCGTATCTAGTTTGAACTGAAAAATATCTAATGGAAACGCTTCGAAGGCTTGAATATGGAGTGGATCATGCGCAAAAGAATAATTACTTCGCTGCGATACATTATATTATCTATGGTTTTATATTCATAATTCTAAAAACGTGGTCTCGCCAAAACGCCACCTAATGCCGGTATTGAAAGTAATTTAGATATTTTTAAATCCTCATCATGGAAACACAAAAGGATTTAAATTTCTGATATTTTAAAATCCGAATCAAGCCCATAGTAATTGTATGACATATGTTCCATTTAAAAAAGATGGCTGACGTGTCAAAAATCTGAGCGATAACAATTTTTTTTCATGTTAAAATATTTGTACCAAGGCCGCTTTGGTTCCATACATTTATATCACCCAGTATTTATTAATAATAACAAAAATTTAAAAATAAAAAAACGGACAATTTTGAAATTAATACATATTATAGAAGTACATATGAGGAATATTTGACAAAAAAATGGTGATTGTCCCCCTAGTATAAAATATTTTTTTTTATTTTGATTTTTTTTTATTTTCCTGTGAACCAAAAATCGTAAAATAATATCACTTATAGGTATTTAGCATCTCTATAATATATTTCATTCTCGGAAAATTTGCAACAACTATTACCGAGAATAGAATTTTTTTCAAAAAATCAATATATTTTATTTAAAGAAGACCATGTACATTTCGAAGCCAAAATTTGAGAAAACTTAATGTTAGTTAATAAGGCATCTCTGAAAAAAAAATTAGCAAAATCGGTGCATAGGCACATTGCCCATGCTTACCCGGCTACAGCCATTTTAATAAAAATAAATAACATTCAAAAATTACATAAACTTTGAGGCTATAAAGAGAAACCAAAAAGCTCATAAAATCTCGTGCAAATACTGCCAAAAATATGTTTGTACAGCCACGTTATTCTAATTTACTCCGAAAGTTTTCTTTTTATTACCAGGATATTTAATTTATAACAGCTAACATATTCTTTGTACTGCCAAAACATTCTTTACTGATACGATATTTTTATTTGCTTCTATAACATATTTTTAACTGTTAAAATCCGATGTATTATTTTTCCTGCAAAATTATCGTTTCTACTGTCATAATAATATTTCTATTGCTAAATTATTTTTATTGCCAGAAAATTATTTACTGCTACAATATTTTTTTACTGCCATAATATATTTATTACTGTAAGAGCCAAATAATTTGTTGCGATTAGTTGGTGAATTAGAAGAACACATTTTTATGAAACCACCAAAATATTTGGATCAAATTTTAAATAAAATTAATATTAAAAACTGGAAATAAAAGTACAAAAATGATTGTATGGACTTCATTTGTTTTTAAAAAGTTTTGGTGTAAGTTAAAGTAAGGCAGAACTTTGTTTATTTTATGTAAGAGCAGAAAATAAATTAAAAATGATAGTTTATTTGTGCAGACGTTATTATTATAGCATCGAGAAATGTAGAAATTATAAAAAGATTTAGGAAGCATCTTACGATTGAATTTGATTTTAAGTATTTGGGGTAAAGTTTAATATTATTTTATTGGTATTGAATTTACTTTAAATGAAAATGAAATAAATATTCATCAAACTAACTATATTAAAAAACCATTAAAGAAATTTAAAATGAGTCACTGTTAACAAAATATAATAATCAATTCAGTTATAATTAATTGCAAATTACAAGTTTCTCCTGCATCCTGCAGTAGTTATTTCTTGAAAAATGAAAACCACCTAAAAATCTTTTTAGGTTGGGTAACTTGTGGCCGTTCTTGAACTCACATATCTTCCTAATGATTAAGCGTAATGTGAAATATATGGTATTCAATTTTATGTGCTTTTGTTTAGAAGAGAGTAACATTAATCTAGAAATACATCGTTTGGGAGTAATTATTGAAAAACTGAACAAAGTCTGAAAATGTATAGGTTTTTGGGACATCTAGGGTGACCAATTATTTTTTAAACTAAGACAAAAGACGAGAAAACTAGGATAATTCCCATTTGTAAAAAAAGAAAACTCATTTATTTTTCATAAAAAATGTACAAAAAAAAATCACAGTAATGTTCACAGCTCACAGCAAAAAACATTAAAAAAACAAATATAATCTTCTTTCCTTTAAAATAGACTACGTTTATCTCGAGCAACTCAACCCGGCTTGAATTCGGTTTGGCTTGACCTCTACCATTTGAAGTACACGTAAAAGGTCAAATCAACCCCAAATGGTTTGACCTGCTCTGGTTAGACATAGTCATACATAAATAAAATTGTATGTGTATACATACAGGGTGGCCCAATTAAGAGTTCCCCCCCAGGTTATTTTGAAAACAAATAATTTTTGAAAAAACCCTGAAACGGGTCAATTTTTATTTGGTGGGGGACCAATTTTTATGACAACGCAAGGGACAACCCCTCATCCAGTCATGCAGTGGTCGAGTGATACATCATTGCAAAGCTCCTACTATTCTCTATACAGCTGTCATATTTTTTTTAATTTGATGGAATATTTGAGAAGTTATAGCAATTTCTCGTTAGCCATGTAAATCGCGTTTTTAACAGGTAACTTGGTCTAAAAAGGTTTTTAAAGTTTGATTTTGTTAAAATTTACATTAAAAATAAATACACCATACATTGGTCCCCCACAAAAATTACTTGTTTTCAAAATAACCTGGGTGGGAACCAAAAGTATTTTGTAAAAAGACTCTGAAACTGGTCAATACTTATTAGATTGAGAATCAAAGTATGGTTGTAATTATTTTTAACAAAATCAAGCTTTAAACACCTTTTTAGCCCATGTCACCTGTTAAAAACACGTTTTACATGTCTAACGTGAAAATGCTATAACTTCTCAAATATTCCATCAAATTAAAAAAAATATGACAGCTATATAGAGAATAGTAGGAGCTTTACAATGATGTATCAATCGACCCCTATTGACATTTAAGATTTCTGAAGGTCTACTTTCTCTGCATAATTGGGTGAGGTATTGTCCCTTGCGTTACCATAAAAATTGGTCCCCCACCAAATAAAAATTGACCGGTTTCAGAGTTTTTTTTTTCAGAAATTATTTGTTTTCAAAATAACCTGGGTGGGAACTCTTAGTTGGGCCACCCTGTATAATAAATAAACTCTCTAAACAAAAAATAATTTCTCTAACATAATCTTTAACTAAATTTTAATATTTGGCCAATGAATTCGAATAATATTCGATTCATTTAATATGTGTTTATAAAATATTTCGTCCATATTGTTTACTGTAAGTACTGAATATCCCTTTATTAATTGATTTTAATTTTAGTTGATTTCTTTCTTTAGTTCATTGACTATTTATAGGGGAAAATACACGATCTACATTTCCATTATGACCAAATATACAAAACACGAATTGAACAATTTTTAATAGTACTTAATTTAAATCAATGTTTTCAAATTTTTTAAAATACATTGCCCATTTTTTTATGAGCCAATAAAGATTTCCATTCAACAGTATCCTGGTTTTTCCTAATAATTTCTGTTAGGTTGTGGAATTGATCAAACAGCTTAGAGTTTAAAGTCATCTATAATTACTCCGTTCTTGGTAAGATATTCTAATGAGTTCTGAACTTGATTCTAAATAGGAAGTTCTGATAAGTCGATCCAGTCTAATGATTTAAATTCCTCTAATGGTTTAGACCAAGATTCAATATATTTTAACCTACGAAAATATAAATTATCAATTTGAAGTTTGAAGTTTGAATCCTTCTACTTCACTTTCTATCACATTTTCTGTTGCAGATTTTAGTATGGAACGGACTTTCATTGGAATAAAATTGTTTTCTTTTAAAGACGGATAAATACTTTTAAGAATTTTATCTACGACTATTGAATAACATGTTAATTACGTAACCATTTCTTATTAATTAATGACAATCATTACAATTTAGCCGTGTGTTATATCTCCATTTAAATCAAATGTCTCTCCATAACACACTAGCTGCAACCAATCACGAGACAGCATTTTCAAAACATTTATCATAACAACCGGGCTGAAGTTGGCTAAAAACCGACCAGTAACGAGGTTACACGAGTAGAATGTTACGGCGCCCTCTTCACTTGCGTGCGCCGCTGTCAAAATAATTTCAATTTGAAATATAAAATTTTTAAAGAAAGTGATTCAAAGTGAATTTACAATTATATTATATTAATAAATAATAAATAAAATAATTAAAAACATATTTCTAAAAAAATATAATTACAAAAATAATAAAAAAACGTGAGTACAGAATATATAAAATGGATTCAGAAAGTGAAAGTTGCACACCCCCAGAAATACTAGAAACTGCGCTAACAGCAACCCAAAATTTATTACCAAATAAATCAAAAGACAGGTATAAAATAGCATACAGAGCCTTTATGGATTGGAGAAACATTAAAAATATAATTAGGAGTCAGGTGATTTTAGAGGTTAAATTGGGCTGTCAATTTTACGCCATAGATCAAAAATCTAGAGTAAACATAGGTGTTTAATGAAAATAGCGGCCAGCAAAATGACAATAATAGATAGGAAAATCTAAAAGTGAAATATCGTCGTAGATAAAGTATAGTATTCTACTCGCGATTAAATATCATTACTCGCTCGTTGAATAATATACTATTGCAAACTTCAATGAAGGAAATATCACTTGTCTCATTTTTTTTTATATTTTCCTGGAAGACCGTTATAAATGAATACGATTTGAGTCCATCATAAATATCTAATATTCCTTGGATCGTTGGGAAAAGAGACCTTATTTTTGAATGATACAAGATTGGTTGATATTCATTTTCAACAAATTTACAAAATTCTTTTAGAGATTCAACTCTAACGGTGAAAATTGAAAAATGATTGTGGATTACAATAACCAAAACTTCTATATTAAATGGTAAACCATTAAACGCATAATGAACTGTATTATTTAGAATGTGCGCAGGGCAACCAATTTCAATTAACATTACGTTTATTGAAGTTTTTAATTTGGAATAAAACATATTATCTTCCTGCTCTGCTTACACCACTAAAATTTGTGTTACAGTTATCACCCGAAAATGCAACACATTTTTGAATAAGTTAGCTTGTTTAAAGTTTCAAAAATCATATGTGCTATTGTATCAGAAGTCTCATTAGGCTGACTAAGAATATCTAGTAATTTACATTTGGTTCCTCCGTTTTTGTAATCAAAGTATTGAATTAATATCGGAAACATCTTTAAAGCACCATGATTGCTGGCATCGGTTCAAATGCTGATTTGTAAGGTATTTCTTTTAAACAATTTATTAATAAATTAGTTGTATGCGGTCCAAACACATTATTAACAATTACCTTAGCTTTGGTTCTACCTCAAGATATTTTTTGACAAATATTTGAATCGAAAAATGTATTTTTCATTAGTGGAACTGTACAGTCCAACGAACGATATGACTGATGATGTTTTACGGTATGATATGCTAATGCTCCTTCTGCACCTCTGATATATTTAGCTTCTTATTTATTTAAGACAACAGATGAGTCTAACATGTTTGAACAAGATTCAGCTGTTCTGATGCTTTTTTATGTTTTTCTGTACTTAAATGATCCTGTAAATCACGGCTCCTTTTATTTGCAAGAGAAATAGAGCTATCACAATTGATACATTTTACTTCATGATCATTTTTTCCCTTCTCAAATGCTGGGTATTCTTTAAGTAATGCTTCGGTCACAAAGCATGTTCTTTTTCCCAACCTGCGATCTTGTTATTCCGGCGGGAGAGTCTTCTTTTGGGAAGAGATTGGAGCGGGTGCTCAAAATTGTCAGCCATTGGAAGTTACCCAAAAACCCACGTGGGAATAGTTAATAACGCGGGTGCGAAATAAGTGCGGGAATAGTGGTACCCAATTAGGGCAAATCGAGACAGTGGAGCGTAGAACCGGGTGGTTCCGCGGTCCAGAGGTGGAAGTCTGTAATGCCTAACGTAACGAGAACGGCCGATTGTTTACTGCATTACTATGGTTATGAGTTTTGTCTCATTTCCTCATTATGGACGTTTTTGTGTATAAAAGAGAGACATAAAAGCTCTAACGAGTCAACTCTCAACCTAGATCAACTCGTTAGGGTTACAGACTTCCACCTCTGGTACAAAGCTTATAAATATCTCGAAGTAGAACGGGGGGTTCGGCGGCCCGTTGTATAAAATTGTAAATATCTCGAAAGAGAAAATAGGAATTAAGTGTAATAAAGTGTATATAAAAACTATGGGTTTCTTTCCTTCCCCAAAAAGGGAAGTGACGCCCTTATCCTACTGGCACTGATGTCGAACCCCGTAGCCGGGACGACCCACCAACACCTGTGCTTGTGTTTCCCCCGAGCACATGGCACTTATTGAGGTACTATTGTTTGTCATATTAATTATAATCTTTACCACTGACATGCCTTTATCAAACAACGATAATATAATTAAAAAAATTCCAGTAGTGAGTGCTGCCTATTTCCCAAAACATAGTACCAATTGGTTCCAATGCACTGAAGCCATAATTTTATTTCGGCTTGTCTATTTCACGTTCGTTTCATGTTCGTTTATAGAACAAAAATGTAAGTATGCAGAACGCATATCAATATCGCATTTTTCATTTTCCATGGTTAAATATGCAAAACTAGGACCATATAAAAAACCCGGGAGGACGTAGAAAGACACTCTAAAAAAGAGGACATGTCCTTGGAAACCCGGAAGGTTGGTGACCCTAGGAACATCCCATATGGAGTACAAGAGCATAATTGGTGCAAACTTTAATAAACTCTTTTTACATGCCAATGGAGAAATCAAAACCACTTCCAGAAAGCCAGGAATTAATTTGCTATAAACCCTATGTTGCCTGTGCTACTAAGTAGTATTTTTTTATATTAATACTTGCTACAAATGTATTCAAAATGTTACAAAAAGTAGTTCATACGAACTAATAATCTATTTTATTTTGACTAAGATATTAAATTTAAAACTGTTAGACTAAGGTTCCCCATTGAGTCTCTCAGTTGTCGGACTGTTTGACTAACTCAAAAGGTTTGGTCCGCTTAAGTCATCTGGTTAAATTTTCCACATCTAGGAGCTTGTACGCTTCTTCGTTGATGTGAGATGTGATGTTGGAGACGATTTTCAAGTGAGATGTCATATCTCGAAATGATAGAGTTCTCGATGGATGCCGCTGTTGCGTGCATACCAGGGTGCATTGACTATGCATCTTAGGGTGGCTTCCGAGAGGGACATATTCTGCATATGTCGTATATGCACATGCTGCGTTCCGAGTGAAATTTTTGAAATTTTCAGCTGTCAATCGTCAGCTGTTTATTGCTTGTAGTTTTTATTAGTAGCAGTTAATAAAAAAACAATTGTAAAATCGCGAACAGTTAAAAATTATTCATATGGAACATAATATCTCAAATAACAACCACCTAGAACTCACAACTAAGTGCGAAGAAACGGTAAGTACGCAGTGCGCATGCTTGCATACAGAGCATCACCGCAAGAGGTAGTGCACGGTAAGAACGAAATGCACGACCTTGAAACCCACCGTATGCTGCTAATGCGCCACATGGAACGCTTAGCATGCTACATATGCTCCACTCTAAAGGCACCCTTAGTACCTACTGTAATCTGGTAACGCTGGATTACATTGATATTGCATTTTTTTGCACATCCCCATACTCGGACGCTATATGCCCATATTGGTCGTAGCACTTGTTTGTTGTACGTTGATAGTTCGGATCAGCGCCCAAGCAGCCAGTACATTTTTCGGTATTTGATTTGTAACTCCTCTTGTTTCTTTTTGATGTGTGCTTTCCATCGAAGCTTGGCGTCTGGTATCATTCCAAGTTACTTTACTGTGTTGGCTGGTGGTATCCTTACACCATTAAAGAAGATTGGTTGCTGATTAATCTGTCGATTGGTGAAATTAATGTACGCAGATTTTGATTCATTGTGCTTTATACGCCATTTACCTATCCAGCTGGCAATATTATCTGCTACTCGTTGCAGTTTTATTGTTGCTTCCTCAATTGAGTGTCCTGTCGCCATTATTTCGGTGTCGTCCGCAAATGTAGCAAGTGTGCAATTTGGCGTTTTTGGTATATCATAGATAAAGAGTAAGTCGAGAATCGGTCCTAAAACACTTCCCTGTGGAACACCGGCTCTGATTTCTTTTAATTCTGAGTACGTACGTCAGTATTATTATAAGTAGTAGTAGTAAGTAATGAAAAAAGTGTACATCGTTTAGCCATAGGCAGAATTTAAATGGTTATTTTTATATCCAAATGCATATACCTACACCTATCAGTAAATTTGTACAGGTAATATTGGAAAATGTCCTTGGCCAGGATTTGAACCTGAGGTGGAAGTCTGTAAGCTATACGATTTGTTTTCGTACAACGAAAATATCGTTTGTTTACTAAGTTGCTTGGTGACAGATTTTCTATCACCCTTCCTTATGCACGTTTTGTATTTGTTGAAAGAAGACAAAATGCGTCACCTTAGCAACATATTCAACAAACGATTTTTTCGTTGTACGAAAACAATCGTACAGCTTACAGACTTCCACCTCTGGGACCTCCAAATCTCATGTTTGGTGTGATAACCACTACACTACCTAGGACCCAATTTCGAATATGTTCAGTTCTGTCTTAAATTGGGAGAATCGATAATGGTTATTATCATCATCAACTTGTTAGACACAATCGAACACTGACCAAGGACTTTTCGTGTCTTTCGGAATGTTAATATAAAGACTAATAGCTTTCGAAAAATGATTAAATTGAAAAATGTCCTTGGCCAGGATTCAGTGTTAGATTGTGTCTAACTGGTTGATGATGATAATCCTGGCCAAGGACATTTTTCAATTTAATCATTTTCCGAAAGCTATTAGTCTTTATATTAACAGGTAATATTGTGCACAAAAATAAAAGTAATAGAATATATACTCACAAAATGTCCGACTCACTAAAAATGTTAAATTGACTTCGTAGATATCTCCGGATTCGTTAAAGATATGTTTCCTATCATAAAATTTGCTTGGAGGAATCTCAGGATTTATCTCTTTAAGTAAAATAATATTATGGATCGATTTGATCATTTACAAATAAATCACCTATGAAATAATTACAATAGCATGAACTAGTGAAAAAATAATTAACAAGTCTATAAAATAATCTAAGATTCGATAAGTAGAACGATAAAAATATTTTCCCTACGTTATGACTTAATAAATTTCTTTATGGAGTTGTTGTAAGATTAAATGGCACTTTGGGAATATTCCAGCGTCGCCTAAAAGTTTAAAAAATGTAGTTTACGAGTGCATATGTTTCTCCGGCAATTTATATACAGGGTCGGGTCAAATTTGGTATGCAGAGAGCGCTGGGTTTGCACGCGCGTATGTGTCGATATTTATTTCTTACAAAGCGGAACCACCCTTATCACGTATCGTGCGAGACTCGCAAGCAAAACTTCAATATTACACTTTGCAAATTTAAAAACTTGCAAAGTTATTGTTTTAAAAAATAATAAACGAATTGCTCTGGCGAGCCATAAGTTTTAATAAACCACTTTATGAACTTTTATTATAATTGAAGAAAATTAAAACTACATCTTGTTTGCGGTGCACTTGAGTAATTAATTATTTTATTACATGCAGTCTTTATAATGTACGCTAGTAGTTATGTGAAGCAACTTCATGCTCTAATAATAATTACCATGCGCTATTACTGAAGGGATTCTTTTGAAGGGTTGCACGTTTAGGTACTCAATAACTTTTTGGTTAGGTGTTAGCACATTTTTGGTCCATAGAGAAACATTATTGGACATATAGTTACCTCTGCGACGTCGTAAAATACACATACGTCGCTTTTCTAGCGTTAAACTCCAAGCCAGGGGAATAAGTGTTGAAATGTATATCCAAAACGCTCTAAAAACCATATGAAACTTTAGTTTATGCCGTAATAAAATCTCATATTAAATATTCTCGAAAATATTAAATAAATAATAAAACCAGCGTGGTTAATTAAATTGCGTGAAAAACCACTTTTATATTATTCACTTATCACTTAATCAGCATTTTTACATCGTCTGAAAAGTCAATCCTAAACTAGACTTCGATTTGCTTTTAATGCTTTTAACTAATTCAGTCTTTCCCCACACTTATTAATAATGTATGATGCTATTTTCTCTAAACAGCATCAGTTAATTAAGGATCTAAAAATCTATAAACTTCGACCAGCAATAAAATACGTCAGTAGTGGAACAAAATATGGGCTTCGCTTTTCCTCACCTAAATTTTAGAAAGTGATGAATCTATCTATGATAAATACATAAAAATATTATTATAAAAGATAATGGTATAATTAGGACCATTATCGATTCTCCCAATTTAAGACAGAACTGAACATATTCGAAATTGGGTCCTAGGTAGTGTAGTGGTTATCACACCAAACATGAGATTTGGAGGTCCCAGAGGTTGAAGTCTGTAACAGCTAACGTCTCGACTTCTCACGTTAGCACGTCATTATTTGTTTGTTTTGACGTCATTAGTTTCGTTCCTAACCGAGATTGACAAAAATGGTAGTCTGTAAGCTTAAATCTCGTTAGTAACGTGTTTTTGATAACGAGTTTCAGTCGTTTGGGGGGAGGCAACCGTGTTTGAAGCGTTGCTAACGTAAATGAAAATAAATAATAATAAAAATTACTAAAAGAAAATTATAAACTTCTAGAAAGGCATATAAATGCCATGGAAAAATTAGTAAATTTATTTACAAAAAAATCATGATGAAATTACGATGTAGTATTTAATCTAGGTATACAAATGAAGATTGCAGCTTAATCACATTGTAGATAGAATACAATTTTACCATGCAGCCAAAAGGACTTATCTCTATTTCCATGTCTTCTTCTTAATTCTTTTTTACGCGGTTTCGCCGTTTTTTTCTGGAGCAAATCGGTAAAAATTCGAACTCTTTGGGCCTTGTTATTGTAAGAATAAGCTTGTGCGGGAAAATCCGGTTAATTTCCAAATCTTGCCGAATTTACAGAGATAAAATGATCGATATTTAAGTTCTCAGCCAGTGTTCTAGAGGTGCAACGTTTGTCCTCTCCATAACCGCTAGAAGGACGTAGATAGCAAAATCCGAAGATCGACCTCTTCCTGTCTTATATCGTTCCTTCGCCGAAAAAATCGTTGAAATCGAGAAATTACTTTCCACCCTTTCTCAAAGTGCTACAGCATAACTGAAGCATATAGATATGTGGTTTTGGATGAGCATTTCTATTTCCTAACCATATTGAAGAATTATAGGTACTATGAAAAATGTCAATTTAAGCTACAAATTCAAATAACAGAACGCTTAAAACTGGAACAAGGCATTTACAAAGAATGTACACTAGTTTATTGTTTTTATTAAAAAGACCACTTTAAACTTTGTTATTTTTTTACGTCAATTAATTACATGCCAAAATCAGTTTGTGTGTTTTATTCAAAATGCGTTCAAAAACTGCTAAACCATAGACAAATTTCGTAAAATAATGTCGGCAACGTTGTAAGCCTTGTCGGTTGTAATTTCGTCCCGTTCCGTAAGTCGTTAGGTGTTATAGACTACCAAACACTAGTAACTAACGACTCAGCTAACGTGAAAATTTGACAACCGAGATCAACTCGTTAGGGTTACAGACTTCCACCTCAGGTTCGAATCCTGGCCAAGGACATTTTTCAATAATTAGGATTGTAAAGTTTTTGGTGGGGATCCGCTTTTAAAATGTGCCGAGTTTTCAAAAAAAAACTATGTACATATAAAACACAATATTGTACAAATAAAAATACAATTTCTATAATCTTAAACGCGATTTGACAAAGAATAGAATCAAAAAAAATAACAAACTTGAAAAATCTCCATTTTTAAATGAAAAACTACAAGATTTTTAAATATTATTTTTTTAGAACAAATATACATATAAAAAAGTATAGTACCAATTTAATCTCATTAATGTGATCATAGCGGAAAAATTTACTTAAGATTATTAAAAGGAAAGGTACTCAAATTTCGTTGCTAATAAAAATATCTTTCTTATTACATATTAAAATTGGACTAAAAATAAAATATATTTTGTTTATTAAGTTAAAGATGGAAAATTCACATAAGATTATTTAAAAGATAAACTTTAAGAGGATACTCGGTGATATGCGTAACTCCGCATTTCGCCCGCAAAAGTATTGAAAAATGGTGATTTTTCAAACCATTTGGTGAGATTACTAATCCGTAACCACTGTGACCCTATTTTAGTTACATAGGTTACTGTTAGTGGGTCCATTTGACCATATCTAAATATCTTTGTTTAATTACAATTGTTGTTGGTATAATGAAACAAAACAATGCATATTACAAGAACATAAGTTTATTTAATGAACAATTACAATTTTTTGTTGGTATAATAAAACAAAACAACGCATATAACAAAAATTACTCTAGTTAGCACAATTTTTGCAAATTAATTGCGAGTATTGTAAACACACATGTTTTTTGCAATTTACGCAAGCGTGAGATGCTTTTCTACTCTTTTGATATAAGCAAATATAACAATTTTTTCGCTTTTCATGTTTCAATGTAGGATTAACTTCAACTTCTTCTTGAATTTTTAGAATCCTTCTAATCATAATTATTATTTCTTGCTTCGTGTGGGTATTAACCAATCGACGTTTCATCTCAGGCGTTACAAGTTCTTTAGCAAGAGACTTTAAAAAATTACTTCTTTCCATTTTTGGATTGTTCTTACATTCATTATGAAGTACATACGCATTTACACCACTTATATCTAAAATTCTATAAAATATTGCCAAAGGCCACCTCCTGGTTCTACGCCCTGTACAATAAGTGCCACATTTCTCGTCGAGAGCATCAACACCGCCCTTTGTTGAGTTATAATAAATAATAACTTCGGGTTTTTTTGTCTGAGGATAAGTACATTTGGTGTGATCCATAGAACTTACTAGCATTACTGCTTTATTTTTTTTTGGAACGTGAGATACCAAAGTAATTTCGTCAGTAAAACCATATAATGTAGATTGAACAGCAGCCCGATTCTTATTGGGTTGAAATTCTTTAGGAATATCTTTTTTGTTTTTTCTTATAGTACCAACATATGTGAGCCCATTGGCTTTCAATTCGCGAACAAGTTCTAATGACGTAAACCAATTATCAGCAGTTATGTTGCGATTAGTTTTGTAAATTGGCTCAGAGAGTCGTATAACAGACTGAGTTGGTTTAGAAAAGTTTTGTTCCTCCATGGAAAGAGTTTGTCCATCAGAATCTTTTCCAACATAGATATATCCATTTAGGAAATAATGCGTTTTAGCGTCTGTTATAGCCATTATTTTTATACCATATTTACAAGGCTTGTTTGGCATATACAGGGTGGTGATAAAGTTTGGAACCAAGGTCATAACTTCCGTAAAAATTTTTTTTGTAAAAATCGCTCGGACAGGTCAATTTTGTTTTAAAAATGCCATCTTTTGGAATGAAAAAAATATTCATGACGTCACTGTTAACTTCACTATGACGTCATCATCAATTTTTTTAAATGGAAACTCCTACTTTTGTTACACATTTTTCATAGATCTTTTTATCATATTAATGATCACACAAAAATATTTAAAAAAATTTCAACCATTTTTGAAAAAAAAAATAAATTTACTCAAAAAAAAATTATTAATTCTCAATGAAAAATGGCAAGAAAAATAAATTAAACTAATTTTTAGTTTAAAAATAACAAATTATTATTGAAAATATTCGAATTGTTTTTCTTTACACAATTGGAATTTTCTTAAAACTAATTTTAAATAACTTTTAATGAAAAAGGTAATTAAAATAAAATGTTTGAGTAATAATAAACTTTAAATAAAATTGTAATTTATTATAAATTTGAAAAAGCTTTTGATATTCAAAATTTATTGAAATAAAAATTGCCTTTATAAAAGTGCTTTAGTTGACGTTATTTTGTATGGCAAATAAAATTTTAAATCCATTTACCAATGCCTGAATAGCTTACTTCGTTTGTTTAATAATAATCAACAATTATTAAGTTTTGCGAAATTAAAAATGCCTCGTTAAGCGAACGCGAAAGAATCGAAATTTTAAAGAACCCATGGGGAAGCTTGTGCTTTGTTTAATGAGCAATATCCAAATAGACCGCAAATCTCAAGATCTACAGTAAGTAAGTTAGTTACCAAATTTGCAGAAACGGGATCTGTAGGAGATTTACCTCGACAAGGACGGCCTCAAGTGAATGAAGAAACCAAATTAAATTTATTACTTGCGATTGACGAAAATCCCAATATATCAAGAAGAGACATTTCAAGAAATAATAATGTGGATCATTCCTATGTCGCAAAATTATTAAAAAAGGAAAAGTATCACCCATACAAAATAAAACTCATACAAGACTTAAATGAAGATGATCCCGATCGCCGACTGCAATTTTGTGAAGAAATGATGATGTGATCAAAATCCAAATTTTTTAAGTAGTATAATTTTCTCCGATGAAGCTACCTTTCAATTGAATGGATCAGTGAATCGACATAATTGTAGGTATTGGTCACAGGAAAATCCTCACTAGGGCCGTAGAATCCCATAGTCAAAGACAGGAAAAGTTAAATGTATGGGTGGGAATGATTGGCAGACGTTTTATAGGACCTTACTTTTTTAATGAAAACCTTACTGCCGAAAGATACTTGAATTTTTTGCGGACTGATTTGCTACCAGTTTTACTTCGTATTTTCCCCAATTATGAAAATCGCAACATTCCTAACCAAAACATTTGGTTTCAACAAGATGGGGCTCCTCCACACTTTGGCAGGGCGGTGCGAGAATTCCTTAACACCACGTTTCCCAACAAATGGATAGGTCGGAGGGGACCAATTGAGTGGCCTCCGCTATCTCCCGACCTAACGCCCTTAGATTTTTTTTTGTGGGGACATTTAAAATCAAAAGTTTATTTCAATAGACATAATAACTTACAAGAATTGGAGCTTAGAATTAGGACGGAATTGCAACAAATTGACGAAGAAGCTATTAACAATAGTATTCAGAGTGTCTACACTCGAATGGGACAATGCCAAATAGTCAATGGGGAACAATTTGAACAGTTTCGTTAAAATTTGTTACTTGTAAACTAAAAATTTACTTTTTTTTTGTAATATTTTCTTTGAGAATTAATAATTTTTTTTTGAGTAAATTTAATTTTTTTTTTAAAAATGGTTGAAGTTTTTTAAATATTTTTATGTGATCATTAATATGATAAAAAGGTCTATGAAAAATGTGTAAAAAAAGTAGGGGTTTCCATTTAAAAAAATCGATGATGACGTCATAGTGAAGTTATCAGTGACGTCATGAATATTTTTTTCATTCCAAAAGATGGCATTTTTAAAACAAAAATTGACCTGTCCGAGCGATTTTTACAAAAAAATTTTTTACGGAAGTTATGACCTTGGTTTCAAACTTTATCACCACCCTGTATACACGAAAATTACATCTGCCACGAAAGCTTACCAGCATTTCATCGATAGTTGCACAAGATCCTAAACTGTATAATTGTTGGCAATTTTTTACAAAAGTGTCAAAAATAAGGAAAATTGGCGTTACCTGGTCTTTTTTTCTTCGTTCTATTCTTGTTTCAGGATCGTCAAATCTGAGAACTCTTAGGAGAAAGGCAAATCTTTCCTTGGACATAACAGCCCAAAAAATATCTCTGCCACATCCGTCAGTTGCAAATATCAAGTTGATGTCTTCATGATTTGATTTGAACACTGCGGTATAAAAAAGAATGCCTATAAATGCATTTAGTTCTATTATATCTAGAGTTTTCAATTCAGGCAGATTTTGATTTTTATATTTTGTTTTTTCTTTGTCAATTCGAAAATTTGTCCAGCGTAATATCTGGGATAATATGTTGTTGTCAATAAGAAGCTTCCACAACTCTTCTGGACTAGCTTCTGAAAGACGTGCAAGTCCTCGTAAACATGGACGCTCTTGAATAATATTATGTTGCCATGTTTTTGTTCTAAATTTTGGTTCTGCAGACCAAGCAAAGTTATTCTTTCCATGAAAAGTTGGATTGTAATTATCTGCTTTTTTACTTAGCTCATCCTCTAAATTCGCTATGTTTGATTAACCACCTTCTTCAAGAGAATTTGAATCGTCATCGCTATATATGTTATTCGCAATAGCCGAAAACGCCCACTGCCCGAATTTTTTACCCACAACGCGTTGTGGGTAAATTTGTTTACCCAGGACGGATTGTGGGTAAACTTACTCACCCAGAACGAATTGTAATAATTGGGCAAGAGGTCTGCGTATTATTCAGAGCACAAAAAATCGAAGCTTCCATACAGGCATAAAACGAACACCATACGAAGCATTGTTTGACACTTCACAACGAAATGGACTGTTGGATACATGCTTAGACAAATCTATCATAAACAAAATTGAGACTGAAGAGTAGCTTGAAGAACAACTGGGTTTGATAGAACAATCTTTGGAAAAAGCAAATACGGTACATGAAAAATCGGATTCTGAAATTTCTGATGAAGAACTTGAAAATGAAACACAAGTGAGTAGCAAAAACAGAAGCATGGTGATCGAAAATGAAGAGATGAATAAATGTAATATCTGTAATGATATGTACATCCCAGAAAATGTGTGTATTGAATGCAACGAACAGTTTCATGCGACCTGTAGTCCCAATAATGATGTGCCACTATGCAAATTTTGTGGAAATAAAAGAGCAGTTGACATCGAAAGAAAAGGTTGTAAGCGTGGCTTGAAAAAGCAAGCTAAAAAAATGCTTGATCAATCGGAACGCAAGTTCCCTCCAGCTAGCGTAGGTGATAATGTTTTGGTAACTATACCGGATGTTGATCGTGGACGCCTGGCTCCTCGTAATATTGTAGCTGTAGTAATGGAAAAAACTGATTTGGATTTGTACGTTCTAGGTGCAAAACATGGTAAACTAGAAAAACTTTTCAGTCGGAATGAGTTCCAATTATCCCCCTCAACATTTTTATCTCCAAATGATGTTCCAGTTTCCCATGTGAATGTACGACAGGATGCAATGATGTCTTCTGGCTCAAAACAAAGATTCATTCATTGTAATTGCTTAAAAGTATGCAAAACGAAAGCATGTTCTTGTGTCAGAAAAAATGTAAAATGCAATTCCAAGTGTCACAGAAGTAATCCGTACAAAAACAAATAGCACGTTGTTTCTATTTAAGAACTAAAATACTTTTCAGTTTTAACAAAAAACCTTATTTGTTCCGATAATAATATAACTTAAGTCCTTGTTCTGAGAACAAGGACTTAAGTTTTTTCCTTTTCAGTTTTATTCCAATAAAAGTATTTTTATTATTAAGTATGTAAGTACAAAAGTAGAACCTAAAGCGAAAAAGTCTTAGTTCGCTTGTGGGTAAATAAAAATACCCACAACGCGTTCTGGGTAAACAAATTTACCCACAACGCGTTGTGGGTAAATAAATTTACCCACTGTCCGCAAACGTGAAGTCGCAACACGTCGTGGGTAAATTCAGTTACCCAGAACGCGTTGTGGGTAAAAAAATCGGGCAGTGGGCGTTTTCGGCTATTGCGAATAACATATATATCTTCAAAATTTTCAAATTCGTTGTCACTTTCTTCATAATCTTCCGCCTCGTTGTACTATTTTAGCACAGTAGCCTGAAAGTTGTCATCGGTATATTTGACCGTTTTCGAACAGCTAGGACGGCTTTCCATTTTTATATCTTCTACAATTTCATATTTATGTATAATAACATTCAAAAAATTCCAATAACGTACTTACTGTATATGGGTCAAATTGACCAGAAAAAGAATAATATATTTATAACTTTGTCAAACTAAAAGCTACACTCCAGCTGTTTAACCCTCGACTAACCTATAAGTACTTGACACATTGCTGAACGAAGCCTGCGCTGATTCAACAGATACGCGGGTAATTCAAATATTAAAAATGTATATGGTCAAATTGACATATCAACAGTGGTTACGGGCTAATTGAGCAAAATGAAAAATTTTAATTGCATTAGAAAGAACGTTTATTGTGTTAGTACGATAGAAGACGCTTTTTTTATTTTTTACTCAAAATTGTGCTAAAAAGATCTAAAAAATAGCATATTTTTGCACATTTCAAGATTTTTTTTACAATTTTGAGTAAAAACATAGAAGAAAGCGTCTTCTATCGCACTAACACAATAAAACAATAAACGTTCTTTTTAATGCAATTAAAAACTTTCATTTTGCTCAATTAGTAATCTCACCAAATGGTTTGAAAAATCACCATTTTTCAATACTTTTGCGGGCGAATTGCGGAGTTACACATTTCACCGAGTATCCTCTTAATAGTTAAAATTTAAATAAATAATAATTAATCAAATTTTTGGTTTTTTACATAAGTAAAAATTTATTTTTAGAAAAAGTTTAGTGGTGTAAAAAATATGTAAAATATAAACAAAATTGATTAAGTCGTTTTCCAATACATCGTAAGTGCATAAATAATAAATGGGAGAAAACTTCGAAGTACATATTGCATGTTAGTTTATTTATAGTTAGGTTAGATATTTAAAGTTTCTACAAAATCTCAGAAGTGGATCGTGGAAAGCGTAGCTAGTTTTGTGATGTTCAATTTTGAACATTAAATTAAATTTGATCTTGTTCTCTTCAAAGGAACAGAAAAATAATAAAAATTAAAAAAATTATATTTAGTTAGATCAACTGGTATATTTAGTTTAAAGTGTAAGAATCTCATGAATTTATGTTCTGTCTTTTATGGTGAATCTTATTACTTGACATTTATCTATACATATTTAATTCCAAATACATCTCTAAGCAAGCAGAGGTTGCAATTTAATCTAAGAATGAAATAATCAAATGAAAGGATAATTATTTCGATCTACCTTTTTAGTGGCAAGGTGTAGCAAGCAGCAATTACACAAAAAAGTAGATCGAACGAATTATTTAAATCTCTATTTTTATAAGCACCAATCATGTAAGGCATTTATATCCTATGGAATATACAATTAGTTTTTTTCAGCATTTTTCACATCTACACATCTACACATATATTATAATTTTGGATAATCTACATACGGGGTGTACAAAAACTTCGGTAATGTCGGTTTATTTTTTAAATAAAGCAATTTAAAAAAAACGTTTCAAATAAAAGTTGTACGATTCTTAGTGACACACTATCTGGAAATATTGCTCATGACCTAAAACTGCAAGATGAAGTTTGTAGTTTTCTAAAGTAAATAGTTTAAAAGTTATAAGGGTTTAAATATTCAATACATTAAGTTCAGCATGGTGCTTTATTTTGTAAATTAGACATTTTACAGAAAAATGTTTAAAATAAAAGTTGCACGATTCTTAGAGACGCACTTTCTAGAAATATTGCAATGACCTTGAACAGCAAGTTGAAGGCCAAGCAATAATTTCTTAACTTTTTTAAATTGTAACCATCCATTTTTATTGCGTACTATTAAAGCTTGTTTCTAGAGGTTTATGGAGCATATTTTTTTTATTTTACTGAAGTAAATATTTTAGAAGTTACAAGAGTTTAAAGTTTTAATAGGTAAGTTTGGCAATGCCGCGCCGATTCTTTTTTAATAACCACAAACCGTACAACTTTTAGTTGAAACATTTTTCTCAAGAATGCCTACTTTCAAAATAAGTCGCGTTAAAGAATTATTCCTAAACCCATTTTCTTCCATTGGCGTAGAAATTTAAAACATTTATTTATTGAAAAAACAAGTTCTACGCCCCTGGATTTATTTTAATCATAATTTTTACATGTTTTTTTGTCTTCTAAAACCATGCCAAGCTACAAAATTTTAACAAAATCGCTTAAGGCTATTAAATTTATAACGGAAAAACAATTTCAAAATTGTAACTTCAAAGCCATTTATTTTGGTCTAAGGAATAATATGGTAAGCTGTTGTAAAGACCTTTTATAGACACCCTGTATAGTTACTTTCCTAAAAATAAACATTTATCATTTTAAAGTCTTAAGTAATGACTAAAACATGATAAAATTTGTAGTAAAATAAATGTACCCAGTAAACATAAATTATATTTCTTTTTGGTCTTAAACAATATCCTATTGCAGTAAAACATTGCCTTTCTCTTCTCATTGATACAAAGCAAGCATTGGATGCGATATGCTTTGAATAAATTGCATATTTATTAAAATTTTCAACTTTGTTGGCCTTTTGTAGCCAAAGATGAATTTCACATTTTCGTATTTA
Organism: Stenus bimaculatus; assembly: GCA_963971135.1. NCBI lineage: Eukaryota > Metazoa > Arthropoda > Insecta > Coleoptera > Staphylinidae > Stenus > Stenus bimaculatus. The sequence goes on from OZ020182.1 coordinate 43,140,908, forward strand.
AATATTAAGCTAAGAATTTTCCAAAGAATACATCACGTAAATTATAGACACGTATTTATACACACCCTGTATAATAATACATATGTCTATTTACCGAAGAGTGGCGCCCAATTTTAATTTTCCATTTACTTCATGTATTAGAAAATGTGATAGAAAATATTAATTTACAGTATTCGAAGTAAAAAGTATGCTTTTTGGCTTTCAGGTTTTAGAAAACTTTTACAAAATTCCTGCTTAGATTTTTTTTATTATACTCATAAAGATTTTAGCAAACGTGAAGGTCTTAGTTTATATTACGCAAAATTTTATTATGTTTGCGTGTTTCTCGAGTTTAATATTCATGTTAGTTTTTTCGTTAAAATAAAAAAATAAAATATGCTACTTTAATTAACTTTTTTAGAGCTTCTCCCGGAAACAAATAAGTTTAATGTGTTACTTCTTAAAAGAAACATGTAACACCTAACATATCCCCAGCCCTGTTTGTAAATGCAACTCCAGCTGCCACCGTAACGAGAGAAAAAAGCTCACTCACCCTGCAGCAAAGGCATACTCATGCTCGCTTAATGCATCCAAATAGTACCCATCCCCTTCACCACTGCTGAACACTGGTGTTTCAAAGCTCGCCAAAAACAACAGCGATACTATTACAACCGTCATATTCGCATTTAGGTTTCCTTTCGCATTTCCACCTTCCCGGCACACCCTTTCTTCTTCCCTACTCCTTTATACCAAGGCTTTTCCGAATTTAAGTCCTTTAATTAATTTCCCTGAAATTAAACGAAAATATTATCGTCGCGGAGTTTGTGGCGTAGAGAGATGGGGTTAATTGTTGTACGACTGCCACAATTCACGAAATGTCTTTTAATTAATGGTGTGCATAGTATTTACAATTTATTATTTACACTTCACAGTTTCACAATACTTTAAAGTCAACGTTAATAATGTAATAGATTTAACTATAGTGACCAGCTACACTGCAGTTCTATCACTGTTTTAAGTTGGTTCAAGTGGATAAATTGGGATTTATCGTCTGGAGACGGCGTTGTTTAATTATATAAGCGCCTGTCTCATGCTCCTTAACAGAAGATACGAACAAACGCATTCATTAATATTTACGCGCCAATGGGAAATGCCTACCACTCGATTTTAAATTAAAGTGACCGGTTTGTTAGACCTCAAGTGTCTCTGCCTTCTCAAGACCATATCTTCCCCAAGCTTTCAGCCGCAGAAATTTCATTTCACTTCGTTGGAAATAACATTCGTGTTATTTTGTTTTACACATCCCACAAATTTGTTCGAGGGTACGAACAGCAAAGGTTTTAAATTTTTTTCGTTACGGAGAGTCTTTTTGAAGTGCCTGTTAGGTAAATAAGATTAATTGAATTGGTGATAATTGCATTAAATTAAATTAAACCACAGGACGCAGGAAGCTCTCGGAATAATCATTCGGTTTACTAAACTTTTCACATTTCAAAGTTTTTTCTAGGTTATTACCTACAATTACTGAGAATGGTATTTATAGTATGCCTCGGAATTCATGAGATAATACAAAGCTCAGCGTTTATATGATAGCTGATTTTGAGAAAAAAATGTCCTATGAACTTATAGGTTTGAAAACCCAAATAAAATAAATATAATACAAAATAAATACTAAAAATAAGTTTCCTTACTCTGACTCTGCTACTAACTGTTACATGTTTATCAGTCTCACTATCATTAACTAAATGGTTTAAGGGCAAATTATCACTGTTAGAATAGATACTTGAAATTGCCGCAACAGGTAAGAAAAACACAACACGTTTTTGTCTGGTAGATCTAAATTTTCTTTTTTTCCTCAAGAGCTTCTTGGTCTTCTAAAACATCCCTCATCTTCATCTTCATCCCCATCTTCATCTCCATCTTCATCTTCATCTTCATCTTCATCTTCATCTTCATCTTCATCTTCATCTTCATCTTCATCTTCATCTTCATCTTCATCTTCCCTTTGAATGGTTTATTGAAGGAACTATGGAAGAATCTAAATATGAATGTTTCTTAAAATTTTCTATTCTTTGGTAATGTCTTTAATAAATTTTAAACTAGTATAACTCCAAATGTTTCTATACTGACTGGGTAAAACCCAAAAATTTTGTCATGGTTTCTACATACGTATATTTTGATTTTTTTGTTTTCCCCGATCAAAGCAGCAGCACCAGAAGAAATAGAAGAAAAATCCCAAACAGCTGACTTTCCGAAACACCAAAGAATCAAGGTCATTCCATCAGGTCTCTTACTATCATCCCTACTTCTACCTAACGGTTCTAAAATAGATGGTACATCGGCAGAAGACAATGCTCTTTTAATTAGTTCATTAACTTCACTGTGACGAGATATAAACCATTTTCATGTACAGTCAAGCCACATGAACAAATATGTTCAATACATAATAAAGAAGCAAGGCGGAGACCTATAGCAATTCTATCTCGGTAACAGTTGAGTATAGGACTTTCCAATGTAAATTTCGATTTCCTATTTCTCAAATAAAAGACAAACGCTTAACTGAAATAGAATAATTCTTATTGGTGTTGTTTAAGAATTCCATATTGCATCTTTTGTACAGGGTGAGCTTAAATGATTGTGGTCAATTCAAATTTCCAGCCTAAAAATCTGGGGCATTTGTTCGCTTCAAGTTCATAGTAACACAAACTCATGTCAAAATTATAACAAAGTAACTAGACTACACAAAAGCAGAGGCGTTTTTGTTATACTTAATACTTGTTGAAAACGTCTAAAAATAGGGAACTTTTAGGTTTAAATTATAGTTTTATAAAAATAGTATTTCTTTAAATTAAAATACACAAGAGCTAGTTTATTTAATGTACTTTAAAAAAATCCAAAGAAAAAGTTAATTTTACTAATTTGTTTTTAAATTAAATTGGAAATAAAATGTCAATATAAATAGGAGATTCAATTATATACAGATATATGTTATGTTTCATACGTACATCGCATTTCCAAGGAACTGAGAAATTGGAGTTGCACATTTTGCCTTTAGACTGTTATTTTTAATTGAATAATAAAGCGCATAGGATAAGGTTATTTATGGAATAACACATCGGACAAATGGCTTCCAAGGCTTTGCTTGCACGTACGCACACTTTTTTGTCGAAATTTTCTATGACCATTTTGCATAAAAGTGGCTGCATTTTGTTGATGCAGCGTTTAATTTTCTCCTGTAATGCACGGGTGGTTGTGGGCTTTTTGACATAGACCTTTGACTTCAAATCCATATCATCACCATAATCAAATACAAGGTTTACAAGCTCAAAATACACACCAACGATTGGAATTTTGCAATTGGGTACTATAATAATAAGTGCAAAACGGTCACTTCATTTCAAATGTGCCATAACACCACAGTCCGAAGAAGCAAATTTTACTAGAGACGGTGTAAACAATTATCACAACGATCATGTGTGGAACAAAAATATGGAGGGAAAACAAAATGCGAAATTTCGGTTATTTCATGATATTTGGGGAAGGGAGCAAAATATCCCAGAATTCTAAAAGGATTCCAAAAATTTGATCAACTTTGTAACTCTTCGTGTTTCGAATATCTCAATGGGGTGCACTGTAAAAGTGACCACCATGTATACCAAAAAATCGAACTTCATCAAAGGACCATGTGGACTTTATATGGAGTTTTGAGTCCAACCAATGGCAACAGCTCAAATAATTCTTACTTTGAGAGCTGTCAGTAAAATTTAAATTTTAATTCAAATAATTCTTTATACTTTGTTAAATAATGAAAAAAATATGCTATAAGTAAAGTGATTTCAATTTAGTTGGTAAATTAATAACAAATTCCATTCTCGAAATGCTAGTAATTAGGAAATTTTGAATATGCAACCAAAATATCAGGAAAGTGATGTGTACACATATTTTTGGAAGATTACAAGAAGTTTTTCTTTTCCAAAGCTAAAATTTTGTGAAAATTATTTATTTATGGCTATCTACAAGTGTGCAAATGGGGAATTCTGTGAGTGAAAATCGATTTTGGGCCCAGAATCCGACATGGTCCTTTGACTACAAAATTAACAGTACCTACACAGATTAAGAGAAAATCAATAATAAAAATCCTAGGGGTAACATTGGATGCTAAGTTAAAAATTGATGTCCACGTAATCAGCCTGCGAACGATTGCTACCGTTTAATGGAATTTATAATAAGAAACAGTAAACAATTAACTTCAATAAATACGGTTAAATTCATGTTTTATTCCTATATTCTTTCAAAACTTGAATATTGCTCTATAGTATGGTCACCGTTTCAACAAAATAATGGAATTAATTCAAAACGATTTTTAAAGTACCTATATTTTTTCGTTCATAAAGATTATTCTGATTACTCAATAAATTATGATGACCTTGAAGTCAATTCAGGATAGACATAAGTTAATAAATATATTTTACGCCTACAAACTTGCAAAAAATATGATTGATGATCCTTTAATGTTGAGGCAGCTAGATTTTCAGGTCCCTCGAACTCAAGGCAGACATTTCTTCACTTTTACATATTCGACCCTGAATATAAACCACCATTTCAACTCACATATAATAAAACTAAGCAGGAGCTACAATGAATATACAATGAATATCTTTAGTTCAAATTATTACAGTTTTTAGAACTTAATCAACGATGAATAATTTAATGTATTGTTTTATTATGAATGTTTGATTTTATTTTTTATTTTATAAATCTCTATTACATCATGATTAGTACATTTTTTAAATAAATTATTTGTACCTATTTATTGTTTATTTTATTTTTGCAAGTGATTTTCTAAAAAAAAACAATAAAAGGTTAAATAAGTAAAGCTCTTAGAAACAATAACAAATTCTTGGGAATAAGTTTCTTAGTTTTTTTGAAAATTCGAAAAAAATCAGGTTGGAACTCGGTGAAGATGTGGAAATTATGAAAAAGAGGGAAAAGCATAGCAACCATTTGTTATTTTTTTTGCATATAAACCATTAACAAATTTAAATAAAATTTACATGGTCCTCATTCTTATACATAACAAATAACTATTTGAGTTTCAGCAGCATTTTTTTAAATATGTGTCCCTGAAATACAGTAGAAGCTGAAGTAGCACGTTTTTTTTCATATTTCATGGTATTTCCACTTCTACGCTCTACCAGATTTTTATTTAGAAGAAAAATTTGGTTACACTTAAAGAACCACTTATAACTATCAGGATCACATAGTTTTTATTTATTTTTTTAGGATTAAAATGTAAATATGTTAAAATAACAAACGGCTGCTAGACATCGTTTTACTATTATTATTTTTAACTAATAATTAAAATTAATACCTACAGCTGTACAGCTAGGTAAAGGCATTCAAAATATTGAAGATTTGTTTAAAAAAAATTGAAACCATATATAATAGTAACAAATTTCATATGAATAAAAAGCAATATCACAATTTCTTTCACATTTGTGCGAAACCACGCGAAACTATCGCTGCAATATAAATCTTTTAGTACTCTCATTGCATTTAAAATGCTCTAATGCCTTTCTTACGAATATAAGATTTATATTTCCAGTTCTTAGTCGTGGAATAAATAGTGTGCATAACCCAAAAAGATAAATTTGAATTTCACGCAGAGGTAAAAATATTGCTATTTATGCGAAATCCATGTATAAAATAACTAACTTTCCTAGGTTTTTCGCTATTAATATTCAACTAACAAGCAGCTTGAAAGTTTTATAAATAATATATTATAAGTTAGCTTTCACGAAGCATGGTAAAATAATCTTGCTATAAAATAAATTTAAATTAGTAGAAAACTGCAGTCAAGACACGTGCTTTCGTAGTTCAACTTTATCTTCTGAGACAATATTTCAAAAAAATAATAAGTCCTTGATTATCAGTTACTAGCAGAGCTTTTTGACTAAAGTGTTTATATTTTAAAATTTTAATAGAGCATTATTTAAATACTCAATATTTAGACGAAAAAGACGATTTTACAAGTAAATGGGAAAATATTTTTTATTGGATTAAACAGGAGTTATTTAGAGCCGTTATTGTGGAAAATAGTTGTGTATTTTTACGCTATTCTTACGCAGCGATGTAAGAAATTTGGCTCGTTTGTTTTTCTGATATTATTATTTATAGCATCTAAAAGTTTATATGTTTTCCAATTTAATACAGCAGCATCCACAAACGTTTTCCAAATATTTGATAATATCTTAATTCAGTAAAAATGATACCAATTGCAGGAGCTAATTTTCCATAGATGTTATGCCATATTGTATAATTTTAAAGTTCCAAAGAGTATACATATTATAAAATCAGTTTGATATCTTAGTGGCTTTTTAGTACTATAATAACCGGCCGATACGTTCAAGGACTCGAAATTCGCGAAGAAAATTTTCCACCAGAAAATATTAAAAACACTTATTTTATTTTTTTTAATTTTTTAACAGCTTAAACGATAATTTGAGAGTATATTGTTTTATTAGGAGTAAAAGAAGTGCATTTTTTGGAGAGCATGAAGGTTTGCAGGACGAGCTCTGCGAGTCCAGCGGATACATGGGAGCCACAAAAAGTTCTTTTACTCCGAATTAAACATCATATTTCTTCTTAAAACGTCGAAAGTTATAATATGGTAATATAAAAAATAATTTTAAAATTTTACATTTAATTTATATACAATACACAATACAATGTCAGTGTATATTGGGTTGCCTGAAATGCATTTCAACTCCGCCTTTCTAATCCTTGCAAAGTATATCCGATTGTACCGATTTACTTTGGAAATGCATGAATATGACCATAGAATCAAGGAACATGAAAATAATTTGTTAAAACCTGTCAAGCGTCACATTAGGCTTTAATGACGTTTGGAGAAAAAATTAATTATACTAAGCATAACAATTTTTTTTGAAAACACAAAGCGCTAGAACGAAATTGACTAGAAAAGGCTCTGCAACTTAAAAACGAAGCATTTCTTGAAAAATATTTATTCTGTGTTTCTATCTTAAAATTGGTAAAACACTATGATGCATGAAGTATCTGGTATTTTTTCAAGTAGGTCACTTCTAAACTGTACAAGCTGTAAAAATCAATAAGCTCAAAATTTTTCAGAAAAAAAACAAGGAGTTGAAATATTTTATTTAAAATATTTACTAAATGTTATGATGTAAAAAATGGGATCTACACCTCATAAATACATCCCGCCCTCTACGTATTTTCGATGTTTTATAGTTCTATCTCATTGCGATTGTAATAACTAGAGTGTACTTCAAGTTTGATCAAATTTTCTTAAAAAAAAATGAAGGTAAGCTAAAAAAAATAAAAAAGATATAGAAACTTTAACACCGTCTAAATAAAAAATGTTCAATAAAATTTGCTTTTATCTTGGTATTGGTCAAGGAATCGCCTGGTGATTTTTTCGCATATATTTAGAAACACCCTGTATGTATTCTACTCTTTAGGAACAATAACTGATCTTTTCCATATCATTAAGAATTAACTGTCAGAGTAATTTTTAGTTTGTCCAGTGGCATTGGAGATTATTTTTTCTAAAACTTAAAAACGATATAATTTCTTGCACAAATTTACATTAAACATTTAAAAAAATGTATTTATGCCAATACATTTAACAATTACATATGGTTGTATACCGTTTCATCGCCATAGCTTTTTCATCTAATACAATTTCATCAACAGTCCATTTCATCGACACTTCATCGATACAGACGTTTCACCGACATGGCCAATTCATCGACACCATAGATAATATAATTTATATACCGGGTGGAAATGAAAACCGGATCACCTCGATAACTTTTTTATTTATGAATAAAAAAAATTGAAATTTGGCTATGTTCTATGGTTCAAAAAAACAAATTTTATGTGCCTTTTTTATTTTCGAAATCACTTCCGGTTTCACCGGAAACACCATGAACTTTGTTTTTTTAAATGTAACATCCTATATTTTTTTTCATGGCTTAAAATACTTTTAAAAAAGAAGTATTTTTGAGATATTAGTTTATATTTTGTTTGTAAAAAAAATTTAAAAAAAAAACAAAAAAAAAGGTTTTCGAAGTCGGTGAAAAGTACCAAAACTAATTCTAAATAATTCAAATACCTAAATAAAATTGTAATTTGAAAAAAAATTTAAGTGGTTTTTGAACTATTAATTTTTAAACTTAGTTAATGAAGATTTTATCAAATATCTCACTTTTTTTAAATGCAATGATGCCGGGTCATTCGACTTTTTAAAAAGAGGATTTTATAACGATTATTTTGGTACCCCATATGTAGGGGTATTATTTTGCATGTGCCTGTAATAAAGATACTTAATAGCTACCAAAATAATCGTTATAAAATCCTCTTTTTAAAAAGTCGAATGACCCGGCATCATTGCATTTAAAAAAAGTGAGATATTTGATAAAATCTTCATTAACTAAGTTTAAAAATTAATAGTTCAAAAACCACTTAAATTTTTTTTCAAATTACAATTTTATTTGGGTATTTGAATAATTTAGAATTAGTTTTGGTACTTTTCACCGACTTCGAAAACCTTTTTTTTTTTACATTTTTTTTTACAAAAAAATAAAAACTAATATCTCAAAAATACTTCTTTTTTAAAAGAATTTTAAGCCATGAATAAAAATATGGGATGTTACATTTAAAAAAACAAAGTTCATGGTGTTTCCGGTGAAACCGAAAGTGATTTCGAAAATAAAAAATGCACATAAAATTTGTTTTTTTGAACCATAGAACATAGCCAAATTTTAAATTTTTCTATTCATAAATAAAAAAGTTATAGAGGTGACCCGGTTTTCATTTCCACCCGGTAGAATCATAGATAATATAATTTATATAGAATGCAAACTCAATGCTAAATTTTGATAACACAAAAAAACTTGGCCCCAAAAGTATAGATGGCGCTTTATGAACCTAAAAAAAAAATCAACTTGGCGAATCATTTTTTTGTTTTCAGATAGTTATGTGATAGTTAGCTTTCAAAATGCATCAGTTTTATGTTTTTTAGAGAAATGATACTTGAGTTTAAAAGGGTCTCGTTACTATTACCATTGGATTTTCAGCAAATTTTTTAATTCTAGATCTAGGTATGTTTACTTTTTTTAAGGTTTTCCAGATAATCCTAGGAGAATGGATTTAGATTTTCAAAAGACGTAAAAGTTTAAAATTTATATTTTGTAATTTATTTTTGAGTAAATCGTACTTCTACTTTTATAACATCTAAAATCTTCTTTAAATCTGTTTTACTGATTTACAGTTTGTATGTAACTCTATACAATTTCTAATTTTTAAATAAAATAATTAAAAATAAAATTTTGATTATTATGTTATATTCTACAAATAGGGTGGTTTGTGTAAATTTGTATCTTTAATTATAGTTAATAAGTAATAAATTTGTATGAAAATTTAAAAATAACCCTTTCAAATTAAAGATACATGTTTATAAAATAATAAAACTACAAAATACAAATATAAAAGTTGCAGATTCAAAATTCCCGCACGTCTAAAAATACTTGGCCCCAAAAAACCAGAGGGCGCTTTTACGTTATCAAAAGGTACCATTGATTTAGCATTCTATACGTATTATGTTATCTATGATCGACACAGACGTTTCATCGACATTACATTTTCATCGACAACCATGTCGTCGACCCTACCTTTTCATCAACAAATCTTTTCTTCGGCAAGGACGTTTCATCGACACAGACGTTTAATCGACATTACCTATTCATTGACAACCATTTCATCGAAACTACCTTTTCATCGACACGGCAGTTTCATCGACACTACTTTTTCCATCGACACTACTTTTTCATCGACACAGATGTTTCATCGAAATTATCTTTTCATCGATAACCATTTCATCGACACTATATTTTCATCAACAAACCTTTTCTTCTACAATGACGTTTCATCGACACAGACGTTGCATCGAAATTACCTTCACATTGATAACCATTTCATCGACACTACCTTTTCATCGACACGGCCGTTTCATCGACGCTACTTTATCATCGACATAGACGTTTCATTGAAATAAAAATTTCATCCACCGTACCATTTCTTCGATAATGTCGTCTCTTTAAACATTTCATATTTATTGTCAATATCGTTTTATCGACACAGACATTTAAAATATTTTTTTTCTTCAAACGTCATTAAAGTACAGCCATGGTACAGCCTTATGTGACAGGCTATAACAAGGCATTCTTATGTTCATTGACTTTGTGGTCATATTCGTGCATTTCCGAAGTAAATCGCTTAAAATCGGGTATACTTTGCACTGAGAAAGATTAGAAAGGCGGAGTAGAAATGCATTTTAGGCAACCCAATATACACTGACATTGTATTTTATATTGCATGTAAATTAAATGTTAAATCTTAAAATTATTTTTTATATTACTTTCTTATTGGGAATTTTTAGAATCCGCTCGCCCTCTGGTGGCCAAAATATAAACTTCTATATTCCGTACTTCCTTTTTTGATTTAACGCATTGGTACATGTTTTTGAGCTTTACTGAAGCTTTAAATAATAAATCTATGTGAGTTTTCTTGAATATGTAGTTATAAGGTACAAGATTCAATTTTAAACACAATTTTTGACACTGACAAGTACCAAGTATCCACTATTTATAGCGCCCTCTATACGTAGGTAAAATTCCCAATAACTTTCGACGTTTGAAGAAAAATTGCATGTTTTATTCGGAGTAAAAGAACTTTTTGTGGCTCGCATGTATCCGAGAGACTCGCAGAGCTCGTCCCGCAAATCTACATTCTCGCCAGTTCTTTTACTCATAATAAAACAATATACTATTGTCCAAGTTTTCACTCCAGGTTAATTTAAAAGTGACGGAAAAATGCTACAAAAGTTATCATATTCAAACAAGTATTTATTTACCTGTTAAGTTAATGGATTTTATAGCATAATGTGCCAAAGGGTAGAAAAAAAAATTACAAACACTAACAAAACAATCAATTATGGAATTAAAATTGAAGTCCTTGAAACTTGTGTACAGAAATTCATTTCCAGTTTCAGAAGAAATAATAAAATAAAAAGGCTGGAAAGTAAATATTTCTAGATTCTAGGGAAAGATGTGATAAGGTGAGTACTCAACAAGGAAAAATGCTGGGAGTTTGACGTTCGCTTGGTAAGTTTAGTCGTTTTTTCGTTGCTAATTTCTTTTGGACATTTGGCCAACAAATTTTGGATTACTGTTGTCTCCAGTTAAAAATGGATTAAGCTACTTAGTAATAAATTTGCTAACTCTCTTTGCACATAAAGGATTCTTTCTTTAAACGTAAATGAAGTAAAAACTATTGTGACTCTGTACTGACTGTAGGACTGTAACAAGTAATTTCTCTGTTAGTGTAGTCTATGACCACATTTCAGACTTAAATTGGCTACAATCGTGAATCCTTTGTATGTTTTTATAAATTTATTTTCATTTAAAGAAAAACTAACCTGTTTTATTAGGAGTGAAAGAATATATGTGTGTGAATAAAAAAAGAAACGATGAAAAATGGAAGTGTGCAATTGAATTACACAGATAACAGATAATCCTTAGTACAAACAGATCTTTTAAATTTAGATCCTAACCCAAAAATTAAAAAAAATCTACAATATTTTTGATATAATTTTGTACCGAAGTACAAAAAATGTAGGGCCACATTTTCCTAATTGCTTATAGGAGTATCGTACCAGTCATAATTACTCCTGCTGTTTTACAATGAATTTAACTTTTTCCAATCAATATAAAATATGTTATAAAATTTCTAACTTGTACAAAATTCGTAATACTTTCACCCGAAAAGTAGCTTTTTATTGACTGTAGAATAAACAAAAACATATACATGTATTTTGAACTTTCTTATTTGAGCAAATACCTAGTGTATTTGCATGAGGAAACAGCAATATTGGCGCACTGTTTTTCTACACATTCTATCAACTATGTGGAATATTGCAAAATACAAATACATACATTACATTTGCAATGCAGTGAGTGGTAGAAAGTTCGTCATGCCTGAAATTAATACTATTTGCTGAAAGCCTCTCAACAGCTCTAAATTTTAAACAAAAACTAATTGAAAAGTACCTAAATGTAAACAATTTTTATATCGGCATGAAATATTATGAAACCGTTGCATTAAATTGCTATGCATAATTTAGAGATTTTAAATAAAAGTGTTATTTATCAAGCTTAAATACCTGAAGAAGTGCATAGGTATAAATAAGTAAAAGACTAAAGAGAAAGCTCGTTATAAATCAGGATGCTCCCGGTGCAGTAGTTGGGGAAGAAGGCTGACATCCCTGCAACCATGAATTAGACATGTGTATTTATTTATTCTTCCACTCCACGAATAAATAGTAAAAACGCGTCGAAAAGCACTCAGTAAATTCGCGATGAATTTTAAATAATTGGATGAATGTATTTTAAATATCGTGCAATTTATCATTTTTGTGCACATTCTTGTTCTGCAGCACCACGATAGCGATTGAAATGGATGAGAGAGAATTGTAAACGCGCATCATTGACAAATATGTCGATGCGGATACAACCACGTTATAAATGAAGTAGGAAAAGCGTTTATAGAACGACAGGGCTTTGATAAATAAATTGCTAGCTGACGGTTTCATGACAATTTAAAATAAATAAAACATACAAAGCGAAGTGTTTTAATTTTGCCCGTTTTGTTTATGAAACAGTAACACAGGTTTTTGTTGCAAAAGAAGGGAGACGAATCATAGTTTAGTGTTATTTTTATTTCCACCAACTGTTTTATCAAGTGACGTATGGTGGATGCTACTAAACTGACACGGACACGACGCGAACTCTTTGTATTTTCTAGCTTTGTTCTTATTTCAGACTCTTAAAGAAAATAAAATAAGACAATGAAAATAAAGAAATATGAACACGAGTAATCTTTTTGAAACAAAATGAGGAAAGTGGGTTGTATTGAGAAATGTAAAGAATTGTTTCACAAATAAGTTTATTAATTATTTTTCATTTTATTGTTTTACTTTTTAAAACTGTATATAAGTTTTCATCTTTTAATATACTACAATGCTAAGTTAATTAACCTGTCTTAAAGAAAATAACTATGCAGGGTATTTTCCTACTAAATTTAAAAGGAGCTCTTTTTATCAAGGTGGTATGGGTCTATTTACCCAACTTTATTAAACTTATCGTCCAAATTAAAAAATTGAAAAAATAAAATAAGAATACACTTAGGATAATTTTTTCAGAATATTAATCATATACAGGGTGTCTCAGACCACCCGTCCAGAATCAGCTCATCAGGCGACATGTGCAGGATGAAAGAGAGAACATGATGTTCTTGCTGCTATTGCTGTAGATCCACACATTTCTACCAGAACTACTTCTACTTGAAATTGATTCTGGCATTAGTCGAGCTGCGGTTTCGAGGATTCTAAAGACCCATAAGTTCCATCCTTACCACATACACCTACAACAACAACTTTTACCTCAAGATTTTCAGAATCTGAAAATGAAATTTCCACTACCACATTCTATGGTCAGACGAGACAACATTTAAGAGCAATGGTCTTGTCAATATTCACAACGCACATTACTGGTTTCAAGAGAACCCTAATTGGTTACGTGAAGTGGACAACCACAGAGTTTGTAGCCTTAATGTCTGGTGCGGCATTTTACGAGGTCATATCATTGGTCCTTAATTTTTCGATGGCTATTTAAATGGCGAATTTTATAGTAATTTTCTAGATAACATCTTGTATGATCTATTAGATAACGTTCCACCTGCACATCTCCGAGGGATATTCTTTCATCAAGACGGTAGTCCAGCTCATTTTTCAAGAGTGGCCCGTCAATCGACTGATCGTTTATTTCCAAGACGCTGGATCGGAAAAGGCGGTCCGGCTCTATGGCCAGCTCGTTCTCCAAATCTAATACCTCTCGACATCTTTTTTGGGGGACGTATCAAAGAACTGGTGTATCTTGAGATTCCAACCACGAGGGATAACATGATGGACAGGATCCGAAATGTCTGCCGGTCACTAAGTGAAAATGAGGTGTTAAGGGCAGTTAACGATGTCTGCTTTCGGCTACATGTGTGTATCCATTAAGGTGGAGGGCTATTTGACCATTTAAGGTGAAATTTAGTGAATCACAGATGAATAATTTTCATTTAAACTTTACTTTCAAGGTTTTGGAAAATAAAACAAAAATTTACTTTTTTCTTGAAATTTTCGTTTTTTAAGATTAACTTTTTATTTATGAAAAATATTAAAAAAATATTTTATAAAAGATGTTTTTTTCTTCTCTTGTATGTTTTCATATGTTGTATCCTCCCTTTCCCTTATTTTTTAATTGATGACATCCCAGTAAACACAAAAATGTAAACGTTACATAACATTTATGAGACTTTGTTCCTCGGGAAGGAACAGTTATATCACATGTACTAGAAAGGAAACAATTCTGGTTTCGGGGTTTTCTCACCTGAACTAGTTTCGGAAAAATATCTTTTTTTCCTTTCTCAAGCTTTAAAATAGTTGGTAAAGTAAGTTGTAATAAACATTATAATTTTTCGGAAGTGTGGGCACAAGATGGCTGTCGTTCACTCATATCATCTATGATTATTTATTGGAGGTAATCGGGTACTTAAGATGTAATTAGTTATCCTACTCCAATAGACTATGTAAATTTACTTGTAATAATCAAAGTATGATACTCGTGTTATATTGTAATCGAATGATGCTTCACTTATAAAGCAACCATTGTGCATTAACTCTGAGTAGAACTTGTCAGCGCCTTCCAGAGTTCATTTTGGAACTACTCGGGTTGACACTTGGCAGTTCCCCAATATTTATGTAACATTTAGGTAACATTGTTCTATAACGGATGCATCACAAACGTTACGTAACAGTTACAAAACTTTTGTTATATAACAAAGTTCTTTAGTTGTGATAAAACAGTTATGTAACTGATTCTTTTGTGTTTACTGGGATGACTTGTGCAACCTTTAAATCTTAATTTCCGGACTGGTTGAGCTCAATCTTGATTCTGGTAGATAATCTTAGTTCTGACTGAAGAAGATCATCCGGTTCGAAGGACCATGAACAGCCCTCGTGACGGTTTCTAGAATTGCATGGGATGATGACACAGTAAAGATGACTGCTACTTGGTGGTTAGACTGGGTACGTGCTGGACCCAAGTAACGATTTGTTTGAAAAGACTATTTGGGGTTAGGTTTGTTGCGTGCTTGATCAAAGCTATCATGAGGGCTGGTTTAATTATTTGCTGCTTAGGTTTGGAACGGGTTTGACCTAAGTAGTATTGATGTGAGCAATCGGTGATTACTGATTTATTAACTTTAACCTGATGTATCGCACTTTTTCCCCTCACAAATTGGATAAAAATTGGAGACAATTATTAGACTTTTATGTCTTTTTCCTGTATTTTCTCCAGTTTGAAAGTCCTATAGATCAAAAGCTGTTTTCCTCTCAATATAATTGGACCTTGCACATACTCCCGAAATGGCGAGTAGATTTTGTATGAAAAATGGAGAGGAAGAATATGTGTAATAAAATTTAGGAAAAGGCCAGAAGCAACATTATGTATTATAGATGACTCCAACAAATAAAACTTTAAAAATTAATTTAACATAATATCTCTCCCCTAACAACATAATTAAAAAATTTAATAGGCATAATTCCAGCGTAATTACTCACTAATGAATACGAGCGCGAAAAAAATATTCTCGAGTACTCGTAAAAATTGCAAGAGACATGGATGAATGTTGTTTTTTTACCTATATAAACACATCTCCAGTGGCATTCATCAACCGTGAAATTTTTAAAGTATCGTGCTGAAAGGCGTCCCGTGTCTCCTGCTGCCTGCAACGCCCTCGAGTGGATGTGATATTCCCTAACGAGACCGCAGATGACGAGGTTTATGTTTATAATGACTGCCACTTGTCATCTCTGCAGCTTTTTACGGTCGCTTTTTCATTTTTACGTGCCGTTGCTTGACGGTCTCGGATGCGAATTGAAAATGGAAATGATGGAGGTTTTCACGACATTTAGTTTGTTTCGAGGTTACCCTCCAAACAAAGCGTGTGGGTGAATACGAAATTTAACTACACAGGTAGATGCTTTTTCAATTCCTTTATATATCTATGTATTTTTTTATACATATTATTTTTATAGCGAAGTTGGAAAAATACATTTTTAAAACAAAACGATTTCAGACAACGTGTTATATTTAGTGTATATTCTTCCTTGTGAATTATTATACGCGCTTGAAGAAATAAAAGATAATTTTCTTTTTCTGGATGGGGGAATAAAAACAATCCGATCCTTAAATTACATATCAAATATCACCCTGATAAAAGAGAAAAATATTTTTACGCACACTTTAAGTGCGTTTACAAATATATTTTTAGCCCTTTTTATGAAAATATTTTTCAGAAGTAAATTTTAGTTAAATAGTTATATTTTGGAGTTAACATTCGTAACGGTTCTTAAGGCGTACAATGGCTTGCGTGTCTTTGACTCTGTCAAATAAAGCCCTCGGGCGCCAAGCTTTTAAAGTATGTCCCTATTTCTAGAGCATAACCCCGTTAACCACACCCGGCTAGTTTAATGGAGAATAATATTTTAACGAAATTATCCACTTATTCACTACTTTATTTTAATTATAAAAAGTATTTAAATTAAAATTATTTTCATTTAATAACAAAAGTCCAAAAAAGAAAAATGTTCCAAATAAGAATGCATTTTGGGAGCGGCACAAAAGGCCGAAAAACCAAACGCCGACGTGGAATAATGACCGAAAAAAAACCGAACTATGAAAGACCGACTTCGACAAATTGCCGATACAGACAATAGGCCGAATGTGAAAAAACCCGAACGATAAATGGTCGAATTACACCAAAGACCGACTGAAAAATAACCGAATTGGACAAAAAGTACTATTAAGTTAAAAAATTTTTGTGGATGCGTAAGGTCAAGAATTAAATTTGGTCCATTGTTTTAAGCCAACGTTTCGAAACTTTACTGTTTCATCTTCAGGGCAAAAAACTATGTTCAAATTAGTTACATTTCGTTTGCACATGGAAATTTTCACAACAAATTACAGTTTTTACTTAACACACTTTTGGCGATAACCACATTACTAAAGTTTCGAAACGTTGGCTTAAAACAATGGATTAAATTTAATTCTTGACCTTACGCATCCACAAAACCCATAAAAAATTTTTAACTTAATAATTAAAGTATTGGATGTTAAAATCATTTTTATTTCAAAAAAGTACTATGATAAAATGACGAAATGAACAAAATGTCGATACAAACAATTCATACAGTGCTGAGTTTTCGAAATATTTTGAACTTTGAGGTTAGGTTGGGTTAGTTTGTTTTTTTTGGCATTTTATTTATGTCGGATTGCCCATTTTCTTTCGGCCTTTGGAAGTCGGGTTTTCATTTAATTTGGTCCTTTTCTTTCTCCAATTCGTCCATTTATCATACGTTCTCGTATCTTTGGCCCTTTTGTAGGGTAACAATTCGTCGCGTCGCTGCTTTTCCGGGACAGTCCAAGATTCGGATTCTGTTTTCCGCACAAGTATAATATTCAGGTGATTTTAAATTTAGACCGATTGTTTTTAATTTTATCAAAGACAATATTTATCCCGATTTCTATAAATTTGGGGGGCTAATTTTGTAATCTTGGTTAAGGACCAAAAATTACTAACTACGCCCCTGCAAGGTTGACACGAAATGATTTAATCCTGTAATGTGCAAATAAAGGATTAAATTCTGTCATTTGTTTTTAATTTTTATGAATCTAGAATACATATACATTATAGATCGATTGCTGTTCATTTTTAAACAGTTGATAAATGACAAATTTAATAAATATTTAAAGCTGCTCTCCTTTCGCTACCTTTTTATTATTGAATGTTTATTGATTTTACCTTTTTAATGTTTTTTTATTAATAAAAACAATTGGAAGCGAAACAATTTTAATATACACCCAAAGAAAGAAACGTCATTATATATTTGTTTTTTTAATGTTACTTTTAGGCATTCCTTTACGCATCCTGTTTAATCAATCACTTTTATTTTCTTCCGTTTTTTCATCAATCTCTCTAGGGTTGATTATTTTTTATATAGTTTAGTTAATTTAATTTACGGTATCACCCCTTTTTTTACAAAATAAACATAACTATTAAAATCTAAGTTATAAACTTATACAAATAACATACTATCAACAAATAAGATCGGAATATTACCAGATGCATACATGTTAGCGTAAACAATACAGTACTTAAATTGATAAAAATGTATCTATAGTTTATATTTTGACAAAGCAATTCGTCGGAAGCGATTTATTAAAACTCCAAGTGTCTATTAAAAAAATTACATTTGAACTCAATAGCCTTTATTCAGCGATCGTGATGACAATTTTTGGAAACGTCATTAACGTTAATCACGTCTTTAAAAGAATATTTTTTATGAAGAAATATTTTTTAATCACGTATTTATCGTTAACGACGTCTCTAAATTTTTCATCACGGTCGCTGAATACAGGCTATTAAGTTTGCTGTTTGTTCAAGCTGTAGTTGGTATGCTGATTGTGAAGTCTAAAGCAATAAAAACTTCTGGTATTCCTACTCTGTGGTGGTGACGGTTCCCGCACAAAGTTCCAATAAACAAAAACGCACCGGGCAAAACTCCAGTTCTAAAACCTCAAGTGACCAGATCCCAAGCAGACAAAGGCCCATCCAGACAACAGCTCAAGTAAGTAAAAGCCCAAGCAGATAAATGAAAATCACCCATCCGGACAAAAGCCCGAGTAGACAATAGCCCAACCAGAGATCCAGAGAAAAGCCCATCCGGATAAAAGCCCGAGTAGACCATAGCCCAACCAGAGAAAAGTCCATCTGGATAGATGCCCAAGCAAAAAATATTCCATTCGATCAAGAGCACAATGCTAAAGGAGATTTTGTCTTTTGTGACTTTCGTCCGCATAGGATATTGTCTGCTTGGGCTCTTAACCGAATGGGATATTTTCTGCATGGGTTTTTGTCCGGATGTGCTTTTGTCTGCTTGAGCTTGAGTCACTTGTGGTTTTGTCCAGTGCATTTTTGTCCATTGGAGTTTGGTCCGGTCCGGTATGGTGGCATACTAAAATATAAATTAGAAGCAAGTAAAGTACACTCAATGGAATCATGTACAAGGAAATACATGTCCTATGCGAAACAGGAAGTAAATTTAACTTATGCATATGTGGTGTCATATTTTATCTGGACTCTAAAAGCGACTTATAGAATTGGCTCAGAGTTGGATCCCTGAGGAACACCTGACGTCACATTAATAAATTTAGATATACTGTCTACAAACCTAACATTCTGCCCTGTTCAAGAGAACACTTGAATGCTAATTAACAATATTATCGGAAATTCCGATAAATCTTATTTTCTTCAAGAGTGTAAGAAAGTCAACCCTATCAAACACCTTGAAAAAATCCGTGTATATTGAATCCACTTCACTAGATTCCTCCAAGGCACCAGACAAAAACTAATGATATTGTAGAAGGTTTATGCCTGTCAAAAGCCCCCCTCCTTCAAGAAACTCGTGTTATTTCTAAATAATAAGATTCTTACAAACCGAAGAAAGTTGAATTTTTATAACTGGATAAGTAAAATAATTACTGGTTTATCTTTCATAGTGTCGTAATTGGAGTACAGTTGGGTGAAATATTTTTGTAAAAGAAACGAATCCGATGACTTCAACTACTTTATTTTTAAAGTTTTTTAAAAGTACAAAAGAACAGCAACATTCGACGGCTTCGGATGATTCCGTACAATATGAGAAAACATTATATAGAAAGTCCAGAGCTCTCGATTTTTCCCAAATTACCCGCAAATTGAACAAAGGCATTATCATCATCATCACTGTTGCCTTGCCAAGGTCTCTTCTTTAGAACTCGAAGTGTTTAAAATTATTTTCTTATGCGATGGTCTTTCTAGTATTCTTTGATATGCACATACCGACCCGAAGGAACCATTTTGAATTCGTCGATTCAACACACAAAAATGATGCTAGATTTCGAAGAAATATTACAGTCTATGGAAGTCTATGGCAACATTGCGTAAACTAGACACAAGAAATATTAAAAATAAGAAAGAAAATGTGTACTTACATCGTAAATTTTTCACTACACTTCTTATAAAACCACCACAAAAATGTAACCTATGCTTTACTTACGCAACCTAAAGACTGATATGCGCGTGGCGTCGGGTAATACCGCCGCTCCCCTACTACATCCATAATTTAGGAGAATAGTAGATTGGATGCAAACTTCTCTATAATTTTCGATTATATGTATTGCGTTTCCCAGCCTTGTGTATTGTATTATCTGAACTTTTCTTCCATGAAGTACAAAACGTCTCCTCGCATATGGGTTTTGAAAATAGTAAGAAATAGGCTTTGCGGTAGTAAATTTGGAATTTTTTAAAAATATGTTGGAAATACCATCAGGACCTATGGTTAGTGAATTTTTCAAAGCATTTACTTCCTTAAAGACTACCCGGAGACTTATAGAGTATTTGAAAGAATGATCGATCGTAAAAAAGGTCATTATTTTGAGAAATTTATTACTTTCACTTTAAACGTTGTTTTATTATGCGTTTTCACAATAATAGTTTCTTAGCTTCCGGACATTGATTTGATGTAGAGTGTCCTCATTCCTTACTTCCAGTCTCCTAATTTTTGGGCAAAACCAAAGCAACAAGATCTCTTAAAACTTATCACCCTTAACCCGTCCCGTACCTTCATTTTAATCCTCATAAATTTGTCTTGGTTAGGTCTAAATCTATCAATCTAAATTGGACTTAAGGCGATAGTCGGCAAATTTGAGCGCTTGAGTTTGAAAATCTCTGGATATTTGCGATTTTGGTCATAACTTTTTTGACAGTGGAGCTTCTTTAAAATTTCTTTTTTTGGTATAAAGAAGAGTCTTGTGCCTACCAATTTATTCTTTTTTTGTTTGGTAAGTCACACCAAATAATCATAGGGTAGCAGTAAAACCGGCTCTTTACAAAAAATGTTCGCTTAGCGGCTCTTTGAAACATTCTAAAAAACTAATTGAAATAATATTTTTTTTCAACGCTAGAAATAAGTTAAGATATAAACGAAGACTTTGATGTTGCGTTTTTGTTTTAAATATATTTTTAAACTATTTACAGCATCCCAAAAATTAAGTAAAATTTTAAGAAATTTTTGGGATGATTATTTGGTTTGACTTATCAAAACAAAAAAATAAGAAATTGGTAGCCACAAGACTCTTCTTTATACCAAAAAAAGAAATTCTAAAAAAGCTCCACTGGAAAAAAAGTTATGACCAAAATCGCAAATATCAAGAGAATTTAAAACTCAAGCGCTCAAATTTGCCGACAATCCTCTTAATAGAACTTATTTTCAATTCTTTTATCATTAAAAGTAGAATGGCCGAACAGTAAAATAGCCGAAAGTAATATTGCCGAACCGTAGTTTAGCCGAAACGTAAATTCGCCGAACAGTAGATTGGTCGAATCAAAAACCGTAAAGTAGCCGAACGTAAAATAGCCGACCGTAAAGTAGCCGAAGGTAAAACAGCCGAACCGTAGTTTCCCGAATCGTAAATTAGCCAAACCGTAGATTGGCCGAAACGTACTTTGGTCGAACCGTAGATTGGTCGAAACGAAGTTTGGCCGAACCGTAGATGGACCGAATCATAAATCATACAGAAAAGTAACAGAAGAACGTTCTGATGAAAACGTAGACTAGACAATCATTGTCACTCCTATGAAGTTATTGTTTATACTGGGTTTATAGTTATTTCCAAACAAGTAGCAAATTAAAAAACAAATAACAAGACTTATCAGGTCTAATAGTTTTTAATAGCCATTTCTTATGAATTTTTGATATTTGTGACGTTACTGAACGTATTTGAATGAAATCTTAAAAAGAATAATTACTCAAATATTAATTTGAGCAATTAATAAATTAATATAGAGTTTTCAAATAAAAAACTGTTTAAAAATATTTAATAAGTCACAACATTGTCGTCAAGTTATTATTGAACATTGTCAATGACAATATTTTTATATTGTTTTTACACATATTCGTACACGGCCAAGTGTGAACTTACAAAACTTCGAACTAGATTAAATTCGAATATTTTTCGAATAAAAATGGCAAAGTGGGCTCAGGGATTTTTTGAAAATACAAATAACTTTCTGAAAACTTAAAAAACATAACTTTAATGAGTCTTATCTTTCAAAAAACATTCCAAGACCGAAAAAAAATTCCTTTATGATTTTGTTCAACTATTTGTTATAAAACGGGAAGAATTCAAATTCACAACTAAGTAAAAAGAGTTTTAATTTTTAATGTTACAATTTGAGTGTTTTCTAAAGGGTCAGCCAAAAAATGGAAATACCTAAATATTTTTTGGACCATATTGAATTAAAAAAAAGTTTTAACAAAAGTTTAGTTACTTTAAACGAGCTTCCATTTAATCATAAACATATTTTTGATATACAGGGTATTCCTTTTATTAGTGATACGGCACCTAACTTTCGTTTTTTAAATAAAACGAACACCCTGTAAATTAAAAATATGTTTAAGTAAGGTGTTTAAACCTCATTACTGTAAATTATCTGAAATTTTAGTGCCTGATGATCCCCTAATTAAGGTGAAGCGTGTCGCACACATAATAAAAGTATTACGGAGTTCAGATTTTGATTTTTTTATTATTATTGTTACCAATTAAAAGAGATGTTTTATTTAATTCTACGTATATTGGTTAATTTATTTTAAGAATTTTCTAATTATTGACAAATATCAGTGACCTATAATTAAAAACGCTGAAGCTCCAAAACTAAAAAAAGATACACTTCTACTTTTTTCATTTTTCATCGATTACATTTGCTATAGTTTTTAACTCTGATGTTTGGTGAACCATGAATGGAACACCTACCAATAAAAAAATATATAAATAATATTATAGATAAAACGATGGTATCCAAAAACATACATTTTTAAAACACATATAATATGCTAGTATCATTTAGATAGTCAGTCAAGACATTAAATTTATTAATAAATAGTTTTTTTCTTCAAACGTCATTAAAGTACAGTCTTCTGTGACATTTGACAGGGTTTAAAATGTCACTTTTTATGTTCGTTGATTTTATGGTCACTTTGTACTGCCAAGGAGTAGAAATTAAATTTCGACTCCGCTAATTCCGCATCAAAAAAGTAGAAATGAATTTTAGGCAACCCAATATACACTAACATTGTATTGTGTGTTGTATGTAAATTAAATGTCAAATTTTAAAATTATTTATTATATTACTATTTTAAAAATTTCGACGTTTGAAGAAAAAATAGCATATTTTATTCGGAGTAAAAGAACTTTTTGTGGCTCGCATGTATCCGCGGGACTCGCAAAGCTCGTCCCGCAAACCTACACAAAAAGTACTTCTTTTACTCGTAATAAAACTATATACTATTTTACGCCATTAATAAAGGATCTTAGGGCCTTTTCTTATTAAACTTTCTCCGGCAGATTATTAAAATAAATTGCTGCCATGCCCAGTTTTATTCTTACCATAGTTGCTAATAATATTCAAGAGATGAATACTGTTAGTACTTTTGGAGAAATGCTTGTGAAATTCAGCATTAGCTCTTAGAATAATACATATGTATAATTATGCATGTGGAACTCCTTGTAAGATATTATACATAAACTTGACATTTTCCAAAAAATATTAGATCCCATAGATTTACTAATTTGATTAGTTTATATAATTTCGATTTTTGATATCCATGTATTTATCAAATGAATAGGTAATTTTAATAACTGCATTAAAGACCATAGCCTGTATTCAGCGGCCGTGATTTAACAGACGTCTTTAAAAAGATATTTTTTAATCACGTGTTAAACGTTATCGACGTCTCTAAAATTTTCATCGCGGTCGCTGAATACAGGCTCATTTCTTTAGAGTTGTGCCAAGTAAATAATTCTTCAGAGCTTCACAAAATGATTTTATTGAAATGTCTTCAAATTTAATTTGCTATCAACTACGATGCCTAAATATTTAAAATTCTCAACGATTTTGATTGATGAGGTATTATTTTAGCAGCTTTCAGAGGACCTTTCTGTTTCGAAAATTGGAATTTCAATATTTTTTGTGTTTAAAATCAGTCTAATAATAATCAGTCTAATACTAATTTCATTTAGCTTAGTATTAACCATATTTTGAACTACAGTGGCATCCCTTTTGGAAGGAGCAATCACAGTGTCATCCGCATACATAATTATTTTTTCCCTTAGTTTCATATGAAAGATATGGACAATAAGGGTTCAAATACCGAGCCCCGAGGAACCAAATATATAATAATTACGGATTACTATTTGCACCATTAATCTCCCGCAACATCAACAATATTCCATAATTAATTGTGTCAAATACTTTTTTATATTTGGAAGTCGATGAAAAATAATCATTATAAATCGTATGTGCTGCTGAAACATTCTGTTGATGAAATATTTGTTAAGGAAAAAGTTGCTCTTAGTTGATAAAACCATATTAGCATTGTAGATGAATGTGTATAGACCGATTTGGGTTCAATTAGATAAAAAATATAGGAGCATTATTAATTGGAAGTTCAATGTGGTCAGTTTTAAAATAGTTAAATTATACAAACCACTAAACTAAATTTTAGTAGAATTGGCGTTGAGTTGTGGGTTTTTTTGAAAATATTTGTACAAAATTATTGGCATGCTACCACTTACCGTTTCATCGACACGGCCAATTCATCGACACTACATTTTCATCGACAAACCTTTTCTTCGGTAAGGACGTTTCATCGACAAGGATATTTCATTGACATTACTATTTCATCGACACAGACATTTCATCGACATGACCTTTTCATCGACATTGCCTTTTCATTGACAAAGAATTTCATCCATTACGAACTCTTTAAAAATGTCGATTCATCCCTACAGTTTCCGTTTCATCGACCAAGACTTGTTTCATTGCCAAAGCTTCTCATAGGCAATATCGTTTTGTATGACGATGAAAAGGTAGTGGCGATGAAACGATTGTCGATGAAAAGATAATGTCGCTGAAACGTCTGTGTTAATGAAAGAGCAGTGTTGATGGATCGTCCTCGTCGAAGAAAAGGTTTGTCGATGAAAAGCCAGTGTCGATGAAAAGGTAATGCCTATGAAACGTCTGTTTCGATGAAACAGTCATGTCGATAAAACGGACTGTCGATGAAATTGCATTCGATGAAAAGGCTATGTCGATGAAAGTGTATTGTCGATGAACGGTATATAACCAAAATTATTATGTAGTATTATATTTGATTAGCATTCGAATAAAATTTTCATCATATTAACTGCACTCGGTTTTAACTGCACTAGATTTTCGTTTAAAACAGTTATCCCGGAGTCTATTTCGAAAATTAAACATTTTGACGAAATAGAAATTCCTACTTTTTATCTTGAAATTGTTCAAAACATTAATCCCCAAAGTTATATTTTATCCCCTAAATCAGCAAATTGCAATATTTGGGCTATTCAGCTTATTATAAAATGCTTGTTATACTTCATATTTATATGGCATAACTGATGTTTTATTGCGATAATCAATTTTAAAATATTCTATGAGGGTATAATTTTGTAAAAATGAATAAAAAATCCATTAATTTGATTATAATGAATGCTTCCGCAGACATTCGGACTATAAAATAAAACGACAATGGGATGCAATTATCCTC
The DNA here is from genome assembly GCA_963971135.1 of Stenus bimaculatus. Lineage (NCBI taxonomy): Eukaryota > Metazoa > Arthropoda > Insecta > Coleoptera > Staphylinidae > Stenus > Stenus bimaculatus. The sequence continues at coordinate 43,166,760 of OZ020182.1, forward strand.
GCAATTTATAAGCGGTTAAATGTAAATTGACTAACCTGGTATTAATCTCTCCAATCATAATGATCCATTATAAACAGCTATGGTCTGCATAAATCTCGTCTAACTGCGATCTAATTTGCTGAACACGTGTTACATGGAAGCCCTATTTGTTCTCAATTTGTGCACATATAATTATAGTTCCGATATCTGAACGAAAATAGGTAAAATCCCCAATGCGATTATTGTGCATCGTTTGCATAGTACTTAGATAGTCTTTACACGTTCCATGATGTTGACCTATGGTGTTACTATGATTTACAGGATAATTCCTAGTGTTTACCTTAATTCGTAAGCTCATGACGATATTATTATGAAGCGCGAAATGACCAGCTGCGTTAACCTGTTTTATTTGAGTTTGTATGTATGTCTACCTGATTTTATTGATTTTTACCAATATAATTTCTGTTTTAATTGATTTATATTTATGTGTAATTGAATTACCAATTTTAAAATTTATGTGACACGGCTAGTAAACGATTGCTTTATTCTGTGGAAATCAACGATTTTACCGAAATTTTAAAATATTTTAATAAAAACTCTTTTTACACAAACGATATGTAGGTATAAATAATTTAAATTTAATTTTGAAACACGTTTAAATAAAACTAAGACTTTTATTAATCGCTCACGAGGCTATTTTAGCAGATCAAGCAATAATACCCATATACCCTTCCATCTTACAAACAACACGTTGAAACCCACAACGTTGAGCTCCTGGCTTCAACAATAAGCACGATGTGGCAGAAGCATGAGTAAGTGGGTTATTCGCCCATAAATCTTCGAAAATAAGAATATTCAAGCTCAAAAATTAATCATCTGTGAGGCCAGAAGGGATAAATCTGTATAAAAAGTAGAATTACTACACATAGGGTGTGTAGAAAGTCATAATTTTAAGGAGACAGGGTGATCATTTGAAAACGATCCACCCTAAATAACTTCAGTTTGATGAGATGTATAAAAATTTGGTAAAACAGATCGGTTTTCTTTAGGAGGGGGAATCCTAATGACGTACAAAAGTGTGCCCTACATGTCATGCCTTTTGCCTCCGCCACACTGACTTCAAAATTTTAAAGGATTTTAAAAGCAGAATATAGTGGTATATTTAATTTTAAAATCTGATCTCTTCATTGAAACTTATACTAATAATAATTTATTGACGGGATAATCCCTATTTCATATAGAATTACAAATTACTAAGTACTTAATAACACCGATTATATGCTATACAGGGTGGCCCAGATTTTACTTCCCAGGAAATATCTCAGTTATTTGAAGAGATAAAAATATAAATCAAAAAGTGCTTTGAATGGCAGCACTCATACTTCATAATTTCATTCTAAAATAATTATTGGTATTTACCACTCTTAAGATGCCATCATCAATTTTTTCTTTAATAGGACACCCTATTTTTTATAATTGATATTGCATCTACAATTTATTCTAGCATAAGTGATATGCTACACTTAGTATTTTAAGTACATTTTGTGAATAAAAAAATTAAAATATTGATCCAAGTATGTATTATGGAAAATTATTTATTTAGTTTTTTAACAAAATTTGTAATTTACAGTTAGGTTCAGTTAAATTAGGTTAAGTTAAGTTAGTTTAGATTTAAAAATTTTTCCTAAAAAAACTAAATAAATAATTTTGCATACTACTTCGAACAATATTTAAAATTTTTTTTATTCAAAAATGTACTTAAAATACTAAGTGTAGCATATCACTGTTTCGAGAATAAATTGTAGATGCAATATCAATTATAAAAAACAGGGTGTCCCACTTTTTTTCCAACAATTTTTTTTTAGATAGTAAATGTTAAATGTCATTCTGAACAAAAAATTTTCTGTGAACTATTATGTTTTTTCGACACTTTAAAAAGTTACAGCAATTTTAAAATGGATAAATTTTCATGATTTTTATGGAACACCCTATATAATATTCTTTCTTATTATATTTTTTTTAATTAAATCATTTATTACTTGGATTTTTTCTTTGCCAAATTGGTTGTTTTGAACATTATTGGCTGTTTTTAAAATAAGTGAATAACGAGGTTAAATTTCCCTCGGTAAAATTTAGCATCTTATTGGCTTAAAGATATACAAAATCCAAAGCATACTTGATTTAAATAAATAAATTTAAATAAAATTTATACAGGGTGTCCCACAAAAATAATTAAATTTTAGAAATTTTAAAATTGCTGTAACTTTTTAGGGAGTCGAAAAAACATAATAGTTCATAAGAAAAATTTTCTGCAGAATGACATTTACTATCTAAAAAAATATTTTGCTGGTAAAAAAGTGGGACATCCTGTATAAAAATATTTAAGAATATAACATACACATTATACCGGGTTACCACGAAACTAGGGCCACTCCTGTATTAAAGGAATTACAGGGGTGACCCTAGTTGCGTGGACACAGAAAACTACCAGTAACAACACTTCCTGCAAATTACATGGTATTTAAAGGGACAATTTTTGGTGACCTTGAACGATGTATGTATATATGTATACTCAGATACGCAAGCGGTAAATTTAAATTCACGTCACTTTTTTTAACCATAAAAATGTAACATACCTTTGCAAAGTTTTGATTAAAATTGAAGCGTATACCTAAATGATTTTGACAAACTTAATTACATAATATACAGTTTTCATCAATTATTACATTCATTATGGTATTTAAATTCAAATGACGACGGCTTTAAAATTATTTTGATCATAGAGAAATGTCACCATATTGGATTGGATTTGCAATTTGCAGTTTTAAACTCAATGGTACCAGATACGCACCCTAGAATTGGTACTAGAATAGACACGGGAGAGTGTCGCTACTGGTACTTATCTATACTATGGTTTAGATTACCTTTAGCTACAAAATAGGATATACCTATGTCAAATGAAATCTCATTTAAAATTAAATGACCGTTAAATGTGTTTGATAATACTGTGGGTTAAAGTAGTCGAATGGGTACATTTGAAGTAATTCTGGCAGTTAAATCAAAATTCAAAGAGGAAAAAAAATCATTAGTATAAACTGTGGAAAAGCAGGTACTTATCAAAGAGGTCAACTATTTCCTCTCCTGAATTTATAAATATTTAGTCCAAAAACATTGAGACGGGTATATCGTTATTAACAGTAGTGTAGAAAGGAAATTCCGTATATCCAACTTGATTATGATTTATTAATGCTACATGTTTCGCCGAAGCTTACGGCATCATCAGGCAACAGAAACTAGTTTGAAGAAACCAAATGGAGAAATTAATCACGGACTGGTTACATCAATGTTCAAAAAAATTATGATCAAGTTGGAATAGGCATATTGTCGTACAAACATATAATTAGGACGACCTGTACCATGCAGGTAAACCAAAAATGAAAGTAAAACGTAGAAAATTTCAAATCTCAAGACGACCTAGACCATGTCTAAACAATTATCCAAATCCCCTGCAAGTTTTTCTTCTACTTCCTATATCGTTATTCTTATTTTGTTCATTTATACATATACAGGGTGACCCAGTCATCTGCCCTCGGTCTATAGTTTCTTTGCTATAAAACATATCGACTTGCGGTGTCCACCAAAATATAGATACATGCATGTCCCACAATTTAAAAATATTTTCGATATATACCGGGTGTCCCATCATGGCCTACTGAACCAAAGTTATATTTCTTAAATGGAACACCCAGTATATTATGACATTTTTGGATTCCTTATCAAAAAATAGTTATACTTTGTATAAACCTTTATGGGTCTACTATCACTCATATATCTGATATTTGCCATTTAAGCCAAAAAGATAAATTTTTGAAAAATCACTGCTCTAAAACAGAAGAACATTTTGGCTTGAAATTTTGTCAAAAATTTTTCAACATCGTCTAGTCTACAACTATTATGTCAAATTTAAGTTTGTGATATTTTTTATCAGGGTGCCTTATAAAACGCAAATTGAACAACTATACGAAATTTTCAAATGCAACACCCTGGCATTTTTTACAAGCTTTCTATTGATACATATCATATCATATCATATATGTATATGATATGATTTGTATGGTCGCTTATCAATGGTTTAGGAGATATTAATATCCAAACTGAGAAACAGTGAAAATAGACAAAATAGCACTCTTAGTGAATTTTTTTCAGGATGTTTTTTAATTTGCCTAAAACTTATTTGTGTCTTTCTCTATTTTGCTTTTTTAATAATGTTGTTATACTACAAAGCGGTTTTTGTTACTTTACAACACAAATAAAATCGATACATGCAATTATCAATTTTGGTTTTCTAAATTTCAGTATGCTTTGAAAATTTATCAACTGATGTTACCAAGGAAACCCCTATTTTGTTGAATTTCGTTTATACGCTCTCTTCTGATAGCTAGAAGCGGATTTCTTTCAGCTTCACCAAGCGCTTACAGCATATTTGCCATTTCTTCTTTAGAAGAGTTCACTATATCGGTTTAGTTATTGCCAAAAGTGCAGAAAAAGGTGTTAAAACAAAACTCAAGAAAATAAGGGTTTCCTTGGAAACATCAGTTGCTAAATTTTCAAAGCATACTGAGACTTGGAAAACCAAAATTAATAATTGCAAATTTCAATTTTATTTTGGTTATAAAACAACAAAAACTACTATTGAAGTAAAACAACATTATAAAAAAAGCAAAATAGAGAAGGATAGAAATAAATAATAGGTAAATATAAAAAAAAATCCTGAACAAAATTCATCAAGAGCACTATTTTGTCTATTTTTCTTTGTTTCCCAGTTTGGATTTTAATATCTCCTAAACCGTTGATAAGCGACCATACAAACATTATATCAAAGGAAAGCTTGTAAAAAAATGCCATCGATTGATGTTAAAATATACAGGGTGTTCCGTTTGAAAATTTCGTTTAATTGTTCAATTTGCGTTTTATAAGGCACCCTGATAAAAAATATCACAAACTTAAATTTGACATGATAGTTGTAGACAAGACGATGTTGAAAAATTTTTTACAAAATTTCAAGCGAAAATGTTCATCTGTTTTAGAGCAGTGATTCTTCAAAAATTGATCTTTTTTGGGTTAAATGGCAAATATCAGCAAAACGAGTGATGATAGACCCATAAAAGTTTTTACAAAGTATAATTATTTTTTGATAAGGAATCCAAAAATGTCATAATATACTGGGTGTTCTATTTAAAAAAATATAACTTTGGTTCAGTAGGCCATGATAGGACACCCTGTATATATCGAAAATATTTTTAAATTGTGGGGCATGCATGTATCTAAATGTTGGTGACAACCGCAAGTCGATATGTTTTATAGCAAAGAAGCTATAGACCATGGGCAGATGACTGGGTCATCCTGTATATGACCAGAATAATTTAGGATCAATTATTAATTGATTATCACCGTTTTGTCTATATTGATTATAATGTTGCCTGAATAGTTACATATGGTGTACCTAATTTTTGACTTCGTTAGCATTCTTAGGCTGTGTGAGCTAACTTTGCAATAATTTGTTCTTTCTTCAAATTAGATGAAATTTATAAATCTCAATTTGAAATTGATTATTCACTAATCAGAAATTGATTATTCTTAATTTGAAATTGATTAGTCTCAATTTAAAATTGATTAGTCTCAATTCGAAGTTAATTAGTCTCAATTTGAAGTTGAAAAGGCATAGTAATGGGGTATTTGCTGGTTTTTTGATTATTATTTAATTTCAAAATTTTGGGTAATCCATTAATGCAATTTTATACATTTTCGTTATCCGTTTTCTTTTCAGTTGCTCACGTAAGTTTCTAAGATGATCTCTCCGAAGAAAAGTTAGATCAGATGCAATATAAATATTTGCTTCTTTTAATTTGATCCTGACCTTGAGAATTGTCCTAGCAACATTTTCGGAATGTAGAATAACCCTACATGGTCTAAATATTTTGAGTCTTTTTAACAAAAAGTTAGTTATTAGAGGCCCAAAAAACTTATATTAATTCTAATGAGATATTATTCAAATTTTAGCTTCTAATCTTTTCAAAGGGTATAATAAAATTCTAATTTCACAATTAAAAGAATAAAATTTGAATAAATTGACTCAGTTTTATTAAGCGTAGTAGAATTAAAAGAGACAATATGCAAAATTACAAATTATTAAAAAAAATAAATGGTACAATAATTCTAAGAAATAATACTTTAGGAAAGTTTTTTTTAATATTGCTTAAACAAATTAAATATTAATTACATTAAATGTTCAAAATGTGCGTCTTTGTATACAATACAAAAGTTTTGCAAATGTTTCTTCCTAAAACCATCATTTATCTTATTTCTCATGTCTAGAGTAGTTTCAGGTGGAATTTTGAAGAGAATTGATTATAAGTTATAAGTCCCCAAAGAAAGAAATCCATTGGCGAAATATCGGGAGACCGCGCTGGCCATTCTTTCGGACCTATTTGTATTATATCATATATCAGTCATTTAACCACTCTTTTACTGATAAAATATAATGTGGCGAAGCTCCGAATTTTTGAAAGTATAAATTTTGCTGATTATTTAAATTTTCTATTATAAGAGGATCAATTATTTTCTCAAGGATGTCTAAATATCGTTCTTAATTTAAATTTTCTTCAAAAACGATTGGTCCTAAAATAGCATCTTCTAAAATTCTAGCCCAAACATTGATTTTTTAAGGAAATTGCGTGTGAATTTCAGTAGTTAGATGAGGATTTTCATTATCCTTATTGGGAATTTTTAGAATCCGCTCGCCCTCTGGTGGAAAAATATGAAGTTCGCATTCGCTACTTACTTTTTGATTTAACGCATTCGTACATGTTTTTTAGCTTTACTGAAGCTTAAATAATAAATCTATTTGTATTTTGATGAGTATGTAGTTATAAGGTACAAGATTCAATTTTAAACACAATTTTTGACACTGACAAGTACCAAGTATCCACTATTTATAGCGCCCTCTATACGTAGGTAAAATTCCCAATAACTTTCGACGTTTGAAGAAAAATTGCATGTTTTATTCGGAGTAAAAGAACTTTTTGTGGCTCGCATGTATCCGAGAGACTCGCAGAGCTCGTCCCGCAAATCTACTATCTCGCCAGTTCTTTTACTCATAATAAAACAATATACTATTGTCCAAGTTTTCACTTCAGGTTAATTTAAAAGTGACGGAAAAATGCTAGAAAAAGTTATCATATTCCAACAAGTATTTATTTACCTGTTAAGTTAATGGATTTTATAGCATAATGTGCCAAAGGGCATCTTAAACACAATTTTTGAGACTGAAAACACCAAATATCCTCCATTTATAGCGCCCTCTATACGTAGTTAAAATTCCCAATAACGAGTGTTATGTCTGATGACAAAACCGTTTGTATAAAATGTATATTCATCACTAAAGCAAATATTTCGAACAAATATTGGATTTTGGGCAATTATTTTTATCATTCGTTCACAAAATTCAATCCTTCTATCGAAATATCCTCATTGAGCTCATTAACTATATGCATATTATATCGATGAAATTTGTTTATTTTTAGAACTTTTTGAGCCATATGAAATATTTACTGCCTTTCATACTTATAGTTATTAGGATATATTCCAAAATGCCCTAGAATTTCAAATTGTTCGTTCGTTAAAATTTCATCCTGTCTCTTTACATTTAAAACAGAACTAGTTCGAACAGTTCCATTACGTATTTATTTCTTACATGCTTGTATGGATTCTTCTTTCTTTTTTTGTTAGTATTAATAATTTGGACCTCTAGTAATTAACTTTCATGAAGTAATCTCATTTTAAAATTAAATATATCACTATATTCTCCTTTTAAAATCCTTTTAGAATGAAGTGACACAAGTATGGGGGTGCATTTTAAAATTTTACAGTCAGGGTGGCTGGAGAAAAGCCGATGATATGTGGGGTAAACTTTTGTACGCCATTAAGTTTTCCCCTTCTAAAGAAAATTAACCTCTTTTATATATATATATATACGAATAAAAAACAAGAATTCCTTGTATCCAACTTTTTATTTACAACTTTATACGACTAGGGGCTAACCCCATCATCAGGTACAAATAATTATATTCATAAATTAATCAACATTCAACCATCAGTGTTGAGTTAAATTGATTCATCTATTATGTCTATAATTATTTAAATATAGTTCCTCAGGAATGAATACGCTATGTATTATGAGACATTAGGTGAAAGACAGACGCAAACGTCATGACGTTTGTGAGCGTCTGTCTTTCACAATACATAACGTATTCATTCGTGAGGAACTATATTTAAATACTTATACAGGGTGATGATAAAGTTTGGAACCTTATTCATAACTGCCGTATTTAATTTTTTTGAGAAAATCGCTCAGACAAGTCAATTTTAGTTTTTAAAATCCCATCTCTTGGTATAATAAAAATATTAATGACGTCACTGGTGATTTAGCAATGACGTCATCATCGACTTTTTTAAATGGAAACCCCCACTTTTTTCACTGGTTTTTGATTGACATTTATATCACTTAAACGATGATATAAAAAAATTGTTGCAGTTGTAAGCAAATTTTCTTTTAAAATTTTTTTAATATAAACATAAAATTAATTTGTACTATTAAATTTGAAAAATTTGAATGTTGTATAAGATTTATTTTGGCCGATTTTAATAAATGGCTAATTTAAAATTTCATTTTTTGTATATTTCCTTACATTTAAATGGAATCAAAAAATTAGTTTTTCAAGACTATTTATTAAATTTTGTTAAATACATTAAACATTTAACATTTGCATTAGAATGTGCATTATTCAAACATTTACTTTCTTTTGTCATTATTGGTAACTACAAATTCATTTTAATTTATTTTTATAAAACCTTTTTCGTTAAAATAAAAATTTCCTTTTTTGAATTAAAAAGATTTTTTATTCAAAAATTTGTTTAAAAATTTAATTGTTTTTTATATCATTGTTTAAGTGACATGAATTTCTATCGATAACGAGTTCCATTTAAAAAAATCGCTGATGACGTCATTCATAAAGCACCAGTCACGTCATTAATATTTTTTTATATCAAGAGATCGCATTTTAAAAAGTAAAATTGACCTATCCGAGCGATTTTCTCAAAACAATTAAATACGGCAGTTATGAATAAGGTTCCAAACTTTATCATCACCCTGTATATAATTAACGATCCAAATTTTCAACATCAATCACAAGTTTATTTAACCTGTTTTACCACAAATTTTTATACATCTCATCAAACTGAAGTCATTCAGGGTGAATCGTTTAAAAATGATCACATTTTAAGTGATTTCATTTTCATTTGATGTTTTGTATTTACCATCATATGTTATGCTCGAAACTCCAAATTACCCAAGCGGCCACAAAAAATCTCAAAGATCGATGAGTTTTGTTTAATAAAGGAATTTTAAAAAGACTTCAAAGTTATTACTATCTAAAGATATATGTATAAGAGACAGGCTACAGTGAGGTGGCTAAAGTCAACAAACCACCTTTTCTACACAGGATAGTTGTGAAAGCAATAATGGTCTTAGGTTGGAATAACATTTATTCAGTAAACAAAAACTATTTGACAATTTCTGCCCTTTGGTCGTTTGAATACTCTCCATTTGCATGATTATGTTCATTATTATAAAAAGAAATATGTGCTTAGATTATTTTGCGTTTCAAAATACTAATTCATTTAAAAATCTTGAAGAACTAGTTGACGAAAAGTTGTATTTTATTTGGAATTTGGAGTGTAATAATTACTCAAAATGAAAACTGAAACTATATGTATGAAAAAAGCAAAATGGTCTTTTTTGCAATTATTACAAATTAAGGCAAAAGGGTCTTTACAAAGTACTTGTTTACATCGGATCACATGTTTTATGTTTTGTAGCCTTTTTATCACAAAATATTATATCACAAAAAGTAAAGTACATTGAAAGTAAATAAGTTTAGTTCGTTTTAATGAAAATAAAATGCAACTTTATTTTAATTTAAGTAAATGTCAAAGAACATTATAAGTGTCAAATGTCAAATTGAACCCAAATGTTCCTCGTTGAAAGAATTTGACTGGAAAAGAACTAATATTATCTTCATATTCAATCATACTTATGTCATCTATATGTGGCCAATAAAACATATTTGAAGAACTCCTCTTCTAGCACATTTAACTCCTATTTAAGGATGTGTTTTCTGAACTTGTAAAACGTAACTTTTAGTAGTTTACTTAGTTCCGAATTTTACAAGTAACCAATCATTAATTTCTAAAGTCGATTGATCTTTATTCATTGTTCCCAAGGATTAATTTTCTTCTTCTATTTCTTTTATTTCGTCTTCTACACCAGTTTCTGATTTTTCTAATTCATTCATTGGCTCTTTATCGCTGCTTTGTACTATATGAGGACAGCTTTAATTTTTGCCATTGCTTCCTTTGAGGTGATTACTTCTGCTCCACCAGTAATTATTTGTCTCCCACTTTTCAGAGAAGGCATCTATTTAACATTTAACATAGTCCAACACAAGATGTTCAAACGAAGTTGAACTTGAAACATAATTTGACCTTGTTTTTTTTAAAGATGTTCTAAGTTTATTATAGTATCAAACTCAAATTTCTGAGTTTTCTTGATTTTCTGACACACTTTATTCCTGATCAGTTTCATTATCAGTTGCTAGGTGCCTATCAATATTTTTTCTTTATCATTTAACCACAACAGTATTACAATAAGGGTAACAACCACCTATTTTAAAGCCATTTTCAATAGTTGCTGAACTAAGATTTTTCCATATTTTATATTAATAATGAAAATGTTGATTTTGGTAAGTTTTTGCCGTAATTTTTCCTTTGACATCTAATAAGTTCTTTATCCCATTGTAGTTTCAGAGAATTAAAAACACTGAGATTTAATTGTTGAAGCAGATGGAAGTTTTAAAATCATTACATTTTCTGCAACAGCTACTTATTTGAACAAGTTTAAGTTCAATAGGGGAACTATGGTCCTCATAGATTAAAACAACAGGCCTTTAAGGAGTAATATTTCTGAGAATTTTTTTTTTAATCAAAAACATTTTAAAAATTTCAGTCCCCATCCAACCATTTTTAGTCGCACTGTAGGTAATTCCAGGATATTCTTCTCCAGTGGATGGTATCCAAGAATCCCAAACATTTTCCTCCTTAAATACAATCAGGGGAGGTAATTTATTTCCAACAGCACTTGCTGCCATTAATACACTAATATTGACAACCTATTCCTTTTTGTCACACTACTTTAATTCCACAGGGATCAGTACAAAACCCTCTTTCATCTAAATTCCAAATTTGATCTCGAGGAACATTGCTTGTTACTTCCTTAAAAAGATCGAAATATTCGGAAATAAGAAATGGATCTGTGTTTTTCCTTTGACTATCTTTAACAGCTTGCGGCTTCTTCAAACTTAGATGTGGGTTTTTCTAAATCTATTAAAATAATCATATCCAGGTGTAGCATTTTTGAATGGTGTCTCTATTTTATTTAATTTAATATATTGTCCAATAGTCTCAATTATTTTTTTTTGTTAACCCAAATCCCCACTTTTATTGGTATTAAATCTCAATTGTTTGTTTATCTTATAAAATCGTTAATATATCTTAAAAATATCGTTACTTAACTACCTTAGAGTATAAAAAACTAATAAATCTATAAACCTACAAAACATTGCTTATTTATAGGAATCTGTAACTTAATTAATAAGAAAGGTACCCATGTAATGCAATTCAAAGTGGGTCACCCTGTATAATGTATTGAAGAGATATTTGTGTACATTTATTTGATAGTTTAAAACATTATATATTATTTATTATTATTAAATATAACATACAGGATGATTTATAATTCAGTGTAAAAAGACGTACCCATATTTTACATAATAGTTGGAACAAAAAAATGTTAAGATTTTTTTCTATCTACCTTAGTTAGTTATTTAAGTTCAAAAATAAAAAAAATCGAACTCAATTTTAAATCACCTTGTATATTACAATAACCTATTACATCAACCATATTAATTAATTAATTAATTATTTTTTGACAATTTGGTATATTATACTAATTCCAAATGAAATTTTAAAGTTATTATCAATAAAAAGTCTAATATTGTATTTTTTTCTGGTTTACATTGCTACACAAAGTAAATTTTTTAAGTTTCTTCAAGTTGAATAATAAAATTATCACAGTTTGTAGAACTTCGGGTATCGCTTGAATTAGTTGTACGGCTCCGAGGAAAAGTCTTGAGCGAATTTTTATACCAATTATCCATAATCATGAATCATTAATCATACAAGAAGGATGGAAATAAAAATTCGCGCAGTAAAGTAAAAATAAGGGCGAAAAAGGAATATCTTTCGAATGTTTGAGTGATAGGTTGGTGCCAAATCAATCTGTTTCCCTTTTTAATTGTTTCCACTTTGATGAAATTGTTGCTTAGATTACTTTATGAATAATTATGATGCATAAATTGATAAATTTATTATTCAAATATTTAATTTGATATAATAATCACGGCATGTCTTATGATATTAACGTCGAAAACAATAAACCTTTTGAATAACAAATTTTATTAATTATCTCCTGATGCAAATTAAAATTTATATTTGGGAGTCTCTAGACGTAAGTGAAAAATCTTTTCTACTCGTCTGGAATATATTATAAAAAAGTAATAAATACCCAATATATTACATACATACATTTTTAGTATCAACTTATTTTTATCGTTTTTCGTAACATACATATGTATAGTTCAGAAATTTTAAATTCTTGTATTAAACTTTAAAGTAGCACAATTTTAAACTTTATAGCTGCATCCACATAAGTTACAAACTATTTTAAAATGTGTAAAAATGATAAGGTTTGATTTTTAGTAAGGTCTTTGTTAAATTAAGTTTTGAAAAAACCGGGGTATGTATATCTTCTAAATTTTTCATTAAAGGATGTCAATTACATCTGTTTGATTTCATAAAAATCGCATAGGAAGGATGGAATATCGAAAATTAGTCACAAATTGCTTATATTATTACAGAAAGAGAACAGGAAGCTCACTGCACTTCAAGAAAATGTTTTGTAGGTTTCTACCTAGATTTTTTGTAAATTATCTGTTTATCTTGTAACATCTGATTAAAATCATCTTTCATAATTTATAAAAATTGTATTAGCTTTACGCAAAACAAATAATCGCTTTGAAATTTTAAGCAAAAGGCTTTCCTTAGATATATTTTCCATGAAAAAAATTCCTGTAATAACTTTTCAATGATAAATTTTCTTCCCTGAATTTTACGTACCCTGAATTTTACTGACAAGTATTTTAATGATGTAAAAATTTGTACAAAATAATTCATTTAAAAACATATTCGTATACAATTGATAATTTTAGCTTTTCTTCTTATATTTTTGGAGCAAATAAATTGTGATCACAAATAAAATTATACTTTTCGTTATTGAAACAATTGTAAAGAATTGTTACTTTTTTTACTAACTTGTGTGTTACTGGGAAGTCCATAATGAATTAGTATATTGGTCACTTTGTCAATGTTTCCGAACCTTTCGAAATATTCCCACTAGGCCCGTTTGTAGATCTTTGGGGCATTTTTTACTGTCACTTTCCGTAAGTGTATAGAGAAATTTCTAAAAGGCCCTACTAAATATCATTAAATATGTATATTTATAATTCTCCTTATCGGCATTCCGAAATTCTTTACAATAAACAAGCCATTCTTTTAATTTGAAATTTAACGATATTTTTGTTTTATTTTTACCTCCCAATGCCCTATAATTATATATACAGGATGCTAATCGTCATCAAATTTATTTGGAGACAATTTAAAAAATATATATCTTAAAATCTTCTAGAATTACATATTTGTTTAATTTGGAATCCGAGATGGAAATTTGTCTCGGGGTGCGTTCAGGAAATGGGCCGTTCCTGAAAAATTAATTAAGAAAAATTTTAAGTCCATGGCCTTAAAAAATATATGTGGGAACAAAAATACTTTACACCCCAAAAACTCAATAATCATTAAATTTTTTAAATAAATTTAAATATTTGTTTATGCAACAAGTGCAACAATAAGTAACTCTTTTCTAGACTAGTACAAGAATGTATTGGGGTGTATTCCGAGTAGAGCACATGCAGCGTGCTATGCGTTCCGTGTGGAGCATTTGCAGCATAAGGTCGTGCATTTCGTACATACCAAGCACTACCTCTTGCGGTGATGCTCCGTATGCGAGCATGCGTACTTACTGTTTCTTCATTCTACTTCTTCACCTGTTGCATTTTATTGTGGGTTCTAGGTGGTTGGTACTTGAATTTTTTGGTTCCATGTTCCATTTTAATAAGTTTTAACTATCTGTGATTTTAGAATTGTTTTTTTTTGTTAACTTCTACTAATAGGTAAAAATGGTTCCCCCTTGAAACAAAAATCGACCTGTCCGAGTGTTATTCCAAAAACTCAGGTTAAATACCGAAAACCGAGCTTGTGAAGTTTTCGTTGGACCAACCTGTATAGACTACAATACATTGAAGAACATGTACAAATATTTTTTTCCAAAAAAATATGCCGCTCCCCGCATCCCTATGATTTTCACGCATGGTTGGAAGGTGTACATGATTTTTCAAAAACAAGTCGTCTGAAACAAAAATAATAAATATTCTTATACAGGGTGTTCCGTAAGTAATGCATAATAATGAAAGGGGTTATTCAGGACACCAAAACAAGCAACTTTTGTTAATAAACCCATATTCGGAAATTAACCATTAAGCCGGGGTAAATAAAAAAGATTTAAGTTAATTATTTAATAAAATTTACAAAAATTACAAGGTTGCACGCTGGTTCATAGATGTTCGAACCCTCTGAAATATCACAGGGATGTCTTGGACAAAGGTACAAGCAGCCATATAAGTCTTGCGAGAAGTTCTTCTTCTGTAGTAACAGGCGTCTCGTACACCAGACTTTTCAAATATCCCTAAAGGAAAAAATCTAAGCTTAACAGGTCCGCCACGACCAATCCAACGGTTGGTAAAAATTTCATCCAGATATTGGCGTACATTTAAAGAAAAATGAGGAGGACACCCATCGTGTTGAAACTACATACCTTGTCTAATAATAAACGGCACTTCCTCCTCAGGTAAAACTTCCTCCAAGAAATGGCGATACATTATACCATTCAAACGTGGTGGTAGTAGGTATGGACCAATTAAATTGTCTCCCAAAATTCCAGCAAAATATTAATAGAAAATTGGTGTTGATTTCGACGGGATACAACATGAGGATTTTCATCATCCCAAATGTGACTATTTCGGCTATTATAAAAGCCGTCCCTCGTGAAGCTTTATCCGTAAATTACACGAAACTGCCAAAATTAGGTTGAACCAAATGCTGTTGTGGCCACCAGCGGGAAAAATTTACTCGAGATGGATAATCTGCTGGACTCAACGATTGAACACGTTGAATTGAATAAGGGTGTAGCAACTGTTCATGGAGAACTCTCCAAACAGTTGTTTGCCTTGCTCCCATTTTATGTGCAATGGCACGAATACTTGTGCTTGGTTCTTCCTCTATACGGTTGAGTACTTCTTCCTCAAATTGGATAGAGCGAATTGAACGTGGACGACCAACAGCTCTACGAGGTTCGACAGATCCAGTTTCTGGAATGCGATTATGAATCCTAGCAAAGATAGAATAATGCGGTTGACGACGTTGAGAAAATCTTTGCTGGTACAGGCGCGCAGCTCTCAAAGAGTTACAAAGAGCTTCCCCATAAATGAGATGCATATCAGCTAATTCCGCATTGGAAAAATTCACCATTTTCGAAAGTAATTAACTTTAATAACAAACGTAATTGATCTTAGAATAGCACAACAGAATAAACCGATGTTGATTTACTACTATCGTATTTAAAGTTGTTCACTCCAAATTTGTGTCGTGTTTTTTTAAAAATCCATTGTAAAGACATGACAATAAATCGCAAACATTTATTTACAAAAAATAGAAAATAAAGCAATTTTTGTAAATTAAATTTAAAAAATTTTGTCTCAACCTAGTAATTTCCGGATATGGGTTTATTAACAAAAGTTGCTTGTTTTGGTGTCCTGAACAACCCCTTCCATTATTATGCATTACTTACGGAACACCCTGTATACTATATTATACAGGGTATCCAGAAATTAAGCGGCAAAATTTTAGGAGGCGCTTCTGCAACAAATTTTAAGAAAAAAACTTTCTATAAACATATATTCGATTTCGCTTGCTAAGAGAGCTAGAGTCGAATATAGATGATGACAAAAAAGAGGTTTTTGCTTGTTTACTGAAAGACTGTTCATTGTAGAGATTTTTTAATTTGGTACGAACCTTTTTATACTTCAGATATGATTTCTTGATTTTTTTTTCAGATTTTTGAAAGTTTTTAAACGGTAGTTATCGGGAGGGTTGGAGTTAACATTCCCCTCCTAAAATTTTGCCTCCTAATTTCTGGACACACTGTATTATCTTTCGGTTAACCGAGCATTTTATTTTTTATTTTTGGCTACGAGAAAAAAAAATCCTGACACTTTTTGACTGCAATTTTTGGGCCCAAATTAATTGTTATTATGAATAATAATTCTAGAACAAATTCGTCACAAAATCATCCGACAACCGAAAGACACCAGTCCTTCGAATAACTGTATCAAATTTCAAGTCCATTCGTTTATAGGATCTGGAGTTATCGTGTACACCATTTTGAAAAACTTAGTTTTGAGGAAAATGCGTCTAAAGTTTTGGTACTAGTTTAAATTCCGTGATAAAAATAATTTAAGCTTCCTACCATTTCTACGAAGACGACTACGGGCAGGTAGTACTCTATTCTTAAGGATCCAAAAGATTTTTTAAGCCAATAAAAGAAAGATTTTTTCAAAATTTCACTGTGGTCTAACCCCTTAAATCGGTCTTATAATGTGTCCCCCCTCATAACAAAAATGAGTTGTTTGGTTATTTTTTAGACGTATCAAAGAATTTTTAAAATGTAATGCTTAGGTTTACGGACTACCCTTTTAAGAATAAGTTACCAAAAGTCATTTTTAATAATAAAAATACCTGAATAAAATTGTAATCTATATAATTATTATACTCTTTAATAAGCCTTCACTCAGTATTTCAAAAAAAAATGTTTCAGAACGTTCATTTTGGTACCTGCTCATATATATATATGTACAGGATGAGTCGAAATTAAACGGCCAAATATTTTAGGCCGATTTTACAACAAATTTTAAGATAAAAACTTCAAATTAATATAAAAGTTATAAAAATTAAAAATACCCTTAATTTAATGAAAACATCCAAAATAATCAAATAAAGACATAGATTTTATTAGCTACCTAATAATAAAATACGTGTATTCTAGAAAAAAGTAGATTCCTAAAGTGCAACATTAAAATATCGTTAAACCTACAACCGCGTGGTTATATCCATTTTTCTATAAAATGGTGCATCCAACAGAGTTTTTATCTGAAATTGTTTGGCGAACATTATTTTGAAAAAAAATTCTTAAAAAATGAACCCCTAAAAAGTTACCACAGATTTTTTTACCAACTCTCTCCAAAACTACCGTTTAAAAGCATGCAAAAAAAAATCAAGGAAACATATCGAAAGTGTATTATGATTCAGACCAAATTTGAAGTTTCTACTATAAAGTGTTTTCAAATAAACTTACAAAAACCTTCTTTTTGACACCACCTTTGAAAGGCTGTAGCTCCCATAGGAAACGAATCTGACATATAGTAATTTGAAGTTTTTATCTTAAAATTAGTCGTAGAATCGGTTTAAAAAATTTGGCCGTTTAATTTCGACTCGCCCTGTATATAATATATTAAATTAATTTGCCTGTTTCACCCGGTATACTGCATTTTTAGTTTCATATTTTCAAAACCGTATATTCTTGATTTGCGTTTTTTTGTAAAATATTAGAGCTGGAGTTAAAGGTGTTGTATAATAACGTAAATGCGAAATTATACGCCAATTAAAATATTTGGCCGAAGTATATTTTTTCAACTATTTTAGAATCTTGGGTAAGAATGATAAATACTATGTTATTGTCTGATTAAAATATCTTTCCGAATATATTCATTTAATTACTGTTTTCAAAACTATTAAAATAATTTAAAATAAATTAAATTTTTGAGTAGGATATAGAAATTCAGCCCAAAAAGTTTAGTTTAATTATAATTAAAAATTTTAAGCCATTTAAAAATTGAAATAGACCATTAAAAACAAGTAATAAATGGAAATATTCTACATTTATTTCAAATAAATTGTTAAGATGTTCTTGTTTCTATAAATGCCAGTCAAGAATTTGAATTTCTTAAGTAACACTGGCAACATGATAAATATCGTATTTATTTTAGCAGTTCTAGGGGCACCAGTTTTAGCTGCGAAAAAAGTAAGTACTCATACTACAATTTGACCACATTTATTTAAACATCAACAATAACGCCTATCGAGCCTAAAAAAATTATGCTCATTTATTCAAAATTTGATTTTTGATAATTTTTTTTATTCGTAAACAATTTTAATAGTATATTATTATTTTATTAGGAGTAAAAGGACTATGAAGTCCTTTTTGTGGCGAGCATATGGATTTTGTATTTCTATTTCTTGGACTTACAAAATATACTTAATTGTACCCGATTTAGGTCAGAAATCTACGGAGACAGACTCAACGAACAAAAAAAATCCTGGTTGCAACCTGTCAAGCATCACAGAAGGCTGCACTTTATAGTCGTTGAAAGAAAAATTAATTAAAAATAATATAACATAAGTGGGTTCAATATGCAAATTTTAAATGCAGGAAAATTCGACTTATGTCTTGCCTAGAAATCAAAAAGAACTGAAAATGCTTCGAGGAACGTTAGAAGATCCTAGCATTCTCAATAAAAAATTCAGCTCTTTAAAGCCTAGTTTTATCTATGAGCACGTTTACATTCTAGATTTTTTTTCTGATTTTAAGTATAAAAAAAAAACTCTCTAATATAATATCAACAACAAATTTGACTTGGATTTTCAAACGAAAACTAAAGTTCGAACTCTAGAGTTTTCGGTTGATTTATAAAAAGTTTAACCTTGCATTGTTTTAATAGGTATAAAACTTGTTTTAATTTCAGGGCAATTCTCTTTATGACCTCATTGGAGATTCTGATGAGTTAAAAAAACTAGAAGATTTACTAGATGAAAAAAACATTTTAGATGAAGATGTCTGTTCTCTAGATGATAATAAATGGAAACAATTAAAGCCAGTATTCATTAAATATGCGAATAATAAAGAAATTGTAAACTTCGAATCAGGGTCATTCATTCTAGACAAAGTAGAGTCTCTGATTTTACCAGAACGGAAATATGATTTATATGCAGCACAATGCGATGAAATGTATAACTTGGAAATAGATATGGAATCGAAAATTTCAGCTATTTTTAGAGGGTATTTTAGTAGGGCTGGAGAATGCGATGATCTTCCTGGATACGAAGAAACCTGCAAACTAACTTGTGACGATAAAAATAAAATATCCCATTCTATAAAATCTAAGAAGAAAAAAAAACATTAAAAAAGGAACATTATAAAACTATGATAATTTTAAAAAAGCTGTACTAAAAATACAATATTATAATAATTAAGAATATGTACATTGTTTAATCCTTGCATAATCCTTATGCATGGTGGTCCAGGGAAATTTGCACAAGCCCGTTTTTCAGTATTTTACTTGTTTTTTGAAAGTTGAGTTTTGTTTTTAGGGGGACATATTTTTGATAATACTAAATTCAAATATTAATAAGAGTCAAAATGCATAAAAGTAAAATATAGAAAATGAGCTTTGCAAGAGTGCTTTCATTTTTAAAATTGGTAAAAAAAACTAAATGATCCTAACAAGACTGTTTTTCAATATTTAACTTCAGGTTTTAGAAAAGCTTCCAGAGTCCATTTTAGTTACCTGGAGAGCAAAGATAAAACGGGAAGTCAAAATCGATTCAATAATCATAAGTTTTGGGTACTGAAAAACAATTTCAGTGAAGAAGAACCAAGAAAAAAGTTCGAGTATTCTACTCGGCCGCCTTTGAGTGGGCATACTTCTAATAAAATACATGAGCTTGGCCAAATTACATATTTTTTATAATGCACAAAACCAATGACATTGAAGAAGTGAAAACAAAAAGGAATTTCGAACGATCTACGTATTTTTGTACAATAATAGACTATTTCCTGATTAAAATACTTATCCATAAATTAACATGGAATGCATTTCAAGTGATTAAATTTTTTTGCTTTTTCATAGTAAATATCTATAAAATTTACATTAAAATATTAAACTTTGATATTTAGAACAAAATAAATGCTTGTTAGATTAACGGATTGAAAAACGTCCCTAGCAAATGTTCCAAATTGACTATTCGAAGTATATGTATTTTAGAATCTAACGTAAATTAAGTAATACTCTAATTAAAATATCTTTCCGAATATATTCATTTAATTTATTAAGGTATTATTATTAAAGTAAATCAAATTTTGGCGTAAGAAACAGAAATTCAGCCAAAAAATATTACCTAAAAATTTTGAAATTAATAATTTTAAGCCATTAAAAAATTGGGTCGGGCTACTAAAAATAAGTTTAATATGGAAATATTCTAGATATGTTTTAAGTAAATTGTAAAGATGTTTTTATTTCTATAAAATGCCAGTTAAGAATTTGAATTTCATAATAACAATTACAACATGATACACATGGCATTTATTTTTGTAGTTTTTTGGGCACCAGTTTTTTCCGAGGAAAATGTAAGTACTTGAATTTAAGATAATTTATAATTAAGCCTTTAAAATTAAAGGTATTAAAACTAGTGTTTAAGGCACTTTTATTTCGATAAAAGTGCAATAAATATAATAACTTTAAAAATGCACTTGTCCTGGGTGTGCTATTTTTAAGTACAGTAACACAACTCTTATTCCTTATCAATTTACCAAAGCACAAAGCACGGTACTTGTACAAATTTTATATGTATTTCAAATAAGATTTTGAAACGGTTACTAAAATTTGGACCATAATTGTGACTATACATAGTTCTATAAAATTACGGTATTTAAAAAATATATTTAATTAACTTAACTGAATTTTAAGAAATGATCCAAAAGTAAAATTTCAATTTTGAATACATGACTAGTTTAAATTTTAGAATAATACATTGTATGACCTCGTTGAAGACCCGGATATGCTTAATCAATTTAAAGATGACTTTAAAATTTTGAATCTTCTGTTCCTTTATTATGGTACTTTACAGACATGGGAGTACTCGAAACAGGGTCGGTAAATCTAACCAAGGTAGATTCTCTGGTTTCACCAAAACAAAGAGAATATGTCATTGGTGCACTTTACGAAGAAATGTATAACCCAGAAGAATATACAGAGGCAAAAGTTGGGGCTATTTATAGAAGGTATTACTACAGGATTGGAAATTGGGGTGATTTTCCTGGACTTGAAGAAGCGTGCAAAATAAAAGTAGATTGTGGACATAATGATTATAAAAAGAGATCCCATGGGAAACGATTTTCCTGAGATTTTTCAGAGGCAAAATAAAACTATCATAATTGTATAGAATATTGGTTTAAATTGTATTATATTAAAACTGCAATATTATAAATAAAAGGGTAGTTTTATTTATTGCCTTTCATAATCCTTATACAGGGTGACCTGAGGCTACGACGAGTAACATTGCTCTAAAATGAAAATGGCTAACGAAATCAGGTTTTTTAAATGGGACACTCGGTATATTATGAGATTTTTTAATTTGTCGGCAAAAAATAATCGTACTTTATATAACCTGCGAATGGTCTATCTTCACTCGTTTTCCTGATATTTGTCATTTAAGCGAAAAAGATCCATTTTAGAAAATCACACTTATAATGACAATTTTGAGTTTAAATATTGAAAAAAATAATTCAATATCGCCTAGTTTATAGCCATCATGTCAAATTTTAATTTGTGATAAGCTTTTATAGCAAAATAGAGAAAGACACAAGCAAATTTGAAAAATATCCTCAACAAAAGTAATCAAAACAGCTATTTTGTCCATTTTTAATTGTTTGTCTATTTAGATACTAATATCATCTTCTAATCCATTAACATGCAACTATACAAACATTATACATATAGAAAGGTTGTAAAAAATACCATGCATTGATGTGAAAATATACAGGATGTTCCATTTGAAAATATCGTTAAATTGGTCAATTTGCTTTTCATCATGAGGGTGATAAAAGCTTTTCACAAATATCACGTGGTAGCTGTAAACTAGACGATATTGAAAATTTCAACCAAAATTGTCATTTGTTTTACAGAAGCGATTGTTTTAAAATGGAACTTTTTCGATTAAATGATTATACAAAATATTATTATTTATGGATAAGGAATCTAAAAATGTCATAATACACTGGGTATTCCATTTAAAAACTTTGGTTCGCTATCTTGGAATTATTAAAATACTTTTAAAAAGTGCGCCTAAAGGTATTGATTATTATGTAAAAAAACGGATATATGATATATGTATGTAGATATCTTTTTTTCATTTTAGGAATGTTACTTCCTTGCATTGTTGGGACACCCATTATAAATGTTACAGTGAAAGTGGAAAATGGAGTGATTGTTTATAATTACTAGTGAGTGTAAACATTCACTGTGAAAGAATAGTGAATGTGGCCAATAAAAAATAGTATGTATTAAATAAAGTTTTATTCATAAAATTAATAAACAAATATAAAACCTTACTCCTTCTGTCCCAAATTATGGTATACACAACATAGGTATTCATGTTTCTTTGATACATTTTATTGAAACTCAACTGTTATTAATAATTATGATTAAGAATAAATTATACATTTAAACAAAATTGCGGGCTACGGAAAAGCACTTTCAATAAAATTTGTTCTTTACTTTTCTTGTCGTAGTGAGAACTGTGAAGTTCCATTACGCTGATGGTTAAAAATTATTTTTTAGTTTTTTGGACTCTTCTTATATAGACTACACACACCACTATTTTTATTGATTTCTTCTTAACGGATGTGATTTTGATTTTCTGCTTTTTTTGTAATTTTTCAATTAACAGAAACAAAATGCCCAAATTTGTTATGAGGAAAGACAACTATAAAAGTATTAAGAATATATATAATGTATTAAGAATATATATAAATTTCAATAATTAAAGGATTTTGAAGAAATGTATACCATAATTTGGGACAAAGGTAGTATTAAAAAATTTGTTAACAATAAGATGAAAATACTTCCTTATAAGTTTAACGATTTATGTCCAATTAATTAATAGTTGTGTTGGGATTTTGGTATTTAAGGACAGTAATTAAATAAACAATTATTTACACTTCAGCTGACCGGTTTCGGTACCCTTTATTGGACCTTCATCAGAGCTAAAAGAATCAATATCTTAACTAGTGACAGAACATAAAGAACATACAACACACATTAAACATCCACCAAATATCTACAATCTATATACAATCAAATGCTAAAACGTGCTTATAACCTTAAAAAAATTAATGTAGCATTATTTTACCTTTTATATTATGAAAATTGTTTTTTGTCAATTTTTGAAAAAATATTTGAAGTTATTAACCATCTACTCAATTGTATACAGTAATGTATCATAATTTTCGTTGGATGATCGATATCTAGACAAAATGTGAACGGATGTTTTATAATCGATCAAACATCGATTCGCCATTAAATGACTTTTTGACATAAGCTGACATTCCGCAATAATTACAGAACATCAGTATTCGAGAAAGATATTAACCTCGAACAATCAAATCAGCCAAACTGTGCAACTTTATTTACACCATTATGGAATAATGAATATATAGTCTGTTCTCTACGGCAGGAGCCGAGTAAACATTGTACCTTTCAACTTTGTAATAGGTAGGTTATATATTCAATATAATCCACTTATTACAATTCTATGGTCTGTTTGATTGATTGTTTTTAGTTTTACATCTAGATATAAGGTTTTTGTAAATCACATTTAAATTACAAACATCGGTCCTTAAATTTATACTATTTTTGTGTTTTTTTATTTCAATTGATTCTCGCATTAAACGCTTCTTTAAATTTTCTTCATGTGTCAAAATATTAATATTATTTATTTCAAAATCAAATTTGTGTTTATTCGCTATGGCGTGACTAGCTAATGCAGTCTTTTCAATATTTTTATCATTACTACAATCATTCTTGTGCGTTTGTGCTCTATTCTTAATCCAGTTCTTAGTTTGACCTATATAACATGCGGTACAGTCTAAACAATTAATTTTATATACTAAGTTGTTTTCAAATTCCTTATCTGGTCTATCTTTTACCATTGAAAAAAGTTTTTTACCTACTGTTTTATCGTTATATGTGACTATTCTAGTTTCTGGAAAATATTCTTTAAATAATCTCTCTAATTTTACAGATAAATTTACAATGTTTGGAATTTTAAAATATGTTGGTATATTATCAGTGGCTATTGTTGTTTTTAACTCTACATTTTGGGCACTAAATAAATACTTATTAATTAATATTTTTGGGTAGTTATTTTTCATTAAAATCTTTTCCGCAATCTTTAAACTATCAATTTTAAATTCCTGATCGCATAATGCGATAATTTTACAATTAAAAGATTTCACAATCGCTACCTTTTGGTGGTATTTATGATTTGAATTGAAGTTCAAAACTCTATCTGAGCTCAATGATTTCCTGTACCAAAAAATTACTGTCCTTAAATACCAAAATCCCAACACAACTTCCTTATAAGGAATATATAGAAACAGGATTGATTTATTTTTCCTAGTGATATTACTTCCTTATAAGTTCCAAGGTTGGAAACTATAATATGGATAATAAAATGGAAATTAAAAATAAATAACAATATTACAAACTTATTGCAACATGGTAATGAATTGTAGCATTTTGAATTACATAGTTTGTAATTTTTTTTCATAATATTTTGGAATGACTAAATTGTATATATAGTTTTAACTTTCACTAACCATATTCAGTGATTGCTTACATTTACTAGTGATAGTGATTTAAACATGATTTGTGGCACTTCCACTGATTATATAGTGAATTTTTACATTCACTAGTTAAAAGTTCTTTATTAATTGCTACTATAATTTATTAGATTAAGCAACATCATTGATTTATGATCACAAAAAATGGAAATAAGAACCGTTTAATAAATCTTCAAAGAATCAGTTTATTTGGAAGAAAAAAATAATTTCAATTATATAATTGGAAAGTTGTTCAATATTAAGAAAAATACATTCATCTTGATGTTTTACCGTGTCTATTTACGCCTGTTATTATTTGACTACGTTCTGTTTTTACAATAAGAAGGACTGATGATGACCTCAAACAATGGTCGAAATGTCTCCATGAATTAAATTAACAGAATAAAAGACTTGTCTCGAATTAGAACCAATAAGTGGTTTTGCTCACAAATTTGTAATTGTATTAAAACATATGACCATTTTTAAATTAGATTTTGAATAAATTTTCTTTCTATTTTATTAACATTTTTATAATTGTTTAAAACATTATATATACGTTGGTAAAACGAAAACTTGGCAAGCCCGGTTTTCGGTTTTAACCCTAAATGGAGGGTTGATGATAATTTTATAATTTTAAATGACAGTAATTAAAATTCATAAAAATAAAAAGAACAAAAAACCAGATTTATGACGCTGCTTTTATTTTAAAAGTCGGTGCAGTAAAAACTGAAAACCAGACTTTTAAGCTTCATTTACATTAATTAAATAATTAATTAAAATTTAAATCTAATTTTCTCACCAAGTTTTGAACCGATTTTTAAAATAAAAGCACTGTACTAAATCTGGTTTCTTGTACTTTTTATTTACTTTGACCTGTGTTGCCATTTGGAATAGTAAAGTTGATATCAAGCCCCCGTTAGGGGTTGAAAATAGGTAAAGTGTAAATATCTAAAAATCCATCCCGCTAAAATCAAAAATCGACCTGTTCTTCTGTTTTTTTCCTAAATTGAAGTTAAATACCGAAAACCGGGCTTCTCAAGTTTTCGTTGGACCACCCTGTATAGTTTCCGACTTACAAATATCATATTTAGAATTTTTGTTTACATTTACTTAAATTTGTCAGAATTTTTCTGACAATGTACACTTAATTTATACTCTATACATATTTATGATAAGATTATAATTTTTCAAAAAAAAACATCGCTCTTATCAATGTTTCTATCAAAGCTATAATAAATTAATTTTTTAGTATACTTAAAATTGCTACCTATAGTTTATTTCCAATTTTCTGCCACCAAGCAAATATAAGGGATACAAAAAATATTTTGTACATAAAAATAATTTTTCATCTATACCGGGTGTCCACGAAACTAGGGCCACCCCTGTAATTTCTTTATTTATGAAAATAAAAATTTGAAATTTTACTATGTTATATGGTACATATAATTATAATAAGACGCATTTATTTCAAAAAAAAAAATCGATTTCACTTGCGGTTTCACCAGAAATTATATCAACTTTTTTATTTTAAGTGTAACACCATATTTTTGTACTTATTAATAAACATTGCTAAGTTCCAAGTTTGTTAGTGATTTTTTTCATCTTTAAAAAAATTGGATTTTCTTTATGGTAATTTTTGTTAATAAAATCTATTAAAACTGCTCTTTATTATGAAATTGATTCGATCATTTTTGAAATTAATATTTATAATTTCTAAAACGCGTTTTTTACAAATACAAATATTTATTTTTTCAAACCTCAGGATAGTGGGGCCATCCCCTCTTTAGATAAAGGATTTTTTTTCGATTACAGTGATACCCAAGATGTAAGTTTAGATACTTATTTATATTTATTGATAAATTAAAAATATTTAAAAAATATTATAAAGTTAAAAAAATTAAGCTTCTATGTACTTACATTCATTATGATTAGTGGTTAGGTTAGGTTAGTTTATTATAATATTGTAAACTGAGGTAATTTTGGCCCAAATTCTGGAAAAAGATAATTTTATCTAATGTTAGTTACGAACTTTCATTTAACACATATTCTAAGTATTTTAATAGGCAGATTCTGGTCAAAATTAATGGCTTTTAATTAGAAACATTTAAGGTAACCATGGACCATGGAAATTGTCCATTACAAACAAATTTAAATTTAAAGGCATTGAAACTTAAATTATTTGACTTGAATCTGGGTATAAGTGTTAGAATACTAATTGATAACTAACAGTAGATCAAACTATCAATTTTCCGGAATCATATTTAAATTAGAATTTAGAAATTTCTTAATATTTAATAGAATTATCTTAAAGTTGTCAATATAACCTAAAAATTGCATGTATATGGCTACTTTTCTTATAACGAAGTTACAGCACTGGATGCTATATAAATAAATAACTTGACCAAAATCAAAATTAATTTTCTATAGTTATTTTAAATTTTTTATAGATCATTTTACATAGATCATAAACTGATTTTTATAGAAAAAAATATTAATTTTTTATAGATCATTTTTTAAATATCTATACATTAAATGTTTCCATCAGGAATTAAATCGGGTTTTAAAATATCAAAAGTTTAAATACTTATGTGTTTGCACCATAAGTCATAAGAATTTAAAAAATATGGTACTCGGCAAGGAGATTTTTGTTTTACGCATGATCGAGCCCAAATTCAAGCCTTCAACGCGTTTCCGGAAGATATTTTTCAGCTCAAAACTAGATACGATCCCAGAAAAAGCAGTATCGAACTTAATGCCGAGTACTATCTCGAAACGATAAATTCCTCGTTTCCATATGTATAGTTTCAAGTAGAATCAAGAATTCAAATCCTATCCAGTCTTCGATTTATTAACTTTCATTAAAAGTCCATCCAGATTTTACCACTTGATGGAGTGGAGTTATTGTAATAGTTCATGTTTTTGTTGAATTGAACTAAAATAAAATATTAAATAATATGGTAACGATTTTTATAAATTATACATGTTTTATTGCACCTAAGATATTGTGATTTATTTTAAACATTAAAATTGAATATATTTAATACTATTTGCCTATGATTAACCAAAATTGTAAATTATCCTTTTTTATTATCCAGGATTTTTCGTTAAATTTTAATCATTTAATCAAATTTTTAGAGGAACATCCGGAATATTTTTAAACTTCCCAATAATAAAAAAATCAATACAACGAATTTTATTCAAAAAGTTGATGTTATTATTTTGTTAATTAAACTAATTGGTGCAAAAACTAGCAAAAATAAAATTTGAAAATAGAGGCTTACAAAAAATATTAGATTTTTATTATTCATGAAAAAAAATTTATTATACATACTTACCTTGTTTATTGTGGTTAAAAGTAATATAAAATTAGAAATAGTGTTAAAGTAACTTTTATTTAGTGTCGTAAACTTTACAAAAAATAATAAGTTCTGCTCTTTTAATTTTGTAGTCTTTGACATCGGTTAAACTAATTCTAAGCGAATGTCTATTGTGGGTCTTCTCTAGCACAAACATTTTTTCGACATTCCTTTTCCCCTTGAGGCTTACAGAGGAACTAAAATAAATTTCATGTTCGGCACAGTGCTCGACAGTCCACTGAATGCTCGCATTATCCTGCACCGCCGTGCAGTAGAAAATTCCGTTGTTATTGAGGATTAAAATCCTGGTGCCTGGAGGAAACTGATTGTCCAGACTGCTCGCCAATTTAACGGAGGGGTGAACTATCCTAAAGTGCTTCTCGACTTCAGCATATCTACCCTTGAAGCAGCACAAAGGACACTTGTAAACGCCATGAGTGCATACCACCTCGTGTCTCCGCAAATCGCGTCCTTTTAATATCAAACCGCAACCCTCGAAACGACAGGTGTAATCGGTCAACTTGCTTAAATCCTCCAGATCGGAATTGCGCAAATTAGCCACCACCTCCCCGCAAACTCCACAAGATTCCACCTGACAAACGAAGCAAATATTGTGACCTTTCGAGCACATGAAAATTGGGGCAGTCATTGCATTCGAACAATTTTCGCACCTGATTTCATCAATTCTGAAGTATTCTTCAGTAGGGCACACTTGTTTTAAATTAAAAGTAGATTGCCTCTTCAAGTTCACCTTCTTTTCAACCAATAAAGGACCTGTAAAAACTCGACTAACCCTTCTTCGAAAAAAGTCTCGACCATCTATTTCAAAATTAATACTGCAAATTACTTCCTCTAGTCGACTAACCATCCTTAAACTTTTAGTATCGATTTCAATTTTACCACAGTTTCTCCTCACAGGGGTATAACCCTCATGCGTATCCTTACTCGTGAATGAATAATTTCCAGCTATAACTTCGAGATAATATTTAATTTTTGCAGCTTCAGCATGTTCTCCTAAAAATCTTACATAAACCTCAAGCATCCCTGACGAATCTTGAATCTGTATCAGGTAAATATCTCCACGAAAAACCATTATAATATTCTGATCTTCAATATGTTTAATACTAATCGTGAAAGTATTAATTTCCGTAAAGAATTTCCTATGCTCATCTTTATAATGGTGGTAAATTTCTTCTGCGCGCCCTTCCCATGAACAACTCCCGAGAGGAGCAACCGGGCACAAATACACGGAATTCATAACATTAAATTTAGGAACTAATTCGTTTTAATTCACACCTTGCCTGCAACTCGACTATATTAATTTTTTAAAAGCGTGCGACGCGTTGCTTTATCAGCGAATTGATAATTCCCCGTAAAGATAAAATTTGGTTATCTTTGTTGGTGTAAGTGACTCAAGGGCAAATAATTCGATCGCTTTTTGTTTTGCGCCCTTGTAATCCAGGGCTTGGGTATGTTACAATCAATTCCAACAATGCCTTGGCTCGTAATTTGCTCGAACTGATCCTCAAAATTAACTGCTTCATGCTTTCTGACCCGCGTAAGCTTTTAGCTCGCATTAGAAATTGATCACTTCAAACTAAGAAGTTTATTGTCGAGTTGGCTTGACTCGATCTGACTGCGCATTATTAATATGAGTTTACAAGGGTTCGTCTATTTATTATTTATTTTATTGCAAGAACTTTTGCATATGCACTTTTAGGGATGCAGATGTTAAATTTAATATTTTAGCAAAAACATGTATATATTACGATCGTAGTAAATATAGTATATACCTACTTTATATATTATTTACATAAAAAGTTTTTATAATATGATATTTTCCCAGTTTCTACTAAGTATTTTTTATTAGCGTGTTCTAGTTTAAAGAAAAAATGTAAAACGCTATTATTTAGAAACAGGCATTTAGCAGTAGATTGTTTTGTCAAATTATCATCCATTGTGTGCCATTTAGTAATCATGGAACGGTGGTCGAGTAAGCGCCTTTGTGATTAAATCATACTACAAATATAATGACTTTGGTGGCTGCGCAGAAGCAATTCCGAATTAATTTGGGGATGCCTCGTCACGAAAGCTTTTTCTTCTCACGTACTAAAGGATCGAATTCATAAATTTTACGAAACATAGGGGACCAAAAATATTCAAGTAAATCATATTTTTTTAGAGCTAAAAAGCATGAACGTGCCTGATTAGATATATTTTATTTGCCCTTTGCAAGAGATAACTAAGTTTATGGGAAATTTTTAATTAAAAAAAATAATTTATTTACTTGACAAATAGAAGGTGCTTTAAAGGTTAAAGGTTTCACCCCAATTTTATTAAATTTAATACCCAAATAAGTTTTAAAAATATTTTTTTTTCCACAAGAAAATACTGTCATAAGACAGCTTAATTAATCATTTTTTTATTTCTTAAACTAGTATTTTTTTACTTCTGCCTTTGTACTTGAATTAATCAATTCGTTTCGTAATTATGATGCTGTTCGTTTTTTTTTTCACTGTAGCATTCTTGATATTCCAAATATAGGAGCTTGTCCCTGGATTTGCGCAACAATTCAAAGGGATCGTTCTATTAGCTTAAAGCTTACATTGCTCCTATTAGTTGGCTCAGCGAAATTAACGAACTACCCTGAAAGTATTACCCTTTTTGAGTGAACACTCTAAAAATATTTTAATAATATACCGGGTGTCCATAAGAAGATGCCTGAGCAAAGCTACGTTTTTTTTTAAAGGAACACCAGTATATTATGACATTTTTAAATTCCATATCAAAAAATAATCAATTTGGCGTTTTGACAATTCGTGCCGAGTGTAAAAAAACTATTGACTAATCAATGAATTTGCCCCAATTCTGTTCTGGATGTTTTATTGATGGTTGAAGAAAATCCATCGATTAGTATAAGAGAACCTTCACTTAACCGCATTTTGAAAAAAAACATTGGTCTCATCAATATAATATTAAATTGCACCAGGTAATGAATTCAAGAACATAGTAGAATTTTCTGTTTTGATACAAATGGGAATTTAAAACATTAAGATTAATATAATATGCTTTCTAGGATTAATTAGTACTATTAGGTTAGGTTAATTGTAGAGTGAACTTGGAATTTTTCATAAAAAATGGAAGGAAGCTACTTGAAAATAACCATTGTAGTGATAGAAATATTGTAGTGGGCGCTGAACTTTTCTTAAACAAGTGCTAAATTATTTTTTACCCTTATAGCACAAAATGTCCTGATAATGTTTTAGAAGTATTTATATAGAATATTGAATATTCCTAGAATATTTGCCATTTAAAAATAATATTTTTGAAATATTTAAAGTATATTTTGATGAAAATATTTGCTGAATCCTGTTTGAACATATATTGAAATAATATTTTAGAAATAATTTCGAAATATTTAAAGTATATTTTGAAGCAAAAATTTGCTTAATATGCATTTCATCCTGTTTGAATATATTTTAAAAATTATATTGAAATATATTTCTGGAATATATAAACTATATTTTGAATAAAATACTTTTTAAATCATTTTCTACCTTCTACAAAATATTTAAGGAATGTAATCTCGTAACTTGTTTCGACTTTCGACCAATAAAAGATAAAATTCATAATAATAGATTCACGTGTCAAAACTCAACACGTTTTTGAGGTCCTTTTCTAATAAGTTCTTTGGTCATAATACTTTCAAAATGTTTTAAAGATATTTTAGTAATATTTTAGAAATTTATGTAAAAGATTTCTCTTTTAATTTGAATCTGAATCGCCATATAAAACGTCCACTTAAAATTCGAGGGTCACGGGTTCGAACCACGATCACTGGCACTTTTAATAAGTTATTTGAATTTGGTAAAGGAAATCCACAGAGTGAGTAAATAGACATAGCATCAGAACGTATTGTACATAGTCATAGAAGATGGTATATTTTCAACCTTTTTTCGTTTTAAATTTATCCGGTGTCCCAGTAAACATAAACATCGCAGGTTTTGTAATATTTATGTCATTTTGAGAGGTAATATGTAAACTATACTTTCTTAATATGGAAACCATCTGAACATTACAATATTTTAATGATATCACTGGCCCCCGATTTTTTAACGGTTTCTAGGTAAATTTTTGGTGCAGAATCCGAAATAGCCGTCAGACTTGTTCTATCAGCTCTAGTATTTGAGATACGCCATATTGGACTCTTTTATTTTATTCAATTATTTACATTTAATGTTATTACTATTTACTATTTGCTCCAATCGCCAGTTAAAAAAAAAAATAAAAAATACAGAGTAAAGTATTTATTTTATAAAATGTACATTTATCACTAATCTATTATAAATTTTCTTTTATAGGACTTTCTAGCATACAGTTTATGAGGACAGTCTCGCTGAAGACTCCAACAGTAGTCGGCCATCATGTGACTATCCCATCTTCCTTAATAACGATCTTCCATAGTTAAAATCTTTCCCCTTGTTCTTCACAAAAATTACCCAAGGTTTCTGGAAACCGATCTAAGTAGTTGTGGAGGTAGTGCACTTTTATGGTCATGTTACAACCGAGAATATTAAAGTTAGAAAGCATATTTTCGACTAATTCTATGTAATTCTCTGCCTTATAATTTCCAAGAAAATTTTGGATTACTGGAACAAATGATCACCAAGTTTTAGATTCGATCTCGTTTATTGATGTGATAAATTGTGGATCTTTAATTTGCTGTCTTATATGACGACCATTAAATATTCCGGCTTTCAGTTATTCAGAGCTAATCCCAGGAAATATTTAAAATAAATTTCGTAGCGAAAACAAGTTCCATTTCGATTTAAAGCCTTCACAAATTGCTTCATTAGGTCCAACATGATGTGCAGGGGTGCAAATATGATTTTTTCTCTCGTTACCAAAGGTTTGTTGATTAAATTTTCTTTTCCTTGAATCATGACATTTCTTTTAGGCCAATTTTTGTTAATCCAGTATTGATCCTTGGCTCTGCTATCCCAAAGACATAAAAAACAAGAATACTTTGTATATTCACTTTGCTGTCCAAGGAGTATGTTTACCATTTTTAGATCGACACAAATAACCCACTGATGATGTTCTTCATACTTAATTTTTTTCAGGACTTCTGATATTGTCTTATGTTCCTCTTTCATGCTGGTGGAATGACCAATGGGTATTGAGCCATATTTGTTAGTGTTATTTAAAAGGACACATTTCAAACAACGTTTTGAATTGGCAATAAAAAGACGCCATTCTTCTGGTTTGTATTCTGACAAACCCATTTTTTCCAAAAGTCATCTTATGCCGTTACAGAATACCAGGTTATTATCTTGAGAGAAAAAGTGAAGCAGATCCTTATCTCTGTTACGATAAAATGTAAAATTAGTACCTGGATAAAGTAATTTTTTTTCATTTATAATCTCGAGGAAAGTAATTTGGAAGACACCTTTGAGAGGTTCAATTCTCTAATGAGATCATTGAGCTCTTGTTGATTAAAAGCGTACATTGTGAAGATCCAGATGGTACTATATCATCTTCAGAGATTCTAGGTAGACTGTTAAATGTTGGAATGGGTAATTTCTTCGAATGCTGTACAGGTCTCTTTGACGAGTCCAGATCAGGAAATTTCCATTTTTGTTTATTGTTCCGATTAATGCCTTTAATATTTACAACACAAAAGTACCAGTCATCGCGATGGTTTATTGGTTCCTCCCATACCATTAGTACTCAAAACTTTAGGAACTTCCTCTTTCCAATTGTCAACTGTCGCAAATGTTCAACGCATGTTTTACATACGAGATGTGGAGCCCAAGATTTATCCTGGTGTCCTATGTGCACGCCAAAATAGGCGAGATAATTCATTTTTACAAAATCAGAAATTGGTTTTCTACTTTCTTTCAATGAGTATTCGCCACATAAATAACAAAAAACGTCTGGGTGATTTACACAGCTGTGCCTGTTTGTACCTGCCATTGAACGAATTAAACGTTTTTTAGCAAGAAACACCGGGAATTTACAACAAAATAATAGCACTTTACTTACGACTTTAGAAAATTTAATAAAAAACTGAAGTGACCAAGGCATGTAAGACAGGTGGGCGAATTAGTTAGTGGTGGGGATTATGCATATTTAGGAATAGGAAAACACCAAAAAACAATGACATCGCTGTGTGCACATCAAGTTTAGTGTACTTAATCTGGACGCATTTTGAGTTTAACGGTCGTGGGTAATAGCAAGTAACTGAAACCGGCTAATTATATTCTAATTTTAGGTACAAGATTTCAATTTTGACGTGTTATACCTAATTATCTCATTATTTTTGGCTTTTATCAGAACTACCTAAAATGAATTTACCTGAATTTCAAAAACTAGAGCTGCTACGAAAAAAGCCATGTATTTTTGAAATCAGCACATCAGAAATATCTAAAATCAGTTCTTACTTTTTCGACACCAACAATTCTTTTTTTCATTTTCTTGGCCTGTGTATTGCATACCTATATTTTATAAATATTTATGACCAATTTTTCTCCTCGTGACGTCACGTGAGTTGTCCCTATTCTCTCAATGTATTTCCCACCTATATGTATGCAAAACATCAATTTGTAGAATCGTTGTAGCACCCTTATCAATTAACGATTTTTTTTTCAAATTTGAAACATGGATAAATGAAATTCCAATCTGCATTTTGGCCGTTTTCAAGTTTTAAAATTCTTATTATAAATTAATGTTTTAGTCCATTGAAAATAGCATAAAATGATCATTTTCATTAATAATTTACAAAAAAATTATATAACATTTAAAATATTGAAAACGCCCAATATGGCGATTAAAGATCGCCCTTTTAAATGCAAAAATAAGTATTCCAAAAAATTTTAAATAAAAGACCTACGACTATTCCCGAAAACCCCTAAAAACGTTGCGGGAGGATTGCTCTTTTTCTCAACGGATCTGAATTTGATTTTCTGCTTTTTTTGTTTTTTTTTCAGCTAATAGGAACAAAATGCCAAAATTTGTTATGAGCAAAGACAACTATAAAACAGTATTAAGAATATTTTTTTTCTACATGAAATGATTGAAACCCATTAACGTCTTTCAATTTCAATAATCAAAGGATTTTGAAGAAATGTATACCATAATTTTGGGCCGATGTAGTATATACTTTTGGCTATTAAGTGACATGATTTGACAAAAAATATTATTTTAATATAATAAGTCAACCACTTAAATATTTATTTTCAATATTATTATTTATTAATCGGAATTTATTGATTTATTTACAGAGGTTTTAATAGCAATTTAAACTAATTACATAAATTAATTATTGATAAGATATTTACTTCCTATTTATTCTAAAAATCAAAGTTGCTGATAAGATAATTATACCGAGTGTTTAATAGCTCGATGCGTTCATTAATGGAGGTTATTGGTGATCTTAACTAAATTTATTGTTATACAATGTCACGGTTTTTAAAATATTGTAATTTTTGGATAACTATTCCATTTACATTAAATTAATGCCTAGCTATTCTAGTTAGATAGTTTATAGGTTGATAATTAATCGAGGATAGTTGGCAAATTTGAGCGTATGATTTTTAAATTCGCTTGATATTTGGGGTTTTAATGATATATTTTTCCAATGGACCTTTTTCAAAATTCCTTTCTTTTGTATACAGAAGTGTCTAGCTACCAAAGTCAAGGCTACCAAATTCTTCTTTATTTGTTTTTGTAAGTCAAACCAATTAGTCATAAGGCAACTGTAAAACATGCTCTTTATAAAAAACGTTCGCTTAGGGCCATCTCGAAAAATTCTAAAAACCTAATTGAAATAATATTTTTTCCGACGACCATATTAGAAAATCGTATGTCATTCATATTAGTGGTTTAGAAAATTTATCATTGCTACACTAGTGACTTTGGTTTTCTGTTTTGTAACTCTGAAATACTTCTGGTAATTTTCGATAGAGGTGCTACGAAGGAATTCCGAAAGCCCTCTCTTGGATTTTTTTGAACTTGCAAAATAAGGACAGATCAAACAAAAATTTATATTTAACCCCGTTAATATTACTTATTTTATTATTAAAATCATTATACATATAATCATTAATAACTAATACATACAGGGCGTTTCAGAACAAGTGTCGGATACTCTTGGAATGGATTTTTGGACCAGTTTTAAACAAAAAAACTCTAACAACTTCACCCTAACCTTTTTTTGAAAATTTACGAATTCATCTCAAGGCGGCTGCTAAAAGTAAGGTATGTACAATTCAAATAATATTACTTATTTTATTAATAATATCATTATACATACATATGTATATATGTATGTATAATTAACTGTTGTGTAAGTTTTAAATAAACTAGGAACATTTTGTATTCGTTTTGATCAGTTGCTTCCGTCAAAACAGCGCCACCTAAAATTAGGTACATTTAATTAAATAATCGATAACTTCAATGTCAGCTGATGGCAACACAGGTTATGTTATGAGTTTTTAGTTGTAACTACAAAATATTAATAATAGTCGCAATATCTCCGTGGTAATCGGAAAAATAGCGTACGCAACTCGCAAAAAAGTGAATTTCGTGCTCGTGTTATTACACGGCTAGCGCCTCATTTGGCTATTTTCACACTCGCACAAATTTCGTCACTTTCTAGCTCGTTGCGTAATATACTATTTTCCAATGCTAGCAATAAGTTAAGGTATAAACGAAGAGTGTATAGTTTAGTTTTTTTGTTGAAAGTATATTTTAAAACTTTAAAATGGCACTTCAAAAATTTCTTAAAATTTCACCTAATTTTTGGAGCGCTTATAAATTTCACAATTGGCTTTTCAAGCTAAGCGATCTCCCTCTTGGGGTCGAATGAGGAGCCAATGGGCTGACGTCAGAAGTAGGTTAGTTACCATCACTGACCAACTTACTCGTGAAGTCATTTTTGTTGGGAAAAATTAATTTGAATCGCCAATAGAACAGTTTTGGTTAAAATCTAGTTTTATTTAAATATTTATTAGTACCAATTGGTTACTATGTGTTTATTTTAAATTAATAGAATTAATTCTTGTCAAAAATCCGTCGCGCTCCATTTTCGCACTTTGTTCAGATTTTTCGGTAATAAATTTTGATAATGAAGACTTTGTACCTGTACATAATGGGGCTTTTGATGATAATTAAATCAACATGAAGTCTGGGTTGAGTGTTGGCAAAACAATGCAAGTTTGTGCGTGCACGGATGCTTATTACA
This sequence comes from Stenus bimaculatus, assembly GCA_963971135.1. Classification (NCBI taxonomy): domain Eukaryota; kingdom Metazoa; phylum Arthropoda; class Insecta; order Coleoptera; family Staphylinidae; genus Stenus; species Stenus bimaculatus. Next base: position 43,204,456 of record OZ020182.1, read on the forward strand.
AGTGCGTGAGCTTAATAAAGCTGAAGAGGAACAGAAGCGGCGGATACAAAGGTAAGAGCTTTAGTAATTAAAGTTTTAAATATAAGTGACTTTAAATAATTAAAAGACCTTACTCTGCAACATTCGCCAACTCTGCCACACGCCGCATACTAATTAATTTATTAAAAGGTCTCAACTGAAAAAAATTACACAAAACTAACCGGGTGGAGTCTTAATTTACAAATTTAATTAAATCAACCATGTGCAATCTAAATACATCCGACTGAAAGCATAGTTTCTAGGCTAGTTTGGCTCAAAAGATTAGACCATACGAAGTTGATTAAATACTTCATGTATACACTTTCCTACTTTTAGCATTAGGGCTAACTTTTTGTAACTAATTAAAGCATTCTCTGGGGACAATTTTTTTTAATTTAATTTAAATCGCCACTTATTTATTTTAATTATTTACAAGTATGTTTTTCGGTACGGTATAAATTGTTTTAGCTCGTAAAACTTTTAACCACTTCAATCCTCATTTGGCTCAAGTAAAGTCACAAAACTAATTTAATTTTTAAGCGCGCCATAAAACGTTAATTAAAAGACCTGATAAAACGAATGCGTCTATTCAAAATTCCCATGCGAAAATAATTAAAACGCACAGAACGTAAACTCGAATTACGCTCCATTTTATGATTGGACCTTATAATTTGGAACTTGATGAAAAATTTGTTGTGGAAACAAAAGGCAGTACCCATAATCACCTAACTCCATTCATCGGAATTAAGAAAGGTCTATTTTTTAGAATCCACAAATTTGTGTATTTTTGGAAATTTGATACATATTCAGTGTAAATTTTGATAAAAATTCGTCATAAAATACTTTAATTTATTTAGATACAAATATGCGGGTGGAAAGTAAATTTTTCGTGAAAAATCCACCACTAATTTTCAGGTTTTTACATATCATTATTATTTAGATTAGATTTATGTCTTTTGAATATTTGAGCTTTGATAAATTTGAAATCGCTTAAATTATCCACTTATTTATAAATTATCCTTTGCAAATATTTTCTTGTAGTCCTTTCAGTTTTATATTTCTCTTGAGTGAGTCTTCAGCCCTAAAGCAGGCTTATTTGGTGTTTGCAGAAATTTATTGCGTTACATGTTGTGTATAGCTGGGATAACACGTCATAAATGCACGTCAAAACTTGGAGCTTAATTTATGTTGTTGGGACAACAAAAAATCCTGAATGCAGACCCCTGACTCTGTTTATTCTTCAGCTATGGGATTTAGAGGTTTGATATTGTTCGCCTTTGATGTAAATTTGTCCTGACATTTCTTAACGTAGAAATTCAAAAATATATAATAAATTGTGAGTGTATGAACTTAAAACATTTTCTGATCATTTTATATCAAATTTCAAGAGTTTTGGTACACATTATTAACTAATTATAACTTAATGTGGAAATACATACTGTAACTTTACTATGAATAGCAGTGATTATATCGAATATATGTCAAGAAAGTAAATAGATTGAGTTATAGCTGAAGTGCTATTAAAAATAGTTAAAAAATTTTATAAAAAATGTAAATAGTTAATAAACTAATTACAGTGTCGTCCAACGGGAAGCCTGGTATTATAAACCCTGAGAGTCAATAAAAGTTCACGTGCTCCGCAAATAATAAATTACTCTTGACACTTGGCACTCGCAGAAGTGTGATTTATTTTTTCGATTAATCTGGATTTTGTTTCAGATTACAAGCCATATCTAAAGTGAAGAAGAACGTATCTATGGCAGTGAAGAATTGGAACTGCTGTTAAAAAAATGTGAACACGATATTGGTTGAGAACCAAACAGTACAAGAAGATACACCTTTAACAACTGGTAATTTTTGAGCCTACACATCTCGTTTTTCGGGATACAAAGATGAATATGTTGATGCTACATCAATGCAATTGTTATTTTCAAAAACTAAATATGTCTGATGAAAATGCATGATATTCGATGGACCTGCGGCCACATGAAGAAATTGAACAGCATGCATACGGTTAAAATAATCCTCTTGAATTTTTTCGCGAACTCTTTGCTAAATAGCAAGCCATCTAGGAGCCAACAAATGTTTTTGTTAGTTCCGCACCCGCATCGTTGTCACGTACTATACATAAAATTGATATGGTGTCTCAATAAAAACTTTCGGAAAGGCATTCCTAGAAATAGTTTTACAAATTTTATCGAGTTGATCCAATTACTTCAAGCCACAAGAAAAAAAGGATATAAATATTTCGCAACTTCGACAAGAAAATTCAATACCTCAGTGCAGTTTTTGTATTAATTTTGGACATGTTTAAAAGAATTTTCCGAAATTTTGCAAAAGGTATGACTTTTCCCCAAAATATGAGAACCGGTGCTACCATAATCATTAGTTATGGTTCTAAACAAATGGTTAAATTGTCCAGAACTAAAATAGAGTTTTGTACTATTGGAACGAAAACTTTTACTATAAAACCAATGTTTAGATCCATTCTACAATCCGAACCTTTTGCGAAGTCGAACTATTTTCGAACCCGAACTTTTTGCCAACTCGAACTTTCTCCGAACCCGAACTTTTTCTGAACACGAACTTTTTTCGAACCTGAAAATTTTTCGAACTTTTGCATAATGTTCGAACGGTTCGAACAATTTCGAAGTTCGAACTTTAAAAGATATTAAGTTCGTACAGCACTGCAGTAAACTCAATAAAATGGACGGTAGAAAATCGTTGGCTCCTAGTATAAATATGCATAATTTCGGAAAAAAAATAAAGTAAATTTATGTAGGAATTTAAATAGTTTTTGTAATTGTAAGAAATGTTTTAGAAAATTCCCTGGTTCCCAAGGGAGAAGAAGATCCTTCAACACTTTAAAATCTTTTGCAACAAGTTTAGATCCTATAAAATCTACAACTATAACCACGAAAGTAGAAGATAAGGCGAATTTTGAACGGGAATTACCTGATGTTAGATAAAAGTGGAAAGATGAGAGTTTAGATATTTTCAAAATAATTATTTTCACTTTGTGATGATATGTATGAGGCTTATAAGAAGTATGAACAAAGGTATTTGAAAGAAAAGAAGAAGTTGAGAAATTTAAATCAAGGCTAATATAGACGACTATCATCAACCAGGTGACAGAGTTTGGGTAGCAAACACATGAGGGGTCTAGTTTCAGAACTGACATTTTCTACTAACTGTAATTTTCAGGAAATTTCCAAAAAAATCAACAGAATAAATAACTATGAATCTTCTAAACTAATTTTTGCTCTAAAAAACGTTAAAAAATCTGTATTAATTAGGTAGCTAGGAAATTCTTTAGAACGTTAATATATTAAGTTATTTATTGACTTTACTTGGAAAATGTGACTTTTTCAATGGATATTTGGAGAATGTTACTTTTGCAGCGCTCATATAGGGAGAATATGATTTTTGACGCGAATGAAATTTAACTAGACAAACTAGATTTCCCACAAAAAAAGTCAAGTCAAATCTGGCGATCTAGCTGGCCAATTTATAGGACCTCTGCGACCTATCCAATGACCATTATACTCTCGATCTAAGATTTCTCTGGCAAGAACAGAATAATGTGCAGGGCAACTATCATGTTGAAACCACTTCAAGTTTCCATCTACGAAATATGGTCCTATTAACCTATTACCGAAAATTCCACACCAAACGTTTACACTCCATGGATGTTGTCTATCAGCTTCTCTAATCCATCATGGATTTTCAACCGACCAATAAAGCATATTATGCCGATTTATTTGACCATGGTTAGTAAAAGTTGCTTCGTCAGAAAATAGCACTCTATGAAAAAAATCCCCATTTATTCTAATCCGATCTAAGGTCCAATTACAAAAACCAAGTCTTTTTGCAAAATCAGTACCATAAATATGTTGATGCAAAGATACATGGATGAAATTTAAGAGTCTTAACAAGTCTAAGAATGCTTGTTTTCGATAATCCAGAATCGCGAGAAATTTCACGAGAACTAATATGGGTATTATGGTGAACGGAAGCTGCAACAGCAATCATGTTAATCTGTTGGATCAGAATTTTTTTAAGGGTCCACACTTCGAGTTTCTAAAAACTGTTTTACAACTCGGTAAATTGATGCACGAGATGGTAAATTATTGTCAGGGAATTTTTCAGCAAATAAATTCATTGTTACTCCCGCATTTCGACCTGAGTCACCATACAGTAAGATTATTTCACTTTTAAATAAACGCTAAGAAAACTGTAGCTAATCACTCGAAAAATCGTTTTTTCTATATTCGCTGAGGCTGAAAACGGCCCAAGAACAAATCGTTCCAACCAAAGTAGAATTCTTCTTTAGACCTCAGCAACCATCTAACATAAGCCTTATGTTTTGAATAGTATAAGGTCAATGTTTTGTTTAGTATCTTGAGGACACCACGCAATTTCGTTAAATCTGTTTGGTTATTGATTTTCGATTCAACAATACAAAGTATACTTTGAGTACTGACTATCCCTTACATTAACCTTTGACGATTTTAAAATTATAGACATAAACTTAACGAATATAGTATGTCGCTTAATCTGGAACTTTTGGAGGAGGTTTGTTTCTTTCACAGTCAATACATAAAATTAAAAGTCCTTTTTTATTTTCACTAAGTAGTTCAGAAAAGCAATGAATATCTTTTTGAGTTATAAGCTTTTGCTTTTTACTTGCAACTTGGGTTGTTATAACTCTTATTCCTAATTCTAAAGAAGTAGAACATAAGTCTGTTCTTCCTAAAACCGAAATTGTACTCAGTTTTAAAATTTTTTCGAAAATAATTGAGCTTAACTTTAATTCGGAAAGTAAGTAGGTACTTTCGTGAGCAAGTTGTAAAAAATTTCTTACCTCTGTATTTTTCAAGTTTCCTATCACCTTCCCTTTCTGCAACTGGCAACTGTACAATAATATTGCCAATATATTAGTCGAAACCTAGATATTCCTAAAATATCTACAAAAGTTTTCAAGCAAATCAATCGAAGTCTGGAATAACGTATTTTGATTGAAAGGACCAAGTGTTGCATTAATTATTTTTTGGCCTAAATATTTTCTTTTATTTCATGTCAATACATTTTATTAAAAATGAACATTGTAAATGAATTAAGTGCTTCCGGAAAATTTTTAGCTGAATGTCTTAAATAAAATAGTAAAATTTAACTATTTATTAAAAATTATATTTTTGAAATAAGCTAATTGGTGATTCCTCCCAATTTACAACCCTAATCCCTTGAATTTTTTCCTCCCAAGGTCTTAGCGTTGAGAGAAAACCATCTATGAATTTTTGGATCCTAATTATCCCTAGTAACTTACCTGGAGGAAATCAACGTAGCCAGGAAATACTAACCTCTCTTCCTTGGCTACATTTCGTTTCTAAGTTGCCGGAGTTTTCTTAGGTAGTCGGGTGTTTCACCTTCCTGACATGGAATCACAATCTTAAAAGTTCACCGAACTCAAACTTTTTAAGGTTCGAACATAAAAAGTTGGAACTGCTTGAACTTACTCTTTATAGTTCCACAAGAAAATAAAAGTTCGAACTCGAGAATGTTCGAACTTGATAATATTCGAACTCGATAATGTTCGAACTCGACAATGTATGAACTCGATATATTTCGAACTTTGCAAAGTTCGAACTCGATGAAGTTAGAAGCTAATAAAGTTCGAACTTAAGTAATAAAAACCGAGTACTTTGCTTTATGGCCGGAGGAATACAAATAATTATTTTAAAATAATTCGTATTAAGTTCTAAACGGTGATTTTAACCTACAAAAGTGTGTAAAGAATCTTAAAAAGGTTTATTTCGATTAACCATATATAACTTCGGAACTACTGGATATATGTCAATGAAATTTTGCATTTGTATCTGTTGGAAATATGACTAATTAAATGTTTATAAATAATTTATAGTAAACTATGAATTGTTGCTTGGTGATTATATATTATTGTTTATTATTGATTGATTGTTAATAAAGAGAATATCAAGTACAAGTTTATTATTAATAGATGCTAACAGGTTATGGACCCAGACACAAGTAATTAAAGATTACGGGTTTAAAAGGAGAAGAAAATAAAAAATGTATGAATCAAGTGAAAATAAATTTAATATATGCAAACTAAATAATACAAATTATCAACCTTGGAAAATTAAAATGAAAATGCTTTTAGTAAAGGAAGATATTTGGTCTGTAATTAGTGATGAAAAACCAACTGAAGTAACTGTTGCATGGAAAAATAAGGATCAAAAAGCACAAGCTAATATATCATTAAGTATAAATGATGATCAAATTGTCCATATTTGCAAATGTGCTTCAGCAAAAGAAATGTGGGATGAACTACAAAAAATTCATGAAAGAGCTAATTTGACAAATAAATTATATTTGTTAAGGAAATTATATCAGATTAAAATGTCAAAAGGACAGGAAATGCAAGATTACATAAGGATTATTTTGGAAATGGTTGAAAGACTTCGCGGAATTGGTGAAGAAATAAAGGAATTTCATATAGCGCACTTCTTTTAAGTTAAGGAAGATTATGATACTTTAGTTACAGCACTTGATGCTCGTCCAGATGAAGAATTAACTTTAGAATATGTGAAAGGTAAACTTATATATGAACATGAAAGAAAAAAGGAATCCAAAATGGATTTGGAAAAAGCTATGAAAATTTTTGACAAAAATGTCAAATCATTCAATAATATTGAATGTTATTATTGCAAGAAACTTGGACATGTAAAGAAAGATTGTTGGAAATGGAAAGCTAAAATGCAAAATAATAATGCAAAAAGTATAATGATAAATGAACCTAACGACAAACTAGAAGAATTAATGGAGAATTTTTGTTTTCAAATTAAATCTAAGAATCTGTCAAGAGAAGATTGGATTATAGATTCTGGAGCAACTTGTCATATGACAAATGTATTTAAATTCTTTAGTAATTTTCATAATTCACACATAAATATAATTACTATAGCAAATGGAAGCAAAATTGCAAAGGAATAGGTGACGGTTATCTTATATGTACTAATGAAAATACTTCAAGAAAAATACTAATAAAAGATGTATTGTTTGCTCCAGATCTGGAAAATAATTTATTATCAGTAAATAAATTGACACAAAATGGATTGACAGTTATTTTTAAAAATGATAAGTGCAATATAGTAAAAAATGAGGAAATTATTGGAACTTGTGAAAATGTAAATAATTTATATAAATTAGTGTACAAAAGGATCTCAGAAAATGTAAATATAATAAAGAATGTTGAGCATTATAATTGTATTCATATTTGGCATCGTAGACTTTGTCATAGAGATCCTGAAATTATAAAAAAAATGAATATAAATAGTTTGGTTAATGGAATAAATTTAAAAAACTGTGGAGAAAAAATAATTTGTGAAAGTTGTATTAAAGGGAAATTAAGAAGAAAATCTTTTCAAAAAGTCAGTAATTTAAAAAGTTGTAATCCATTAGGTAATACACAGTGATTTATGTGGTCCAATGGAAACTCAAACACCAGGAAAGAAAAGATATTTTATGACACTAATAGATGATTTTTTTCGATATACAACAATATATCTTCTTCATGGAAAATATGAAGTTTATGAAAAATTGGAAGAATTTATAAATTTTGTTAAAAATAAATTTTGGTAAAGCTCCAAAAATTATTAAGACAGATAATGGAAGAGAATATTTAAATCCAAACTGTATAAATTTACTTAATAAAAATGGAATTAAATTTGAAACTACAGTTCCATATTCTCCAGAACAAAATGGTGTGGCTGAAAGGAAAAATAGAACACTAGTAGAAGCTGTTAGGTGTATGTTAATAGATTCAAAATTGCCAAAGAAGTATTGGGGAGAAGCAGTAGTTACAGCATGTTATTTTCAAAATCGTATTCCAAATAAAGCGATTGAAAGAACATCTTTTGAGTTATGGAATGGATTTATACCAAACATTAAACATTTAAAAGTCTTTGGTAGTAAAGTATTTTCCTACATACCCAAACAAAAACGAACTAAACTTAGTTCTAAAGCTGATGAAAGAATATTTGTAGGATATTGTGAACAATCAAGAGGCTACAGAATTTTAGATATTTGTACAGACAAAATTACAATCAGCCATACTGCAATTTTTGATGAAAAGATGAATGATTATTTAAATGAAAATATAAAATATAAAAGTAAAGAAAACTTAATGGAAATAGATTTAAAACTTAATGGAAATAGATTTAAAACTAAATAGTACAGATAATGATATGGAAAATGCTAAAATTGAAACGGATCAGAATTATAATTTAGAATATGTAGAAATTGAAAAAGAAAATAATGAAATATGCCAAGAAAGTGATGTATTATGTCAAGAAAGTATTGTATGGCAAGAAAATGATGTATGTGAAGAAAGTGATGTGTGTCAAGAAAATGATATAAGTCACAAAAATGATGTACGTCAGGAAAATACAGAAATTGAACAACAAAAATTAGAACTTATGGATAACAATTTCGATAATATAAATGAAATCAGAATATCCAATAGAAGAACGAAAGGAATTTCACCAGAGAAATATGGATTTTTAAGTAAATTTATACCCGAAGAACCTGAATCTTAGGGAATTGTTTTACAGCTACCTAAAAATGAAAAAGAATGTTGGATTGAAGCAGCAAAAGAGGAATATGCATCATTACTTGAAAGAAAAACAGCTATCGTTTGTAAGTGGACTTTTAAATTAAAACAAGATTTGGATGGAAATATAAAATATAAAGCTCGTCTAGTTGCAAATGGATACAGTCAAAAATATGGTGAAGACTATGACATGACATTTGCTCCAGTTGTTAAATATACAACTATAAGGATATTATTATGCATTGCAACATATAATAATATAAATGTAAAACATTTTGATGTGAAAACTGCGTTTCTAAATGGAGATCTAAATTAAGAAATTTATATGCAACAACCAGAAGGTTTCCAAGAGGAAAAGAATAAAATTTTAGTCTGTAAATTAAATAAATCTCTATATGGACTAAAACAAGCAGCAAGAAGTTGGAATTTAAAAATTAATAATAGATTTAGGATTTAAACGAGACGATCAATGTTTATATACACAATATTTAGATGAAAAATGGTTGTATATTTTAATCTACGTTGATGATTTACTTATTGTTCATGAAAATGAAGATTACATAAATGATATTGCAAATAAATTAAATAATTGCTTTGAAATAAAAAAACTAGGAAACATTTCCTATTATCTAGGTATACAAATAGAAAGGGATATATCTGGAAATTTTTTATTAAACCAATCAAAGAAAATAAGAAAAACTATAGAAAATTTTGGTTTATCAGAAGCAAAAGGATCATCAATTCCAATGTGTCCAGAATACATAAAATTAAAGGAAGAAGGTATACTTTCCAATAATACCAAATATCAAGAAGCAGTGGAGGTTTTATTATATATGTCGGTAACAGTTCGTCCTGATATAGCTGGAGTCATGAGTATACTTTGTAGAAGAGTGAGTAAACCTAGAAAATGTGATTGGAAAGCAATTAAACAGGTTATAAGATTTCTCAAAGAAACAGAAAATATAAAATTGAAAATTTCCAAAGATAATTTAAAATTGATCGGTTATGTAGGTGCTGATTGGGGAGGTAATATTCAAGATAGAAAATCAACAATTGGATACTTATTCAAATTGGGAAATAATACAATATCTTGGTCAAGTAAAAAACAACCAATAGTTACATTGTCATCAACGGAGGCTGAGTATATTGCAGCTGCTCTTGCAAGTCAAGAATTATTATGGATAAGACAACTTTTAAGAGATTTTGGAATAAATGAAGTAGGTGCTACCAAAATATATGAAAATAATCATAGTAATGAAAAATTTCATGCAAGAACTAAACATATAGATATAAAATGTCATCATATTAGAGATTTATATCAAAAGGAAATTATAGATTTTTCTTATATTGATACTAAAAACAATGTTGCAGATATTTTAACAAAACCACTAGCGAAGATCCAGTTTAATGTATTACGCAATAAATTAGGACTCACATATTAATTTGTCAAGAAGGGGTGTTGGAAACATGACTAATTAAATGTTTATAAATAATTTATAGTAAACTATGAATTGTTGCTTGGTGATTATATATTATTCTTTATTATTGATTGATTGCATAGATAAAATAGATAGCTAACTGGGATACAAAATTTTCGGACATCAAAAATAGCGTCATCTGAAAGTATTCCCCCGCAACCATAGATAAAATAGATAGGTAACTGTAATACAAAATTTTCGGACAGCAAAAATAGCGCCCTCTGATAGGGTTCCCCGCAACTTTGACGTTTAAACGGCGGGAGAACCTTAGATATTTTGTAAAATTAGTTTATCATTTTAAAATATATTTAATATTTCCTTTTTAACAAATATTGTCGTTTAGAATATTTAATAAAAAATAAACATTTTTCTGCACTTGAACATTTAGCTATTTGAACAAATAGAAACAAATATAATTAAGTGGTTAATATTTATTTATGTTTCTGTACATGAGTACATTTTATGGATACTTACAAAACATTTAATATTTAATTTCAAAAATAAAATAATTTTGAGGTCCTGTGCTGGTGCTGTTTGAAGAGTTGAAGGGTACTTGGGATATTTAATTTTTACAACAGTTGCAAATCACTTCTTCAAGTTCCAAGTTAGAAATTATTCTTGGTAAAAATTCACTATTGGTTGTATATCAGGCCATAATACTTAAAATTTTAACACAAAAACACACACCGAAAAGCCCAAAAATAAGAACGATGTTAAAAATACTAGTATGACGGTGACATTACTTCCAAAGATTACTATAAAATTAATTTTTAATTTAATTATTTTTTAAAATAATGCGAAGTCAAGAAAATTAAAGAAAAAAATCAAAATGTAATAGATTTTTTTTTACTTTTGAATACTTGATTAATTTATCCAAATTTTTATTTATTTTATATTTTTTGATTAAGGGGAAGTATAGAGGTGTAAAAAAAGTTGTCTAAAAAACTAATAAAGCAGCGCCATCACGTAGGGGTCCTCACGAACTTAGGGAAAAAACTTTTAATATGGGAGATTCCCTACCCTGATTGATTGTTAATAAAGAGAATATCAAGTACAATTTTATTATTAATAGATGCTAACAGTATCCAAGTATAAACGACCTTTCAATGCATTTACTTAAAATTCTGGCTCTTCAGTTAAATAACATCGCGAAAGCGTTATACAATGCGCAAACCAACATTTTCTTCAAACCCGATCTATTTTCGAAATCGAACTTTTCCCGAACCGAAACTTTTTACGAACCCGAACTTTTTCCGAATTAGAGCTTCTTTCGAACTTTTGCTTAATGGTCGAACTCCTCGAAAATCGTTAGACTCCTCGACTCATGAATCCCGACTCTGACTCTCCGTCCCTGATTAATGAGGCTTTTGCTTGAATTTGTCAAAAGGTGGAGAATGTGAGACATCCATTAAGTGATGCCTCTACAAGTTTTATTTAAAAATTTTCTTTACGTGGCGTCGAGATGACCCATATGAATATATGTATGTTAATATAGCCTCTAACTCATTTAGTCTGGAATTTTTCCTAACGATTTAGAACTAGCATCCATTTCACCGGAATTCAAGAAGGGAGACTCGTCTGATATAATAAACTCTTAAAAATTTTCGAATATGCTATATGTTGGACCGATTGGAAAAGTTTCTGCTAAAATGAAATATTCTATCTGATTCTTGGCATAGCTTCCGCTCTGGAAAGTGAACCTAATCTACATTAATCAGCAGAACCCAATGGTAATTTTTTGTGACCTGAGTCGTGCTTTTAACTGTGTACCACATCCTCGATTGATTGTTAAAATAGCATAGCTGGTGAATGGTTTGAATCATATCTATCAAACAGACCGCAGTTTGTCGAAGTGAAATTTAACACCATGTTTGGCTGTAAGGAGTAAGCACGGTCAATGGAACTTCCGGTTACTATGGCGGTTCCTCAAGGACTGTTATAAGGTCCCGTTAAGTTAGCTTATACATAAACGACATTGTAATAATGTATTCTTGGTAATGTACGCAGATGAAAAACGTAATGAATGGTTCTCCGCTAACAAGATGTTTATCAATAGTATATTGTTTTATAAGGAGTAAAAGAAGTACTTTTTGTGGCGAGCATGTAGGTTTGCGGGACGAGCTTTGCGAGTCCCGCGGATACATGCAAAATCTCCGTGGTTGTCGGAAAAATAGCGTACGCAACTCGCGAGAAAGTGAATTTTGTGCTCGTGTAATATCGTCACTCGGCTAGCGCCACGTTCGGCTATTTTCACACTCGCACAAAATTCGTCACTTTTTCTAGTTCGTTGCGTAATATACTATTTTTTAATCTGTTGAAACTATCATAATTTTATTATAATCGCATAAAAAAAGAGTACTGTAATTTAAAAACAAAAAAGACATTTTATATTTCTGCATTTTTTTTAATAGATTAAAGCGAATAAGGGAACCACTTTTAGAAAGTTACTTTTATATTTTAAGATAATAGAGGTTATATTTTTAAATAATAACACATTTGGTTGAGGTCTGTTGAGGTTATTGGAATTGAATATGGATTTTTAAATTAATCGTCCACATTGGAAAAGAAAATCGGGCAGATAATGCAACATCTGCTCAACGTTAAAATTGATGGTATTAAAATGCGCATGTAATTCACTATAAGCGCCCAACTCTAGGGACCCTAAATGGCAGTTGAACTACTTCCATCAGTTTCTAATTGTGATTTACGAATGAAACTCACTCGTCCAACAGTTTCACCAAAATGAGATGCAACTAATGAATTAAAACAACCCCTAGAACGAGGTATAATACCTTGCGACACTAATTTTTCCGCTTTAAAAGTTTAATTTCCTTTTGAGGAGTATGAATGGGCGCGAAGCAAATTTTTCCGCAACTTTTTCATGTTTTAGTTTATGACGGTGAATAAAGAGGAAGCGGATGGGGCGGGAAAGTCCCGCTTTCCCACTTTATTATTTTTTATGCTGGCCAAAATGTTGTATTATCATACAAGCCGACGTATACAACTAAATGGGTTTTCATTTTCAAGACAGCTAGGGTTGACATTATCGCCTAAAATATGACCTCGGTGATGCAAAGAGTTGCTTTTAAAACTGTCTTCCTTCTTTTACCACATAAATTCAGTTAAAAATATTGTGTTAACCAAATTTTAATAAAATAATTTCGAATTTAACTTTGTCACCAGTAAAATAATTTATAAAAGAGAAATAATGAAAATTTTACTTTTTTTCATAGTAATTAAATAAAGTTATTACTTAATTTTGTAGTTTCGATGACAATTGTTTTATACCTATGATATTTTTTTTATATTTCCAAATTTCTCCATTATAAAAGCAATTTTATTCACAGGCACATAAAAATATGTTTATTTAAAATAAAAAAGGGGAAATATGCGTATCCGTTTGTATTTTTCGAAAGATTGGGTCCTTTATCATAATCTTGTAACTTAAAACGCCCGTTTCGTCCTGAAACATTTTATGTTTAAGTTTTATTATAGTTCCTCGCTTAATATACATTTATGGCTGGATCTTGTGGAAAAAGGTGAGGGAAGCTGAAATATTTGAAATGTGCAAGCAGCACATTTCATGTTAACATTAAATTTGGGTTATACCAAAGGACACGTAAAAAATAAAAAGTTAAAAGCCCCTACCTTCAGAGTATTTTAATTAAAAATTTATTTAACAAAATTATTTATAAAATAAGTAATGTAAAAATGTAATGCATTTTCATATTATATGTAAACTCTGGATTAAACCCGAGATTAAACCTTACACTACACAAGGAATAATTTTATCATTAATGTAGATTATTTTTACATACATAATATATTCATAAATACTGATATTTGGGTATTATTTTAACAACTGCTTATTTTTCGTAGAAATTACGTGATTTATCAATATTACAAACAATCTTAAAAATTGTTTAAAAGCTAATTTTAAATTAAATATGTACTAAACTGTTGCCAGTTTAACTTGCTTTTAAAATGTTATTAAAATACTTTTGTTTGGTTTTAATTTTTATTACAATAGAAATTCATGGTGAAAGTTACATTAGAGTTAACAAAGACAAAAGAGGTAACATTTAAATTCATAATTTTGATTAAAATTAAAAGCTTTTAAAAATTATTACAGCTTTGTATCAGTAAAATTTCCTGTTCTGTTTTTTATTATTAACAACTAGTTTTATACATATTTTAATGGATTTTTAGCTGTTACATTATTCAGTACTTTAATGAAAATGGATAAATCACCGCTGCCGAAACCGGAAATAATAAAGTACGTACCAAAATTGGGAGAATTAGGCACAAAAATAACCGGAATAGTTGCAGTCGATAGACGCCCTAGCGCGGGAAGTTCGCTGAAAATTTTAATGGGTGGAATAGACTTTTCCTTCGTCATTATGAGCGTTTGTAATAAGCCTGGAAATGGTTACGATTATGAAGTCACCATTTACGGCACCAAGTAGTCTAATTCAATGAATTTTTAAATATGGTAATAAAATATTGAACTAATTTTTGTACTTTTTTAATAACATAGATTACAAAAATTTAACCAATATTTAAATTTAATAAATAGCATATACATACAGGGTGTAACTAAAGTAATGCATAGTAGGCGTAACTTTTTAATATAAAGACTTAATAACAAAAGTTTTCAGTATACCGGGTGTCCACGAAATTATAGCCACCCCTGTAATTTCTTTATTTATAAAAATAAAAATTAGAAATATTATATGGCATAAAAAATCTCATTTATTAAACTAAAACAATTTAGATATAACTTTCGGTTTCACCGGAAATGACATCATCTTTCTTATTCTAAATGTAGCACCCTATTTTTTGTACTTATTTTTAAACATTGGTAAGTTTCAAGTATGTTTGTGACAACAAATTTTTTTTTTTTGAACTTCCAAAAAAGTTTTATATTTATATTTTGGTATTTTTTTTATTAAAATCCATTAAAACTACTCTTAAATAATTTAAATAGGTACCTACATTAAATTTTAAATTATGCAATTCATTCGACAGATGTCCTTTGTGGAAGAAACTCAATAATTTTAAGAAAGCAGCAAAAAGAGTAGTACTTCGTCAAAATTGGACGAATTAAATATAAAGAAAAAACAACAAGTAATATGATCTTATTTCTTTTTATGCTTCCAGTGGACTAGATGGCTATCTAGTCCACTGCTATCTTAGTGTGCTTTCTGTATTAGTTCCAAATTGAAATCTAGATGGCCATCTAGTGCACTGGTATCGGACTGGGCTTTTTGGATTAGTTCCAAAATTGAAATCCAGATGGCGGAACTTAACTTCTACGCAGAGACAGTATTCGGTGTTTGCCTTATAAGCGAGCCAACATTTCAACTGCAGCAAATCAAGTCGTGCTTTGTGGGGTCATGACTAAAAGGCCCTATACACTATCAAACAATTTGCGCAATGGTGGGTGTTGTGCAAACATGTTGATAGAGTATGGCGATGTTTGAGTTGTTGCACGTTTTGTGGTGTAAATTCAAACCTTTTTGAAATAATCGGAGCGTTGCGCAATATGTTTGACAGTGTATGGACGGGTTTGACGTTTGATTGTTATAAATTATAAATATTTTTTTGCACTTTCTATATATAATGAGCTAGTTTAGTCCTTATTGATAGAGACTAAAACGTCACATTTCCTGTCTCTTGTCAAATTTTACTTTACTCCCTGTCTTGTCATTACTTTACTCCTTCCCACGTCATTTGTCATCACTTTACTCCCTCTCACGTAACTTGTCATTAAAAATTAAAATTAGTCATAATCTTGTAATTTGTCTGAATTTGCCGCGAAATCACAATCGTTGCAAACTTCAGTCTAGTCTAAACACCACCAATATATTGAGTGAATTCTAACCTCTAATAAATTTATTTGGTTTGGTTTGGAAGGGAACTTGATTTTTATTCTGGGGTCGGGGATTGTATTATGTACGGTTTATTATTTTATAGATTGATACTAAATTTTAAATTTAAAGGTGTTTTAAGTGTACACAGAATCGATTCAATCAATTAGTTAGATCTGTAAATGTGGCAAAATCTTTTAAACTTGGTAAACTTTATTCCTGCATCAAAACTTACCTACTTTGTTTATTGTGAAGTTAATTATTATTGTTTTAAATTTATAAAATCAATTACAATAATTATAATATTAATCTACAATTATCTATATTTTATGAAAATTGCTGTATAAATCATTATGACGGGCGAATAAAAATATCCGTCGCCGTCCGATGACAACCGATATTAGTCACAGCGATAGCCATATAATTAAATTATTGTGGAAACCTATTAAAAAAGTGCAAAAAATTCTATATGCACCGAGGTAGTAAAGTGAATTTAATCCCTCCTCTGATTGCTTCCCTCGGCTTTGCCTCGGGAAACAAAACATCGTCGGGATTAAAATCAGTCACTTTACTACCTAGGTGCATAAATAACTATTATCCTACTTGGTTCCTTTATTGCTCTTCTCATAACAATTACAAATAAAATCATAACAAGTAAAGTTTAACAAGATCTGTTTATTGATTAAAATGGCGTCTACCAAAAACTAAGGAATTTTGGCGTGAGTTTATTGGTATGGCGATTTCTACGATCAGATTCGGCTGCTGGTGCGAATTTATGAACTAAAAGATACAGTAATCCTAACCAATCATAACCTGATAAAATTTGACAATTACTGTATCTTTTAGTTCAAAAACTGCCATAGACAACCAACAGCGCCCTCTCTTGGTAACCGAAATTCCCAATTCATTGGGAGTAGACTTCTAACATTCGAACTTGATGTTTGCGCAACACTCGTCTTCAACGATGTTTGCGCAACAGTGTATGGTCGCTGTAAAATTTTGTTTCTGCAACAGGATATTGTGCAAACATGTTTGTGCAAACTGTTTGATAGTGTAGGGGCTCTTTTAGAGTAAGCAGTATGACATGCGGATGAGTCCAAATGAGGGCGAAACACGTGTCAAATGTACATGTCTCTGGTGCTCGTGAGATATTGAAATCCACTCTGATTAAAGGTGGATTAAGAATAATTATGGTCTTATTATGGTTTTGCTCATAACTTTTTTTCCATTGAAGTTTTTTTTTTAAATTTATTTTTTTTTTTTGGTACACAGAAGAGTCCTGTGGCTACCAATTTTCTCTTTTCTTATTTTTCTAAGTCAAACCAAATAATCATACTGTAGCAGTATAATGGCCTCTTTACAAAATACGTTGGCTTAGCGGGATTCTCCACACAGATAAAAAACTAATTAAAATAATATTTTTTTTCAACACTAGCAATAAGTCATAGTATAAACGAAGAGTTTCCCGTTTCGTTTTTTTGTTTTAAGTATATTTTTAAACTTTTACAGCATTCCAAAAATTTCTTAAAATTTTACCTAATTTTTGTGATGCTGTAAAAAGTTTAAAAATACACTTAAAACAAAAAACGAAACGGGAAACTCTTCATATATACCTTATCTTATTGCTAGCGTTGGAATAAAATATTATTTTAATTAGTTTTTTATCTGTGTGGAGAACGCCGCTAAGCGAACGTATTTCGTAAATAACCCGTTTTACTGCTGCCGTATGAGAATTTGGTTTCACTTACTAAAATAAAAAAAGAAGAAATTGGTAACCACAATACTCATCTGTGTACCAAAAAAAGAAATTTTAAAAAAGCTCCTATGGAAAGAAAGTTATGACCAAAACCGCAAATATCAAGAGAATTTAGAAAATCAAGCGCTCAAATTTGCCGACTATCGCCTTAACATCAGTCAAATGGCGTCTAAAAGCAGTTTCTCCTTTCTGACTCATTTTACATTTATATTCAAAATAAAACTTGTTGGAAGATAAACTAATTATCAAGTAGTTTTATGTAGTGATGATAAACAAATAAGTATTGTCTAGTATTGTCATCAGTTAGTAGTGATTGAATAAATAGTTAAAAACGTTTACTTCTTCAATTCATATTATAACAGGTTATGGGCCCAGGATAAATTATATATTAAAAGTTCTATATATATATACAGAAGATTTTATAATTAAAGATTATAAAATGTCTCAGGGTGTACCTATGATTGATAAATTGAGAGGAAGAGTAAATTTTAACAGTTGGAAGTTTGCTAGGAAAACTTATTTGGAACATGAAGATTTATGGAATTGTATAACTGGTGAAGACAAAGATGAAAAGAAAAATGTGAAAGCAAGAGCAAAAATTATATTGTCTGTGGAAACAGTAAATTATGTGCATATTGAAGAAACCAAAACAGCAAAAGAAGCTTGGGATAATTTGATAAAAGTTTTTGAAGATTCTGGCCTTACTCGTAAAATTAGTCTCCTAAAGACATTATTGTCAACAAAATTAGAAAATTCAAATATTGACGAGTATGTCAATATAATAATTTCTACGGCAAATAAATTAAATGGAGTTGGTTTAAAAGTAAATGAGGAATGGATAGGTTGTATATTATTAGCTGGTCTTCCTGATGAATATAAGCCAATAATAATGGGTCTCGAAAATTGTGGATTGAATATTACAGGAGATTTAATTAAAACGAAATTATTACAAGAAATCAAAAATCAAAAATGTGGCAAGAAAGCCGATAATGAAGCTGTATTTTATGGAAAAACTTATAACAAAAACAATTCTAAAAATTATGGAAAGAATAAAGATTCTAGATGTTTTAATTGTAATGATTTTGGTCATAGTCTAATCGGCGGCGAAACTAGGTCTAGTGTGATAAAACTTTTCAAGGTCGTATACATAATTCGTTACTTCATTGAGGGGGGAACACAAAATGGCACTGCTGCCACGTGTAGACCGAACGCCACTATTATAATTTTTTTATCAAAATTTTTATTTTTTTCTAATGTCTAGTATCATAAAACTTCAGGATTCTGATTTCTTCGAGCGACAGGGGAGGGTTAGGGCTATAAAAAAATGCGGTGCTGCCAGTCTCCGATAGAACGCTTATCAGTGGCAGCAGGAAAATAAGAGATCCCACAAATTCGATTTTCAAAAATTGGCAACCACTATTACAGACGTCTCGTAAAAGTGGTTGCTTATTTTAGAAAATGATTCCCACTTTCGGGTGGCTGCCTCGGTTCCTGTCAGGTTTGGGGGCATTTTTATATAGCCCTAACCCTCGCCTGTCGCGAGGAACGAGGAATAATCAGAATACTGAAGTTTTATGATACTAGATATTAAAAAGAAAATAAAACTTTTGAAAAAATTTTTTTAGTGACGTTCGGTCTACACGTGGCAAGAACCGAGGCAGCAACCCGAAAGTGGGAATAGTTTTCAAAAATAAGCAACCACTTTTACGAGACGACAGTAATAAGCAACCACTTTTACGAGACGTTAGTAATAAGCAACCACTTTTACGAGACGTCAGTAATAAGCAACCACTTTTACGTGACGTCAGTAAAAGTGGTTGCCAATTTTTGAAAATCGAATTTGTGGGATCTCTTATTTTCCTGCTGCCACTGATAAGCGTTCTCTCGGAGACTGGCAGCACCGCATTTTCTTATAGCCCAAACCCTCCCCTGTCGCGAGGAGAAATCAGAATCCTGAAGTTTTCTGATACTAGACATTGGAAAAAAATAAAAATTTTGAAAAAAAAATTTTTATAGTGGCGTTCGGTCTACACGTGGCAGCAGTGCCATTTTGTGTTCCCCCCTCAATGACGTAACGAATTATATGTACGACCTTAAAAAGTTTTATCACACTAGACTTAGTGTCGCCGCCGCTTCTACTATCATAAATCATTTAATTGTCCAAAACCTAAAAAATTTAAAACTCAGCAAAATCAGAATTATCAACATTCTAATTTTAAAGGATTTTGTAAATCAGCTATTGAAAATACTAATAAAAATAATAATTGTTATAAGTGGTTTATTGACTCCGGTGCTTCAACTCATATGACAATGAATAAGGAATGGTTAGTGAATTTCCATCCAATAACTAATAATGAAATAATCGTTGCAAACAATGAAAGATTATCAATTGCTGGTCAGGGTGATGTTTATATTTGTATTAATGGTAAAAATGGGCTTGAGACTATTAAAGTGAAAAATGTCATGTATGTACCAAACATTTCAACAAACTTACTTTCTGTAAGTGAAATGGTGAAAAATGGGTGTAAGGTAATTTTTGAAAAAGATAGCTGCAGAATTATGAAGGAAAATGAAGTTTTAGCATTAGCTGTTCTAAAAGATGACATGTTTTTTTGAATTATGTCAGAATTCAAAATAATTTGATGTTTAACAATAAAAATGTTTATGAAATTTGGCATAGAATGGGTCATATGAATATAAATAATTTGCAATTATTGCAAAAGTGTGGTTATCTGAAGAACACAGATTTTTGTGAATATTTTTATTTGAAATTTTAAATTACTTTCAATTCGTGAATTTAATAAATTTTCTAGAGAATTGACTGTATATGGAATTGTTAATTGTTGACAAAAATTTATTTGAAAATAAAAGACTGTGAGCTTCGATAAAGAAAATTGTATTAACAAAGAAAAAAGTAGAGACTATCTTTTATAGTTTAGGAGTTATAGCGGAGTAAATTTTATTTAAACTGCAAAAATGTAATAACGTATTTAATAATTCTCCTACTAAAGTATGATTTTTTTTTATTTTCTGTAAACCATTTCATACTGCTTCGAAAAGTAGAGCCTTCTAAATTTACACATTTTCTTAAGAATAATAAAATATTATTAAATTATTTACTACTATTTCAACAATAATGGATTAAAATTGAAAGTGTTACTAGTAAAATTGTTCATTTGAGTTTAAATTTCTTTTTTAGATTTTCTTAAGACCAATAAAATTAGAGAAAAACAATAAACTTTATACGTCCAGTTTTATTAGGAGTAGGTACGTGTAAATGTACCAATAAGGCTACATATTTCGCTACATACAGACTCTCTTTTGAAAATACATCATCTGTTGCTGTGATTTCTTTTAACCTCTAGTTTATTTTATATTATTTTATTGCGTCTATGTGCTATTCGTATTATTATAATTTTTTAAATTTATTTAGAAAGTTTATACCCGATGATGGAGCATAATGTTCAGAAATCGATTGCATTTTAATAAGCATGATGAGCAAAAATTGTATGTAGCCTTTTTGGTACCAGCGAGTCCTGTAAATGCGTACGAGCCATAGAAAACCACTTTTGCTCCGAATAAAACATGCTATTTTTTCTTCAAACATCGATTATTGAAAGTAAAATTGATTATTTTCTATTGAATATCTATTTTTGATTTTAATTTAAATGTTTTAAATATAATTCCACGAAAAAGAAATTGTGATTGATGTTTTTGCTTGTGTTTTTGATCATAAAAACTTTTTTTCGAAAGGTTTTTTTTAATATTCTTCTTGAGGTACAATCTTAAATCATCAGGCTAAAAGTTTTTTCAATTTTACTCTTTGTAAAGTAAAAATTGCGCGTATGTTACTATTTTCTTTAAAAACAAACCCAGAAAAACTATTTTTGATTTTTTCAAAGTTTATTTCGAAAAGAATAACTCAAGGCATGTTTTGTATTAAATATAAATCATAAATAAAGCATTATATCATCATTGCTGGAAATTTAGAAATTTTATTGCACATTTAAAAATCACACTAATAAATATAAAATAAAAATATACGAAAAAGAAGGAAATCTCAACGTTCTCTTAAAAGTCTAGAAAAGATATGTGAAAACCGATTTTCGTTTTCTTGATGTACTATCTTTCAAATCACCTATACCCAAAATACACCGACTATCCTCTTAAGCCAACGATTTAATTACTAATATTGAAACTTTTTCGTCCAAATAAACATACACTATGTACTGGGATTTTCGGCTTTTCGGGACTTTGGGGTAAATAAAACCGAATAAAGCCGAAAATCCCAGTACATAGTGTATATTTAATTACTGCAATACTTATCAACAATTTGTTAAAAAAAATTTAGTACCTGAGGCAACTGTAATGATACATTTAAGTTTTTAATACATTTCATGCCACTAACATTTGATAATTACAGGAATAGGTTAGGTATGAATACAAACTATGGGGCAATTCTGAACAAAAAATGTTAGCCGTAACAGCGTTGTTAAATTTGACAGTCACCCTTATGTCAGAAAATCGTTATTCTGTAAACTTTACTGTAACGGCTATCTAAAATAACGTTTTCAATGTTACAATACATTGTACAACAATATAATGTATTATTTTGATCGATTAAAGTTAAAAATTGTAAAAGATTTGTGTATGTTTTTGAAGCATTTAAATTTTTAAAATACAAAAAAAGAAAAAACATAATTTTCGGGGCTACCCCCAAAAAAGTCCGATTTTGTGGAAAAATACAAAAAGGGTTGTATGTTGTATTTCCACCCCCTTAACAGATGGGTACAGGCGGGTCGAAATCGCCTTCTTCAAAATATTACTAAAATTTGGAGCATTTCGGAGTGAACTTAACTTTGGGGCCGAATAACGTTTTTCGATTTGGCCCATCAAAAAGTGGCTTTTACAGTTTTGTCTCCCTGCGCAAAAAACAGTATTATATTGATGCCTCCAAAATACAGTTTAGGACACATTTTTTAATGATTTGTTAAGGAATTCTTTTAATTCTAATTTATTTTAAGAAAATAAGTACTTCTATGTTTATTTAAAAGCTAAAAGAAATTTGAATGAATAGTTTAATGTTTTTACAACACAAGATACAAAAATACAAATATTATTAAATAACACTAAATTAAATAAAAACCAGATTAAAAACAATTACTAGAAGAAAACACGTAAAATTTAGTTCAAATTATAGCCACAGAGGGCGAACAGCGCCATCTGTAAGTAGTTAAAATTGTCAATAGCGGCAGGAGAAATGCTAGTCATTAAGAAAAATTATTTATCAGGAAGTAGATTTGTGGATATTTTGAATTCTTCTGATTGTCTGTATTATGATTGTCGGGATTTTGACTTAGACCACAACGTAATATAGTCACTCAAATTTAATCAGGCAATACAGATTTGATTGACAAAACATTTAATAAAGTTATTTATTCATTTCAATTAATTATGATTTGTTTATAAAAAACTTTCAAAAACAAAAAAAAATCACTATAATGTCACTTGGTAGAAGACAGAGGTTTTACTTAATATAAATATTTATTACTACTCATGAAAAATACATAATCTACATAACATCATTTTTTTTAAGACTTACTTTACAATATTGTACGACCGTGGACTATTATATCTATTGCTTTGCTGTGTCAATGTACAGTTGGTCCCAGCTGGAAGTAGAACAAAAGTAATCACGATCGCGTATTCTTTGTCCTACTTCCAGCTGGGAGCGACTTTACATACTTGGGGACTTCTTTGGGACAACACTTGTCGCACCCCAAAAACCCGTTCTGGGCGGTTGTTCGAATTGAAGTCCTCGTTTTTTGGGTTTCTTTGACTATCGTCCCGGATAGTGTATTGTCAGCATTTTCTCAACCGCAACCTAGTTTCGTAATTTTTGCACTTTCGGTTGTTATACATTTCGAAATTATGGAGCGATTGTAATTTCTAAAGTCGGACACCAATATACAGGGTGCTCTCCATTATATTCCTTTATTAAATAAAAGTACATAACAGGGCATCACTCCATCCGTTCCTTGACTTTAGAGCTTGCTTAATAAAAGTTAATTTGGGAAATAATTTTTGTAGTTATTTATGAATTTGGAATGTTCTGGCTCACTTTGTGACAATATAAAAATGAGAAACTAAAAACGAATCGGTTAAGATTTCAAAGAATATTTTTTAATTCAATAAATATGTATACCGGGTGTTCACGAAACTAGGACCACTCCTGTCATTTCTTTATTTGTGAAAATAAAAATTTGAAATTTTAGTATGTTATTATAATATGGCATAAGAAAACGCATTTATTGATTTTAAAAAATTTTAACTTTCTTGTCTTAAATGTAACAACCTATTTTTTGTACTTATTATTAATTATAATTAAGTTCCAAGTATGGCTGTGACAAAAAAATTTTTTTCTGAACTTTCAAAAATAATTTAGGATTTTTTTTGGTAATTTTTTTTATTAAAATATATTTGAACTACTCTTAAATAATTTAAATAGGTAAAATAAATTGTAAATTATGAAATTCATTTAGCAGTTTTTGAGAAATTAATTTTCATAATTTTTAAAAGCGTTTTTTGAAAATATCTTTATGTTTTCAAGTGGCACTCCCTCCGATAAAGGATTTTTTCCGTTTTCTGTGATACCTAACATGTAGGTGTAAATGTACTTAAGTACTCTATTTTTTATTTTATCAATTTGTCAACTGCTGTTTATAAAAAAGTAAGTAAACTTAAGGATTCTACCTACATCTTGAAAATCACAGTAATCGGAAAAAATTCTCTATATAAATAGGGGGTGGCCTCACTATCATACCATTTGAAAAAATAAAGATATTTGCAGAAAAACGTATTTTGAAAATTATAAATATTAATTTCTCAAAAACGGCAGAAAGAATTTCATATTTTACAATTTATTTTACCTACTTAAATTATTTAAGAGCATCTTTAATAGATTTTATTAAAAAAAATTACCAAAAAAGAAATCCAAAATATTTTTTGAAAGTTCAGAAAAGAATTTTTTTTTATCACAGACATACTTGGAACTTACTAATCTCTAATAATAAGTACAAAAAATAGGGTGTTATGTTTAAAATAAGAAAGTAGATGTCACTTCCGGTTAAACCGGAAGTGAAGTTATTTTTTTTTAGTTAAATAAATGCGTTTTCTTATGCCATATAATTTTGTAATATTATAAATTCTTATTTTCATAAATAAAGAAATTACAGGGGTGGCCGTAGTTTCGTGGACACCCGGTATGTTGCTATTTAAAAAAGTGAGTGAGAGTGACTTTTATTTTAAATTTAAGAAATGTCATTCTTATTCATTTATACACAAGTTTGGGGCCATTTATTATTTTTATACGTCTTAATAAAATTCGATGAAAATAAGAAATTATTAATTTAAAAAGTTAAAATTATGATTATTAGTAGGTAAAAAAGCTCATAATAAATATAAAGTTTAAATATTTACATTAAATTTAGCTCTGAACTAAAATTAAAGAAATTGGGTATTGAAAAATTTTATTCGTGATCAAATTAAATGTTAAGTAAATACTGAAAAATATTGAACACATTTTTGTTAAGCCGAAATCTTTTTAAAATTCTATATACCCACTTATTCTACTAAAATGTTTATTTATGTAAAAATATTTAATGATATTCAAATTTTTGCTGAGCCTCAGCATATCTCCAAAAATTGTAAGTGTTAATATTTTATTCCCATTCCCAAAAGGCCTCATGTTTCCTATGTAAATTACCAAAGCTCTCGTTTTTCTGCAGTTTATAGTTGACTTCCTAAGCCTTAATATAATAATATTCTTTTTATTTAAATCATAACATCATAACGTGAAAATAATTAGAATAATGTAAATAATATGACATAATTTAATAGAAAAATATTTTTAAAAATCAGTTTTGATTAGTGATTTGTGATTTATAGGATTTTAACATTTTTCTATCTTAGTAAAAACCAAAATCTGGTTCAATAAATTTGTAATTTAAATATTATAACAATCATTTAATAATTAATTGTATTTTAATAAGTAATAAATTTTACACAAAAAATCATCACCAAAATAAAAAATATTTTAAATTAATTTACTTAGAATTTTAAGAAGAATGTGTACGTCCTTGCTTATAATTTTATTAATCGGTTGATTGGGTTTGGAACTTGGTGTAAATAAATCGACTTTTGTAATTTTGCTGACCGGTCTCGAAAATTAAGTGTTACTAATGATCGTTATATTTTTAAAATTGGCAAAAAAATCAACATTTATAAATGAGCTCTGAGGATGACAATAAATAATTTTTGGAATCGGTCAGGAAATTTACAATAGTCGAATTATTTTTCAATAATTCGCAAGTTTCAATCAACCGGTATTCATTTAGTATTTTTGATTATTGGAAAATTAATTATCTGATCACAAGAAGTAAAATTATTTAGTTATAATTATTGAAAAATTAGGAAACCGATTGGTTCTTTAAATTCACTACGAAGTTTTTATTTTAGTTAAAAATATAGTTACAGCTTTCAAAAGATGGAAACGTAATGGGCCATGTACTGATGATGAAATATAAATAATATTTTTTTTCTATTTTTCATACCAAAGTTTTGACGAATCATGAACGTGTTTATTTATTTTGGTGATACTTTTACTTTTTAGGAAATTTGATTCACCGTTTAGAGGAAAAACCAGCATATTATTAATGTTATCTACATTTTAAATTTAGGAATATTAGAAGTATTTGTTTTGAAATTTGTATTAATCAATGTTTGCGGTTGCAAAAGGTGATTAAGTTTGAGATAATAATGTGTAATAAATTTTGTAACTGATTTAAAACCTTAAAATT
Source organism: Stenus bimaculatus (assembly GCA_963971135.1). Lineage (NCBI taxonomy): Eukaryota > Metazoa > Arthropoda > Insecta > Coleoptera > Staphylinidae > Stenus > Stenus bimaculatus. The sequence goes on from OZ020182.1 coordinate 43,231,065, forward strand.
ATATTTAAAAGGTGTAAATAATGGTCGAATTTTTTTGTATAGTTTTATTAAAAATAAATAAAATTAAAATTTTACATAAAAAATATTCGTGATTTATATTACTTATTTACATAGACATACTTTGGATTTATAATACATCCGGGTATTTACATTAGAAAAAAAATTATCTAGGACTAGTAATACTTAATTTAAATTTTGATTTAAACTTTTTCCCGAAAATTTCGCTAACTTTAAAACAAACTCCATTATCTAAAACAGATTTATTAAAGAGCGAACAAGTTCTGGTTATCTTTTTATTATCTGCAGGCGTATTGGAAATTTTTTCAACTGTGTAAAAGTAAGTATTTTCAGAAAATTGGGCATAAAGTTCCACCAAAATATCAACAAACTCATCATATTTATAATATTTACAGAGAAAAATTTTTTCATGCGCAAACATAATCCAAATTTCATCAGATTTGGTAAAAAACTTTTCTACACTATCACTGTTAATGGTGAAATCTGCGTGTGATTGATTGAAATGACTTTGTAGTAAAATTTCCGCACTATTCCAATTACAATTGTTAAAAACGCAAAATATTTGGGCATTCCTGCATTCCTTTTCATGTATATTTAGTTCATAATTTAAACCTTTCCAAACACAACCCCAATTTTTGCATCTTGTTAGTATTGGTTCGGCACTAGTTATTTCTTCGTAAAGATTTGATTCACGATTACTTCTCGCTTTATAATTTCCAACCGGTATCACTTGAACATTGCATAAAATACTTGACGGTTGCTTTCTAACACTTAAAGCTCCATCTATTGCTATTTTAATATTCTTATATTCTCCATGTTCGTGTAAACACAAATTATCACTTTTAATTTCAAAATTATATTTTAACACAGTCAATTTCTTCGTACTTTTATTTCCTTTCATGCTAAAATTATTTTTTATTACCAGACCATTAGAATATTTGGTTTCTTCAATTTCTTCACCTTCTGTTAAAATTTCCGAAGTATTTGAAGGAATCCTATTGAGAACCTTCATGGATTTGTCGCAATTTTCTTCATGTTCACGTATAAAAATCCATTGGAAACTATTTTTGCAGTACTTACAAATAAAAGTAAGGTTTGAAAGAAAATTTTCCAACCCGAACTGCTGCCCTTGATTTTTCGAGTAAAAATGAATGCACCAACAACAAATATAATCATCTTCAATTATGTAAATTGGTGGAAAACTTATAGCACGGTTGCAACTTTTACATTTTAAAATATCTAAAATCTCACTGCTGGCCTTAAACATGCTTTAATTTTATCAGACCGAAATGATTTATCACACTAATGGGATTTTATCGCGGCCTTTGTAAGCGTTCTTAAAATAAGATAATGCGAAATTATCTTATCGTGTTCTTTTGGTTTACTCATACTTATTTAAAAGTTTTACTGTAATTAAAACATTTAAAAATATTAATTACGATTCGATCAATTTTTCTTTTCCCTGTCCACACTTATTAATTTTCGTTCCGCTACATTGAAATGCTTTCGAAGAATTTCTGGAGAGGGCCATCAGAAAAAAGAAACTTTCCGGAGTCTCTCCAACAAGATAATAAACTTTCTGTTCGACTAGGCGATGCGCGAAATCTCAGAGAGATCTGTCATTGTTGGAAATTAATTGAATATTTCAGACATCGCAGAGTTAATATTCAGCGGCCAACTTTGCCTGTTAATTTTTCAATGGTTGGCCCTTCATTTGTGATTTAAATGCAAAAAATTCGCTTTTCGGGCGTAAAAAATCGCGTCCAATTAGATACGACAGCCAGCTTTAGTTAACTCTCTTGTGAGGTGTTCGTTTTTGTAGTTTATCAAAAATTAAAATCTTAATTGCTAGTACTCTAGTATCCACTCGAGAATCCTACAACTGTAGCAAAGATTAACTACTCTAGACTCGAGACTGCGCTAATAAATGTAATAATAAGGTTAATTTGGTATTAAATTTGTGGCTACATGGTTTTAATATAAACATATTTATATCAAACTTTTGTTAAATTTCAAATAAATTTTGCTAATAATTTGAAAGCAAATTCATTAACAAGTTTTATGAGGTATTAAACAGTAAAAATTTATTTTATATTTATTTTTTAATCAGAAAATGAAAGCAAATTAATTATTTTTTTATTAAATTTCTAGAAACATTATTTAGTTTTTCGCATATAGAATTTAATTTTTGTTATTAAATATATTAAAATCAAATATTTTCGTATGTATGTAAATAATTAAAAAAATATTAAAACCAATATGGCAAAATGAACATTTTAACTACCCTCCTGTAAATTTAAATTTTCAGTAAGGATTTACACAAACATGTTTTAAATACTCAACTTACTTTCTACGGTTAGTTGGAAACATTTGAATTTCTTATTTTGCCATCTTAAAACGTCATAAATTTTTCATGCTTGAATTATATGAGAGTAGTTTTATGGGTGAGTAGAATTTTATGATTGTGATTTTATTATTACCACACTCCAAAAAATTTCTTAAAATTGTATTACCATTTTAGAGCGGTATTGAAAAATTTGAAAATAAACCACAAACGGATTCGTTTTTTAAAAAATCACCAAGCCCATAATTTTTAAAAACTTCCCTTAATTTTGATCTTGTAGAAATTTTTGGTTTAAATTGCCAAAATTAAATTAAAAAAAATTATAACCACAAGGACTATTTTTTTTTATATATTTTATGATTTTTATTCTAAATTTTTGCAATAAATTATTAAATATTCAAAATGGTCAAAAGATATCTTCATAATTTTTTTTTGTTTTTCTTCAATAACTGATTACATATCGCCCCCCTTCTTGTAAAGAGTCATTAACCGATATTTTGCTAATATTATTGACGTTATCAAACCCGAAGGTACATTTGCAATCCGCATTTTACCCATTTTTTTCACACGATAATTACACTTTATGTCAGGAGTTTTACAATCAAAACATACATAATATGATATGATTAAAGGTCCCAGGTTCAATTAAAATATCTTTCAACAAGTGTGTTACGTTTCAAATTAAAAATTTGAAAGTTAATACTTTTGGGTTGTAGTCTAAAGAAAATAGAAAAAAAATCAAGTCGACGATGTTTCATTCAAAAGTTATGAAAAAAATAAATAAAGTTAATTATTATTATTTTATATAAAATATGACATTCTGACAAATGACTAAAAGCGTATTTTTAAAAATTCATATTTCGCTTAATAACTAAAATGTGGAAACAAAAACTCGTACAGATAAGTTTCTCGAAACAATCGATATTATCTTATTAAATTATTTGAGGTACATTATTTTTAATTTTTTTTTATTTTTTGGGGTGTAATATTTTTTTAGGGGTGTACAGGGTAAATGACCTCCTTCATTTCATCCATTTTGTATTATCTTTCATTTGCGGATTCGATTTTGATAAAATTCAAAAAAAAAAATTTTGAAATATTTTTAAGGCTATAGGATTAAAACTTTTCATGGAAACGGGTTTTTATTATTTTTTTCGAAAACTATAAAGGTTACGGGTTTCAAATTTTTGCCAAAGGGAAACACCGCAGATAGACGCGTTCAAAAAAATATTTGGTTAAAATCGGTTAAATAGTTTTTTTGGAAAAAATTCGCTAAGTTTTGGCAACATTTTGGTACAAATACGGCCCTGGACGACGCAATTCTAAACCAAATTAAAATTTTCTCGGAATTCAGTGGGGGAAGTGACGGTGCGAATTTTAAGCTAATAATCGTCCCGGTGGTTCTAATAGTTTCGAAGATATTAATTATTTTGTGAAAAGTGAAAAATTTCAGACCCAAATTTTGTCTCCTGTATAAGGAAAAGAGATAGCGAAGTGATTTTTTTTGTCATAAAAAGGTGTATTACATGGGGCTGTAATAGAATTTGAGGGGTGATTAGACCGAAAACCGTAAAAAATTAAGATTTTTTTAAATGGGATCTTAAAAAAAATATTATTTAGTTATTTTTGAAAATCGGTTAAAAAATAGCCCCTAAAATTAAAGTTTTGTCTCAATTTACGCATAACTTCCCAACCCCTTCAAATTTATAAACAAAAGATAGCCTATCCGATGCAAAAATTATTCCTGTTAAGGGAATGGATGTAAAATATTAAAGAAATTAAAAACTGTGAGGGGCAATGGTACAAAAGTCCGAACGCGTCAGGCGCGATTTTTGAACATTTCACATTCGATTTTTTTTCTGAAGTTCGAGGTGAAAATTTATAAGTGTTGATTTTTTTTCATATATGTAGGTATTAATGAAATGAGGAAAATAAAAAATATTCGACTAACATAGTCAGTACCGATCAAAAGTTACGAATTTCAAACCGCGAATTTGAGGGCGCTAAAAACAGAGAAAAAATTGAGATATCAAAAAAAGCTTCCGAATTAAGGCAATAGGTGGTATTGGGATGAGGAATATATGAAACCGCGATTTTTTTCCATCTGTCCATCTCGAAATATGTGGGACACAGTTTGAGCACTTTTGTCGCCCGAAAAACGCTAAATTTTTACACTTGGCGGGCAGGCGCCGCGACGCCACACGCGTACGGCCGGAAACTTAAAAATGGTACCGGTTATTTCTCTGGATGTGTGAATAAAAGGGGCCAAATTTCGTCGCATTCCTTTAAAAACGAACGGGGGCGCGATTTTCCAAAATCGGAAAAAAACCAAGAAAAATCGAAGAACTTTGGAAGTGTTAGACTGCCTTGAAAAATTTGAAATTCTAAATTTTCGGAGAATTCACATCCCTCTTCACGATGCAACCGGAATTCTTTAAATCTGACGAATAAAGCTACCCTTTTAGTGGCTCCGCGCAGAAAACGTCCCAATTCGGGGTAGTATCTTCTCCCCCTTATCCTATCTATGGTCCGAACGTGTCAAAACCACCGTCTTTAGACTCCGATCCTCTATAACATACTAAAATTTCGGACACTTAGGGGATGAAGTCGATTTTTTGTTCGGAGTGGAATAACTTTTTTCGGGGTGGTCCGATCGAAAAGGGACATTTAAATTTTTTTCTTAAAATTTTCTCCTCCCTACACCTGCAAAATTTCAACTCTCTACGAAAAAACATCTTCCCCGTTTCTTACGGTTTTAGTATTATAGAAGATCAAGCAAAATAAATCAATCTCAGCATTAAAACTTGCCTTGAAACAGAAATACGGTATACATAATAGTGTGTACATTTAGACTAAAAAATTTTAAGGTATTTCAAATAAACAAAATGAGTAGAATAAGTAGTAGGTGGAAGTGGGCGTTTTTGGCATTTTCTCAGAAGTACCTAACTGTTTTTTCAGCGTGCTGTAGCGCCGATACCGTTTGTCAGAAAATCAAGGTTGACCATTGCAAAAAAAACTGCGTAAATTTTGAGGTTCTTTACGTTTTTCGTTGTGAAACTCACCTACTACAAGGAAGCAAACTTGAAATTCGGATTCAGCATTCCAAAAAATATATAGAATCGTTGAGAAAAAAAAAACTTCCGTAATTTTGTTACAAAACCGAGAGTTTTGAACACCGATTGACTCGACTACAGTTGATAAGTGTGTTTCCGAACAAAGTATTATATGGATTTAGTGCGTTGCAGATAACCTAACGCACGAAAAACTGGCTACTTTGTCATCCCAATGATCAATTTCTTACTCATCTTCTTAATCCCAAAAATGACATAGTTTTACGTTCTCCTATAAAGGGCTTATTACACATGACTCAACTTGGTCTGGTGACCAAAAGCGATTTTGAATGGCTTTAGTTGGTCTTTGGTTCTTAGATTGGCCTATCATATTTGGATCAACCGCATTCGTATGACTAATTTTTAACATGATAGATCGTTTGGTTCCAGCCAATTTAAGCTTGGTTAACCGAAATATCAACTGTGGTCGTGAACATGGTTCGATCTTTGGTTATTCGCCACATATCTTTCTATCGGTTCGAGTCCTCAGGACCGAAGATGTTGTAAAATTTTTGGTTAACCACTAACCAACCAAAGAAGCCATTCGAAATCGCTTCAAGTTGGGTCATGACCAACCAAATTGTATCCATAAGCAATTTCGAATCGCTTCTTTGGTTGTCAGCTTCTTCGGTTCTTTCTTCCCCATTCGAACCGATAGAAAGAGATCGGGGCGAATAACCAAAGGTCAAACCGTGCTCCCGCCACGGTTCATATTTCGGTTAACCAAGCTTAAATTGGCCAGAACCAAACGATGTAAGATGTCATGTAAAAGCGGTTGGTCCAAATTTGACAGTATTATAACCAAAGACGAACCAAAGCCATTCGATATCGCTTCATACAATGTTGAAATGTGTGGAGGTTTGTTGTCAAACAAGTTGTCCCGTTAGGTGGTCGGGTGACCGGCACCATCCAACCACCTGACCGCCCAACTAGGTTGGACCAAATGGACGACTTCTTTCCTTTGCAAGTAATAAGTAACTATTGAGTTCTTTAATTAAACTTTTGCTTTTTCCGTAACTGAAAAAATATGACTAAACGAGACCCTTGATCAAAAATATTGATCATAACCCCACAGTTCATATTAGCAAAGGTGAATTGATTAAAATATTTTGGTGCAAGAGCTACGGTTGGATATCATGTGGATGCTGTATCCAATTTGGTCGGTCTAACCGACCACCCTACCAAATTGAGTTGCCTGTTACTGGTGTTAAGGTGATACGGAGTCAAATGTTGAAAAACCGACGTTTTTACCTTTCATGATTTTTTTATAAGTGTTTCGAATTGGAAAGTCAAAAAAATAAGAAAATACCAAACTAAATTAAGAAATTTACTTTCATTTATAATTTTTGTTATTTATGTATCTGCAATTACATTTGTGTAATTTTGCAAGAAAAACTTCTATATTTATATTTTAATTTTTGCAAAACTATGCTCGTATAAATCTGGATAAATGAAAAATAAAAATTGCATATAAAAGTGCAATTCTTACTTAAGTTCGGTATTTAATTATTTTTTTAGTTTCCAATTTGAAGCACTTTAAAAAAATTCAGGAAAGTTAAAAACATCGGTTTTTCAACATTTGACTCGCTATCGCCTTAAGGGATCGTTGCTCATTTAAAAGTCATTTAAATTTTCTTAGACATATAGACAGATTCTGGTCAAATGATTTAAGTTTAAAGGCCTTTAAATTTAAATTTGTTATATGGGTTGTAATGGACAATTCCCATGGTTACCATATTTGTTTCAAATTAAAGGCCTATAATTTTGACCAGAATCTGCCTATTATGTATGTGTCCTGCTCGATGTATCTCTTATAATTGATAATTGTAGTACTCCCGTACTCTGTGTCAGGTATCACAACTTGATTTAAAAACTCAAATTTTCAATCTAGTATGTTGCTCGCATATCTTTCGTTATTCTTCTGTTTTTGTGTCAGGGCACAAGTCGCATATCAGAAGAGAGTAAAAAATTTTAACAATTTGAGGTAAACTGAGTAGTTTGGAGAAGTATATTAAAAAGAAAAAGCATAGAAAAAGTGGGTGCTCAAGTTTGGTACAAGTACCTACTGTCAAATGTCAAAATTATAGTCGCATAATTGATGCTATTTCATGGGGAATAGGCGATGGTTAGTGTTCCGTATCAATGTTATACGGATAGAAATACGTATGATACAAACCATAAGCATGGCTTATATGTATTTCTAAGCATGTAAGTACATGGATGTTAAAAATCTACAGGTGTAGGTATAAGAAGCACCATTTTATTGACAGTGGAGGATGGTCTTATGTTACATAACGCACAAAGTGCGTCAAGATTTATTGACAATATGCCTTCAATGTGAAAATTCACAGTTAAATATTTCGTATCAATGTTATACGACTAGAAATACGTATGATACAAACCATAAGCATGGTTTGTATGTATTTCTTAGCATGTAAGTACATGCATGTTAAATGTCTACAAGTGTAGGTATAAGAAGCACCATTATATTGATAGTGGAGGATGGTCTTATGTTCGATAACGCACAAAGTGGATCAAGATTTATTGACAATATGCCTTCAGTGTGAAAATTCACACTTAAATATTTCGTATCAATGTTATACGACTAGAAATACGTATGATACAAACCATAAGCATGGTTTGTATGTATTTCTTGGCATGTAAGTACATGCATGTTAATTATCTACAAGTGTATGTATAAGAAGCACCATTTTATTGATAGTGGAGGATGGTCTTGTGTTACATAACGCAAAAAGTGCGTCAAGATGTATTGACAATATACCTTCAGTGTGAAAATTCACACTTAAATATTTCGTATCAATGTTATACGACTAGAAATACGTATGATACAAACCATAAGCATGGCTTGAATGTATTTCTAAGCATGTAAGTACATGCCTGTTAAATATCTACATGTGTAGGTATAAGAAGCAGAATTTTATTGACAGTGGTGGATCGTCTTATGTTATATAACGCACAAAGTCCGCTAGGATAAATATTTCGTATCAATGTTATACGACTAGAAATACGTATGATACAAACCATAAATATGGTTAGTATGTCTTTCTAAACATGTTAGTAAATGCCCTTCTGTATTAAAGAAATACGGTAAATAATATATGATTTAATATTGATTATTTGATCAGAGATTACACAAGTATCTACTTGTAAATATTTTTAGGCATGTATGTATGTACATGCACAGTTTATACGTTGGTATAAATAATTAAAATAAAGAAATTATAACACTTTTCTTTTCTTTTTAAGATAGATTTGTTTGAGATTTCTTCTTTGGAACTTCCAAAGTTAAATCCTGAAATTGTAGTGTTAAACATCAAGGTAAAAAGAGAAAAGAAAGATTATCAAAGTTGTAGATTCGGATGGATATAGGACTAGCGGATATTGGACAAGCACTTGCAATTTTGGTTAAAAAAGAAGATGTGGGGGATGTAAAGAAGCCTTTAAATATAAAATAGAATGTACGGGTGATGTTGGAAGATTGTCTGAAATAAGATCATTTTTAGCAATATCTTTATTAAATAAAGATATTAAGGAAACTTTGGAGAAAACTGACATATGTTCACATGTTTTTGGAGGATCGTTTATAATCGGCAATGGCGATTCAGCGTTTGTCAGAGCATTTAAAACGTACTCAAAAAACTAACTGTATAGAGGGATTGTCAAAAGTTACAAATAATTTAAACTTCAATCGTTCATCAACAAGTAGTCCGAAGATTCACAAGTTGAGTGGACAAAAAGTCCGGAGAAATTATTATCCAAAGATGTCAACTTATACGACAATGCAGTACCAGGGAGAACATACATAAACGAAAGCTCAACCCCAACGTCGTCACTAAAGGTGAGAAATAGTCCTGGCCACTTAAAATATTTTTAGAAATAAATAAATAATGACAATATTATTTTGTCATGGTAAAGGGCTATAAAACCCCGTTTGCCAAAAAGGTTATAAAACGGGTGGTTCCAAAGGAACAGCAATGGTCTGTTTTAAAGACAAAATTAAGTTGTTTTTTACGAACAAAATAATAGGAAAATGTAAACCTATGATTTTTAGGAAATAATACCATTTGGTCAATACATTACAAAAATTTTATAATACCCAAAAAAGATAATTTTTTCAGATTTATTATAAATCTTAAAGACTTAAGTAAATTTCTTATTACCAAACATTTTAAGTTAGAGTTGGTAAACTCTTACGAGATTGACAAAATTTAAATCTTATTTTGCTACAATTGATATAGATGATTGTTAAAAAAAAATATGTGTAAAACTAAAATTGTTTTGGAACATCTGGAATTTTTCATTAATGAAAAAAGTCTAGTCATATTTTAAGACAACATATTTTGTTTTTAGTGTTCAATTTAGATTCAGTAAAAATGTATTATCCTTTCCAGAGCAAAATTGCGACAATTCAGGAAAAAATATTATGGTTCAAAAATTGCAAAACTTGTAATATACAATCAAAACAATTATAGATTAAAAATGATTTTTAGAAAAGAAATAATACCAGATATTGAATGTTGGTCAAATAATATAGTTAAAGTTAATTGTTATATCGGGAAATATCATTTTGATAAAATTATTTATACTGATGCATCTTTATTAGGTAGGGGGGCAATTTGTGAACAGGTATAGTTATTGTAAAATTGAGGAAGTCTTACTTCAAATTTGGAGCTACTTGCAGTATTGTTTGCTTAAAAATGTTGACTTCTAAAAATGTACAAAATTAATATTTTATTAAGATTAAATAACATTATTTCCGTTTCTTACATAAATTGTATGGGAACCATAAGATAAAATTGCTATGCAAATTTGGGAATTTTCAGAGGAACTATAAATATAGCTAAAAGCGGATTTTATTTCAAAGAAAGATAATTATAAAGCTGATAAAGAATCGGTTAGGAAGATATCTCTGTATATGGAGATTGAAATATCAGATTGGATTTTTCAAATTTTTGCTAAGCAATTTGGGATAATTGATATAAATTTATTTGCATCTTGAGTTATTCGGAAATGCGATAAATTATATTCTTATATTCAAGATCTAGACTCAAGCAATTTTACGTATTCCCATCGTTTTTTTCTTTAAATTTAAGGATATTAGATAAAATAGGACATGATTAAGCGGGGGGAATCGTGTTAGTATATTTTTGGCAAAGCCTACTATTGAGAATTCTTCTTAAAGATAAACCTATCTTTTTTGAACTTAATGACAATGTTTTGGCAGGAATTATCCTTTGGCTAGTCAACTTCTCTTGATGGTACAGAGATTATAATAGGGAATCTTTTGGTAGCTTCCTTAAGTATACATATAAATAAACTTAAACAATGTAACTCCAGTTTAAAGTTAGAAGGTGGGAGTTTTGTAATGCAACAAAATTTGTATATTTAATGGAGAAATTTACCATATTATAATAATAAAATCTTTAATGATTTTATGAAACTGTGCTGCATATGGAATATTAAAAAGTCATCGAGCAGCTATAAATTTAATTAGTGAAAATTCAAAAAGTAATGATCCCATATATTAAAGAGGGGTTTTAAGAGTATATGCAATAATAGAATATTGAACCAAAATATGTAGTAACTTGGGTTCCACGAGTAATAATAGATTTTCTATCTTTTACAGAATTTACAAATAAAATTTCAATAAGTATGCTTTTCAAAAAATTGGTTAGTTTGTTGGTACTGGCCACTGTACAAAGAGTCCAGATTCAACATTTAATAACAATAGCAAATATAAAATATAAAATATAAAATATGGTCCAAAAAGGAGTGATTATTAGAATTCTAGAGGATTAAAACATCAGGCGCAATAAAATATAACCAACAATAATACTTCCAATTTTTTGTATTGTATGTCATTTGGTGAAATATTTAGAAATATTTAAAGAATATAGGGGGGAGATTCAACACGTGTTTATAACGGTTAATAGACCGTATATAACAGTTAGCAAACAAACCATTAGTAAATGGGTTAAGGAAATTTTAGGAAAAGGTGGATGAATCACATAAGTTTTTAGTGCGCATATTACTCGATATGCAGTAACTTCAAAAGCAAATTTGCAAGGAGTTAATATTAATTTAATCCACAATAAGGCGGGACAGTCCGACATATTTAAGTTTTTTGCTAATTTCTATAATATTGCCTATTATATTTCAAGATAATTTTACAAATGATGTGTTTAATTTGTTTTAATGATTGTTACAATTGGTTTTGAAAATAGTTTATGCTGTTTTCTTCTTATGTAAGAATCTTCTATTGTATTTTAAATAGACGAATAAAAATTACTATAGTAATTTTATTCGAATCTATTCTTGACGCTTAAGAGCTCTAAAAGTCTACAATTATCAATTATAAGAGATACATCGAGCAGGACACAAACATAATCAAGATCGAACTTCCTTCCTAGGTAAGTTCGTTTGATCTTGTAATTATACCCAGATTCTGGTCAAATCATTTAAGTTTAAAGGTCTTTAAACTTAAATTTGTTATATGGGTTGTAATGGACAATTTCCATGGTTACATTATTTGTTTCAAATTAACGGCCTTTAATTTTGACCAGAATCTGCCTATTAATATATTTAATTTCGTTTCATAATCTTTTAATATAATACTAGTACTTTCGTTGCCTATTTTCGTTTAAAATAATATAAAGTTAAACTGAAACAATAGTAGTTTAGACGGGGTTAATTTCCAAGTACAGAGTTTAAATAAAGTTTTATGAAATAAAATACAAATGAATCGAAAAAACTCCATGCTAACAAGCTTACGAGTGGTAAGTAAATTATTTTCATATTGATAAATCGAATAATATTTTCAAAACATATTTATAAATAAAATTCACATTTCTTTCTTTGGAAATGATTTTTATTGAAAAATCTCACATTTGAGGATCTTCCTTTTATGAGCGGTGATATTTTGTTAAAAATTGAGTTGAAAATTGAAATCCATCAAGTTCAGTCGCGTTTGATGAAATGCTCCGGGAAAAGGGACGCCTGAAATTGAAGATCGCGCGGAGGGTGCTAAAGTGAAACAGGCGTCCCCAGTATAAGATAATAACGAAATTTGGAGATGTCGCATTAAATTTACGACATGTAAAACATCCGAAACAATGTGTAGAACGCTAAGTGCAGGTCCAGAAATTTATTCGTCTGTAAATATAACTGGAGTATATTTGTGGGCATGTTTTTGACGTGTGGCCATTTTTAAGGTCGCATAAAAAGAGCGACGCACCAAAAACCAATTTAAACAAGTGGCAGATATAACGGCGTCTTTATTAATTAAAGCGTGCATTTTCTTAATTATACTAGCTGCATAATATTGACGTCAGTTTTCTGCAGAAGCGTATTTTATAATAATGACGCTTCTCACAATTGAGCTTAACTGGCTGTAATTATTATAATTATGATCTGTACGTTGAAAAGCGAGATGGTGTTCTAAGCGCGTGTTCGTTAGTACGAGCAATTAAAAGCGCGGATAAAAACGTTTTTATTATCTTAGGATTAAATGATTGAAAAGGCAGTTGCAGTATTTAGTGTAAGCTGGATTATTCAAAAAATAAGTTCATATTGCATTGCCTCAAAATATACTTAACACCAAAGTTATTGTAACAAAATACACGTAATTAATTTGCAGTCTGAAGATTATTAATTATAATTTAACATCATTTGGGTACTGAATTACTCGCTGACCCTTCGGAAAATTTTCTCTGTTTACGGTTAAGTAGGTAATTGCGCTTTGAGTCACTTTAATGGCTTTAGTTTTGGCAAGCTGCAACTTTAAGTCCATGCTTTAACAACTTCGTTGTTGCATTACCTACCTTGCAAATTTAATTTAAATTAATTTATAACACTGAAATTATTAATCACCATACTCATTATAAACAATGTACCTTTATTCCCTAATTATTAATAAGCTTTATCGCTTTAATATGACACGGAAAATGTAAGTTCTAAAGTTGGCTTATTCTGTTTGCAGGTTTTATTTCTACCTCTAAGTGGAGCTAATTATTATTTTTTGTACAAAAAAACTATTGCACGAAATTGGGAGACTTGAGCTTCTGTTTGTTTTTGGATTTATACTTATATGCTTAAGTAGTGGTGAGGTCCTAACTTAAAAGGCAGTAAGTCCATTTTTTTCAATTTTGAGTTTATTGGCTTTTTAGATTTACTATTACTTTACTAAACGCCCTACATCGCTAGAAAGGCCGAAGGAACACTCTCTTAGCATAAAATAGTTTCAGTATTAGCAGTATGTGTATCTTATGTCATCAAATCCTAAGCTAAAATGAAGTAAGCGCGCTTACAAGTCTTAAAAGCAGCATCTCCATCGAAAATTGTAGTTACTGCCTTCTAGCGTAGTAGAAAATTTTATTATTATATTATAAATTTATTATTGTATAAATGTAGACAAATAAAATTCATTCTTCAAGTGGATGTGATATTTGCAGTGGAAATTGTATCGTCGTGCGTGATAGTTTATTATTTTCGTTACTATTTGGTTTCCTGACAATACTCTATGAAATTATAAATTACTAGTGTAGAAACAAACTGTATCTATATTTTCGTAAGTATAAAATTTTTGCTCGTTTTTAATTTATTCTAAAACCGTTGTCACTCTTATTTAAGAATAAAAGTTACTGATTAAACTAAATTAGTCGTATTTTGGGTTCTAGATCTTAAAAATAATAATCCTATACGAGAATGGGTTCTCAAGACCAGCAAATATTAGAAATTACACTAGTAAATGATAATGTATCAGCATCTTTTCAACCTTCTGCATCTACATCTAAAGATTGTGTATTTGATTCTGATGACTCTGCTAAGGATCCTGACTTTGTTCTAAGCAAAAATACAGAAGGTTCTGAAATGCCTGAATCGGTTATCTCAGATATTGTATCGGAAACTGGTAATACGGCTATTTCTACAACATTTCAAATAACTAAGAAGGGAGAAGTAAGAAAAAGAAAAAGGTTTGAAGAAAGTCTGCAAGAAAGAAAAGAGAAAAAGGAAAACGAAGAACGGATAAAACATTACGTTCGACCAGGTTGTGGAAAAAAATGTAATACAAAGTGCAAAGAATTTACAAATGATCATCGTGTTTCGATTAATTCGCAGTACTGGTTAATGAATTGGCAAGAAAAAAGAATTTTTATAGCATCAAATATTTCCGTCCATGATGTGAAGAGAAGACGAAGAAGTGGGGAAAGTGCTCGCAATAGAACTTTTAAATATTTTCTAATAAATCCGAATGGGGAAAAGGTTCAAGTATGTAAATCATTTTTCTTGGCCACTCTAGGATATAATCCAACAAATGACAAGATCATTACAAACGTTATGTCTAAAAATCGACCCAATACTATTTTTCCTCCTGCCGATAAACGAGGAAAACATATAAAAACGCCAAAAACAGATAGGGACTTAATAAAAACTCATGTGGAATCTTTTGGACCCAGTGTGTCACATTACCGAAGGGAACATGCTCCAAATAAAAGATATCTTCCTAGCGACCTAACAATTAGATCCATGCATGCCGATTTTTTAAATCACATCCCAATATTCAATGTTCTTATGAACTGTATAGAAAATGTGTTTCGAAAGACTTCAATATCTCCTTTACAACGTTAGGACATGAAGAGTGTGAAACATGTGAAGGTTTTAAACTACACAATCCAAATCATATGGAAAATTCCTTATCAGAAGATTGCAATTACTGCCAATTGTGGGGTGAGCACATTGAGAAATCGAAGGAATCTCGTAGAAACTACAAACTTGATGCAGAAGAAAATTTTCCGTCAAGCACAGTGTGTTTTTCCGCGGACCTGGAAAAAGTAATCATGTTGCCACGAATTGACATGTTCAAAAGGGTTGTATTCTGCCAAAGAATTATAGTGTTTAACGAAAGTTTTGTACCTGTATGGAAGAAACAGAAAATGAAACCATTTGCGTGCTTATGGCATGAGTGCATTTCAGGAAGAAAAAAAGAAGACTTGATTAGCACATTTTATGCTTTCATAATGCATATGCGTGATAAAAAACATATAATCATTTGGCTTGACAACTCCACTGCCCAAAATAAAAACTGGTCATTGTTTTCATACTTAGTATATATAATTAATTCGGTTGAAATATCGGCCCAAACAATAACCTTCAAATATTTTGAATCTGGGCATACGTTTATGTCAGTAGATAGTTTCCACCACCAAGTGGAACAATCTTTAAGCCTAATGAAGAAGGTATACGACTTTACCGATTTCGTTACATGCGTTTAATTATCCAATTCTGGGAAAGTTGATGTAAAGCAAATGAAGCAAGAGGACTTCTATACTTGGACAAATAACTCATCAATTTACAAAATAAATCATTCACAACCTAGGGCATATTTAAAAGACATAGTTCAAGTTGTTGCTAAACGAGGAAGCTATGTATTATTTTACAAAACAAATTTTGCCGCGGAGACATCATTAGAATTAAATTTCTTAAAGATGAAAGCTTTTAAAGGATGCACTGAAAAACCGCCAATTATTTCTCAACTTCGAGGAATTCAAGAAGAAAGAAAACATATCATACTAAAAAATTTAATACAGTTGATACCTGTAAATCGGCGACAATTTTGGGAGAATCTTGCTGTTAATAAGGAAGCCACCGATTTAAGAACTCACTATGAAGATGGCTCTCAAACATGTTATATAACAAAAATTAATTAATTGATTTTGTAATACTTACGTTTCAGAATTTTCATATGTTTTTTAAAATCTAGTTCAATTAGTTAAATAAAGTGTATTAATAACTGGGGCAATTTATTTTTTATTTAAAAAAATGGAACACCAACAGCAGTAGTAATCGCGAATATATTTGCTGGCTCTTACTGCTCGGATTCTATTAGTATAAGATCCCGATATAAAACGACCTTCACCGAGATGCTTATTTAATTAAACGTATTTTATATTTAATTTAATATGTCAATGAATATAATCCATATGGGTTGCCTAGCAAATTTCAGTCCAGAGTATGTTTAATTAATAATTTAAAAAAATTATTTTTTTAAACATTTCACCGGTATGATTATTAGATAAATTCTATACCAATCGAAAGTATGAAGCCCATAGAATATGCAAACGTTAGGTTGCCTATTCTTTTCCGGTCACAACTATCGGGTTGCCAGGTATAAACAGGTAAATCTGTACTAGCATTTTGCAACGGTCTGTTTATTGAATGAAATTTAAATGAAATTAAAGATTATTTTATTCTGAACACGGTGGTATAGGGTTGCCTGCGAAAAATCAGTCCAGAATTGCGGTTGTCGAATTTTAAAAAGTAAAATATTGCTCCGAGTGAATGTGTGCGACTGAGAGGTCCCAACCAACCATCCCATGCGATAGAAGAGGACACAGCATAGCAGCTGTTTAAAGTCGGCCCATTTAAGTATAAGTATATTATACAAGTATATATAAGTATAGTTTTTTAATTTTTTTCAATCAATATTTTTAATCAGGGTAGTATTATTATGTATCACTATAACCTTCTTTTTTACTAAAGATGTATATATACTTTAGTGTCACATAAAAAATATACACATAAATAATTAATTGATTAAAAAAAAAAATTTAAATAACTAAATAATAATAAACTACTCCAAAATGATGCATAGTATATACGAGTCTATCGCTATCCTTTTCTTTTCCAAGCCCAAATAGCATGCGCACTCTCTTTCTTTAAATGGGCCGACTTTAAACAGCTGCTATGCTGTGTCCTCTTCTATCGCATGGGATGGTTGGTTACTAAAAGGTAGTACAGACCATTTTAGCACCTGTTTTGGCAAAAAAATTAAATAATGTCAAAATATTGAAATATAGATTGAAAACATATAGTATACATAAATTATTTAAAAATTTATAAACGTTTTCAAGGTGGCCCATCTAAAAACTCTTAAATGTGCATTTTCTCGAAACTAACAAATGGGCGATTACTGCCTTCTAAGTTAGGACGGCAGTATACTACTTGGCGCTTAGGCATGGTGCGTGCTAGACCCAAGTAGTATACAGGGTGATCCGTTCATGGTTCACCAAACCTCGGGGTTGGAAACTAGGCTAAATCTAATCGAAAAAAAGTCAGAATAGTTTGGGTCTATCTTTTTAAGTTTTAGAACTACAGCGTTTTCAATTTTACCTATTTTTGTTAAAAATCACAAAATCGCTAATTA
The DNA here is from genome assembly GCA_963971135.1 of Stenus bimaculatus. Lineage (NCBI taxonomy): Eukaryota > Metazoa > Arthropoda > Insecta > Coleoptera > Staphylinidae > Stenus > Stenus bimaculatus. Next base: position 43,248,760 of record OZ020182.1, read on the forward strand.
CATTTTATTAAGTGCATAGGCATTTAGAAAAATTATCAGTAGCAAGCTAAAACCATCCTTTTTTCAATTGGTAATAACACTAATACAAAAGTTAAAATTTTGAAAAAATTTCGAGAAATAAAAAAATTCAGTTTTTGAAATCTTTTTCCAAGATAAGACCCATTATGGATATCTTTTTTTTTAATTTTCTGAAATTTGTTCATATTCTTAACAAACCAGGTAAAATTTTGAAACCGTAGCTCTTTTCTTTTAATTATCAAAGCCTTCTGAAGTTTCTTCTATGAAAAGTAGCACTAAGCATAGTTTGTTAAATAGCCTGTCTGTTTCTCAGAAGGTTTGCTACATGATTTCATATTTTTTCTTGGTTTGATAAGAATATGATGATCTTTGAGAAAACCAAAAAAATACAACCTTAATGGATAAAAAATTAAAAAACTAAAAAAATATATTTTTAAATTTTTGTTTATTTGCTATTTTTTTTTACATTTTAGCAATAACTTTTGTATTACTGTTATCACCAATTGAAAGAGGATGGTTTTAGCTTACGAATGATAATTTTTTTATATCCCTACGCAATTTAGTTAAAATTCTTAATTTTGGTTTTTATGATTTTTGATAAAAATCGGCGATGTAAAGTTCAAAACGCCGTAGCTCTAAAACTAAAAAAGATTGACCCTCACTTTTTTGTTTTTCTCGATTAAATTTGCTCTAGTTTCTAACCCCGATGTTTGGTGGACCACGAACGGAAAACCCTGTAGAGTATAGAAAAAGAGCGATGGATGATTATTGATTTTTATTTTGAAGATGCGTTTATCCTAAAATTACAAAGATGCTTACAAATTAAATCTACGTCATAATATGTTACATTTAATTAAGTACTTAGTAACTGTGGCAACCAAAGTACGCTCCTTGGAATGTGCGCGATATGTAGATTTGCAATAACGCGCTATGACTAATGTTGTTATTTATTAAATTACTATTAATTTGGAAATCAGTAATACAACACGAAGCAGAAAAGCCTTCGCATGAACATCAACCAAGATTGAAAACAAGTGAATGAGATTTTTGAGCACTGTGTATTAAATGAATTTGCAAGATATTTTAATAGAAACTATTATTTTAATAAAACAAAAGCTGCACAGATGAAGAAAACTTGGGACATTAAATAAGTTGGAAAAAGATACCAAAAACGATAATGGTATGCTTAATGAAGAATAGGAACGATGGTTTTTGAATAAAGTAAAAGTAGACTTTAATTTTCCAATAAAACTCATTTAGGTTTTAAACAAAGGTCATGATCATGCGATTGAAATGATAGTTGAGGCAGAAAATATCATTGAAAGAGAGGATTATGAAGTAAGACAGGAGTTGGGGTCCTAAGTGGTGAGTATTTTGGTTAACTGTTTTAGTAATATATAAAGGAAAAGAACAACTAAAGATTCATCGTTACTAAGATAGTTCTCCTCTCAAGGAGAACTCAAAACGACATAAAAGGAACCAAAGATTTTCTGGACGTGCATGAGGATATTAGTTGTGTTTTTTTACATTATTTTGTTCAGCTCAGCTCAGTTCAGTTCAATTTGATCACACGCTCTAAATGAGCAGAGTCAAGTAAAAAAAACAGCATAAAATTTCAATCGTTTGACAAGTGACAGGACGCGTCATTTTAAGGTTATTGTTTATTATTTGTTTTCCCTAGTCCTTATTAAATTTCTCTACTTTCTGGAGCATGTAGCTGAGTCAAACTAAAATTAAAGTTTACTTGAAAATGAATATTTTATTCTATTAATTATAAGAATATATACAATAAAATTCTGCCAAACTTTTTTCTTTTTCCTTGGTGTTGAATTCTCAAACGTCCAAGTATCCTTGTGTTTTTTTGAAATAGTCTCACTCTCATTAGGCTATGTATCTTCAACAATAACATCATTGTGTTCAACTGTAGGATATTGTTTTATGCAGTTATTTAACAACTGCATGTAAAATTTAGCATCTACAAAACCAGATTTGAAAACTTTGTTTTAAATAAAGTTTAAGTGCTTATATTTTTATTTTACCTGTTTCAGCTCCTTTTTCATCTTTTGCACTTACTCCGACATCATAAGATTTTTTAGTTTTAGGGTCAGTAATTTTAACTGTGTTGTAATTATTGGTGTTTCCATATAAATGTTAACACATTTTCAATAAAACTAATAACTAAACTTCCTGTGAAAACACTACTTATTTTTAGAGGTTAGAAAATTCAAAACGACAGATAACAAATCGTAAACTGAGCAAATGATTGTAACTGAGCCCCCTTTACAGCAGGTGCAGTTAGGGGAAAGGGGGAAGCAATTGTTCAGCTCAGTTCGAATTGAGCGCGTAAAAAAAACAAGGTAAAATTAACTGAGCAACTGAGCAATCGATTTGCTCAGACTTGCTTGAGCAAAAGTGTGTAAAAAAAACACAACTATTGTCATTTTAAATGGGGACAAAACCAAGACAATAATAGTCATGTACAGTGGGTGAAAAAGTATTCGTACACCTTAAAAAAGGTATTTTTACTTTTTTTACATTATAATTATGTTATGAAATACAACTTTAACCACAGATAAAGAAACCTTTTATCACTGAATTGTAAATAATTATGCCCGTTTATTACATGATTATTTTCGTATTGAATTAAAATGTAATTGTTTACAATTCAGTAATAAAAGGTTTATTTATATGTAGTAACAGTTATTTTATATAGGGTATCCGACTTTTTTCCAGCAACAAAATTTTTTTGGATAGTAAATCTCATTCTCAACAAAAAAATCCTATGAACTAATGTTTTTTCGACTTCTTAAAAAGTTACAGCAATTTTAAAGTTTTAATGATTTTTGTGGGACGCCCTGTATAAATTTTATTTTATTTTGAGTGTTTTATCAAAAGTGTGTTTGGATTTTATCTTTACTCTAATCGGATTGAATGATTTTTTCGAGGAAAATGTAAAATGGTCCACAAAAACAATTTGACAAAGACAATATCGAAGCCATAAATGATAATTAGAAAGAAAAATATACAGGGTGTCCCCCAAAAATTATTACAATTTTAAAATTGCGATAACTTTTTAAGGAGTCAAAAAAACATATTAGTCATAAGAATTTTTTCATATACAGGGTGTCTCACTTTTTTTCAAGCAAAATTTTTTTTAGATAGCAAATGTCATCTGAATAAAAAAATTCCTATGAACTACTATGTTTTTTCGATACCTTAAAAAGTTACAGCAGTTTTAAAATTGTAAGAATTTAATGGTTTTTGTGGGAGATGCTGTATAATTATTTCGAATTGTCATTTTTTAGGGTTAAATCTATTAAAACATGGATTTTGTCTTGGCCAAACTTATATTTTGAACATTATTGGCTATTTTTAAACTAAGTAAATCACGAGGACCATTTTTAATTTTCCTCGATAAATCAATCAATCTTATTGGCTTGAAGCTTGAAGAAAAAGACAAAATCCAAGGCACTTTATACAGGGTGTCCCATAAATATCATTACAATTTTACAATTTTAAAATTGCTGTAATTAAAAGAGGAGTCGTAGAAACATATTAGTTCATAGGAATTATTTTGTACAGAATGACAGTAAATATCATAAAAAAAATGCTGGAAGAAAATTGAGACACCCTGTATAATATCACGAGTGCTAAAGTTTCTCTGTAAAATTTAATGAATCAAGAGTGCATTACTGTCAATTTTATGAGTAAATTGTCATAAAAATCACGAGGCGAGGCCGAGTGATTTTAGAATATTACGAAGGAAATTATGCAACGAACTCGAGAGGTTTCAATAAATTTTACCTAGAGAAAATTTAAACTCGCGTGATGTACATCATGAATATATAGGGTGTCCCACTTTTTTTTTCACCAATATTTTTTTTGGATAGTAAATGTCATTCTGAACAAAAATTTTTCTATGAACTATTATGTTTTTTAGACTCCTTAAAAAGTTACAGCAATTTTAAAATTGATAAATTTTCAAGATTTTTGTGGAACACCCTCTATAATATTCTTTCTTATTATATTCTTTTTATTTAAATCAATTATTATTTGGATTTTTTCTTTTCCAAATTGAATTTTTTTGAACATAATTGTCTGTATTTAAAATAGATGAACACCTAGGTTAAATTTTCCTCGGTAAAGTTTTGCATCTTATTGGGTAAAAGATATACAAAATCCAAAGCATACTTGATTTAAATAAAAAAAAAATCAAATGAAATTTATGCAGGGTGTCCCACAAAAATCATTAAACTTTCAAAATTTTGAAATTGTTGAAAACATTATAGTTCATTGGAAAATTTTTATTCAGAATGACGTTTAGTATCTAAAAAAATTTTTTTCTGGAAAAAACGTGCTATACAGGGTGTCCCCTTCGTGGTTCACCAAACGTCAAGGTTAGAAAGTAGAGCAAATTTTATCACGAAAAAACCCAAAAAGTAGGGGTCTATCTTTTATGGTTTCAAAGTTACAGTGGTTTGAATTTGGCATGCCAGAAATCAGTAAATGGTCAATAGCTGCTTAAAAACTTCCTAACAAGATTAAAATAAATATAATTCTAAAGCTGAAAGTATCCTCTTTTGGTAACAATGATAAAACACAATTCGTTTATCAAGTATTAAAAAAAATCGAAAAGAAAAAAAAATCCATAAAAAATTGTTTTTTAGCAGTTTTTGAAGATTTTCTCCAAGATATGACCTATTAAGGGCGTGTTTTTTTTAATTTTCTAAAAATTCGTTAAATTCTCTAGAAATTATGAAAAATTTTGAAACCCTAACTCTTTTTATGCACTCACTAGTGCCTTCTAAAATTACTCCTATGAGAATTGATTCCAAGCATAGTTAGTTACAGTTGAGGTGCGCCTTCATTTTTGTTATTATTTAATAATATAACTGTTTCAAAAGCCATCAAAATTTAACTTTTACTTATGAAAATTGATTATTAAGCAACTATTGATCATATATTGATTTCTGGTAAAAACGGGGGATGCCAAAGTCAAACCCCTGTAACTTCCAAACCATAAAAGATGGACCTATACTTTTTGGTTTTTTCTTGATAAAATTTTCTCAACTTTCTAACCTTGACGTTTGGTGAACCACGAACGGGACACCCTGTATAACGAATGAAAACTATTTAATAATCATATGTAATATCACGAGTGGTCAAAGGACCTTATCGGGTTTTGGGAGCATTTTGTACAAGAATGAAACTTATGCCACATATAAATAAGAAATAAATATACAATAGTGTAAAATATTTCGCTCGTTAAGAGACCGCTTTCGCCAAAAAACGCAATTGAAATTAATTAATTTTTGCACAATTAGACAACGATGCTGGTGTTTTCCTCGGTGTTTCTCACAAACAAAGTAGTTTGGTTGCCTATGCCATTTATTTACTATGATTTATTGACTTTAATAGTATAAAAATTATACAATTAAGTACATATTTGTTATGACTTGATTAGAAATTAATTTTTAAGTATTAATTTTATTCAAATAAACTTATAATTTAGGAATACATTTTTTACAATTAAACAATTTTTACACAGTTGTCGTTTTTTTGCAATTTTTAAAATATTTGATAAAAAATGACTTTTCCAGTTCCCTTGAGCTCTGAAACTTTTACTGTACATTCAATGGCTATAGTTTTAATAGTTGTAATAAGATTTGTAATATTACGGCGTCAATTAAAAATAAAATATCTTTTACAGGTTATCGTAAGACTTTATTGCACAATCGGGCAACATTGAAATTAGTACCTCTCAAACGAAACGTCAAAATTAAATGCAGAATAATTATTAGTAAAAAGTAGAACCGATAAGGGACCTCGGTGGCGGCTAAGGGCTTGTAAATTCCTTCTATTTTTGTAGGACACACCCTCTGGCACTTCTAAGCAACTCCTGTCAAGTAGGCAAGATACTATTTACGACATTCGGCAAGTTATTTCTCCTTTTCTAGAATGTTTCATTCCAGTATGTACATGAGCGCGTACCGGATTTCTTTTTATGTGTATACGCCGGTTTTAGCTGTTTTTATAAATAAACGTACAAACGCAAGCAATGTGTGCGCATGACAATAACACCAAATGTGGGAAACATTTCAATCCAGCGCGAGTCACAGTGAGTCAGTCGCCAGATACCTTTGTAAGGCGCGTACGAATTTGTTAGCCCGGGCATTACTTCTTGTTTGTAATAGTAACCATTGTTCTAAAGTGCCTTATAATAAAGGTCATTTGTATCTACCATCAGATTAATCCTTTTGGCGATTGTATTCGATTATTAACATAGGTTCCACAAGGAAAACACCCTATTAGTTTTAAGTGTCATTTGCTTTCAATTTAAACGTAAATGAAAGGTAATTAAAATTTATCTGACAGTACTTGTCAAAATTTGAATTTTAAAATCCGCAGTTGCCGTGTTAATAAATATTTTTTTAAATAATGTAAAATCTCATAAATGTATTTATAATTCATATTTATTCAAGAAATTGGAAATATAATTAATATTGGGGGTATTTTAGTTAATTTTTGTAGGTTTAACTTATTTTTCATGTTTGCCCAAAAACACCTAGGAAAACGATAAGGTCCTTTAAGTCGAATATTTTTCACTGACATTACCACGAATGTCATTTGGGGTTAAATTTTTAACCCCAAATCCCAAATGACATGAGTGGTAATGTAAGAAAATTATTCGACTTATAATTTGAACAAGAGTGCATATTTAAGGCACTATTTAATGAACATTTTTCACTTTTTTGTGCAAAATTTGACAGCTATAACTTCAAACTTATTGAAATTTGACATTAACGTTATGAAATAATCGCTGATATTTTTGACGTTTTACTTGTCACAAAAAATAATCACTTGTGAGTTGAATAGTCTAATTTATTTAGTTTTTTACGTAAAATGAACAGTTTCTTATAAAAAAACCAACCTTAAACGCCCGTCCGGTCAATGCGAAGACACTCCCACACATTTTATCATTACGTCAAAATTGTCCCAGTTGAAAACTTGATCACGTGTCATAATGAAGCGTTTCGATTGGCTTAGAGTTCAATGAGTTAAATTTTCATATGCAGGGTTTAACAAAAGTAAAGGATATTTGCTGTAACTTCTTAATTTAAAGAGATACATAAATAAGTTGAATAGAATATTACAATAAGATGGATGTATTTCCTTATAAAATCCACAGATTAATTAAAACAAAATATGCTTATTAGCGACCGGTTTCGTGTTCATTTTATTGAAACAACATGAGGCTTAAGTGTCAGAGACAAGAAGAATACATTACAACGTTTTAACCATACTGCAGTTTTCATAGTTAATAAATAAAATTAGTACACTTATTAAACAGAATTTTTAGTTTACTTAAAACCAAACCAAAAATTCTCTCTGACACATTAGGCTGATGATGTTTCATTAAATTGAACACGAAACCGGTCGCTAATTTTGTTTTAATTAATGCCTGTGGATTTTACAAGGAAGTACATCCATCCTATTGTAATTATAAGAACCTTATATTATGGATCATAACATCATCTATTATTAAATACAATAGTTTTTCAGTAAATTTCAGTATTAGTTATTATTGGTTATCAAACCTGACATGAGACTTGGAGGACCCAAGGTTCGAATCCTGGCCCAGGAAGGACATTTTCAATTTATTCAGTAAATTTCAGTGTATATTTTTACATTTTTAGTTTTAGCATATCTTTCACTATTTTGTTGCTATAGTAGCCAACTATTGTTTTTTAAATAGCAATAAGATATTTTCTTTATAAATTTTAAAAGAGCTAATTTTTCTGTATTCGGCAATGCTATTTTAAAAATAAAATTTTTCGAATATAATTAAGGGTGTCCCATTTTTTAACTTTCAAAAAATGTATTTGTATTGTAAATATTATTCTGAACAAACTATTCTTTATGGACTAGTATTTTCTTTTTCGACTCCTTAAGAAGTTATGGCAATATGAAAAATATGAAAAATATAAAAATTAATAAAATTTTCAAATTGTTTTAACTTTTTAGTATATCAAAAAAATAGGAAACTTTTTCTTCAGAATAATATTTACTATCCAAAAATATTTTAAGGGTTAATAATAGGAACATCCTTAATTTTTTTTCAAAATTTTAATTTTTTTAATTTTATTTTTTTTTCTTATAAAATAACATTGCCAAATACAGAAAAAGCATTTCTCCTAAAAATTGCAAAGAAAACATATTAATGCTAATCAAAATACAATCGATAGTTACTCTAGCAACAAAATAGACAAAGATATACAAAAACTAAAAACGAGGCGAAGCCGAGTGATTTTTGAACAATCTACGAATGAAATTTTGCGACGAACTCGGTAGCATTCAATAAATTTTACCTAGAGAAATTTAAACACGCGTCATTATGACTATATAACGAATAAAAAACACTTTGTAACCTAATTTATTTGAAATTTCTCTGATTGGCTTGGATTTCAAGTTATATTTTCCCAGGAATTTTTTTGTTCAGAATGACATTTATGCCCGTTTTCACCAACGATTCCTAAAACGTAGGCATTGCTTATATGCCTAGTTGCTAGGTATTTTTTATTAAATGATTTAAAATACCTAGCAACTAGCCAATACCTAGCATTTAAGCAATGTCTAAATTTAGGAATCGTTGTTGATAACGGGCATTACTATCTAAAAAAAATTTTGCTGGAAGAAAAGTGTGCATATACTTATTTGACCCATTGCATGAAAATGAAAGTGTAATATGCACAAAATATTAGAGGGCATCGTAAAATATGAAGAAGTTAGGGAGGACATGAGTCTATAAGTACAAAGAAAAAACGGGCAAAATCACAAACATCTTATCTATGCACAAACAGAAGTATGACTGTGACATTTACTTCCACCGATTACTATAATACTACATTAAAAAACGAGTTTCATAAGTCCCATATTGTGTGTTCTAAAATACGAGCCGCGTAGCGACGAGTATTTTAATGAACAAGTGCTACTATTGACTTATGAAACGAGTTTTTTATACTATTTTTTCTATTTTGCGCCTTTTTATCTATTTAAAATCAAATATTGTAGTTTTCATTTTTAGTAAATTTTCTGGTAGTTGGCAACTCTAATGTAAGGTTTGTCAAATTTTATAGCACTGTTGTCAAATTTTATAGCACTGTTTTGGGTGCGTATATAGCCTTCTTATAGACGCAAAATTGAAAAATATTTTAAACTAATGAAAAGTAAAGTAGCATTTCCGAATAAAAGAGAAATTTCTTCTTTACTTTTTAGTACTTGATTAATTTATCAAAATCATCTTAAGATTTTATTTTATATTTTTTGATTATGGGAAAGTCTAGAAGATTCTATATAAAGTTGCCTAAAAAACTAATAAAACAGCGCCATCGCGTAGATTCCTCGAATAACTTAGCCTGGTCATAATACAGGGTGAGCTAAAATGACTGTGGTCAATTCAAATTTCATGTCTAAAAATCTGGGGAATTTGTTTGTTTCGAGTTCATTGTAACACAAAATCATGTCAAAATTATTACTAAGTAACTAGACTACACAAAAGCAGAAGCGTAGGACGAATTGTTACCGTTGTGTCAAAACTTCGGATTTTTGTATTTAGTGTGCCTTCTACTTCATAAACAACTTTGCGTAAATCTTTGATTTGTGTTACCATCTGCCTCGAAAATGAAAGTCATAACTTTCAACAGTTGACATTTGTTGTAAAATTCGAGAGCCAATTCTAGGTTTTTTATTTTCAAAAACACAAAACCTTAATAATTAATTTAAATTTGTATTTTTGTTTAGAATTCTTCACTACGCCATTGGATTACTAGGGGGTTTTTCTTTTAAATTTTTAGTTGTACCAACCGGCATATTTGGTTACCTACATATCAAACCACAATCATTTTAGCTCACCCTGTACCTTACGTGTTTTGTATAAGAGTTTGTTTAACTGTTAACACTTTTTAAGGGCTCCCGATTGTAAAAAAGTTATAAAATAATGTTCTGTATAATCACCTCTCAATTAACAAAGATTAAAGTTTTATTGAGAAAAATATAAAACACTAGTCTCCATTCAGTTTAAAGATACAGTTACTAATAACAACGTATGACATGGAGAAACGAATTTTACATAATAATTGAAAACTATTGTACATATTATTTATGTTTATGAGTTTGTTTTTGTTGCTGCGTTTAAATTGGGGAACTTTTGTTCAAAAACAACGTTTCGTACCTCACGAATAACTAATTAAAGAAATTTTTCTTTGGGATGTTTATAGTACCAATCGATTCATATTTTATGCCTTACCTATGTATCACGAGCTTAACTTCATACTTCGACTCGTGTTTGAGTAAATTAACTGCAAAGTAGGAGCACTTTAATGGTCTTAAAAAATACACTTACTGTTTATATTTTTTATTTCTTTTGTGATACATTGGTCATTATAAATATTTTTTAATGCTACCAAAATTTGGTACAAAAATATTAAGTAGTTTATGAGTTATTTATGAGGGCGTGGTACCCTATTTAGCATACTCAAAAAATGACTCTTAAAAGAGATCATCTGAGTGTTGGCGGCTTTGGAGGGGAATAACACTTGGTAGCTAAATACGGTCCTGTAGAAGGTGACGTTGACATAAATTTGATGTCAGTCACTCTATCTTGAAACTGGATGGAGTATATGAGTATATTTATTTATGTTCTTATAAAGTTATTTATCTCATTCCAAATCTTTGTCAAGCAAATTTTATCTTCTTTCTTAGATTACTGTGAAATGTAATTTAAATCGTGCTCATATTTTAAAGTCAACAAAATTTTACATTTGCAAGAAATTGTTATACACACTAAACAGCTTAACTACCGATTTTTTATTTAAATTATTTTTCTTAAATTTTCTTATTATAAAGTTGCACAATATAATATTTTTATCAAATTTGTAAAACACTAAAGCTTTGTCATTTCTTAAAACTTTATCTTTTATCTTCTTGAATTATGAATAAGCAAACTTTGGAGATTTCCATACAAGAATTTTAGCATATAATTGTCGAAGTTGGAAAATACACTCATGCGTTGGCACATTTCTAAAATGTACCTAAATTTAAGCTTTATATGGAAACAAAGGTTTTTGTAGTAAGGAAACTGAAATTTATTTCGTAGAGCTGATCTAATTTAATTAAATCTTAACGCACATACCGGTTTATTACAGTAACCATACTTCACCCTTAACGATTTGGATTTTGTTAATATTTGGTTAAGCTCTACAAGCATCACTTAGCTTAGCAAACTTGTAGTACATTGTAGGGAACTCCTCGAGCGAAAAATCAATCCTTATTAGAATTTGCATTTATATCGAGATATTTTTTGAGCCTGCGCTTGGAAATAAAGCGATTACGTTCTTTTAGGGATTTAGTTAAAATGCGCCATCGGCAATTCTCGGCCATCAATCAAAAAAATTAGGAGAACGTAGCTGCCGCGCGCCGCTGATTTATTTGAGGGCTTGCACAAGGGCGCAGCATTTGGAAATATCTACGGAAGTTAATTCTTTGGGTTTAAAATATTGCACTGGGTGCGGGATCACGTGCCACCTCTCCACCCTCAACGCTCTTTTTTTTATTTAAATTGAATGCGATGGATTTTGGAGCTTTTGTAAAATTTACATTCGGTAAAGAATGGAGGAATAAATAATATTGAATCCCTATGGTCACTAGGTAAAGCTATGCAGCTTGGGATTGAATATTAAATAAAATGAAAACGTCCATTATTACTCATGTAAACTAAAAGAAAAGAGGTATAAGGCAAAAATGCTACGTCAACATAATACATGAACGTTTTCCAACTTTTAATAATTGTAGCATTTTCTCCTTAAAAAGATAGGACTAAATTATTTTACAAAGAAGAGATAATGAACGTAAAGATGATCCTTTACAAGTTTATGTGTGTATATAGATTTTTCCACGTCCTTTAATAAAAAATATCACTTGTATGGTTCGGTTCTAAAGCCACATTTAGAAGTGCACTACAAAGACTATTTAATAAATATAAAATCATTGTAGATTTACGAGTTTAATCATCTTATTAATATTTACCCTTATTCCATAAAAATTTTTCACACTAGTATATTTTTATATTTTCATTCGATTCAATCTTTTCATGAATCCTTGCTTGCTAATTTCGAAATAAATTGCCCCAATAAAAACTTCAAATATGTATTTTGTAAATAACAAATGGTTATATTCTCGGCGAATCACAACAATTGTAGTTAACGAAAGGCGGTAAATAGGCTTTTGTCTTTTATTAAAATGCGACTCTTGAATTATAGCTTTTATATATGTATACAAGGTGGTGATAAAGTTTGGAACCAAAGTCATAACTTCCGTAAAAATTTTTTTGGAAAAAATCGCTCGGACAGGTCAATTTTTGTTTTAAAAATGCCATCTTTTGGAATGAAAAAAATATTCATGACGTCACTGATAACTTCACTATGACGTCATCATCAATTTTTTAAAATGGAAAACCCTACTTTTTTACACATTTTTCATAGACCTTTTTATCATATTATTGATCACATAAAAATATTTAAAAAAATTTCAACCATTTTTGAAAAAAATAAATAAATTTACTCAAAAAAAGAACTATTAATTCTCAATGAAAATATTACAAAAAAAAGTAAATTTTTAATTTACAAGTAACAAATTTTAACGAAAATGTTCAAATTGCTCCCCATTGACCATTTGGCATTGTCCCATTCGAGTGTAGACACTCTGAATACTATTGTTAATAGCTTCTTCGTCAATTTGTTGCAATTCCGTCCTAATTCTAAGCTCCAATTCTTGTAAATTATTAGGTCTATTGAAATAAACTTTTGATTTTAAATGTCCCCACAAAAAAAATCTAAGGGCGTTAGGTCGGGAGATCGCGGAGGCCACTCAATTGGTCCCCTCCGACCTATCCATTTGTTGGGAAACGTGGTGTTAAGGATTTCTCGCACCGCCCTGCCAAAGTGTGGAGGAGCCCCATCTTTTGAAACCAAATGTTTTGGTTAGGAATGTTGCGATTTTCATAATTGGGGATAATACGAAGTAAAACTGGTAGCAAATCAGTCCGAAAAAAATTCAAGTATCTTTCGGCAGTAAGGTTTTCATTAAAAAAGTAAGGTCCTATAAAACGTCTGCCAATCATTCCCACCCATACATTTAACTTTCCCTGTCTTTGACTATGGGATTCCACGGCCCAATGAGGATTTTCCTGTGACCAATACCTACAATTTTGTCAATTCAATGATCCATTCAATTGAAAGGTAGCTTCATCGGAGAAAATTATACTACTTAAAAAATTTGGATTTTGATCACATCGCGCCATCATTTCTTCACAAAATTGCAGTCGGCGATCGGGATCATCTTCATTTAACTCTTGTATGAGTTTTATTTTGTATGGGTGATACTTTTCCTTTTTTAATAATTTTGCGACATAGGAATGATCCACATTATTATTTCTTGAAATATCTCTTGTTGAAATATTGGGATTTTCTTCAATCGCAAGTAATAAATTTAATTTGGTTTCTTCATTCACTTGAGGCCGTCCTTGTCGAGGCAAATCTCCTACAGATCCTGTTTCTGCAAATTTGGTAACTAACTTACTTACTTTAGATCTTGAGATTTGCGGTCTATTTGGATATTGCTCATTAAACAAAGCACAAGCTTCCCCATGGGTTCTTTTTATATCGCCATAATTAAAATTTCGATTCTTTCGAGTTCGCTTAAACGAAGCATTTTTAATTTCGCAAAACTTAATAATTGTTGATTATTATTGAACAAACGAAGTAAGCTATTCAAGCATTGGTAAATGGATTTAAAATTTTATTTGCCATACAAAATAACGTCAACTAAAGCACTTTTCATTTCAATAAATTTTGAATATCAAAAGCTTTTTCAAATTTATAATAAATTACAATTTTATTTAAAGTTTATTATTACTCAAACATTTTATTTTAATTACCTTTTTCATTAAAAGTTATTTAAAATTAGTTTTAAGAAAATTCCAATTGGGTAAAGAAGAACAATTCGAATATTTTCAATAATAATTTGTTATTTTTAAACTAAAAATTAGTTTAATTTATTTTTCTTGCCATATTTTCATTGAGAATTAATAATTTTTTTTTTGAGTAAATTTATTTTTTTTTTTCAAAAATGGTTAAAATATGATAAAAAGGTCTATGAAAAATGTGTAAAAAAAGTAGGGGTTTCCATTTAAAAAAATTGATGATGACGTCATAGTGAAGTTATCAGTGACGTCATGAATATTTTTTTCATTCCAAAAGATGGCATTTTTAAAACAAAAATTGACCTGTCCGAGCGATTATTACAAAAAAAATTTTTGCGGAAGTTATGACCTTGGTTCCAAACTTTATCATCACCCTGTATATATAGTCTTTGATTTTGTGCATATTACGCGTACTTTAAAGACATAAAAATCAAAAATACAACATTTTGAAAAAATTTTGTATTTATTTTCAAAAACATAAATGGGCGCACTTAAAGAGCCGGCAGAAAATGTTTGAAACGACTTACTTAATAGAGTTCTAACAAATCAAACACAAAGCTTTTAGCATAAAGAAGAAATAGAAAGTTTAGTACAAATGACTTTTGAACTATTAAATACTTTTATAAAATATAATTCATAACTATTAACAGTTAACCAGTAACAAATAATTTTTAAAATTTTGTACTAAAACTTATTATACATATAAAATTTTAAATAAGTATTAAACAATAGTTTTAATAGACATATTATTAGCAAAAGTCTAGTAAGAGCAAAAAAAATTTAAGTCTACAAAATTAAAGAAACAAAATTTACAAAATCTATTCCCATTTTAGGGCTAATATTTATTAATTTGATTTTTCAAGACTTTAGGAAGGCGATTGGAAGACCATTACTTAAATACTAAAAGAAAACCATTCAGCTGTTTTCAAAATAGATCCACATTTGTAAAATATCTGGAGAAAAAGAAAATTAAATTACTTACCGTCCACCAGTGGGAATCATATCTAAATGTCACGCTGCACGTTGCTTTTTTTCGATAGATCCAGAAATACAAAAAAAAATGTTTAAAACAAGAAATTGACAGCTATTAAAATAGATGATATAATGAAATTATTTATCAAAATCCGCCTTCTCGCTTGTGGTAAAGACAACTTAACGTATGTAAGTTTAAAAACATAATGGCGTTCTTTAAAGGATTGAGTACCATAAAGAACGCATTACGGTCCTTGGACTATAAAATATCCCAATATGGGCTTCTTTTACATTATTGGGCCTAATGAGTCTATTATTGGTCTCAAATTGATTTAACTAATCAATAAATTTTAATTGATTTCAAGTTCTTTATGATTTAAGCAAGGAGATAAAGTGTTGTACCTAATTTGGATTGTAACGAATCATTATGGTACTAGCCGTGAAGTTCACCAATTCAGACGACGTTACGATGATTATAACAAAAATAACATTTAAATCTTTCCGCAAATTACTCTTTTTAATTTATTTCCATTAATAAAATTAGTAAACTTATTACATTGACGTAATTGTTTTTCAAAAATAGACTGTTGCAGATTTAACTATGTGTTCATAACCTGTTAGAAGCTTCCTAACTTCCAGATAAACTTAAAATCAAATTAATCCGGAAAAGCTTCAATGAATTTAATGGATAACTTCTAAAACTATCCAGGTACTCACATCAATTTAAAGCAGAAATAATGGTTTCTATTTTTAACGATTTCCCTGATGCCTCTCAAAATTTGTTGATTTTTTTAATTTGTTTATCGAGAATTTATTGCAGAAGAAATTTATCGCAGAAAAACTCATCGTGTAAAAATATCATAGCGGTGTAAATTTGTCACAGAAAAATACATCGCAGGAAAATACATCATAGGAAAATTTGATAAATTTGATTTAATGACAGAACCGTACAATTAAAGGGTTTTTTAAATTTAATTAAAATGGATAATCAATGTATAGAGTGGTCTTACAAAAACTTCGCAGGTTGATTTTTGGGGCTGATGTCACATTAATAAATTCAAAATGTATAAAAATAATAAATATGAAAAACCAGATTTAGACTGGTGCTTTTATTTCAAGAATCGATTGTAAATCTCACGTCGACCCTCAGCTTATTAACCCCTGTTGGTCTATATTATTTTATTGATGTTATTTAAAATAATATTTATGACAAACAAAAAAAAACAGAAAGACGTCCGATCGCACATTAATTAACTTAATAATTATTATTGGGTTCTTTAAATAGGGTTAAGCCGACGTTTACATGAAACACAATAGTGACCAACTTGATCTTAAATCAACACAAGCTGAGTTATTATTTTCTTCTTTGTTGGTTTAAAATATAAAATTCAAAATTAACAAAATTTACTTACTTGTTCTTAACTAGTCTATCCAAAATCCTGATCGAGCCAAGTTCACTTTATTTAAACTTATTTAAGTAATTATTTATGGTTCTATTGGGAACTTATAATAATAAAGTATTAAAACCAAAATTCAATTAATATTAAATATATTTAAAAAAAAACAAAAGGTATTAGAAATAAAGAATAATGATTAAGAATAAAAAAAATTACAAATCAAGAATTACAGAAAGGAATAATATTGAGATAATCGAGTTGAAATTTATCGAAACTAAATCTGAATTAACTGAAGAGAAATTAACAAGCTTAATATTTTCCAGACAAATACAGTATACAAATTATAATATATAAAAAAAAATATTTTAATTTTAAAATATTTTTAAAGAGTAATCTAATTTTTCTAGGAATGAAAAATTGTTCCAAACTAATGAAGTACATAATCTTAAATAATAAGAACCAATAGAAACCTTAATAATCCAGAAATTCACTTTATACGAAAAGAAAACAATTAGCTCAGGAACTTGAAATAAAAAGAAACTAACTTTGTCTTGTGGCTACCAATTTCTTCTGGTTTTGTTCTTGTAAGTCACACCAAATACTCATACGGCAGCAGTAAAATTGGCACTTTTAAAAAAACCTGCTCCTAGAAAATACCATTTTTCTTTAACAAGGGACCTTCAAATTGAGATTTGTAAAATTTTCTCTTATCTAAATACACAACTTCACAAAAGTGTTATTCTGTTTTTCCGATTATATCGAGTATAAGGTTTAAAACAGCAAGCAAAACTTGCTCATTTTTAGGTCAGATTTGATTGTCTATAAATCTAAAAATTCAATAAAAAATACAAAAACAAAATAATAGACATGTTATGCCAAGTATTAGTGAACTACTACTACAAAAAAAACAGAATTTCATTTACTGGTTTGTCTAAAAAATGGTATTCCGTAGAGTCACATTTTACGCTCACAAAATTTCGCCGACTATCGTCTTAAGAACAAACATTACTCTAGATCAGAACATTATGGAATTCAAAGATTTTAAGGTTTCTTTACAATATATAGACTTTGCTTAGCCTCCTTCTTACGTCATTCTTTAAACTAAGTCGCCAAAGCAAAGCCTGGGATTGGTTCTTTGCGCCCTTATGAGTTAAGTAGGACAAACCAACTTCATCCCTACGCTTAGGGTGAATTTGGTTGCCTACGCTAAACTACTAATCAAAATTAATATAATCTTACTTTTTACAAACTGTTTCTCTAAAGACAATAGATTTTACCATAATGAAATTATAACAAATTTCCTCTTCATGGACTTAAGACTAAAACGATTCAGTCGAGAATACTTTGGCACTTATCTCTATTTAATCGAAGCTGGGGAAATTTTAATCAAATTTAATTATTTATGAATGAAATTTTGAAATATACTTATTAAAATTTTACTTTGAGTAAATGAATTTTTTTTTCTTATTTATTGTACAATAAAATAAATTCATTTCCCATACTGTCGCTGGTGGTCTATTCGACCATTCCAACATATGGTGTGAAAACTGAAATTCAACAACTTAAATAAGCAAAAACAACACAAGACCTCTTAGGAAATAAATAAATAACCAGTGAAATCGTATCTATCCGTAATTTGAAGCAACCCGAATGTTACAAAAAAAATATTATTTGTTATGAAGTTTCTACCTTTTATGGCCAAATATTCTCCCTAGAAAACATGCACACTAGCCATAAAAATAAACCTTTACTTAAATCTTAAACAAATATTCAATAAACACAATCTAGACAAGTATGGTCACATCTGGAATAAAAATAATGCCAATTGGATAATTAATTTAACAAAGCCAATTTTGCATTATTTACACTATCCACTAAGTGCTGAAAAAATTAAATTAAAGTTTTAATTAATCTATACAAGAATATATATAGGGCGTCTCATTGAAAACTTCTAATGCCGATTATATGATAACTTAATTTTTTTCAAACAAATATATTCTCTTAGCAATTATATGTATAAATATCACTGGTTTCAAATTCGAGGTTAGCTTATGCAACCCCGTGAGCCATAAGTTGGTATATCAGGTTGCAAGTGTAGCTTTAAGGATTGGTTCGGACTGCGTATAGCGTATAGCTCAGATGGTAGAGCAGTAGGGGTTGAACCCAAAGTGCAACTTTCCTCGTACTGTTTAATAGACCTTTCTTCTTTTTCCTTCGTAAATACATACTCCACCACTCCACCACTCCACATATGTATTTGTCGCTTATTGATGTGGACTCCATTCTTCCCCAAGAGCTTCTGCAGCATTTGTTTGCTTTCTTCTAAAAGTTTGTACTTTAGATTTTCGTCTTCCTCATTAAATGCTGTTATAAAATTAATTAAATCATCCTTATATAAATATTTACTTATATTTAATGCGGAATCAGTGTTTAGAACTACTTTTCTTGGTTTTGCTTCTTCGGTGGTATCTTTCAACATCGTATAAACTACAATATCATCGACTTTATGTAACAAATCTTCTCTTTGGGATAAATTATGTATCTTCATCATTATTATATCACGGTAAATCGGATACATATTTGTCATTTCTAGAGCAAGAAATTTATTTTTTGCATCATGCAATACTTTCGAGTTTATATTATCGATGAATAAAAATTGATTTAACGAAAGTTTGTCATTAACTGTATCCAAACTCATTTCAATAATTTCAAAAACGCAGCCATTTACAAAAAGTGAATACATTCGTCTTGATGCTTTTATAACCATCATATCAGAGTCCTCTGTGATTTCTTCACATTCTTTAAGGAGAAATTTCAATATATTCCATTTACAATAATTGTAAGATTGAGGCATTTGATTTCTTTGGTAAATATATGAACGAGGATAAAGTCTTCTTCGATTTACCTTCGCACCGCGTGTCAACAGTTCCTTGATGATTTCTATATTCTCCAAAGATTTGTTTATCGCTAAGTTTAAGGGTGTATTTCCTTCATTGTCTTCTAAATTTACACTTGCCTTATATTTTAGAAATAGCCTTACCAGTTGTAATCCATTGTATTCTCCTACTGCGGCATGTAAAGGAGTTTTACCATCCCCATTTTTTCCGTCAACATAAGCACCATGTAATAATAGGACTTCCAATATTTTCACTGACTTCGTCCAATGGAGACATTCACCATTCTGTAATACTCTTCGAACTTCATCGTCACTTGATTCTAAAACACTTTTTAGTATTCCCACACTTCCCAGGCCCAAAGCGAAACGAAGCTGGTAAATGTTAGATGGCTCCATGTCCATTATGATAACTTTTATTTAGTTTCACTAGATATTTAAAATGAAAATTAAATTTTCAATCTTTTCGCGTGTCGTTCGAATACTAAATGTTCACTATATCTAGTTTCTACGAGTTCTAACCAGAACGTTCTTATTATTTAGAATACATCAAAGGTCATTAGGCTAAAATTCAATGAAGGATCCAGATCATTAGTGCTAAACTATGCTTTTATTGGAAAATGGGATTATTTCTGTAAATTTTAGGCCATATAACATATTAAAATTTCAAATTTTTATTTTCATAACTAAATTGCAGGGATTGCCCTAATTTCGTGGACACCCGATATATGTCTTTGATTATAAAATTATGGTTTATGGTTTTGGTTAATAATAATTGTCTTTGTCTGTTTAACCATAAATTAAGGAGAAGTTAGTTCTCCTTTTTTAGAATTTTATTTTCCCAAAATTAAACCTTAGAGAATGATGAAATCTACAAGTACCATAAAATCTAAGAGTCTTGAACGTTGACTTTACTTCAAGCACTATCTAGAAGAAGCACTGCTTTTTTTATCTTTATCTTTAAACGTGTTAAATCCATCTAAAAAATAATTAATTATCATTAAACATTAAAATAAAAAACTAACTGCTTTTAATAGATATTTAATTATCCAGAATATTCATATTTATGTTTATATTTCTAGATAAAAAAATTAGAGTAACTTAAGAATACAAGTGCGCGCCAAACGCATTATCTTTAATCATAAATATAAAAGTTATAAACCCCATGTGTTCTCCAAATTTTTTAATAGTTTGTTCAAAATTGTTAAAATAAATGATGTATATAAAAAAGTTTGCAAAAAAGAGGGGCCTTTGGCATTTTTTCGAGGGTAACTTAAGAATACAAGTGCGCGCCAAACGCACTATCTTTAATAACAAATATAAAAATTTTAGGCCGAATGTGTTCTATATTTTTTTAATAAGTTGTTCAAAATTGTTTAAATAATTGATGTATATAAAAAAGTTTGCAAAAAAGAGGGGCCTTTGGCATTTTTTCGAGGGTAACTTACGAATACAAGTGAGCGCCAAACGCATTACCTTTAATCACAAATATAGAAATTATAAGCCCCATGTGTTCTCCAATTTTTTTAATAGTTTGTTCAAAATTGTTTAAATAAATGATGTATATTAAAAAGTTTGCAAAAAAGAGGGGCCTTTGGCATTTATTTGAGGGTAACTTAAGAATACAAGTGCGCGCCAAACGCACTATCTTTAATATCAAATATAAATATTTTAGGCCGTATGTGTTCTCCATTTTTTTTAATAAGTTGTTCAAAATTGTTCAAATAAATGATGTAAACAAGAAACTTCCCAAAAAAGAAGGGCCTTTGCCATTTTTACGAGGGTAACTTAAGAATACAAGTGCGAGCCAAACGCAATATCGTTAATCACAAATATATAAATTATAAGCCACATGTGTTCTCCAATTTTTTAATAAGTTGCTCAAAATTGTTTAAATAAATGATGTGTATAAAAAACTTTGCAAAAAAGAGGGCCTTTAGCATTATTTCGAGGGTAACTTAAGAATACAAGTGCGCGCCAAACGCACTATCTTTAATAACAAATATAAAAATTTTAGGCCGTATGTGTTCTCCAATTTTTTTAATAACTTATTCAAAATTGTTCAAATAAATGATGTAAACAAGAAATTTTGCAAAAAAGATGGGCCTTTGGACTTTTATTATGCGGATAACTTTAGAATAGTAGGGCGCGCCAAGCGCGTTGTATTAATTGCAATTTATTAATTTACAAAAAATATTCGCCCAATAATTTTTCAATATTTTATTTAAAATAACTTAAACTAATGATATAAACAATAAAATTTGCAAATAAGGTATTTTTTTGCTTTTTATTAAAGTATGTTACTGTCGTTGAGCGCGCTGAAATCGACGTCTTCAATTCGAATTTAAAAAATAATTAGGCATATGTGTTCTCCAAATTTTTGCTATTTGTTAAAAAATGTTGCCAGCTATAGTCTACAAGAAAAAAAATATAAAAAACAGGAGCCTTACCCTTATTTTGATAGCATTATTGTTTTGGGGGTAGTTTTCACTCAAAATTAGGGAGGAAAACGTTTGTTTTTGCATTTTTTCCTTCTTATTAAGCTTAGAGGGTTATAATTCAAGAAAAAAAATTCATAAAAACCTTATATTTACGAAAAAAAAATTATTGCTGGAATCTATTGCTAGTTTCACACAAGTGGATTACTTCTCTAAATGAAGATTCTATGAATTTATTATCTAAGAAATAACAATTCCTAAAATTTAATTTAATTTGTGTTAAAGATTTTTGTACTTAAATACTTGAATATTGCATCGTTTGGGCGCCATCTTGAAAAAACCAAAAACTGGCATTTTCAAAATAGACTGTAACTTTTTTTTTGTAGGCCATACCAAAAAACGTTGGTAAGAACATAGAGGCAGGTTTTTATCTAAAATTCAATCAGATTTTTTTTTAAGTTACTGATGGATTGCCAGGAAATAATCCAAACTTTGTTCTTTTCTTATGACGGTCATATTGGAATTATACATATTTGGAATCAGTGGTCTTTTCTGAGAATTTTGGTATACCACATGTCACATTTAATAAATATTTTACGGAAAATGGGATAATTAAGAAGATCCATAAAGGATTTCATGGAGTGCTCGAACCTTATTAAAATAGCAAAGCAAAAAATTAACAGTTGTAAACTGTCAATACCTTGGTGTTAACTTCATACTTTTTGTTTTTGTTATTGTTGACATTTGTATTAGTTAATTAATTTTGGATTTTAAAAATAAAATAAATTATGTAAATTGTCACAAATACATAATATGTACAACTGTTCATTTTTTATGCTTTGCTATGTTAATAAGTTTCGAGCACTCCATGAAATCTTTTATGCTTCCTATTAACTGTCCTAATTTCCGTAAATTTATTAAATGTGACATGGGGTATATCAAAATTCTCAGAAAAACACACTGATTCTAAATATGTGTAATTTCAATATGGCCGCCATAAGAAAAAACAAAGTTTGGATTTTTTCCTGGCAATCCAGTGACTTAAGAAAAAATCTAATTGGCTTATTAAATTTTAGATAAAAGCTGCCTCTATGTTGTTAACAAAATTTTTTGGTATGGCCTATAATAAAGAAGTCATATTTTGAAAATGGCGCTTTTTGGTTCTTTCAAGATGGCGCCGAAACGATGCAAAATTACACTGTTTTGTCAACGAGTTATTATTGAGCATACAACTTTGTCCATTTAACCGACTTTCTATCTCCAACAATAACAAAGATACCCATAGAATCCAACGTCAAATGGGACACCCAGTATAGTTATATTTTTTTCTGTCCTTATGTAATGAATAAAAAAAATATTATTTATTAAAACCCCATTTTTTAGAAATCACGGTTTAACATACTCTGCAATGTAATTTTCTTGGTATTTTATTTATTAACAGTGCTTCTATGAACAGTAAGAAGATAAAATTGAATCAACGCTAACCATATTTAATAGCAAACACTCTAAAATTTGTTTCACCATGGCCAAAGAGCATAATAGCTGCCTCCCATTCTTGGAACTGCCACTCATTAGAGGCATTCAATTCAAAATAGAGGTTGACTGGTATAGAAAGAAAATTACTTCCAATAGGTACCTTAATTTTAAATCCTTTCACCGATTGTCACAAAAAATTCCAAGTATAAAACAGTTTTAACTTAGAATTACCACCTTAGGGTGCAAGAACTATCAAAAACTTTAAAGATCATTAAATTTTAAATGAGGTTTAATTTGACATACAGGATGACCCAGTCATCTTCCCACGGTCTATAGCTTCTTTGCTATAAAACATATCGACTTGCGGTTTTCACCAACATATAGATACATGCATGCCCCACAATTTAAAAATATTTTCGATATATACAGGGTGTCCCATCATGGCCTACTGAACCAAAGATATATTTTTTAAACGGAACACCAGTATATTATGACATTTTTGGATTCCTTATCAAAAAATAATTATACTTTGTATAAACTTTTATGGGTCTATCATCACTCGTTTTGATGCTAGTTGCCATTTAACCCAAAAAAGATAAATTTTTGAAAAATCACTGCTCTAAAACAGATGAACATTTTGCTTGAAATTTTGTCAAAAATTTTTCCACATCGTCTAGTCTACAACTATCATGTCAAATTTAAGTTTGTGATATTTTTTATCAGGCTGCCTTATGAAACGCAAATTGAAAAATTAAACGAAATTTTCAAATGGAACACCCTGTATATTTTAACATCAATCGATGGCATTTTTAACAAGCTTTCTATTGATATAACGTTTGTATGGTCGCTTATCAACTGTTTAGGAGATATTAATATCCAAACTGAGAAACAGTGAAAAATAGACAAAATAGTGCTCTTGATGAATTTTGTTGAGGATTGTTTTTTTATATTTGCCTATTATTTATTTCTGTCTTTCTCTAATTTGCTTTTTTTATAATGTTGTTTTACTTCAATAGTAGTTTTTGTTGTTTTATATCAAAAATAAAATCGAAATTAGCAATTATCAATTTTGGTTTTCTAAGTCTCAGTATGCAACTTATGGTACCAAGGAAACCCTTATTTTGTTGAATTTTGTTTTAACGCCTTTTTCTGTACTTTTGTACTTATAACTAAACCGATATAGTGAACTCTTCTAAAAAAGAAATGAAAAATATGCTGTAAGTGCTTGGTGAAGCTGAAAGAAATCCGCTTCTAGATATCAGAAGAGAGCATAAAAACGAAATTCAACAAAATATGGGTTTCCTTTTAACATCAGTTGTTAAATTTTCAAAACATACTGCAATTTAGAAAACCCAAATTGATAATTGCAAGTTACGATTTTATTTGTGTTGTAGAGCAACAAAAACTGCTTTGTAGTATAACAACATTATTAAAAAAGCAAAATAGAGAAAGGCACAAATAAGTTTTAGGCAAATTAAAAAAAATCCTGAAAAAAATTCACCAAGAGTGCTATTTTCTCTATTTTCACTGTTTCTCAGTTTGGATATTAATATCTCCTAAACAATGGATAAGCGACCATACAAAGATTATATCAATAGTAAGCCTGTAAGAAATGCCATCGACTGACGTTAAAATATACAGGGTGTTCCATTTGAAAATTTCGTGTAATTGTTCAATTTGCGTTTTATTCGGCACCCTGATAAAAAAATATCACAAACTTAAATTTGACATGATAGTTGTAGACTAGACGATGTTGAAAAATTTTTGATAAAATTTCCGCCAAAATGTTCTTCTGTGTTAGAGCAGTGATTTTTCAAAAATTGATCATTTTTTGGCTTAAATGGCAAATATCAGCAAAACGAGTGATGATAGACCCATAAAAGTTTATACAAAGTATAATTATTTTTTGATAAGGAATCCAAAAATGTCATAATATACTGGGTGTTCCATTTAAAAAAATATAACTTTGGTTCAGAAGGCCATGATGGGACACCCTGTATATATCGAAAATATTTTTAAATTGTGGGGCATGCATGTATCTATATGTTGGTGGAAACCGCAAGTCGATATGTTATATAGCAAAGAAACTATAGACCGTGGGCAGATGACTGGGTCACCCTGTATACAGGGTGTCCCTAAATAACTGTGACAAATTTTTTCTGGTGATAGAGGAAGTAAAAGTAAGCATTTTTGACTTATTAAGTATTATCCGGAAATGCTTCCTTAAAAAGTTATACCACTTCAAAAATTTTCAAAAAAAATTGTTTTTTGTAAATAAAATAATTATTATCAGAGATATTAATTTGAAATTATTGCTACAGTATTTTCACACAATGATACACATTTTCGACCAATAAAAGTTTAAAAATTATTTTCAGGGGCGTTGCATGTGGGGGGTGGGGGGTCATCAACTTCTGTTAGAGTTTTTTTATTTTTATATTTTTGTTAAAAAAAATCAAATCACATTGTTAAAGATTTTTGTAATCATAATTGTAATCAATCATTCAGTTTCTCCTCCTGAATAAACACACTCATTTTTTATACATATACAGTACATTTTTATTTTAATAAAATTTCAAAACATATTTTTGGTCCTTCGAAGCGGATATTCGCCAGCAATTAGAAGATAATTATTTATTGAAAGTTCACCAGTCACCAGTCACTAGTCTTCAATCTTCGATTGGAAATCAAAGAAAAATATACAGTTTAACGTTTAACAAAGTGAGTTATAATAATAAGAATTAATTTGGATCAATTAAAACGTCTTAATTATAAACGTGGAAGTATAAATGCACAAATTACCTTATTTGAAAAATATTTAACTTTAATTGATTCATCAAATTTAAATGAAACGCGATTTTTATCATTACAAAGAAGATTGGAAAAAATTGAACTTCTTTTTAATGATTTTAATGAAATCTAAGAAGATATTGATGTACTAGATCCGGAAAATACAAAAAATTGAGAAGAGCGCTAGTTATTTCAAAATAATTTTTTCAATTTAACTGAAAGAGCAACTATTTTATTAAATATTTTTTAAAATGTCACTAAAGCAAATCCTTCATTTACACAATGGCGTGAATTTTATGATATTTTTTCAAAATTAATTCATTCGAATGCTGATTTAACTAATTCACAAAAATTATGTTATCTTCGCGCAAGTTTAAGAGGAGAACCAGCTATAAAATTGCGCCCATTAGATACTATTGACGAAAACTACATAATTGCTGGGGAATCATTAAATAAACGTTATAACAACAAACGTAGAATAATTAATTCACATATTCAAAATTTGTTGTTATTACAACCCCATAAAGAACCACAAATAAATCTACGACATTTTATTGATGTAATTGAAAATAATTTAGAATGTTTAAATGCTAATGGTCAACAAATAAATTCATGGGATGCAATTTTGATTCCAATTATTTTAAATAAACTTGATTTAAATTTAAATAAAGAATGGGAAGAAAGGTTAAATGAAAAACCTAATGCAAATAATGAATTACCTCTATTAACCGATTTAATTGATTTTTTGAATACAAAAACAAATGTTTTAGAAAATATCGCAAATAAAAATCTAACTAATTTATTTATGAACGATACAGCATCAGTCGCAATACCCAATAATAATATTCCTCATAAGATTTCAAATAAAAACGTAAATTCAACAAATGTTTGTCTGAATTGTAAACAAATACATTTTCTACAGAACTGTCCAAAATTATTAAAATTACCAATTGAGGAACGAATTAAACGAATAAAAGAATTAAAAAATGCTTAACTGTCTTTGCAAAGGTCATTTTTCAAATGATTGTCATTCATCAATGTGCAGAATTTGTAATAAAAAACACCATACTATACTACATTCAAATCAAAAATTATTTCAATCATCTACTATTCTACCATCACAATCTCATGAAAATAATTTAAACATTACAATAAATGATACTGAGGATGTAGTGATAGTAAATAATTGCACCTCAAATAAAACCCAAAATATTGAACATGTTCTATTATCTACTGCAGTAGTAGATTTTTTTAATAAATCTAATAAAAAGTTAAGATTACGAATTTTATTGGATTCAGCTTAACAATCTAATTTTATTACAGAAAATGCTACCAAACTTTTAAACTTACCTTTACAACATACCAATATAACTGTAAGAGGAATTAATCAAGGTTCGTCTATCCTAAAATCATCGACAGTAATTAAATTAAAATCAATTTACAGTTCCAATACTTTCAATGTAAAATGTCTTCTAATACCCAAAATAACTAGTGATTTGCCATCCATTTCTGTAAATATAAATTATATAAATATTCCACAAAATATTAATTTTGCTGATCCAACATTTTTTAAATCTGGTCCGATAGATATTCTTATTGGTGCAGATTTATTTTATGAAGTTTTAGATATAGGACAAATTAAACAACCAAATGGACCATTATTTCAAAACACAAAACTTGGATGGATAGCATCAGGGAAAATATTTCAAAGTAAGAATAATAGCATTCAATCATTTATTTCTTTGAACGATATTC
This sequence comes from Stenus bimaculatus, assembly GCA_963971135.1. Taxonomy (NCBI): domain Eukaryota; kingdom Metazoa; phylum Arthropoda; class Insecta; order Coleoptera; family Staphylinidae; genus Stenus; species Stenus bimaculatus. The sequence goes on from OZ020182.1 coordinate 43,276,537, forward strand.
ATAATGATTTAGAAAAATTTTGGAAATTAAAAGAATTTTTAGAACAAAAAAATAATTTTTGAGAAGAAGAAAAATATTGTGAAAAATATTTTAATGATACCACAACTCGTGACAATGATGGAAGATTTATAGTTAAACTTCCTTTAAGAGAAAATCTTGATGAATTGGGAGATTCTTATTTTACTGCTCAATCTAGGTTTATATCTCTTGAAAGAAAGTTTAATAAAAATCCAGACTTTAAACAATCATATATTAATTGTATCAATGATTATAAAATCAAAATCATTTATCAGAATATTTCACAGAATCTAAAAATTCATTTTATTTACTACACCATGCGGTTATCAAAGAATCTAGTGAAACTACTAAACTTAGAATAGTTTTCGATGCTTCGTGTAAGTTAGAATCTGGTCTTCCAATTAATTCTTTTCAATTTATAGGACCAACAATACAAAATGATTTATTTTCAATAATTACACGATTTAGAACTCATCAATTTGTCATAGTCGGAGATATTGCTCAAATGTATGTCTATATTTGGGTACATAAAAATGATAGGAAGTTTCAAAAAATTATATGGCGGGATAATTCAGATCATCCTATTAAATCGTATCATTTAAATACTGTAACTTTTGGATTTTCAGCAGCACCATTTTTGGCTATTCGTTGCTTATTTGAACTAGCTAATTTAGATGAAAATAATTATCCTAAAGAAGCACAGATCATATAAAATGATTTTTATGTTGACGGTTGACGATTTGATTACCGGTAGCAATTCTATTGAAAGTTTATTAATTATTCGAAAAAATTTAATTGAAATACCTATTAGACCAAGCTAAATTTAAATGAAGAAAATGGAAAAGTAATATCAAAGAACTTAATGAAGATTCTGAACCTACAATATCTAAATAAATCACCAAAATATTAGGAATTTTTTGGAATAACGATAATGATTTTTTTTTTATTTATTATTCTTTTGATAATTTAAAGTTGTCTCCAAAATTACAAAACGTACCATTTTATCAACAATTGCCCAATTGTTTGATCCTTTAGGTTTAATAGGACCCATAATTGTAATTGCAAAACTTATATTACAAGAACTTTGGCAAATTAAATGTGATTGGGATGATTCTGTTCCAATAAATTTACAGACAAAATGGTTACATTTAAATCAGGAATTGGAATTTGTACAAGAAATTTCAATTCCCAGATTTATTTTATTATCAAACACTGTAAGTTATCAATTACATGCATTTGCTGATGCATCTGAGCAAGCGTATGGAACTTGTATTTATACAGGGTGGTGATAAAGTTTGGAACCAAGGTCATAACTTCCGTAAAAAATTTTTTTGTAAAAATCGCTCGGACAGGTCAATTTTTGTTTTAAAAATGCCATCTTTTGGAATGAAAAAAATATTCATGACGTCACTTTAAAAAAATATCTCTTCCCAGATTGGAATTATTAGCAACAGTACTACTTGTCGATTTAGTTGAGAAATTTAAACGAATACTTCAATTAAATTTTGAAAATAAATTTTATTGGACCGATTCGCAAATAGTTATTGCTTGGATTAATACTCCTTACAATCGTTTAAAAACATTTATTTCAAATCGCATTTCTCATATTCAAGAATTAACTAAATCTCATCAGTGGCATTATATAGCTTCTTCCAGTAATCCTGCTGATGTTATTTCGAGAGGATCCTTTCCAAGCCAATTAAAAGAATTAAACCTTTGGTGGGAAGGTCCAACTTGGTTAAACATTGACGAATCGAAATGGCCAATATCAAATTTTCAATCTACACCAATCGAATCATTGCCAGAAATAAAAAAAATTCTTTTTTTACAATTAAAATAATTAATCCTTTCAACATAAAAAAATATTCAAGTTTAAATAAATTAAAAAGGATAATTGCTTATACTTTTATTTCAAATTGTAAAAATAATATTAGTAATAAAAAGAAAGGTCCATTAACATTAGCTGAAATAAACGAAAGTTTCTTAAAAGTTATAAAGTTTATTCAAATGGACAATTTTGTTCAAGAATATTCTAATTTATCAAAGGGACTTGCAATTAATTCAAAAAGCAAAATCTTAAGTCTTTCACCATTTATTGACAATTTCGGTTTAATTCGTGTTGGTGGCAGGCTTGCTTTGTCAAATTACTATTACAATAAAAAACATCCAATTTTATTGCCAAAGGGTCACAAAATTTCTACTCTGATTTTTGAACAAAAACATAAAGAGTTTCTTCATCCAGAGCCAAATCTTTTAATAAATTCTGTTAGAGAAACTTTTTGGCCCATTGGAGGAAAAAACCTTTCCAAAAGGTTGTCAGAAACTGCGTAAAATGTTTTCGATTTAATCCAGTCATAAATTATCCCATTATGGGAAATTTGCCTAATTTTCGAATTGAAGCTTCATTTCCATTTCATTCGGTGGGAGTAGATTATGCTGGACCAATCTTAATTAAAAATAAATCAGGTAGAGGTTCAAAGTTAGTAAAATGATATATTTGTGTATTTATTTGTATGACAACAAAAGCTTTACATTTAGAGACTGTTACTTCTTTGTCAACTTCTTCCTTCATTTCAACATTTCGTAGATTTATTTCACGTCGTGGTAAACCTATGCAATGTTTAGTGACAATAGTACAACTTTTATTGGAGCAAATAACGAAATTCGAGAAATGTACAGATTTCTCTCAATTAATGAAAATGAAATAACTCACCATTTTAATAATGAAGGTATTCAATGGAATTTTATACCTCCCAAAGCACCTCATTTTGGAGGCATTTGGGAAGCTGGCATTAAAAGTGTCAAACATCATTTAAAAAGAGTTTTATATAACGTTTCATTTACTTTTGAAGATCTTTGTACGGTATTAACTCAAATAGAATCCATATTATATTCTCGTCCATTAATTCCTTTGTCACAAGATCCAAACGATTACGAAAGTTTAACACCTGCACATTTATTATTTGGAAGATCATTCAACACAATTCCAGATCCAATTATTATAGACATTCCAATCAACCGTTTAAATTTCTATCAACGGATGCAACAAATAATTCAACATTTTCGGAAGAGATGGTCTAAGGAATACATATCAGAATTGCAACAACGAATTAAATGGAATCAAGTTTCAAAGAACATTAAAATTGGCACCTTTGTTTTAATAAAAGAAGATAACTTACCATCTGCTAAATGGATGCTAGGAAGAGTTCTTCAATTATTTCCAGGAACAGATGGAATTAACAGAGTAGCTTCAGTGAAATGTAAAGGTGTTATTTTTAAGCAGCCATTACCAAAATTATGTATGCTTCCAATTGAAACCGATGATAAAAATTAATTACAAGAAGATTTTAATTTGTTATTACATTTTCCTTTGTATTGTATTTAATTTGTTTATTACAATATTACAAGCAGTCACTTTTTTAGGCGGCTAATGTTATGTTAGAGTTTTTTTATTTTTATATTTTTGTTTAAAAAAATCAAATATGTTATTGACACATTGTTAAAAAAAAGATTATTGTAATCATAATTGTAATCAATCATTCAGTTTCTCCTCATAAATAAACACACGCATTTTTTATATACAGTACATTTTTATTTTAATAAAATTTCAAAACAACTTCTTTTGATCATATCTTTTGTTTCTTTACATTTTTGATAATTTTGAAAGTACTAAAATAATCCTTGATCAATGTTCTACAGAAAAGGTAGTATAAGTAGATTTTATATTTTTTAACTAAAAATATGAATTTAAAAAACAACTTCAAAGTAGGCTAATTTACGTAAAATATTATGTACTAAATATGTGGGCTGCTCCATATGCAAAATGCATGTCTGCTAATTCCGCATTTGAAAATCTGTGCATTTTTAATATTGCAATAATACGACTATAACAATCTAACACTAATTAGTAAATATAAAAGGCTACTTGGATCTTAGAATTAACAAAATATTGTGGTAATTAGCCTACTTTGATATTTGATCCTCTTAACATTATAATCGTCTTAAAAATCCTAGCCGATGTCCAGGGTCACGTCTAGATCTTTTCGTTGAAGTTGTAAGTTAACTTTTAAAAATTTGTAAAATAATAACCACGTGAGCTAAAATTAACTTTAAGGTTGATTTGAATAAATTAAAGAATTCTGCAAAAACTGAAACCGAGTTTATTGAAAAATTCTAAGGGAAACATTAAATAAATAAGATCTTCTAAAAAGTACACTATTTAACTTGTTGAAGTTGCAAGATGATTATTAAAAATTTATAAAAAAATAAGCACGTTAGCTAAAATTTATTTTTCGATTGGTTTAAATAAACTAAAGAATTCTGCAAATAAATAATCCGAGTTTGTTGAAAAAGTCCAAGGGGAACCATAAAAAAACTAAGATTTTGTAAAAATTGCACTATTTTATATGTTGATGTAAAATGCCTTTTTAAAAATTTATAAAAAAATAACTAAATCAGCTAGAATTAATTTTGTGGCCGATTTGAATAAACTGGAGAATTCTACAAAAGAAAAACCACCGTTTGTTGAAATATTTTGAGAAGAACATTAAATAAATTGACATTTAAAAAAATGCACTATTTTAATGATTTTAAAAAATTTATAAAAAAATAAATAAGCTAGCTAAAATTAATTTTGTGATTAAATTAAAGATTGCTGCAAGAGATAAGGCACAGTTTGTTGAAAAATAACTATAAGAATTGAGATTTTGTAAACTTTGCACTTTTTGCATTTTACTTGCCGAAGCTGTGAAATGTCTTTTAAAAATTTATAAAAAATAACCAAGTGAGCTATAATTAATGTTGTGGTTGATTTAAGTGAATTTGAAAATTCAGCAATAAATTAAATTTTGTAAAAATTGCAATATTTTACTTGTTAAAACAGTAAAATGATTTTTAAAAATTTATACAAAAATAACCAAGTGAGCTAGAATTAATTTTGCGGTCGATTTGAATATATTTGAAAATTCTCCCAAGGGACGGATTTAGCACTTGGGGGTAAAAATTCAAAATTGCTATGGGTGCCCCGGAATACTACAAAACTGGTGTCATTCCGAAATGGTTATTTTTTTGTTGCAATTTAGCAAATTTAGCTTTCTTGTGGGCCTCAAAAAGAGAGGGGGCCCTGGGCTGCTGCCCTATTGGATCGTAAGTAAATTCGCTACAGGCCCCATGTTCCTTTTAAAATGTTCTTTTTAAAACACCATGTTGATTTAAAATTCTTGTTTTTATAGAAAAATTTAATATAATTTAATTCTACTTTTATTATAATAGATTCTAGGCAAAATGAAAATAAACAATTTACTAAAAAATCTCAAATCTCTAAATTTTGGGGCCCTGGGCAAGTGCCTACTTTGGCTAGTGGGAAACGCGGCCCTGTCGATATCGATGGTTGTGTTTGATCATAAATAGATACGTGTTACTTAGTAGGTTGTCTGAGGTGTAATCTAAGCATGATAAAGCAAACCGATTTGCTTTATGAAAATGCATCATTGATCGTGCTGCATCACTATGCGCGCTCGTATTTGAAATACATTGGTTTGCTTTTTGATCATTGCTCTACTACTTGCTTTACGAAAAGATTACTTTACTGCTTTATCAAATGCTTTATTACTATAAACGTGCCTTAATGTAGGTTTTAAGTTATTTGTAATGTTGATAATTGTTATTGGTCTGATGAAGGCAGTGAGTTGTGTTAGGCAAAACTGTTTTTTTCTATTCTGGGCATTTTGACCTTTTATAAAAAATAGTAACTAACCTGTACTTACCTTATCATCTATTTAATTTTAAAAGCCTTATATTTTTACACCACTTCTACTATTATATTTTTAGGATGAAGAAAGTTTTAAAAAGTTATTAAAAAAAAATAATATAATATTATTTTTCGAACAACTCAATCAATAAAAACTAAAATTTGAGTTAAATTTTTATTCCGGTAAACAATATTTGAAATACATTTTTCAATAATTAAAAATCATCAAAAATTATTAATATAAATGATTTAATATAATATTATAACTAAGACCAGGGCAGCAATTTGCATAGTATCAACTAATAGTTCTAACCACCGATATCTGTTGATATCAGACTTCTTCACGATCATCTTCTGCATTTGGTTGTTTTCTTCTAAAAGTTTTTTCATGTACTCTAGATTTTCGTCTTCCTCATTAAAGGCAGTTATAAAATTAATTAAATCATCCTTATTTAAATATTTACCTATATTTAAAGCGGAATCAGTGTTTAGAACTACTTTTCTTGGTTTTGCTTCTTCTGTGGTTTCTTTCAACATCGTATAAACTACAATATCATCGACTTTATGTAACAAATCTTCTCTTTGGGATAAATTATGTATCTTCATCATTATTATATCACGGTAAATCGGATACATATTTGTCATTTCTAGAGCAAGAAATTTATTTTTTGCATCGTGCAATACTTTCGAGTTTATATTTTCGATAAATAAAAATTGATTTAATGAAAGTTTGTCATTAACTGGATCCAAACTCATTTTAATAATTTCAAAAACGCAGTTATTTACATAAAATGAAGCTTGTCTAAATCCTTTGATAACCTCCAAATCAGGGTTCTCTGTGATTTCTTCACATTCTTTCCGAAGAAATTTCAATATATTCATTTTACAATAAACGTACGGTGCAGTTTTTTCAATTTTTGGGCTAATATAGGAACGCTGATAACGTATATTTGGATTTAACTCCGCACCGCGTGTCAACAATTCCTTGATGACTTCTATATTCTCCCAAGATTTTTTTATCGCTAAGTTTAACGGTGTATTTCCATCAAAGTCTTCTAAATTTACATTTGCCTTATATTTTAGAAATAGTTTTACCAGTTGTAATCCATTGTATTTTCCTACTGCGGCTTGTAAAGGAGTTTTATAATCCTCATTTGTTCCGTCTACATAAGCACCATGTAATAAAAGGACTTCCAATATTTTCACTGAGTTCGTCCAATGGAGACATTCACCATTCTGTAATACTCTTCGAATTTCATCGTCACTTGATTTTAAAACAATTTCTAGTATTGCCACACTTCCCAGTTTCACAACGAAACGAAACAGGTAAGAGTAAAATCGCTCCATGATGTTAAGTTTTATTTAGTTTCACTAGATATTTAAAATGAAAATTAAATTATCAACCTTATCGCGTGTCGTTCAAATACTAAATGCTCACTATGTCTAGTTTCTTGGGGTTTTGACCAGATCCTTCTTATTATTTAGAATAGCTCAAAGCTCATTAGGCTAAAATTCAAAGAAGGGTCCATGTCATTAGTCCTAAAATTTGCTTTTATTGGAAATTGGGATTATTTCTCTAAATGAAGATTCTCTAAATTTTAGACTATATTATAACATATTAAAATTTCAAATTTTTATTTTTATAAATAAATTGCAGGGATGGCCCTAGTTTCGTGGACACCCGGTATATGTCTTTGGTCATAAAATTATGGTTTATGGTTTTGATTAACTTGAATAATTATTGTCTTTGTCTGGTTAACCATAAATTAAGGAGAAGTTAGTTCTCCTTTTTTAGAATTTTATTTTCCCAAAATTAAACCTTAGAGAATGTTGAAATCTACAAGTACCATAAAATCTAATAGTCTTGAACCTTGACTTTACTTCAAGCACTATCTAGAAGAAGCACTGCTTTTGGTAAAAGTCCATTATTATCTTTTAGGAATTTTCGCTAAAAACTTTACCGTTTACCTTTTAGAAAACTACCGGTTACAGTTAAAGCTTAAGCTCTAAATGACACTTAAACTAAAAATACGACAAAAATACAATGAAAAATCTATAATTTTTTTAGTTTTAGTTTATGCTCAAAGATTTACGATTTTAGAAAATTATAGGATTTATGCACCCGATTTTAAGAAATAATAAATCATAAATTTTAAATTTCAAGTTCTTAGTGGAAGTTGTGGTACTCAGGAATATCCCTTTAAAATTTAAAGTTTTTATCTGGTGTGGTTTAAGCTCTGCGTTGATAGGCCATTGAGTGAGTGAGTGAGGACAATTAGCTTTATATACAGGGTGTACAAAAAACTTCAGCATCGCCCGTCTATTTTTGAGGTCAAGCATTTTGGAGAAAAATTTTTCAAATAAAAGTTTTACGATGCTTAGTGCCGCACTTTTTAGAAATACTTCCATGACCTTGAACAGCAAGTTGAAGGTCAGGCGATAATCACTTAACTTTTTTTATATTGGTTTTACCCATTTTTATTACATATTATCATAGCTTATTTTCATAGGTTAACGGAACAAATTTTTATATTTTTCTAAAAAAATAGTTTTAAAGGGTATACATTTTCAATACTCAAAGTTTGGCAACGCTGCTTTATTTTTGAAGTTAGCATTTTACAGAACAATTTTTCAAATAAAAGTTGTACAATTTTTCGTAATGAATTATCTACAAACATTGCCCTGACCTTGACCTGCAGGTTGCAGGTCAGGCAATAACTACGTAAGTTTTTTAAAGAGCAACAGCATATTTTTATGGCGTTCTATTAAAGCTAGCTTTTAGAGGTTTATGGATCAATTTTTTGAATACGTATGTTCGGCAATGTCACGCTGATTTATTTTGAAAGTAAGCATTTCTGAGAAAAATGTTTCAATTAAAAGTTATATGATTCTTTGTGACAAAGTCATGGCAATATTTCTAAATAGTGCCTTACTAAGAGTCGTACAATGAAACATTTTTCTCAAAAATGCTTCATTTAAAAAATAAATTGGCGTTGCCGAACTTTTTTTACACCCTGTATATAAAAGATAAATATTTTTCGTTATTTTACAAAGATAAGTGAAAATCGTGTTTTCTTATTATCATCGCCACTTCAGTATTTTAAAGTTAAAAAACGACTGTAGCAAAAATATCAAGGTGTGATTGATTAACTTTGGTATTAGTTGGAAAATGTTGTAGTTTCTTTTTAATTGAATTCTGAAATTGCATTTATTGGTATAAAGAATAAAAGTAAAGAAGGCGAATTCTACCATAATACATTACTCTATAACTCTAAGGGCGCGTTCCAGTAATGGACATTAAAGCCCACGACGACCACAAAATCGTTCTACATAAGACCGCGATTTTTTCTTTCGTGCATCGATGGCGACCGCTAAAAGCTCACAACGACCGTATTTATTCGTGGGTTTTCGTGATTGTTTGTGGGAATGGTGACCTTTTGAGCTAGTGGAACAGGAAAATTTTGTGGTAGTGGTCGTGGGCTTTAGTGTTCATTACTGGAACGCGCCCTAATTATAGCTTGTAACTCAATGTACAAATTGAAACTACTTATTTTTTCACTTATTTCTGGATATTTATAACATGTGCTTAGTAAAAGTTGAAACAGTTAAATATAAAAAAATAGTCCTTCCACATTTGTGTCTTTCATCTTCAACCGAACCTAGTTTACGCTAAAATTTCTGTATATCGTTTTGAAATACCATATATTATCAAAAAAATAAAATAAATAAGTTGGGGTTTACAAACAAGCGGGGAAGCATGAAGCAAGATGAAACATATCTTATTATAAGAGGAAGTCTTTGCATTGTCATTTTTTTATTTTGCGTCTTTTGTGCTTTAATACGTCTACTAATGACTCAAGGTAGATTTTTTCAATGCGAATATCAGCATTAATGTAAAATATACTTAGGGTGGTGAATTTGAACAAATAAAATCCTTTAAGACGTTTTCAAGTAATTCCCACTATTCATTAAATTTGAGTATTTCTAGTCACTGCAATTTTTTGTTTCATATTTGAGCTCAACATTCGTAATTACAGCTAACGAGTGGATTGTTCTCAACCTACCCGACCTTGCTAATTCCAACAAACAAAGAAACAATTTAACGGGCCGAAAATTTTCGCAGAGCGCTCATTAAAAATTTCTATTATTCCCGTTCGGGATGCGATTTCTTTCCATTTACGCGGCTTAATTAAATCAGCTGGGTTTTAAACTTCGTGCACCCCTTAAAACTTTTTATAGCATCCCTTTTTTTATATAATCGCATCTAATGGCGCATAAATTACCCCCTTGAGCGTCACAAATTACACGTGTTACAACTAAATCGTGCATGTTTCGCGCCACTGTAGATATGCCTCAGACGAAACCGAAGCGACATCATGAAATTTATTGGCGCACATAAAATTATTATAGCGTTGTTTCGTGATTACCGAAGGAAATCTTTCGATTTGTTTACTTTACGATGGAATAAAAATTTATTTTTAGTTTATCTTATTTTTATAATAAAGAAATTGTATACAACATATGGCTTGGGAACAAACACATCAATCTATACACATGTATTGCAAAACCATTAAAGCAACCAATATTTTATAGATTTCAACATCACTACAAACTTTATAGAATAATTAAGTATTCGTTTAAAAGTATTTATGTATAAAATTGTAGCCTCGAAAAAGACGGAGAAATCCCTAAAAACTTGGCAAGTTGTAAAATAAGAGCAATAGAAAACGATAACCAATTTCATTGAAATAACTTGTCGGTTGTTGGGTTTTTAGAAGGAAACTAAGACAATTTATGAAGAAGAAACAGTAAAAGAACTTATGATTTGCCGAAAGGCAACAGAAAATTGGCTAGGTTAAGGAACCAACCTATTATTCTCATCTGATATAGATGAGGAAAGGTTTTCATCATATCTGAAAAACAAGTTTAACAGGTTGATTTCTCAACAATTAGTAGCATCTGTGTTAATTTTAATAACGTCGAAACTACCTTCGATATCAGGTTCACAAAAATAGTAATACCAGATACAGTTTTATTTCACAATTAATAATAATATTTGATTAATCTTCAAAGACTCATCAGATACAGTACAGGTAAACGTCGTTTTGCACCGGTTCGATTTACGCCGCTTCACAATTACGCCGATCGGTTCCGGCGTGGGATTTTCCGAGTTAGTTTTCTTTCGTTTTGTTTTTAAGAAAAATAAAAACATATGATGGTATTCTTTATTTAATTATAAAATTAAAAGAATATTCAATTTGTAGTTTCATTATGAGCGACAATAGTGATTCAGAACCCAAACATTGTGCGAAAAAAGCACGAAAAATGTGTGTTCATTTTACGCCGATTTTTTTTACGTCGGTGTATATCGGAACGGAACCCCGGCGTAAAACGACGTTTACCTGTATTGGAAAAAAATAGAGCAACATTTAAGAGTTTTTTAAAATCATTAAAAAATTATTAAAATATTATATAGTTTTTACAATATCGGTTTATTTATAAATTTAAAAGAACATTTTAACCAAATCTATATTTGCGCATTATGACTGGAAAAATAAACAGCACCATGTGCAATATTTTAATTTATTTTTTCTTCAAACGTCATTAAAATACAGCTTTATGTGTTACAGCCTATTGTGCATTGCATGTAAATTAAATGTCAAAATTTAAAATTATTTTTTACATTACTATATTATAACTTTCGACGTTTGAAGAAAAAACAGCAGAGCTCGTCCCGCAAACCCACATGCTCAGCACTAAAAGTAGTTCTTTTACTTCTAATGAAACAATATACTATTTTCTTCAAAAGTCATTAAAGTACAGTCTTCTGCGACGTTTGACAGGCTTTAAAATGTCACTTTTTATGTTCGTTGATTCTATGGTCACTTTGTACTGAGTAGAAATTACTACTTTGTACTGACAAAGTAGAAATGAATTTTAGGCCACCCAATATACGCTAACATTGTATTGTGTGTGGTATGTAAACTATATGTAAAATTTTAAAATTATTTATTATATTACTATTTCAAAAATTTCGATGTTTGAAGAAAAAATAGCATGTTTTATTCGGAGTAAAAGAACTTCTTTTACTCCTAATAAAACAATATACTAATATTAAAAAAAAATATATTTTGATACCAAATTCCATTTAAATATTTAGTTTGTTATTACTCATCATACCAAGAAAAATCGAAGTTTCTAAGGAAATTAAATGTTTAGTAGCAAGCGATTTTATAAATAACATACCACAGTATGAAATTTCAATCTTCATAGAATAGTAAAGAGAGTCTTGTTTATGATTGGTATACGTGATGGTGTGCTAATCATCTAGCATTACGGTCTCTAAATTAATCTGAATTCTTGTAGATATTTGAATCGACTGTTTCAAATTGAATAGTAATAGCTCGGGTAAAATTGCCTACGGCGCAGGAAAGGTTCACTTCAGATGAAATCCACTCTAAAGCAGAGATTTGTAGCAGAAATATACTCAATGTATTAAAATAGCCATCAAAACCACCCGACCTTAATCCAATAGACAACTTTTGGGAATTCTTGGACAATGCAATTCGCCACAAAACATAAAAACGTTGAAAGAATTATTTGGAGCGATTAACCTATGTATGAACCGTGATCAGGAGTATAGTTCGCCCTTTTATTATTCGCCCCATCTTTTTGTATCGGTTCGAATGGGGAAGACAGAACTAAAGAAATCGATGAACTGATGTCATATTTTACCAAGAGCTTTTAATATTACATTTATATCTATTGAAATTTAGCAAGACTTTTCAGCCAAATTGAGGTTTTCTCCAGTAGAAGGATATCATAATACCGTAAAATAATAAAAATGAGGAGCTCTATCATTTAAGTATAATTTATTTTTAAAAATATGGAAAGTTCGAGTGTTAGCTAGATTTACCCAACATGCATCTTATGATATGTTGTTGGGCTACTAATAGGCATTCACGATTTCAGGAGCACCCCTATAAATGTAAACCATATTTCAACATCCACTGAACGTCAGTAAAATATATTTTTTTAAATAGTTTATGTTTAAATTTAAGATGCAAAATTTATAGCACAGTGAGTGTAATTTTGTAATAATACTAAAAGAATCCTCCTCCCAAGTGAGTTTGACACTTAGATTAAGTCCAAGAAAATCAACAGACTCTGATAGATTTAAACGTTTATTGCCTAACATTAATATTGGTTTCAAAGTGATTTTTCTTTGCCTATTGTGAAAAATCAGAGCTTTGGTTTTACATGAATTAAGATATTAATATGTTGCGCGGACTTGGTTATTGTTGATGATGTGTCTATAACTAATCTTGTCATTCGCATAAAATGTTATCTAAAAATATCATAGTTTGCAAGATCCTTAATATAAGGTAAATAAAATTAGGTCTAGGATCGAGGCTTGTGGTAAAGTTGCTCCCAGCTGGAAGTAGGACAAAGAATACGCGATCGTGATTACTTTTGTCCTACTTCCAGCTGGGAGCAACTGTACACCAAAGGTGACCCGTACAGCCTTTAACGTGATACCAACATTTCCTATAATAATTTACATCACCCTGAATGCGACATAAATTTATGAGGTATGTTAGTAGAATACATACGTATTACCTGATTTCCTAAATGATACTGCTACTAATGCCATATGGACCATAACATAATTTATTTTTTTTACTTCAAGTTCTTTTACCTCTTCAGGAAAGAAACTTTATTTATACTATTCATATTATATTTAGGAAAAACTATATCCTCAAAATTTTTGTCAATATTACCGTTTATATCTTTTGCTATTGGGAATTTCGACTTAGGATACGCCCTCTGGGAGATATTTGCTGAAGCTAGAAAAGGTCAACCTTGACATAACCTGTTTTTGTAAAATTTATTTCCGTGCAGTTATAAATCAGTTTCCTTGGGTTTATTATTACTATATTAAAATAATAATATTTTTTACAGGCTGTAATTTATTACTTACCCCAAAACAATGTACTTAAGGGGTTAGGCCACTCTAGGATTTTAAAAATATTGAAATTTTAAAACAGTCCCGGATCAACTTAAAATCGGTTAGAAAAGAAGTACAGGAGCAGGATATTAATGTGGAAGGCCAATTGTATGGTACAGGCATCGCAGAGAGAAGGTAGGTACATAGAAAAACCTTTGAAAGCGTTCTTTTCGAAACAGCACTTCTAACTCCTAACTCATACAATTCTTGACCTATTGACTTCAAAATTTAACTGTATATTCAAAATTACATTCTCTATAGAAGTACGTAGGATTTTTTTTATTATATTGAATAGATCTTTTGTTATAGGTAATTTTATGGCGATTTTTCATGGCATTTTATTCTTTTTTATTTCAGAAGGGCGCCATTTTTGCAAAAATCAATATATTAAAAAAATCCATAGTACTTCTATAGAGAATTTAATTTTGAATAAACAGTTAAATTTTAAAGTCAATAGGTCAGGAATTGTATGAGTTAGGAGACCGGCCAATTTGAGAAATATGGTTTCGAAAAAAATGCTTTCAAAGTTTTTTTATGTACCTACCTTCAATTTCCGATGCCTCTACCATACAATTGGCCTTCCACATTAATATCCTGCTCCTGTGCTTCTTTTCTAACCGATTTTAAGTTGATCCGTGCCTGTTTTAAAATTTCTTTTTTTTTAATCCTAGAGTGGCCTAACCCCTTAAGCAATTACGCAAGTAAGAAATAACACACACTGGTCAATAAAAGATAAACACAATTTTTAAACACAAAAAACTTGATCCAAATAGAGTCGCAGTTACTAAAACCAATAAAAATTAAATCGGCGCAAAAATCTTTTATTACTTTTTCCTCCATGTTTTTTTAAAATTTAAGTCAAAATAGCGCCATCTATCCGTAGTCGAAATTCCCAATTTCATCAAAGTAAGTATATTTGGGTCTACTATGATCTTATTACCTTGGCTTAGTTTTATATTCTTAGATTGATTGTTAGTATTAGAGATATCGTTTATGATATTCCTAGAGATTTTTTGGTCGTCCTCCCAGTTTAGTAATATATTGCTTCTTTCTTTAATTAGTCCCCAAGATTAGGGTAACGGTTTCTAAGGATATATAAATACTTAAGTTCTTGACTTGCCTTTATAACAGTTTTCTTAATTCCGTAGGAATTTTCCTTGATAGTTCTAAATTTAAAACATGTGTATTACAATAATTTAATAAAAATTTATGAAATATATTGATTGTTTCCACTAGAGATTTTGCACTACACCTACATGTTGTCCCATGATTCATTAGTGATATGAATATTTTTTCTTTACTAATTTTATTAATTAACCTTTATTGCAATTTGTAGTTTTATTAAACATAAATGCATTTTAATCTGCATCGCGCATAAGCTGACACTGATCTGAAAGTGGAAGTTTGTTAATCATTTGGCCCTAAATTTGCCTTTGAACGTTAAGTTATAGAAGCTTCCCGTCTTTTTAAAGACGTTGAATTTTGCATTTCTTCTAACAATAGTTCTGATGACAAAGATAAAATTAAAGCAAAATGCACAAATATTTTAACGAATCATTTACCAAGAAGCACTAAGGTTGGTAACTCAACTGCTGAGCAATGAAATTTTGAGGCGACAAAAAGGAGTTGAGAATCAATCGTGATTTCGACAACCAACAGCAATCAAGACAAATTTATACTTGAAACGTTTTTCCTAATCTCATATTTGAACAATTTGCAAAAAATGATGTATGGGTCCTTCGCCGAATGTTGCCCTTTGTGAAAGTCTGTAAGATAGACGATTGTTTTCGTATACTGCAACAACTGGATTTTAGTTGTTGCCCTTTTTTTGACACCTTTTTCTACATTAACCAACGAACGAACGTAACTGCAAATATTTATTATAATCAAATTATAATCATTTAACTAACAGTATTCCCAGGAAGGAGTTAGTTGTGAAATCCCTGAAAGAAACACAAACAAAATTCTTGAAAGATATTAATATTTAGTTCAACACTTTTTCCAAAAGAGGATCAAATTTTAATGCACTTGAAGCTTTGCAATTATACCAATCAAGCGGAAAATATCAAAGAGAGTAATTGTAACTAACACCTAACACCAGTAAGATTCAAAAATACTCGGAATTGTCATAAGTATGTAACGCGGGTGGGTTTTCATGATTCCAAGACCGCGTTCCGAGATATTTAATAATAATAATAATAATAACTATCACTAACAAAGACTACCCTATTTGCTAATTACAAAATGTTGAAAGGAGTTAGGGATTGATATTAGCTATAACTTGGGAACAAAGGTAAAATTGTCAGTTTCAAAAGGTCAGTCAGGTCTTGGTTAATTCCTTCCTTAACATTGTAAAGGCTATTTTGAGGTTTACTGGACTAATTCTACAGTCCTTATAAACTATTATTTTAAAATAATTCTTTCAGAATTAAAAAATGCGATAATTAATCTACAAAACGGCGCAAAGCTTTTTTCAAAAAAAGATTACACATTTTTTTATAGTTCTTGTTTAAAAATGGCGTTTTCATGCAATTTTTATTGGAATATTGTAGCGGAACTATTTAAAATATTGAAAATCGGGTTACGCCGTTTTGTAGAACATACATTTATCTACATTTCAGTATTTTATATAAAATATGAATCGATTGGTACCATAAACATGCCAAAGGAAAATTACTTTAATTAGTTATTCGTGCGGTACGAAACGTTGTTTTTGAACAAAAGTTGCTCAATTTAAACGCAACAACAACAAAAACTCATAAACTTAAATAATGTGTACAATAGTTTTCAATTATTATGTAAAATTGTGTATATTGTTGTTATTATTTATTCAAATTGGTTGACTTTTATTTACACAACATAATGTATAAAATTTCGTAATTCCGACGAGCCAATCGATTCATAAACAATTCCCTTTCATCTACTTTTGAAATTTGAAGTAGAATCCAAATCAAAAAGTATTAAAAGCTTTCTTTTCACAATAACTTTTTAATGACCGAGGGCAGTTTATATACGAAAGGAATATATTTATAAGCGATTTCGGATGGCTATTTTGGTTCATATTTCAGTTAACCAAGCTGGAATTGGTTTAAACCACACGATCTGTAATGTGAAAAATTTGTCATTCAGCAGGTCCAAATATGTCAGACTAATTGAGACCAATCATAAACAAAACACAAACCAAAGACCAAAGCCATTCGAAATCTAACAGACTTCCACCTTAGTTTCGGAATAGTTTGAAATCCAAGGAAACAGGAAACAGGAAACAGGAAACAGTATCTATTATTATAATATCAAAAAAAAAATAATAAAAATAGTCTTTCAAATGTTCTGTGAACTGTGAAAGTAAGGTTATGTTATGTTGTTAATGCACTTTTGCTCATCATTAATTGTCTAAATGTTGGCAAGCTCTAAAAGAAGAATACTAAAAAAGGAGTTGCTTTCTTTTCCTTATAAAATTGTACACTTAATTTATAGTAGTTTTTTGTCAATTCATTATGATTATTAATTACCACCTGTTATGTAAATCTGGGAACGTTTCAATATGCATGGTAATAACCATTGACTGATTTGGTAGCTTTACTATTCAGCGTGTTTCCAAATGTTTGGAAATAACTTTTATATTTTTTAAGATACTTTGAAGGAGTTCAGATAACAATTTAGAGGGTCAGCTAAAATGATTGCGGTTTGACATGTAGGCAACCAAATACGCAGGTTGGTACAACTAAAATCTTAAAAAGAAAATCTCCTAGTAATCCAATGGCGTAGCAATTTTTTTTCCAAAATCTCTAATTTCACAGCAAATGTCAAATATTGAAAATGTTGTTCTTCAGTTTCGAGGCAGATGCTAACACAAAACAAAGATGTATGCAAATTAATTTTGATAAAAACTGACGTTTTTGAAATTGAAGGCACAATAATGAAATTCAAAAATCTGAAGTTTTGACACAACGGTAAAAATTAAACCTACGCCTTAGCTTTTGTGAAGTCTAGTTACTTTGTTTTCATTTTAACAAGATTTTGTTTTACTATGAACTTGAAACAAACAAATTCGCCAGATATTTAGGCGAGAAATTTGAATTGACCACAATCATTTTAGCTCACCCTGTACCTATATTCTGGTCAAGGCCTTTTAATTTAAATTTGTTTTATGGGCTATAATGGACAATGGGCCTTTCCAGGATTTTTTAATTTTTATTTCGTCTTAAAGATAAATAAAAAATAATATCCAATCAATTTTATTTTTTGATCACTTTTGTATAAGAGCTAAAAATTTGAATTTATGAATCCATGACGTCATAATGTTCAAAACTTCTAGTCCGGCAACGTTGTTGGTATCCCCTATCGTCTCGTCCACCGCAAAGCTCTATAAACTCTGTTTTGACAGATGACAGTTACACAAGCTAACCAACATGTAAATAAGTTTGACATTTGCAATATGCAATAACGAAAATTTTCTAACGCTGAACTAATTCAATTACACATTGTATTGCATAATAAAATTTCACTCGAACTAAAAGAACTAGAAGTAAGGGGGTTATTTGTCAGGGATTTTTTTGCATGTATCGTAGGGTAAATGTTTGGGGGATAATTTGATTTTTAATTCTATCTAAAATATATGATATTGGTGATTACAGAATATTCTTACTAAAAATTAAATTTTTATTTGCTACAAAAGATGTTATTAATACACCATTTAATTTTATGACCTAGCAATAAAAAATCTGCCACGAATGCAGTTAAGATAATTATATTTTCTCAAAATGGATATAATTTTATACGAAGTCAGTCGTTTTAAAAGAGCAAATAAAAATTCCCCTAAAACAAATTCATTTCATAATTAGTTTCCAGGAAAATAAAACAGCCCGACTTGTTTGATTGATCGTTCAATTAGTTTGAAGTAAAACTTCTAATTAATAAGCTACCCTTGGAATTTTCCATACATTTCCCTTAATTTATTACCACTGTTAATTATAAAAATCAGTTTTTATTATGATTTTAAAAAATAACTTTTTCTCTTTAAAAATTACTTTAATATTCCCTACAAAGTTTCTTTTAATCTCCAGTTAAAGTTTTAAGTTTGTGAGATGGGTGGAAATAATATAATAAAACGTATGGGTGATGGCGCGAGAAAGTTTCTTAGGATATTTTAATCGAAGATTTTAAAGTGGAGATTGCGTTCTGATTTATTTATTATTGGTAGTTTCATCTCTTCAAATGATTGACCAAAGAGAAGTTTGGTTAACACGATCCGGATGCTTAGAGAACCAAGGAGAGCCTTCAAATCTCGGGATTAGAGGCTGAAGCGCAAGAATCGAGCAAGGCTTAAAAGTAATCACGACTAGCGATTCGCCTCTTTAACTTTATTTGTTTCATAAATTTCAAATTCACTTGCTCCGATTAAATTCAATCAAGCCATCAAGTGGTTAAACGCTGTAAAGGAAATTTGAATTAAGAAATTTTCATGTTATATAATGAATTATTGAGAGTGTTTTCATCTTACTAAAAGGGTTAATATACAGGGTGTCCCAATTGATGTTGGACTCTATGGAAAAAGTTGTGCATTTTTATATCTCCAATAAGAATTCGTTGACAAAACAATTGAATTTTGCCTCGTTTTGGCTCCATTTTGAAAAAACCAAAAAGTGGCATTTTCAAAATATGATCGTAACTTCTTTATTGTAGGCCATACCATAAAACTTTGTTAACAACATATTTGGAATTTAATAAATATTTTACGGAAAATGGGACATTTTATAAGTTTATTAATTTTGAATTTTGAAAATAAAATAAATTATGTAAATTGTCATAGATACATAATATGTATTGACAGTTTACTACTGTTCATTTTTTATGCTTTGCTGTGTTAATAAGTTTCAAGCACTCCGTAATTACAACATGGCCGCCATAAGAAAAAACAAAGTTTGGATTATATCGTGGCAATCCAGTGACATAATAGCATTCACGTGTAATTTTGGTTGCCTAAAAATTTAAGAACTACTTCTCATTTTTTTAATTTATTTTTAAATATATTAATTTTATTTTTCGGTCGAAAATTATGTTACATTAATTCTTAGATGTTTAAAGTTCGTTTTTGTTTCTATTTTTTATTTTTTTTTTATAAAAAAATTAAAAATTAAAATAGAAACAAAAATTAATGTAACTTAATTTTCAACCGAAAAATAAAAATTATATATTTAAAAATAAATCAAAAAAATGAGAAGTTGTTTCTTGATTTTTAGGTTAGCTTATTGAAATTTAGATAAAAAAAACTGCCTCTATGTTATTAACAAAGTTTTTGGGTATGGCCTACAATAAAGAAGTTACAGTCATATTTTGAAAATGGCACTCTTTGGTTTTTTTCAGAAGGCTTGGAAACAATGCAAAATTCAACTGTTTTGTCAACGAATTATTATTGAACAAACAATTATCCACTACTTTGTCCAAGTTTGTTAAAATACGCAAGTGATTAAAACGATAATTCATATTACGCCACTGCTAAATTTACAAAATTAAATTTTTAAACACAGAAGTGGCTTCTGGAACTTTTAAAATTGACGCCCAGTGAACTTTTTCGTTTTTAAAAGTCGCGAAATCACCTTGTTTTGATACAAAAGTTTTGAAATCGCGTCTAGTACTCAGTAAAACTTGTCCAAAATTTGTGTTTACGTTCAGATTTTTTTCGAAAGCCATCTTAACACTGTATAAACACTGTAGGGATTAAGTAAATGAAGACCAATTGTAAAAAAAATTTAGATTTTTGTCGAAAATCGCTGTTTTTTGGCCAAAAACATTATTTTTTGCTAAAATTAATTTTCCAGGTATTAAACGATTTTAGGTGCATATTTTTGGAAATGGTTAATGACTTAAATTGTAAATAATAATACAAAATCCATTAGCCTTCAGGATATAATAGCAATGCCATTAAAATCTCGGAAAATTCTAGGAAATTTCTATGAATAAAATAAACTCTAAATGGAATCTTCAATGAAATCATGGAGACCTGAAGGAATTTGGTATTTCGAAAGTCTCCAAGAGCAAATACAGGGATTAAATTAGCAAAGAAAAAACCTTTTTATGGCAAAAAAACAGCGATCTAATTTTTTCAGGATAGGTCTTCAATTATTTAATCTAAAATATTTTTCACGTTTTTAATCGGTTTTCAAAAAAATCTAAACGTAAATACATTTTTTGGGTAAGTTCTTACGACCAGTAGATGCAATGTCAAAGTATTTACATATACATTTTAATGATGTTAACGTGATGTTATATAATGTTAATGCTTCAGGTGATTTTTATTGAGATTAAGTGATCCTTAACAGATTTTAATAAAGTTAACGTCATTTTAAATGATGTAAAGCTGATGTTAATTAGTTTTAGGACAATTTCAATGATGTTAACTGATGTTATATTGATGTATGATAATTTTATGCTTGAAAAATGATGTTTAGGAAATTTTTATTAATTTTTGTTAGATTAATTTCATAACAATTTTAAATGATGTTACCACGGTTTTCAGAAATTTTTATAATGTTACGGTGATGTTAAAAATTTGTTTAAGCATTTTAGGATTTTATTAGCGAAGTTGAGATAATTTTCGATAATGTTAATTGATATTTAAGTGATTTTTAGTAATTTTTTCTTTGTTATGTGATGTTGAAGGAATTTCATGGCAATTTTTAAAAATTTTAAAGAATTTTCCCTCAATTTTCAGTTATTTTCTTTGTTATTGAGTGAATTTAAATTAATTTCAAACATGTTTAATCACGTTTCTATGATGTTAAAAAGGTTTAATTAGAAACATTTAATAGCAAGTTTTTGATATTTTAATTGATGATTGATGTTATTCTAAGCAATCTTAAATTAATTTGGTTGATGTTGCGGTGATGTTAAAAAATGTTTAGTGGTTTTTATGTGATGTTACTCTAATTTTCATTGATTTTTAGTAATATTAAATTAATTTTAAATCATTTTGATGATGTTTAGGTGAAGGAAAATGGCACTTTTTGGTTTTTTCAAGATGGCGCCGAAACGATGCAAAATTTAACTGTTTTGTCAACGAATTATTATTGAACCTACAAATATGCACTTCTTTGTCCATTTAACAGACTTTCTATCTCCAATAGTAACAAAGATACCCAAAGAGTGCAACGTCAAATGGGACACCCTGTATACATACACTTTTAGTAACAAATCTATTTTTAAAATTAGGAAATTAACAGCTAAAATAGTATAATAAAATAATAATAACAACAATTGTTTACCCAGCAACTATGATTAATAAAGTTAACTGACAAAATAACAATGTAGAAAAATAAACAACTCTTTTAATTTTTTTATATTAATCCTTCTAGATATTTTATTATCTGCATAATTATTTAGATTCGAACTATCATTATAATTAACTTCAAAAAGCCATAACTCTAGATTTAAAATTTTATCATTAAGAATAAAAGTTGGTTTTAATCTTTCAATTGAAATATTAACCTTCCAATTTTTAAATAAAATGGCAAAATACTTATCTTGTCTTTCAACAACAGCACATAGGCCATGAATCTCTATGAAAACTACACTATTACTATGCAATAAAATAGGAGACAGTCTTGACTTTGAAACTTTCAAATATAATTTTTGAGGTTAGGTTAGGTTAGGTTAAAAATGAAATATTACCTCAATCGTGAAATAAAAAAAATCTTGAGGATGCTGTAAACTTTCCACATACACAAGTTCTTCTGAAGATGCACGTAAATCCTGTTGAATAATTGTGAGTAAGCCTAACAAAATTGGAGGCAAAATTTCGAAGTACGAAGTTGTACGGGAACGTTTTGCAACCAAAAATTGTGTTATTTCTGAAAACAATAGAGATTCTAACTGAGCTCCCGTATCAGTGGTAATTATAGAAGCGACTCCAAAACGTGCAATCCACTCACTATGTAAGGTTTTAGCTACTATTTCTGGAGTTACATCAGAAATAGGTATGGCTTTTGGCGATCTGGTATAACGATTAATACATGTAAGATAATACCGATAGCCAATTGACTGTGGAAGATGACCCACACATCTGTATGTACCTAGATGTGTATATCGATCACTTGGAAGATCAAAAGTTAACTTAAGTTTGCAGTTTCAAAGAGCTCAACCGAACTGTCTCGCAAAAACTAAAAATTTACCTGTTCGCCAGAAGGTTAGAACCGAATTGTCTCCCGCGGAGGCCAGATCCAAATTTAGTGGCTACAAAACTTTAGTAACATTTCTATTTATTACCAAAAAAATAACTAAATTTTTCTAATACTATAACCTCACCAAATTACAATCTATATTTTAAATTTTTTTTCCGTATCAAAATGTATCAAACTGTATTTTAAAAAACAATAACCTAACGCAATCACCTGAAATTGCTGGAGACAATCCGGTCCATATCGGGAGACAGTTCGGGTCCCGTTTCAAATAGGAATTTTCTTAAGTTCTTAATATTTATCTTGGTCGTCTGCTTATAAACTAAAATTAATAATTTGTGGTACATCTATGCTATCAATCATAGAATTTGCATCAGCTACAAAATTGTTTGCTCCTGAAATATGAAGATAATTAGGGGGTATATTCTCGAAATATACGACGCGATATCGTATATTCTATCTTTGTCATTCAAATTCTAAAATAAGAGGGTGATTCGAGAATAACCCCCCAGGATGGAGATAAAATTCGAAAACTAAAGGTTTATCATCAGTATACAAGGAAAGGGAACGCATTTATAACATGGAGTGAAAATGTTTAATATTAGTATGAGCAGCAAGCACTTCACGATTATAGGCACTATATTTTTCTGGAGCAGTATTTAGATTTTCAGAAAAATATCTCAGTGGTTGCCATGTGTTGTTAACATACTGTTGAATTACATGGCAAAGTCTGATGCATCAACTACTAGTGCAAATAGTGCAAAATAAACTGCATGTGCTAAGAGGCTAAGAGTGAAGGTCTGCTTAAAATTTGTTCTAAATGCCAAAAAATTCGACTTGAACTGAATTTGGGGTGAAAATCACCCTTCTCACCCCCTCCCCTCCACCCCGGTTACGCCACTGATACAATTTTTTTTAAACTTCATATGGATTTTAAACCATTTTCTAGATGAAATTCAAATTTTTGTGTTCAATAAATAAAAATTTTTTTATAACGTATACAAATACGCATGAGGTGCAACAGTAGCGTGAATTTTCACAGAAAATTTAATGTTGATTCATTCTTCGCATTTCAAAAAGTGTTTAGTTTTAATTATTGATGAAGCACATTGTTGTGAATCTAATAGACAACTCACTTTCGTATAAAGGACCTTATCGTTTTCCTATGTGTTTTTGGGCAAACATGAAAAATAAGTTAAACCTACAAAAATTAACTAAAATACCCCCAATATTAATTATATTTCCAATTTCTTCAATAAATATGCATTATAAATACATTTATGAGATTTTACATTATTTAAAAAAATATTTATTAACACGACAACAGCGGATTTTAAAATTCAAATTTTGACAAGTACTGTCAGATAAATTTTAATTATCTTTCATTTACGTTTAAATTGAAAGCAAATGACACTTAAAACTAATACGGTGTTTTCCTTGTGGAACCTATGTTAATAATCGAATACAATCGCCAAAAGGATTAACCTGATGGTAGATACAAATGACCTTTATTATAAAGCACTTTAGAACAATGGTTACTGTTACAAACAAGAAGTAATGCCCGGTCTAAAAAATTCGTACGCGCTTTACAAAGGTATCTGGCGACTGACTCACTGTGACTCACACTGGATTGAAATGTTTCCCACATTGGGTGTTATTGTCATGCGCACACATTGCTTGCGTTTGTACGTTTATTTATAAAAACAGCTAAAATCGGCGCATACAAATAAAAAGAAATCCGGTACGCGCTCATGTAACATACTGGAATGAAACATTCTAGAAAAGGAGAAATAACTTGCCGAATGTCGTAAATAGTATCTTGCCTACTTGACAGGAGGTGCTTAGAAGTGCCAGAGGGTGTGTCCTACAAAAATAGAAGGAATTTACAAGCCCTTTGCCGCCACCGAGGTCCCTTATCGGTTCTACTTTTTATTAATAATTATTATTGTGCATTTAATTTTGACGTTTCGTTTGAGAGGTACTAATTTCAATGTTGCCCGATTGTGCAATAAAGTCTTACGATAACCTGTAAAAGATATTTTATTTTTAATTGACGCCGTAATATTACAAATCTTATTACAACTATTAAAACTATAGCCATTGAATTTACAGTAAAAGTTTCAGAGCTCCAGGGAACTGGAAAAGTCATTTTTTATCAAATATTTTAAAAATTGCAAAAAAACGACAACTGTGTAAAAATTGTTTAATTGTAAAAAATATATTCTTAAATTATAAGTTTATTTGAATAAAATAAATACTTAAAAATTAATTTCTAATCAAGTCATAACAAATATGTACTTAATTGTATAATTTTTATACTATTAAAGTCAATAAATCATAGTAAATAAATGGCATAGGCAACCAAACTACTTTGTATGTTAGAAACATCGAGGAAAACACCAGCATCGTTGTCTAATTGTGCAAAAATTAATTAATTTCAATTGCGTTTTTTGGCGAAAGCGGTCTCCTAAAGAACGAAATATTTTACACTATTGTATATTTATTTCTTATTTATATGTGGCATGAGTTTCATTCTTGTACAAAATGCTCCCAAAACCCGATAAGGTCCTTTAATAGGTAATGGTAAAAAAACCTTTGAAAAATAATCGCTCAATCTGTTTATGTATAATTTTATTTCATGTTAATGTACAAGTAGAATTAATATATGTTGTTATGTAGGTCTGAAGAAGCCTCCGTGATGAAGAGAAACGTCATGTTAAATTGATTGATATGTGAAATAATAAAATTGCCCGAAAACTGACTAAAAGCATTTATTTTGAAATTTATAGGTGATGTCCTAACAACAGTTTAAAATTGACTAAGGGTTTAAGTACTTCCTTATAAGGAAGTACTTAAACCCTCAGTTAATAATTAAAAACCTTATAGAATGGACAGATATCTCATCAATTAGTTTAAAATTGCTCTAACTTTAATGTTAGTTATATGAATATGAAATTTTTGTAAAAAAACTCAGAACCACGTTTAATGTCAAAGTTTGCTGAAAAAAAGTGAGACACCCTGTATATATTTTTATCTTCTAATTTAAAGTGGATTTGGGCGTCCCTCTGAACCCCTACGCCATTACTTAGAAGATTCATTTTATTCAGGTATTTACAAATACAAATGTATTTAGTTAGTTCGCGCTTTACCTAGTTAAAACTAGTTTTACCAAACGTCTTTAGTTTCTTCTAGTTTTGACTAGTTAAAACTAGTTTTTACTGATTTCGGATTTTAACGGTAACATCAAATAAATTCAAAAAAGAGGGAATTTTCATACAGCCGTTCAGGAGAAAATAAACAAAAACTAAAAATGCAAGGAAATGCTAACCCCTTATATCTCGTTAACATAAAACAATGATCACCATTTTTGAAACTATATTTTAAATGAGAATATATAAAAGGATTGTATCAAATTTTTTACTCAATGTTTTTTTAATGTTTTAAAAAGCATAAAATTTAAGCTAAAATAATCTAATTTTATTTATTTTTTAACTGTTTTCAACACATAATTAAATAAAATTTTAGGAATTGTTATCATTTAGTTAATAAATTTGGAGAATCTTCATTTCGAGTAATATTCCCATTTTCCAATAAAAGCAAATGACTGATGACCTGGACCCTTCATTGAATTTTAGCCTAATGAGCTTTGAGCTATTCTAAATAATAAGAAGGATCTGGTCAGAACCCCAAGAAACTAGACATAGTAACCATTTAGTTTTCGAAAGACACGCGAGAAGGTTGAAAATTCAATTTTCATTTTAGTTTTTAGTGAAACTAAATAAAACTTAACATCATGGAGCCATTTTACTTTTACCTGTTTCAATTCGCTGTGACACTGGGAAGTGTGGTAATACTAGAACGTGTTTTAAAATCAAGTGACGAGGATATTCGAAGAATATTACGGAATGGTGAATGTCTCCATTGGACGAACTCAGTGAAAATATTGGAAGCCCTTTTATTACATGGTGCTTATGTTGACGGAAAAAATGAGGATGGTCAAACTCCTTTACATACCGCAGTCGGAAAATACAATGGATTAGAACTAATAA
This sequence comes from Stenus bimaculatus, assembly GCA_963971135.1. NCBI lineage: Eukaryota > Metazoa > Arthropoda > Insecta > Coleoptera > Staphylinidae > Stenus > Stenus bimaculatus. The sequence goes on from OZ020182.1 coordinate 43,303,537, forward strand.
AGTTGTTTTTAAAGTATAAGGCAAATGTAAATTCAGAAGACAATAAAGGAAATACACCTTTAAACTTAGCGTTAAGACATTCTTTGAAGAATATAAAAGTCATCAAGGAACTATTGACACGCGGTGCGAAAATAAATCCAAAAATACGTTATCACCGTTTCTATATTTGCCAAGAAATAGAAAAAACTTCACTTTATGTTTTATATAAAATGTATTTAGTGAAATTTCTTCAGAAAGAATATAAAGAAAGCACAGAGGACCCTGCTTTGGAGGATATCAAAAGATTTAGTCAACAATTTTCACTTTATATAAATGACTGTGTTTTAGAAATTTTTGAAATGAATTTTGATCCAGTTAGTGATAAACTTTCCTTACATCAATTTTTATGCATCGAAAATATAAACTCGAAAGTAATGAACGATATAAAACATAAATTACTTGCTCAAGAAAACAGAATATTAAATATGTATCCGATTTATTATGATGTAATAATGATGAAGATACATAGTTTATCCCAAAGAGAAGATTTGTTACATAAAGTCGATGATATTGTAGTTTATACGATGTTGAAAGAAACCACCGAAGAAGCAAAACCAAGAAAAGTAGTTCTAAACACTGATTCCACATTAAATATAAGTAAATATTTAAATAAGGATGATTTAATTAATTTTATAACTGCTTTTAATGAGGAAGACGAAAATCTAAAGTACATGAAAAAACTCATAGAAGGAAACAACCAAATGCAGAAGATGACCGAGAAGAAGGCTGATGTCAACAGGTATACGCGATTAAGATTTTTAGTTGGTGGAAATTGCTATCCTTGTTATAAATGTAATAATATTCTTCATGAATTTTAATTAGTGAAAAATGTATTTCAAATATTGTTTAAAATTTAATTAACGGAATAAAAATTTAAACCAAATTTTTGTTTCTATTGATTCGATTATTCGAAAAATAATATTATTATTTTAATACCTTTTTAAAACTTTCTACATTCTAAAATTGTAATAGTAGAAGTGGTGTAAAGATATAAGGCTTTAAAAAATTAAATAGATGATAACTTACCTTATTACAGGTTAGTTACTATTTTTTATAAAAGGTCAAAAAGCGCAGAATAAGAAAATAGTTTATCAAACTTTTTAAATAAACAACTTCTTCGACTTATTCGGACAATTTTATTAGTTACTTTACTAATTATTCATCTGTTGTGACGTTTCGCCTAACAACTCACTGGCTTCATCAGAAATATTTATACAATAGGAGTTTTTACACCAAGGAACTTAAAAAATGACGATTTTGACCATTGTATGATGTTTTTGTTTCCATGAAAATACCATAAGAAATTCTCTTTTAAATATGAAAGCAGTTCGATTTTTGTTATTTTTGAACTTAAATAACTTTGTTAGGAAGATAGGTACAAAAAAAATTCTTAGCACTGAGTACGTTTATGTCATGAAACTCGATCTGGATTGGATTGAATTGAATAATGGTTGACTCCATCCACATTTTTTTTCCGAAATATACAGTTTTAGGATTCAGTCCAATTATCCAAAAAGTGAACCAATCCGATGTGTTTATTTCCAAAAAACGCGGACCGAGCCAATCGCTATTTAATTCAATCCATTCCAATCCGGATCGAGTTACGCGAGATAAATGCAGTCACATTATTGTTCCAAATATTATGTAGACTTATGTTTTAATATACTAATTTAACGTAGTATAAACTTCTTGGCTGCTTGATAATTCCTAGAAATTTACAACCCCGGTTGAAAATATATTATTACCCAGATTCTGGTCAAATTATTTAAGTTTAAAGGCCTTTAAATTTAAATTTGTTATATCCCTTGTAATGGACAATTTCCATAGTTACCTTATTTGTTTCGATTTAAATTTTTACCAGAATCTGCCTATTAACTACCCTAATCCCTTGAAATTTTTCCTCTCCAGATTTAAGCAGGTATAAATTAAGCATATCCTTATTAGTAAGTCGACTAGTAAGCACTTTTAAAATTTACAATTTGAATGATTATAATTTTGCATTGTTGTATAAAGAAATTATAAAATAATAAAAAAAGCTAGTCTCTACGACGTTTCGTTCAAAAGTTATAAATTTCTATAAAGAATATAGCATGTATTCTGCGACCATGATGAAAATTTTAGAGACGTCGTTATAGTTAATCACGTCTTTAAGAAAATATTTCTCATGAAGAAATATCTTTTAATCACGTGTTGTTAAACAGTTATTTAACAACATCTTTAAATTTTTCATCACAGTCGCTTATGACATTCTGGTAAATGTGCAAAGGTATATTTTTTAAAATTCATATAAAATAAGAAACAATAAGTTTCTAAAAATTACCGATATAAACATATTAAATTTTTTTAAATTTAAACATTTTTCCTAAAAATTAAAAAAAATAGTTTTTTCGGTCTAAACATTTTTATTTGGGGTCTAAAGAGTAACTGACCCCTCTCATTCCAACCATTTTTTATTATCTTTCATTTGCGAGGTCGATCTTAAAAAAATCGATAGAAAATTTTTTGAGATTATTTTAAGTTTTGTAATTTGAAATGGTAATCGGTTTTTATTTTTTTCTCAAAAAGTATAAATGTTAGCGATTTGAAATTTATACCGTAGATAGGCGCATAATAAAAATATTTAGATAAAATCGGTTAATTAGTTTTTATGGAAAAAAGTCGCAAAGAACTAATATTATGAGTAATGTGCTATTATCAAAAAATGTTCATATTTTGTTGTATAAATCACAAAAAAATATGTTTTTATATTTTTTTGCAAATCACCATTAGGCATTAGGCACTAAGGCGACTTAATGATTTTAGGTTTTAACACTAATATATCAAATATATTCAAAAAAAAGGGGGGGGGCGTAACCTCACAATTTTCTACGCCACTGGTATGTTAAATGAATATAAAATAATAGCCAAAACTGACCATTTATGAGAAGCATTCGCCGTTCCAGAGAAAATAAAAATTTAAAAAGGAAATTTTAACCCCTTACATCCCGGCAACATGAAACTGCATTTTAAATGACAAACGATTGTTCTAAATTTTTTACTCAATGTATTTTTTTAAATGTTTTAAAAACAATAAAATTTAATTCTTCTTCATAAAATTTAAGCTAAAAATAATCAATTTTTTTTTAATTTTTTTACTGTTTTCTTATTAATTTTTAACAACAAATTTACTCTTTAATTAATAATTAAATTAAATTTTAGTAATCGTTATCGTTAATTTAATAAATTTAAAGAATCTTAATTTAGAGAAATAATCCTATTTTCCGTCCAATCAAATTTTAGCACTAATGACCTGGACCCTTCCTTGAATTCTAATTTGAAATTGACTATTTTTAAACTATATAATAAATAGTTGTGGCCTAATACATCTCAACAATATTAAAAAATAAATTACAAAAAGTAAATTATACAGTTAGAACTTCAATTTAAGTAATTTTTATTTTTTAATTAAATTACATTATGATTTTAAACCACTTTTTTTGACTAAAATGAAAAAATTCTGTTCTAAAAATCGAAATTCTTGTATACCTCTTTTGATTATCAACCGATTTTAATAACTTTTGTTTAATTTTGTACTTAAAACCTTTATTTTTTCCATGTGTTAAGGCAAAATAAATTTAGGTTGGAATTCTTATTTCTTGTAATTTTAAAATGTAGTAGGATCATAAAAAATTGTCCATAAAATCAATAAAAGTTAAGACTGAAACAAGTCTAATATTCCAATAAAAAGTCAATGAATGTAGGTTTTTAGTTTAAAATTAAAAATTGGTTAAAAATGGCGGAGTTATTAGCATTTTTGGAAAAAGTTTTAAATGAAGTGATATTCGATTAGCAGGGTAGGTATAGACTCTAAAAGGGCGTCCGAGAGGGGGTAAGTGGCGCCTCCTTTGAGCGATATTTGAAGGCCAAAATTTTTTCGGAGATTCAAAATTCATAATATTCATATTAAAATTTACTACGAATGTAATGTTTTTTTTTAAATACCAATATTTTTCAAAATTTTAAATGTTAAAACGTAATTTCTTAAGAAATGAGGTTTTAATAAATAATTATTTCTTTATCATTTACAAAAAAATATAACCACATACAGGGTATTCCCCCTTTTCCAGTTATTTTTTTTAAGTAGTAAATGTCATCCTGAACAAAAAATTTCCTATGAACTTATTTTTTTTTGGAATTTAAGAAGTTACACCATATCTAAAATTGTAAAATATTTAGACCTGTATAATTTTTTTCTATACAGGGTGTCCCACTTTTTTTCCAGCAAATTTTTTTTTACATAGTTAGGTAATGTCATTCTGAACAAAAATTTTCCTATGAACTATTCTTTTTTCGACTCCTTAAAAAGTTACAGCAATTTTAAAAGTGATAAATTTTAATGATTTTTATGGAACACCCTGTATAATTTCTTTCTAATCAATTATTATTTGGATTTTTTCTTTGCCAAATTGGTTTTATTGGCTGTATCTAATATAAGTGAACGACGAGGTTAAATTTTCCTTGGTAAAATTTAGCATCTTATTGGCTTAAAGATATACATATAAAATCCAATGCTTACTTGATTTAAATAAAAAAAAATTGAAATGAAATGAAATGAAATGAAATTTATACAGGGTGTCCCACAAAATTCATTAAATTTTTGAAATTTTAAAATTGCTGTAAATTTTTAAGGAGTCGAAAAAAGATAATAGTTCATAGAAAAAAATCTTATTCAGAATGACATTTACTATCTAAAACAAATTTTGCTGGAAAAAAAGTGGGACACCCTGTATACAGGGTGAGTTTAAAGAGACGTATAAAAATCAGAACTACTTTATTTTTTGGAATCTTCAAAAACGTTAAGAGGCATGTCACTTTATTTTTAAAAAACTTTATTTTGAACTCAACAAAAATTTTTTTTGGGTTGACATGACGTCACCATGACACTAGCGCCAATTCGTTCATCAATTCCTTTAAATAAATTTGATGACGTCATGTCAATCGAAAAAAAGTTTTTGTTGAGTTAAAAATACAGTTTTTTTAAAACAAAGCGACACGTCTTCTCAAAAACATAAGGTAGTATGATTTTTATGCATTACCTAAACTCACCCAGTTTACAGGGTGATTTTTATGTATGGAACCAAAGCAGTTATGGCCAAATAGCTGTATAAAAAAATGTAAAATTTGGTGGGATCAAATGGGGTCTTGGTACAAATAATTTATGACGAAAAACAAAATTTTTATCGCCCGAATTCTTGACATGGAAGCCATCTTGAATTTTTGTTGCGGCAACTTATGTCATGAAATACATCATTGGAAAGCTAATTTTTAGTAGTTTACAACTTTACTACAGTCTAAAAAATTGTTAGTTAAATCATGAAAAATAAACATTGATTACATTTTGTTATCCATTTTTAACTTTTTTGGACTGTCGCAAATTGCAAAAAATAGCCCTTTTTAATATTTTGCTTTCAAAAAAGGGTTGAAATATGTTTTTTAAATAAAATAATATTTTGTTTGAATAAAACAATAAAATGTTTAACAGTCAAAAAATGTTTTAGTTCTTTTTTTTATTAAAATTTTGCTGAAAAAAAATTGAAACATCCTGCATATATTTTTATCTTTTAATTTAAAAAATAAATAATGCCAAAAAAGGCGCTTTTAACTGGATTTTGGAGTCAAATCACCATCTGAACCAGCCCCCCCCCCCCCCAGTTGGTATCTCTGCTTCAAAATTTCCAAAATCCCTACTCAATTTAAACCTCTGATGTCATCCGTTCCTCGAGTGTAAACAAACATAACCAGGAACCAAGTACCTAAAACTTCCTAATTTCTTGTAGAATTACGCAAAACTCCAATTATGGTGTACACAGAAACCCACAACGTGAAATATAGAAAAAAATCAAATTATTGTAACGCGAAGAACCAAAGTCAAAAGTATAGGAAGAACAACAACAAAAAACCTAAGAAAATAATGAACCCTTCAAGTAAGTAACCGATTTGGTTGCATAACTCCTAATTTTCGGGCCTCAATTTTGTTCATATTTAACGCCACCATAGCTGCCACCATTTATAATAAAATTCGAAATAAAAATACTAAAAACATATCAAAATCAATATTACAAATAAACATAAACATTGTTTTTTGAATGTTCATCATAAGGGCAATATCAATTTCTAAAAATATGTCTAAATGTGATCAATTTTATAGAAAATTTCCTATAAAAAATTAAGGGCACACTCAAATTTTCAAAAAAACTATCGTTGTATTCTTTAACCTATTGTCATTACAAAAAATATATAGGGTATTCCATTAAAAAAAGATGGAATAGCCTGCGCTCCAATTACAAAACACCCAGTATATACAAAAATTATTTCTGGTTATGCGCTTCCATAAACCATAGAATTTTGTAATTTAAGATTTTTTCCTATCTCTTAAAATAAAAAAAAATATCTTCCAATTTCGCACCTTAAACTCACCCTGTATAAAGTAGATACTTTTTTATTCCCTAACTGCAACTCAAAAGTATTTTTTATTTTCTATCTTCCAAATCAGCGAAAGGTTCAATAAGTCTAATTTAAAATGTCACTAAATGGATGAGATTGTACAAAAATATTTAGTTTTGGAATTGGTCTTCAAGTTAATGAACCATAAATTCGGATATAGCTTCCAATATTTTGGAATTTTAATTGTCATTCATGTAACCTCTTTAATTCAATCTCTAACATCTTCCCTTATTTATTTGCCGGTGTTACTAATTTAGTAACAACTGTAAATTCAAAATTAAGAAATTAACAATAGCTTACACAGCAACTATGAATATTATTTGAAATTAAAAATAAAATAAACATTAAATAGAAAAACTTGTTATTATTATTTTCTTTTAGTCCAACTTTATTGAAGCAGTCCAAATAATTGTGTTGTCCTTTAATTTATTTAAAATAAACATTAATGTAAAATAAAATTAGCAAATCTATGGCTACAAACTAACTACTAGTTTAGTTTGACTTGAACCTATAGGATCAAAAGAGGGTTTGGACGATATAAGAAAGATTGAGGGCAAATTTTCAAAAAACTGTATTTCATAGAATATTGAAGAAGTCCATATAGCCGACTTTCTAACTGCAGCAGCTACAAATATACGCATGTAGTAGAAAATCCCACGAGACACACTGTATACTCCATGCGGCGAAAAACTTACAAAAAGCAATATTTAGAATCGCTTCGAAATAGGATATCCATATTTGATTTGGAAATTAAGCTTTCATTGTCGCTCCTCCTGAAAGCTTCAAATCCTATGATATCCACTCGTTATGACCATTTGATTATTTGGAGCCTTGGGGCCACATGAAACGAATCCATAATTTCATAGAAACTGTTTTATCCACATTATAGCCATTTTAAACTCCCGTTCTTTTAGTGTTCGCTGAATAAAAATTATTGCTTCCTGGATCAGGATAATGTGCTGACCGGTCCGAAGCTTATAAATTTAATGTTTTTACTTTAATAAATTTAGACCAAAATAGCCAATTTATAAAAATAAAAGTTGAATTTTAAAACCAAAAAGAGTAAAATAAATGGAATTTTTAAATTGAACAAATCTAAACGCTACGAATAGTTTTTCTGCATTAGAGGAACATTGCGTTTAACATCTTTTTCGCAAATTCGACTTTCAATCGATAAAAAAAGTTGGTTGGAAAATCCTGGATGAAGAATGCGGATTAAGATAAAATTAAGTGAATGTGCACTATCGTCTTTATATACTTTTTTATATTTTTAACTTCCAAAACTTACTACTAATTGGTGAAATTTATTATAATTATCTATGTGTTATACATACCGCTTTGATTTAGATTGAAATGTATTTTATTGCCTCCGATTTAATCCTTGTTAATGATTAGGTAATGAATTTACTATTTTCTGGATTAAAACAAACCCGAGTGGAGCACTTAACAAATTTCGAGCTTAAATTATCGATGGCGTCTATCATTTATCCGCCAGAACATGTTCAAGGCCTAATTTTACAAACAGTAAATCACGAGTAAACAGGATGATGTGAACCAAAACCCCGCCGTAAATTAAGAGGACTAAATATAATCGACATTATGTCAACCTTTTGATGGATTCGATATTAAACGAACAATAATCAAACACTCCAGAGGTTTCTGCAAACTTTCTCGTATTTTTCCTCCATAATTTTAACAAATAAAACTTGGATTTTCCGATAAGTATTTTTTAGGAAACCTTAATGCCCACATATTGTGCCAAACGAAATCAATCGACAATTCATGCAAATTTGCTTGTGGCAATTTGAAAAGTTTTTTGCGCTCCACGTCCCTTTAGACTCGTTCTATATAAATTCACAACAAAAAATAAAGACACGAAATTTCTTAAAAGTGCATATTTAAGAGGATAAATTAAGTTTATATGTAACCTAAAGGATAACAGAACGATATTACTTTTGTGAGATCAAAAGCTTAAATGTGCATAGCAATGAGCTTCTCGCTACTTTCTGTCTTTTGAAAAAAAAGATAATCCGATTATTCGAAGCTAAAGGTGTGCCTTGTTTATATTTTTCGTTTAACTTTTGAAGGTTATCGCAAGCAATATTTTCAAGGAATTTTCAATTTGGAAGATAACCTTGCGACTACTTTTCAAACTGTCGAAATTTCCATTCGGCTCCAGGCGCGTTTGTTAAGCTATAAACGGTGACTGAATTTATTCTCGGCAAGAGCATAAATTCTCACGCAAATGCACTCACATGACTGCGTTCAAATCGTTTAAATAAGAAATGCCGTGTATATTTTATTGAAAGATGATCATACTAAGAATTTATATTTCCATTCTTAAAATTATTCCAGAAACTGCATTGATATGTTTGATAAATCAAGTGAATTTGGCTATAAGAATCTAGAAATTGCACCATTTTATCATAAGCCAGAAAATCTGTTGAAGATTTTACAAATCTTAAAATTATGTGAGAATAGTCAGCAAATTTATAAAAACAAATTTTCGTACGAATCGTTAAATAGCTCATACATTCTATTATAAATATTTTAAAACATAGTAAAATGAATTCATGAATTGAAAGTGAATAGTTAGGGATTACATTTGGTAATGTAAGGGTACAATTAGCCTGCAGCCTCGCTGCTCACTGCTTGCACATCGCCAAAGATGCTCGCTGCTCGCATGGAACATAACCTATTAGTTTGTATTATTGCATTAATGCTGCGGCTTTGCGATTCAATCTGCGCCACATCGATCATCGCCAAACATCTTCAAATTAGCGCTGTGTTTGGTTTCCTGAAGCTCGCTCTCATTTTCTCTATTATATTGTACTGTATCATACTAGAAACAAACGTCCTATGGAACATCACAGCTGCAGCATAAATGTACATGACGAACAGCTTGGTGATGTGCGAGCAGCGAGCTGAAGGTTAAATGTACCTCAAGCTAACGATATAATTTACATTTAACTTTGAGTAATAAGCACAACTGCATGGAGTTAACATGCAAATACGCTTTCAATCTGCCTTATTAACATGCTAATGATTTTCTTAAAACTATTTAACTTGTTAACAAAATTATTACGTTTATTTAAGTAATTGGGTCAACATTTATTAATCAAAAAATGCAATCTAATTTATAAAGTCTTGAATTACTATTTTCATTTCATTTTTCTTTCTTATGTTTTTTATCGGTTGCAATAAATATTTAACTTTCGTATCGATTTTCAGTTTAATTTAAAATCTCTGCGGGAAAATTTTGTGGAACAATCGTATCATCATGGCAGGGCTTCAGGTTTCCAATTAGGAAAAACTATGCTTTACTTCCACTATACAATATAAAGTGACTCTAAAAACATTTAATAAAACTTTAATAATAACTTTTAGTTTAAAAATTTAAAAACTCTATAATATAGAAAAATCTATATTTTAAAATAAAATCGTAACAACTAAATTCTATTCTTTACTGGTTGCTGATATTTTATGTTTTTATTCTATTTTCAAAATATGACCACAACTTATTATATCTCAAATACCATGTAAATAATAAAACAATCAAAGCCATCATAAAGTAACTATTTCCAAATGCTTTTGTACATTTTACCAAATATTTTAAGTTTTTAGAAAATTGAACTACATAATAAATTCATCTTGATAATAAATCAAATCGTTTGTACAATAGTAATAAAACAGTTGACTGAACTTAAATACACAATCAATTAGATATCCTCCAATAATCGTAACTGTGTGGTAATATATACCCGAGTATTATACGTTTCTGCTCGAAATTCACAGTATGTTATCAATAATGGAAAGTTTGAGCGTAAAAGCTTATTCACCTATTATAGATTGTATTGCAAAACTTGTACAGTTGAAATAAAGTTTACATTTCAATCAAATGTTTTGTTTAATATTAAATGTTGGATAATGTTTCTGAGTTACTCGGACGCATAATTTTATTGTGCCTAAATAGAAAAAATATATTAGGCTGTTATACAGGGTGAGCTAAAATGATTGTGGTTTATGTAGGCAACCAAATATGCAGGTTGGTACTACTACAAATTTAAAAAGAAAACCCTCTAGTAATCCATTGGGGTAGCAAATATTTTTTCAAAATGAATATAAAATATAATAATCATAACAAATCAAGAATTCTAAACAAATATACAAATTTAAATTATTTATTAAGATTTTTGTGTTTTTGAAAATATAAAATCTAGAATTGGCTCTCGAATTTTTCAATAAATGTTGAAAATTTTGACTTTCAGTTTCGAGGCAGATGGTAACACAAAACAAAGATTTGCGCAAATTAGTCTTTATAAAAACTGTTGTTTATGAAAAAGAATGCACAACAACTAAATACAAAAATTCGATCTAAGCCTCTGCTTTTGTGTAGTCTAGTTACTTTGTTATAATTTTGACATGATTTTGTGTTACTATGAACTTAAAACAAACAAATTTCCCAGATTTTAGGGGGGAAAATTGAATGGACCACAATCATTTTAGCTCACCCTGTAGTATTTTGCCGCTTTTCCAAAAACACTTGAAACTGCAATGAAAAACAAATCCAAGAATATATTCATTACAATGACATTTGGATCTGAGTTTTCGTCGAGGGTGTGGTTAAAACTTCAACGGATAATTATGTCGCCATAATTGGGCCAATTTTTACCAACTCCCCTCCGTTCAGTGAGCATCCTACCCATTTATCTACCATGGCCATTGTTTCTAGCCTGAGTAGATCTCCAGGTGACACCTCACCCCTCACCGATGTCGGCCATACTTGGGCACCAGTCCCCAAGCAAGGATCCTCTAATATCTCATCTTCACTTGCACACCTAGGACAGCTGGGATCTTCGGTAGACGTTTATTCACCGGGCAGTGTCCGGACTATATTTCTATAAGTTTTCTGGGTATATCGCACGTTAGCAATAGGCAGTACTTCGCTGTTTTCAGGGTAGGTATTCGTATGAGGATCTTACTCTGTCTTTTGTTGTTGGCCATCTGCTGGCATGTCATGGCAGGGAGTACTATCAAGGCATTGATAGTGAACTTAGTAGCGGCATTGAAAGTTACGACCTAACTAATTACTGGGTGGCACTTCTTCAGCCTAGCTCGTCCACCTTGGTTTCTCGTGTGTTCTTTAATTTCTACGGTGTTATTTACCGCTAGGGTCTTCAGTGGCATTCTGTTACCAGCCAGGAGGTAACTGTTTGTCTCCCTAAGGCCAGCATCGCCGCCCTCTGCCTGTCCACAAGTGAATCACTGTATTGCTTAGTTCTTTCTCCGCAGCTTCTCTGGCCCCATGCAGTAGACCAGCCAATTCGGTTTACAGAACTGTGATATAGATCTAGTTCAGGTTAGAAGACTCCTATCCTAAATATACCTTCTTTTTGGAGCTGTTCCTGAAGATGTTCACATCTAATTTCCTGCTTTCTTCATTTCTGTATTCAATTCGATAATTACTGGTAAAGATATACTTTACCGGTGTATAGTCTGTCACTATCCCGAGGAGTGGCTTACTTTTGTGTGACTCTCTTAGGATTTTTAGGTGTCTACTCCCTTCGAAACTTGCACTCAGGAGTTTTCCTTCTCGCAGTCCTAGTAGGGAGCGTAGTGCCTTCTCTTCCACATAGATGTCTAAGGGAGGTAGGGATAGAGCTGGTTTTTTACTGCGGTGGGGGTTGTTCTCGTAGCTCCAGTTACTCCGAGACAAGCAAGTCTCTGGACTTGAGTAATTTGTCCCAGTTGTATTTTTTGTCTGGTCCTTCACCACCAAACAAGTTCTCTGTAGCATATCTTTGGTCTAATGACTGTCGTATAGAGCCATTGGGTTTTCTTAGGGGATCGGCCCACGACACGTCGGCATTGCCAAAACGCCATGCATTCTTTATCTATTTTGTTCTTTAAATGGGAGGCTCAACTCAGCTTCGTGTCAAGTATAATTCCCATATAGTTTACTTCACCGAGTTGGCTGAGATGCGTTCCGTTGAGTTTGGGAGTGTTTCAAATTTTTCACCTTTTTTTTTAATGTGAAGAGGTCTTAGTCGGGCTAACTGACAGATTCTGTTCTTTGCACCAACCATCGAAAGTATTTAGAGCCTTCGAGTAGTTTGTCGAATGCTCCTTCGATGTCTACAAAGGCTCCAAATGTGTATGCCTTCTCTTTAGTGCAAATTCTATCGATCTCCCCGGAAGATAAGCATGGTGGTTTGGATGTAGGGGAAAATTTCCTCCCTTGCGTAACTTTCTACCGATTTCGGGAGAAACGATGTTAGACTGATTGGTCTATATGATTTTGGTATAGGCTAATCAGTTTTCCCCTGTTTCGGGATGAAGGTTACTTTAACCTCTCTTCTATATTCGAAATATATGCTAGTATTACGCAAGCACGAAATAGATCTACCAGGTGATCAAGAATCTACCCCAGCCTCCACTGTAGCAGTGTGGGATATACACCATCCATCTCAGGATTTGGCTGAAATGTTTTTCAAAAATTTGTTTATAAATGTAACTTTTTTTTATATCATCGTTTAAGTGACATGAATGTCTATTACATTCGAGTAAAAAGTGAAAGGTTTTATTTAAAAAAAATGGATGATGACGTTATTGCTAAATCACCAGTAGCGTCATTATATTTTTTTAGATCAAGAGATGGCATTTTAAATACTAAAGTTGACTTTTCTCAAAAAAATTAAACCTGGCGGTTACGAATTTTATTCCAAACTTTATCATCACCCTGTATATGATTTTAACTTCCCATCATTGTTCCTTTTTAAGAAACAAAATCTTCTAATTAATCAACTACCTACGTCAATATAAAATTACTGATTAGAATGTTCAAATATACTCATATATTTTGAATAGTTATTTATGCAATATGCAACAAGTGCGAAAAGTGGATATTGGCACGCGACATAAAAGTTGCACAACGAAACCGAGTTGCATATACAATTTTTTCTACGATCGATGATCATCAACGATTGAAAATAATAAAATTCCATAAAAACATGAAATTAATGACAGATATTGCCATTTTTAAAATTGTCATTTATTGTAAGTCATGATTTTTTGCACAAGTGCAGAAAAGCATCATGCTATTTTGCACTAAGTAACGCTTAACGCTTTTGTGAACTCGTGCAAGAAAGCGTGACTTGCACCGACAACTGATCAAAATAAGTCAACTTTTTGCACGATCGTAGAAAAGGGTTATTTTTTTCATTCTATTTTTACATAATATTTATTAATTTGAACATATTTATTTACTTGTTTGAATTCTAATCTACTGTAATTATTATGTAATTGTACATTATGTAATATGATTTTCTATGTGTGATGTAAGTCTACTAATTACGTTTTGTACATTTGTCTTTTGGTTGTTACTATTTTATTACATTTTGTGATGGTTTAATGGGAGATAAGAAAGGAAAACGAAAATGCGAAATTTCAGATTTTTCATGATATTTCAGGACTAGAGCAAGATATCTCGGATTTCTAAATAGATTCTAAAGGAGTTTGAAAAGGGGCAACTTTTTTCTAATTTAAGCAACTTTGTAACTCTTTAGGTTCAGAAGATCCCAATGGTGTGCACCGTAAGAGTGACCACCCTGTATACTAAAATTTTCAGGATTAAATATATTTTTCGGGTTGGTCCGATTGAAAAGGGGGTTTCAGATTTTCCTCATGTAGTTTTTTCGTCCACCCTCCACCAAATTTCAACCCTCTATAGTGAATTTAACCTACGAATTGTATTTGGTTAGATTATTTTATTATTACAAAAATAGTGTTTCCGCCGAAAATGGTTATTTTATTGTTTGTTGGTAATTTGCGATAAGTTTTGTTGTTTGTTATAATAATCTAGTTATCTTAAAAAAAAAAAGATATATAAATGTCATAATAACTCAAAAGTTTGTACAAAATACACTTATTTTAGAAAATAACAATTATTTTCTTTTACAAAATAATCTTTATCCTATAATCCATCAGTAATTTTTTAAAGAGTGTTTTTGACCTATACTACGGTGTAAAGACCCACTCACAACAAATAGTTTATAAATTTTAACGTTTGTCCTTACTTTAAATGAAATTTAAACAAATGTCATTTAATCGTCAAAACGACTTAATAGTCACGATAATCCAAAGGCAAATGGACCAATGAGAATGCCTTAATTCGACGTTTTTAACGAAAACATATGATGCAGTTTAAGATGAGGTAAAAAATAATTTGTTCTGCTTATACAGGGTGTCCCAGCACTGCGAGGAAGTAACATTAGGCTAAAATGAAAAAAGGCATCGACATGTGGTTAGCACTGGAATATAAAATGCTTTTAGTTATTTTTTTAAATGGTACATCCAGTAAATTATGACATTTTTGGATTCCTACAAGTAATCATACTTTGTATAACCTCTCATGGGTCTATCTTCACTAGTTTTGCTGATATTTGCCATTTAAACTAAAAATGATCCATATTTGAAAAATCACGGCTCCAAAACAAATGACAATTTTGAGTTGAAATTTTGACAAAACATTTTCAATATCGTCTTGTTTATAGCTATCATTTAAAATTTTAATTAGTGATAAGCTTTTATCAGGGTGCCTCATGAAACGCAAATTTTTGATAAGGAATCAAAAAATGTCATAATATACTGGGTATTAAAAATATAACTTTGGTCCGCCTTCTTGGAATGGACACTCGGTATATTATTAAATTATTTTCAGAGTGTGCGCCTAAAAGTATTGTATATTCTATTGAAATAATATTACTTCCACGCAGCGATGGGACTCGCTGTATGTATAAGAAATTTTATTTAAAACATTTTGTTGACAAATTCATCTAGTAATGTATGATAATGCATCGTAGTAGTTTACTTTTTTCGTCCATTCTTCGCTTTTTAAATAAATGTTTTTTCCTGTGCATGCAAGAAGGATATATCTTCTTCTGGATGCAGGCTTTAATGCGATACAATTTTACGCTTTGCGAATATATAAATTTACTTATTCGATCTTGCAAAACAAATACACTTACACATCCAGATTTATTTAACTTTGCATTGCTTTATTCACAAATCATTAAAATTAACCCAACAATACAGACTACTACTTAAGACTTACACAAATCTCATGGTTCAGTAAATTTATTAAAATCATATTTGTCTTATGGAATAAATAAAACTTCGAGCTATTTCATAAGACGTTACGTTTGCAAAAATGTTGTGTCATTTTGGAGGTTTGTGTACAAAAGTTATCACATGCTATTCTTTGGAAAGTTGATTTTGTGGCCCATAATGGTAAAAAATACAACTGACAGTTTGGTCAAAACATCCGCGTACGCCTTTAGTTTTAAGTTGAACAATAACGGTGATAACCGATAAGCTCTTCTTAGAGATTAAAGCTGTTGTTATAACACAACAGATCGCAACTAATACTAATAATAATTATTATTATTGTTAGCGATAATAATGAGTGATTATTTAATAATAATATTGAATAATATCTAAAACCAAGTTAATCAACTTTAACAGTAAAAATAATAGAAGTATGCATATTTTGATTTTAAAATTCGCTTGAAAATAACTCGATTTTTTAAATGCAAAGTCACTTGGTCGGAACCTTATTCAAAAAAATTAACAAAAATTATATATAATATATTATATTATTTGGGATCTGTCAAGTGTCAATACTAAAGTCACGAAATTTTTGCTCTGCAAATTATTAAGATATTCTGTTTAGTTTGAATTATTTTTAATTATGTGCTCTGATATACACACTGGTCAACAATTTTGCGAAGTTTTTAAATGCCATGATTGCGTTTTTAGTTGATGTTCCAAATGTGGAATTTTGGTTTGTTATAATCACTTTATTGAAGATAATGTTAATTCATGCTTTAATCACAAAATGAATAATTAAAATGATGTCCAGAAAAAAGAATGTAAAATTTGTGGTGGATTATATTCCAAAGTAAATTTACATATCTCTAAAGCTCACCGAAACCATGGAAAGAATAACTTTAATTCGATATTTAAAAACATTAACTTAGAAGAAATACATGAATGCTTGGCTTATTTAAAACGATATATCAAAATAATTCAACGTATTTCTAAAGGTGCAAAAACATTTCTGCTACTTCTCTATACAAAATTATCGATAACTGCATTAATGAAAATTCACTAGAGTCTTGGAATAATCTTTTAATGTTTGCGAATAATCCTTTTTACATTCCATCTTCTGATAAAAATGGATTTTCAACTCCAATTATTATCATCAAAAATTTAAACCATGAGAGAACTATCAATTCAGATTATAATATTCGTTTAAATAAAAAGAATATAAATAACGATGAAGATCAAATCGTTAAATATATTTTGGGAAAAGTTTCTGATGGTGATATTTCTTGTGCCGTAAGAATTATCTCTTCTAATGATTATTTTCCTGGTTTTGATCACTTACTTTTTAAATCTTTACTCTCGAAACACCCAAACTCGAATAAAAATATGAATAATATAAATTTTAGATAATAAAAAGATTGATACAGTTCAATTTTCAAAAGAAGAAGTTTATTTAGGTACTAAATCATTTAATATGGGTTCTTCTATTGGATTAGACTCTTCAAGACATGTTGAGTTACAGTTCTGGCCAATCAGGTTATAATCTTTTAAAATCCATTACATGTCTCTGTAATTTAATGCTCTATGGCAATGTAAACCCTGCGATTTGTCCAATTCTTTTTGGTGCATTTTTAATTAAGCGCATTAAAAAAGAAAGAGGGAGCAATTAGACATAGCTCTTTTAAATTCACTAAAACAAAAATCATATTCTTTGAAACTTTTGTCTTCCCGTCTACATTATCTTCCAGCTCATGTTGCCTTTTTTATTTTAAAAAATTGTCTAGCCATTCCTAAACTTCTTTATATTTTAAGATGTAGTCCCACATGGCATGACCTTTCTGGAATTAACAAATTCGATAATATTTTGAAACTTTCTTTAGAAAAATTAACAAATAATTATATTAACGATGATATGTCGGTTCAAGCAACATTGCCTATTCGATATGGAGGTTTAAGAATAAGATTGGCATCTTCTTTATCGTTACCTACCTTTCTTTCTTCGTACTCTAGTTCTAATGTTAAGATAAAAATCGAAAATATTTTGCCTTTCCTTTTTAAAAATATAAACGACCAAAATTTCATTGAAGGGGAACTCATTTGGTATTCATAAAGTAATTATATTTTAGATTCCTCCGAAATGCATTTCCAAAAATCATGGGACCTTCCTATTTTAGAATTGTGATTTAACAAACTACTTACTTCTTCGGATGAATTAATTAAAAAGGCACGCTTAAATGTTCTAACTTCTAAAGAATCTGGTGCTTGGCTTAATGCCTTACCTATATCCTCTTTGGACAGCTTACTGGATGATGATTCTTTTAGAATATCTGTAGGTCTCCGTCTAGGTTCCTTCATATGTACTCAACATATCTGTATATGCGGTGCAACAGATAATGAAAATGGTTTACATGGCTTAAGATGTAAGTTTAGTGCTGGAAGATTGTCTAGACACAGTGAAATAAATGATTTGATTACAAGAGCTTTAATATCTGCTGGTGTTCCGTCCATTTTAGAACCTTTAAAGACGATGGTAAACGACCAGACGATATGTCTATGGTTCCATGGAGTTTTGGTAAACTTGTAGCACGGGGGTTTTCTTGCATTGACACAATGGCCCCCTCTTACTTAAATGCGTCTTCTATCTCTAAGGGATCTGCTGTTTCTATAGAAGAAAAAAATAAAATCTCAAAATATAACAATCTTGGAAGTATGTAATAATAATAATATAATAATAATCATTTATTGGCCATAAAAGAAGTGCAATACATAAACATTATCAACTTAAAACTAATACAAACTCAAACAGCCAAAGGGACCTTGATAAGCTTAATACTAATGTACTTTACTGATCTACCTCAAGACCCGAATAAAATTAATACTAAATTTAGTAAACTATATACAAAAAAGTTAATAATTTACTTTAAAAGATTTACTTTACTAACTATATGAAAGAAAATACATAAATATAATCAATACAAAGAAAACAGTTTAAAAATATAATTTTATAAATATTACAGACAAGAAACATACCATACAATGAACTGAAACTATTTAAACTCTTGTTACGTTACTTAGCAACAAATTTTTGATTTTTGAGCACAAAACAATATCCTTTTCAGGTTTAATTTAAACATGTACAAAGTTGGTGAAGAAAAGTCATAGGTGATAGCAAGTTTCGAAATATTATAGGAAAAACATCGTTTAAAAAGTTCAGTCTTATGACTAGGAATAGTTAACAAATTTCTTCTAAGCATATTTAAATTGTGGACATCGGTCCTGAACGAAATCTTATTATATAAGTATGGTCGTTTCTTAAAATGTAGGACTTGGTAATAAAAGCAACAAGCATGCAATACCCTACGATTTTCCATATCAAGCCATTTGGTTTCTAGTAACTTAATTGAAGTTCGATCTCTTCTTCTCAAATTGTGAATAAGTCTGACACATGAATTTTGAACTATTTGAATTCTTGTTCTAGTTAGTTTATCCAGAGAAAATCCATAAAAAGTGTCACAATAGTTAAAGTACGATAGAACTAAAGCCTCACAAAGTATTTTTCTATTCGAGGAACTCAATACAAATCTATTCATGTATATGGATTTAAGTGCACAAAATGCTCGGCGAATTAGCAAACTGGTATTTTCTCTAAATCTGAGTGAAGAATCTATAATACTACCAAGGCTTTTTTCACTTGATGATAATAAGATTTGTCATTTATCCTAATGTTTAAGCTCTGTGAAACATGGTCACTCTTTAATTTTGGACCAATAACAATAGCATGACTCTTATTTGGGTTTATCATAAGGCAGTGTTTTACAGAGTTCGTGACTAGGTCTTTTAAGTCATTGTTTATACAGCTTTCTGCTTGTTTTATATCATAATAATCAAAAGAATGGAAAACTGTGTGTCGTCGGCATATAGATGGTATGAACAAGTTTTTAGGGAGGTATGCAAGTTACTAGTATACATTGCAAATAGCAAGGGACCTAGTATTAAACCTTACGGAACCCCAGAATACAGTATTTCCTGTTTTGATATTGAATTATTTAAAACCACTCTTTGAGAACGATTATGAAGGTACGAACGAAGTAAGTTGGAAGATGAATCAGCAAAACTAATGTGTCGCTTGATGGCAGTCATTAGGTTATGGTCTATTGTATCGAAAGCTTTGCTATAATCGAGTAATATTAGAACTGAGATTAGGCTATTATCAGTGTAATTTTATATTTTATCCAATAAGTGTTGAAACTTTTGGAGTTTGGGCTTCTATTGGTTTACGTTTTATAAAAGAAATTGAAAAAAAATACCAATGTAACTAAGGATCCCAGATAAACTTCTTCCTTAATTCAGCGTATTAGTATAGCTATACAGAGAGGTAATTCTCTGGATGAAATTTACTCCTTTCCCACTCCATTTACTGTCAATAATTTTAATATTTTTTCTGTTCCACACCATTCTCCAATTATTAAAAATTTTTCAATTTTTAAAGATATAAGGAAACTTTAGATTTTGAGAATTTTCTAGATAAAAAACAAAGAGAGGTGATGCCGTAGTTGAAGACCAGGTTGAGGAATCCGAAGATGAAGAAGAAGAAGAAAACGGCATGGAAGAAGTGGAGCCTGAACCTATTAAGAAAGGATGTGGACGTAAACCAAAGGCTGCAGATAAAACTGAGGAAGCAACCTTTGATTATAAGGAACAAAATGTGCCAGGGCAACTGAAACGTCTAAAAAAACGAAAAGTCGCGAATGCAAAGGAACCTGCTTTAGTTAGTAAAACAGAAACAGATTTTTCTTAAACTGATTTTACTTGTTCCAAGATAAATGCTGTAGGTGAAAAGAGCAATTTTAAAATTTCCAGCTGGAATGAAGATAGTGTTTGATCTTGGTATAAAAAACAAGCCTATGAATACATTGAAAACGAAGATCCAGATATCTTTTGCTAACAACTAATCATGTGTACAGAGGATAACGTACCTGTAGAAATTAAGAGATTTAAAGATGTCAAATGTAATAAGAAGTTTTGGGTTCTAGGTGAAAAAGAGGGCTATGCCAGAGTTTTCCTGTTTGGTAAAACAGAACCACTTAATGTTACTTATGGGATAGGTGATAAAGATTGTCGTTTCTGTTTATGTACCTAATGCAGGCAGAAAATTAATATCTCTATCGAAACGTTTGGATTGGAATAAAGCTTTTAAAAATGCTGGATTTACACAAGAGGAAAGAGATGGTATGGGTTTGTGGATACTATTGGTAAGTTTTACCCGCATCAAAAGAAGGCATACAGATGTTGGACATACATGATGAAAACTCGAAGCGAAAATACTGGATTTAGATTTTTTTGTTGGATTGGAAAGATACTTTGAAAATATCTGCGATAATGTTATTTACAGTGTAGTTTTTGGATCTGATCACTGTCCTATTACTTTACATTTACATGTTTGAATTTATATTTTATTATTATTATTATTTTTATATTTTATATATGTATTTATTAGTGATTATTTTAATTAATCCAATTTTGAAAACTTTAGTTCAGTAAATATTTAACCACCAGATAGCGTGACGTCCGCCGAAGCGAAAGTAAAGTCAAATGTCAATACAATATTAGAGATTTATGTTCATAAAGGTGTGGAATACATTTGAAAGCTTCTTTATCCGGGGATATAAATCCTTTGAATCAAAATGTAATTCCTTGTATTAAAACTATTTTCCATATAAACATATTTACTTGACGCTTGACGCAAGGGATTTAACACTAAAACTGTAATTAAATATTATTAATGATTCAAAATCGAATCATTAAAAAATGACTATCTTTTCATTAATAGTAATAAACTAATGATCACAACGTTCAAATAAAAGCTGGATTACGTGACAAACCTTTAATCATAATCCTTCAATTGACTCCAATAACAGCAGGTGCAATGCAAATTTAGTATCATGGGAAACTGCAACTAATCAGACCTGTATTTTGATATGAATGGTTCTAAACAAACCTGCTGTCTCTCTCTAAACTTTTATACAGTGACTAATTAATAATTAATGATAAATTGTATGAATTTTTCCTAGTTACATTATTAGTTAATATGAGAATATTTCCAAGTTAAGAAAACAATGATAAATTAGAGACTTGCAAGTTTTATTGCATTATATTTACTTTGTTTTTAAAAAGTGCTCATAAATTTGGCCATAAATAATTCGGAATAACTGCGTAAAAACTAATTTATAGTCGCAATAAATTCGAAATAATTTCGCACGCTGTTCATAGGAAGTTCAGGACCTTTCCTCGTACATTAGGGATAATTAATTTAAACCATATTATGGTAGTTTAGAATAATAGAGTGTTTGAATTATATTTATTCAAATCATAAAGAAAAATATGTTGTAAGGAAGAATTTAGTTCTTATAATAACAGTAAAAAACTTATCCTAACAGAAGATTGGATTGGTTTTAATTAAAAACATAGAATTAAGAGTGATACCAGAAAAGAATAATATACTTTTAAACTGAAAATCCTCATAAATCCTTTGAAGGATTCCATCTGGTAGTAAGAAGGGAACAATTGGAATATTTAAATAATAAAACCGGAAATTTCCCTTTTATCCCATCTTACATTTTTATGGCAACTATAAAGCAAAAATAATTTCGCCCGGCTCATTTTAGCGGTTTGAGATGTAAAAAAGGATGATACTTGGCTTATTCAATTACACTCCAGCTTCGAGGTGAAGCGAGGTTTGATTTGCATCGAGGGAAGCGAATGCGTTGTTAAAAAAATTAAAACGACGTGAGGATGTAAAGGGCCCTTCCGTTATAAACTCCTTAACCCATTGCTGCGCAGCATTACGACTTTTCTCCCCGGATTTTCCGTTATTCCGTAATGCGAAAATTGCGTTAATAATTTTAATATTTTTATGACGAAAACTTTTTTACTTCTCTTTTCTAATTTATTTTATTATTTGGTTGTGTTGCTGAAATAAATCTTTCTTGAAACAATAAATCTTTCAAACGGGAAGTGCGACGCGATACATTATCTTTAGCCAAGCGAAAGTTACCCTTCTAAACAATTTAATTAGAAATTGATGTTACAATCAGTTAAATTCGTAACACGTAAAAGCTTGGATTATATGCTTGCGGTTAAAATAAATTTATTGGAAACAATAAATAAGAGGGTTTTGTTTAGCTTACATTACTTTCCGCTTAAAATATCTTAAGGGAATTCTTGAATTAGATTGCTTTCAGAATTATTTGAATAGGTTCAATTTATGTATGAATACCTTATATTAAATACTTAAAATATACCAGTACAAATAAGTTATTAATTTACTTTATTTCCCAGTTCATACATTCAAATGTGTATTTGTTTATTTGTAATATATTTATTATTATTTAATTGCCAAATACAAATTTACAAGTTTATTCTTTACAATATTAAATTGTATATTTATTGAGAATAATATTCTCAATTGCAAACAAATTAAACCCAATTCAGTACAATAAATTAAAGGATAATTTATTCAGGTTAAGCTGAATAACTGACAAGATATTTGATAATTCAACTCCCAAAAAACAGGAGATCTACTGAGTTTAGCATCGTAATACAAAAAGGAAATGCAGCTTCTATAATAAATACTCCATCTTCTAGAGACTTGGAAGAATTTTTTATATTCCAAATAATATTGAAGGCTTTTCAGAAAATCATATAAAACGTTTCAAAATTCAATGGCGTATAACAAGACAGCCAGCTTCATTTCTTGAATAAAATTAAAACTAAGGGGAATTACATCTATTGCATCAAGCGAAAGAATTGTTACTTCCTTTTTGCAGCAAACCCTTCAATTTTCAAGAAACACAAACTTTACCTGAGTAACGAAGGTAATTTTGAAATAAATCTCATGAACAATGTTATAGGAAAAGGGTGAAAATAAGAAAAAAAAAGTTTCTTAATATTGATGATGGAGGTCATGAAGTCAAGGAATGACCAATTACCCGAAATTCGACTGATACTGAAAGTTCTCAGCGAAATCAATTGGAATATGACAATCTTTTCAAACATGAGGAATTTAGATGAGAAGAATGTAATTAATAACTGTGCTAGTATAATCAATCAATTGGAACTAATTGGCGTCGGAAATTATGGTCAGAGGATTCTCCGGATAGTATTGTGAATAAAACGTCTTTAAAATCTAAAAATGTTTTGCTTCATATTTTATAGGCTAGGTCACTCGGCAATTCCTCAACAAGGTTAAAACCTAACCATTGCCTGTTCTCACTGAAATTGATAAAATATTAAGCGCTTCAGAAAAAGTAATGAAGTTTTGGCAAATTTAATAACATTTGGGATCTTTCACTTTCAATACCTCAGAAAACAGCACCTTTTCAACTTTGTCAGTGCGTCGACAGCTTTTCTAGAGAGAAAACCTTGGATGATGAGGATGCGAAAAGCGAGGAAAACGTAGAAAGAATATAATTAGATTTATAAGTTTCCTAACATTTTCGTTATATATTTGAAGAGATTTTCTAAACCAAAATACAGAAGAAAATTGAACGTAACAGTTAGTTGTCTTTCCTCTAGAAGGTCTATACAGAGTGGCCCACCGAATACTTCAACAGGCGGGTTTTGGTATTTTACTTCAATTTTTGTAAAATCGCTCGGATAGGTCGATTTTGGTTTTCAGCGGGACGCATTATGAGATGGATGTATTCTCACGTCCCACCCTTAAACGGGGGGCGATAACCCCCCCATTTTTTAAATGGCAAGAGGGGTTGAGTAATATATCATTTGAAAGCTGCTTAAATCTGGAATTCAACTGTATAAATTAAATGAAAATCTATCGATTCATTTAAAAAAAAAATAAAAATCGAATTCAAAAAGTATTTAAAATAATCGGTAAAAATAAATTAATTAAAAATGCAGAGACAGATTATTTTTCTTACAGATAGTGAAACTTAAAGTCCTATAAAAGTTTTACACGAATGTCATCGCTTTTACTTCAACCACCCTGAATCTAAATGAACAATAATAATTATTTGAACTACAAAAATTATTATTCATTTAAGATTTAAAGTCCAAATATTCATTTCTGTAAATTTCAAACATTTTACACTGGTTTTGTTCATGGGATATTAAAGAAAAAAGAAAGAAATGAGCAAAAAGTAAAATGTAATTGCATTTTAACAGATAAAAAGGTACTTTTAAATAATAATTTACTTTTCAATGAATTAATTGTTCGAAATGACTACCACCAACTTCCATACGAAAATAAAGATTTTGTTCAAAATGCCGTCGAACATTCTGCAGCATTTCAGGCGTGATACGACGGAATTCATTGACAATACGCTGTCTTAAATCATCCAAAGATACTGGTTCAGTAGCGTAGATTGTATTCTTTAAGTGGCCCCACAGAAAAAAAATCCAAAGGGGATAGATCTGGAGACCTTGCTGGCCATTCAATGGTTCCACGCCTACCAATCCATGTGGTTTAAATACTGACTTACCGGCAGCGCAAAATGTGGCGGAGCTCCATCCTGTTGAAATACCAACTGATCCTCGAGGTAGCCCTCACCATTTTCCATTAAGTCAGTAAGTAATGGATCAATGAGGTCTTGTAGCAACTCCAAATACATTACTCCATTTAAATTATCGGGCAAGAACAAAGGGCCAACGATTCGATCAGCATAAATGCCCGCCCTAACATTTAGTTTCTGTGGATATTGGGTATGTACTTCTTGGAATATCCCAGGTTTGCTATCTGCCCAATATCGACAGTTGTGGCGATTAAATGTACCATTTAAAAAAAGTGCTTTAATCCGAAAAGCAAAAGTTAAATAAAAAAATTGCATTTGTAGCGGCGCTTTCCGACATTATTTCACAAAACTCTAAGCGTGGGTCAAACTCATCTTCATTCAGTTTCTGAGCTAGTTGAATTTTGTATGGGTGGAATTTATGGTGTTTCAAAATTCGCTGAATGCTGGTTCTACTAATACCTGTTACAATAGCCAATTTTCTCGTGCTTAATGTTGGATCAATGGCCACTTGTCCCAAAACCCCTACTTCATTATCTTCGTTCTGTACTGGATTTTCAGCACGCCTCTTTTTATTTTTGACGGACCCAGTTTCTTGAAATTTTTCGATTAAATCTAAAACATATCTTGTTTGTTTGTCTTTATGTTGTTGATTAAACACTTCGGTCGCTCTTTGGGCACAGTTATTATTTCCAAAAAAGAGGGCTACAATTTCAACCCTTTCTGCAATTGAATATACAATAATTTTTAATTTAAAATTATTAAATGCCGAATGCGTGTTTGCTTTAAAAGTAGTTGATAAACAAAATTTTTAAGTAAAGTGGCTATAGCCATAAAACATCTGCTAAAATAAATTTAATTTTTGGCTATTGTTGATAAAGCACAATAACATTTTACTTTTTTCTAATTTCTTTCTTCTTTCTTTAATATCCTATGAACATAACCAGTGTAAAATTTTTGAAATTTACAGAAATGAATATTTGGACTTTAAATCTTAAATCTTAAATGAATAATAATTTTTGTAGTTAAAATAATTATTATTGTGCTTTTGGATTCAGGGTGGTTGAATCAAAAGAGATGAAATTTGTGTAAAGCTTTTATAGGACTTTAAGTTTCACTTTTTGAAAGAAAAATAAACTGTCACTGCATTTTTAATTAATTTATTTTTAGCGATTATTTTAAATACTTTTTGAATTCGATTTTTTTTTTGAAAAAACGAATCGATAGATTTTCATTTAATTCATACAGTTGAATTCCAGATTTAAGCAGCTTTCAAATGATATATTACTCAACCCCTCTTGCTATTTAAGAAATGTGGGGGTTAACGCCCCCGCTTAAGGGTGCGACGTGAGAGTACCTAAATCCATCTCATAATGCGTCCCCTTGAAAACCAAAATCGATCTATCCAAGCGTTTTTCCAAAAATTGAAGTAAAATACCAAAACCGGGCTGTTGAAGTTTTCGGTGCTCCACTGTATATGTAATATATGACCAATTACGCTACCTAATATCAAAAATATACGTAGTTACTCGTATAATTTATATGCTCTGAGTAGCTCTGAGTAACCACATACTCTGCATATTGTCGGCACCCTTACTCAAAAATTTGGAATAAAATTAATCATTTCAGGAAGACTGTTGGATAATTGTTGATATGTTTTTTAGTATTAGTGTTATTTCTGTATAACTACGTTTAGCTCGAGCAGGTCAAGCCAGCTTGAATTCGGGCTTGATTTGACATTTTACATGTACTTCAAATAGTACAGGACAAGCAAAGCCTAATTTAGAATGGGCTGAGTTGCTCGAGATAAACGTAGTCGATATAATTTGCATTTATACAGTGAGCGGCAAAATTATGGAATAAATAAAATCATGGATTTTTGAAAAAGTTTCGGACAAAAGTCATTTGTTTTAAAGCTAGTATTTCATTAGACTTTATATTAAAACTTTTCAAGGTCGCACATATAATTCGTTACGTCATTGAGGGGGGAACACAAAATGGCACTGCTACCACGTGTAGACCGAACGCTACTATAAAAAAAAAATTTCAAAATTTTTATTATTTTTTTTATGTCTAGTATCATAAAACTTCAGGATTCTGATTTCTTTTCGCGACAGGGGAGGGTTAGGGGTATAAAAAAATGCGGTGCTATCAGTCAGTGGCGGCAGGAAAATAAGAGATCCCAAAAATTCGATTTTCACAAATTGGCAACCACTTTTACTGACGTCTCGTAAAAGTGGTTGCTTATTACTGACGTCTCGTAAAAGTGGTTGCTTATTTTTGAAAATTATACCCACTTTAGGGGTTGCTGCCTCCGTTCCTGTCAGGTTTGGGGCCAGTTTTTTATAGCCCTAACTCTCCCCTGTCGAGAGGAATAATCAGAATCCTGAAGTTTGAGTATACTAGATATTAAAAAAAATTAAAATTTTGAAAAAAAATTTTTATAGTGGCGTTCGGTCTACACGTGGCAGCAGTGCCATTTTGTGTTGCCTCCTCAATGACGTAACGATTTATATGCAACACCTTGAACAGTTTTATCACACTAGACTTAGTGTCGCCGCCGCTTGTACTTTTATTGCTTGATCATATGATTCCAGTTGTATAATTTCTGCTAAATACACATAATCATTTAAATATTCTGGATTCTTTGATTTTCTAGGAGTGAATCTACAGTCCAAGTTCTTTAAGCATTTATCATATAAATTAAGAATACTTAGAGATACTTATCAGTTCAGCAAGTTTTGTCTGCGATAATTACTTAACTTTTTAAGGACCCTTCAGTCCACCTACATAGATTATAAGCAGTTCCTGAATTGGTTAGAAGGCCGGATTTCAATTTTTGTCAGGAAAGGTATACTGGACATTCAAGTTTATTCCGGAAAAGAAGAAGTTAAACAAACTATATTTTGAATTATCCTCTTAATAGGTTGACGCAAATTATTCGCTTGACAGGCTTTAATAAGTCATTTTTAAGTTCCTTGACTCTATGGTCATATTTGTGCATTTCCGAAGTAAATCGGTTACAATCGGGTATACTTTGCACAAGGATTAGAAAGGCGGAGTAGAAATTGATTTTAGGCATTCCAATATACACTGGTATTGTATTGTCTATTGCATGTAAATTAAATGACAAATTTTAAAATAATTTTTTTATATTACTGTATTACAACTTTCGACGTTTGAAGAAAAATTAGCATATATCCGCGGGACTCGTAGAGATCGTCCCGCAAACCTACATACTCGCCATAAAAAGTACTTCTTTTACTCCTAATAAACTATTTTTAGATTTTGTTTCAAAATAAGCTCAGTATTTTTTTAACATAACCTGTAGTGTCTACGTATTGTATATTTTATTTATATTATTATTATCTTATATATCTTTATTATATTTTCTGTATCTTAAAAGGTGTTGAAATAAATAAATATTCCTCAGGATATTTTCGTTCACCAATAACAATATCAAAAATTTCATTATGTCGTAGAAACAACTCAATCTGTCATTTGAAAATTAAACTACTAAAACCAACCTCAATAATAATTTGGTTTTCCTAACAGTATTAAACATGTCTATAAAAGAAACCGCTTTTTATTTTTAAACCATCGGAGGCAAAAATATCATTGCATCCAAGACGATAGCTATAGTAGAGTAGTCAAATAAATTAGTTCAAATATAAATGAAATTCCAATAAAAAATTTCATCAATTTTTAACTGTATTTTACGAACACATTTATATAAATTATTTTATTTACCCGGCGTAATGACGGTTATAAAGATGATGATGATTATAGTAGTTAGTAGTAAAAGTTTCTGGTCTTCTGATTAATTTTTTAAATGACATATTAAAAGGTTTCAATTAACATTCCTATTCTTCAAATTTCAATGTAATTCATATAAAATCCACTTCAATTCCCAATAAATAAAAGAGAAGGCATCTTAATACCTCTTCCATCTAGCTTTGAAGGGTTCATCCTTCTTATAGCAACTTTATTTGTTTTCTGAAGGTGAGCCTTGTAATCCTTGTGTCGCTTTTTCGACACGTTAGCATGCCGGCCTTTCGCGACATGGGAAAAAAAGCTCGGCCTCTCGAATTACACTCTGTATTTACATTACAGGATTTCCTTTCTTACCTTCCTTCCTCATCGCAGATCTCAACGAAACCTAACGTAGGATCCGCGATGCGTGAGTGGAATTCAATTTCCTATTAATCCCATGCCTAGAATGTATGATAAGTAGGATGTTCTGCCTGACGGCGCGGTATATGAAGATTAGGACCTCTACGAGAAAAATCGACATCTCGACAAGTTCACAATTTTACAACGTAACATCGTACATTCTTATACGAAATTAAAGTAAATACAATTTTAACATGAACTTGCAGCTTAAACATAATAATTTTATTCTAAATTTAAATAAAAATACTTGAAAACTACTTTGTAATAAAAATATTTACAAATTTTATTTTTGTTATCTTAAAAATTACGAGCAGCTACTTCCTCGTAGCATCCCATAAGCTAATGCATAAATTATAAAAATAGTATAAAAACACTTGAAGTTACTTTTGTTTAAAACTGCTACTCTAAAAGAGCGCATTATTCTTTTTAAAACCTCTTTTTAAAAAGTGCGCCACAATTTATATTAATAATGAATAGAATTTTATAATAATTTAAAAGCTACTTAGGATTGGTTTATAAAAAATAGCTTTTTAATAACTACTTTTACTTAATTTATAATACTTAATCCTAGTTTTATAAAAACGTTTGAATGGGGTTAACCTTTAACTCGTTGCCAGAGTATAAAAATATAAACGCAAAGAAAACACAAAACTATAACTAGAATTGTTGCCGTTAGTAAACAAAATTTAAAGTTTTATTTACATCATAACAAGCCAAGTTTGCTTTGGTAAGAGTTCTCTTTCTTGGAACAAACAATTTTTACTTTGTACGTTCAATTTATTTTATATTGACTTTTAATCATTCATAAGTTAAATATTAAAGTAGAAAGTATTTGTAAAAAATTATGATCCTTCAAGTACGTCAACTAATAAAAGAAAATACTAACATTTTATATAATATCTATTTATGATGATCATGTTTAAGACATGCGTTCAACAATTCATACGAGTGGTATAATACATTTTTAATAAGCACACCATACAGGATTTTTTTTACTTTGCTATTTTTTTTGCAACATTTTAACAACTACTTTTATATTAGTGTTGTTACCAATTGAAAAAGGATGGTTATAGCTTGCTAATAATATTTTTTAAGTCCCTATACGCACTTTGGTTAAAATGTAATTAGCGATTTTGTGATGTTTGACAAATATCGGTGAATTCAAAACGCTGTATCTCCAAAACTAGAAAGACAGACTCCCACTTTTTTGTTTTTCCGTTTCATGTATACCACATGAGCTACATAAATAAGTTGAAGAAAATTTGATATTGAAATCTCCGACTATAATAATTTCTTCCTTCTTAATTGCAGAATTTAGAAATAATTGCTAAAAATTTACAAATTTTACTTATCTATACATATTGTATACAGACTACTATAACATTTTTAAGTAAGTACTAAAGGTATAGGTGCATGATTCAACTCCCAACTTTTCAATCGATAGAAATATTTATTACATTAAAAGAGCAACCAGTTTAGCCTTCATAAGGGCATCATAAGGCACTAAAAAATATTATAATGCTTAAACTTAAGAGGATAGTCCGCCAAATGATTGAAATGCGTACTCCTCGCTAGTAAAAATTGATTTTTTGGTGTTTGTAATAAAAAATTTAACAAAAACGCTCTTGTATTGCCTTCAAATTGAATTTATTTTTCATATAGAATTTTTGTTGTTTAAGTTTAATAAATTATAGGTGCGTAATTTTTTTAAAAATGCGTTTTTATCATTTTTTCAAAATTACTCCCTTATAACAGACTATATTCATCAAAAAAAAATTCTATATGATAAATAAATTCAATTTCAAGGCAAAACAAGAGCGTTTTTGTTAAATTTTTTATTACAAACACCAAAAAATCAATTTTTACTAGCGAGGAGTACGCATTTCAAACATTTGGCGGACTATCCTCTTAACATAATAGATTATGGGATGGTCTTATCATTAACAATTTATAGACATACTAACGCAATCTGGTCCTCCTCATACTGTGATCAATAGGGCAACTATGAACGCCCCAGCAACTAGGCTTATATTGAGCGCCTGAGCAACTAGGCTTATAGTGGGCGCCTGAGCAACTAGGCTTATAGTGGGCGCCTGAGCAACTAGGCTAAAAGTGAGCGCCTAAGCAACTAGGCTTTTCAATGAGTGCCTAACCAAACCAGGGCAAATTTTGTGGCGCGCCCAAGCAACTAGGCTTATTTTCTAGGAATGCCTACGCAACAAGGCTTTATCTTTGGAGTTTTAATGAGTGCCCATGAATCCTTCACCTTTACCTTTAGTAATTACTCTCCCAAATCATCGTCAAGTTCTCATCTTTTAAGTAAGTGTTTCCAAGCAGACATCTCGCATATTTTTCAACTGCCATTTCGCACATACTTTTTAAATTTTCAAAAATGGATAAGTTCTTACCGAGAATTAAACTTTACAAAACTGTGTGCAAAGATTGAAGTTTTCAATTGCGATGGATGATATTTCATTTTGAGATAACCAATTTTCAGGTAGGCCTTAGGCATATGTCAAAAATATTTTTACTGCTACACAGAAACACATGTTTCTCTTTTAGGTTTGATTCAAATATTCAAATGATCACCCTGTATATTTTATCTTATTCATGCAAGTGTCCTTTCATATTAAAATATGTTTTAAAGCGGTGGAATAAATATGCTTTTTACAAGGCCACTTTAAACCAATCAGCGCTATCTTACGACGCGTCATAAAGAAGCTTTTAGGGCGAAGTCATAGCGCGGAAAACAAAAAACGTTTATACGAATACTTTAATAACAACTTTAAAGATTGTGTTTAATTTGAGGTCTGATTAAAGCTAAAAGCATAAGGCAAAAAGAGAATCTTCAAAAGTATTATTAGTTTGAAATTCTTTTATCTTCCTTGATTAAAATGGATCAATTTGAGTTATTTGTGTTTTAAAATTCTTAAATTTATATTAGGTAAAATTGAATTTAATAAAAATGAATTAATTAGGCAATGAATGACGCTGATCATAAATATTTTGATGAAATTATTGACATGAAATTACTAACGCTTTATCGGATTTTTCTAATATTATAAACAGTTAGTCAAAGCTACTCTAAAAACTATAAGTTGAGGAAATTGAAAATATCTTTATATTATTTCATATTTTTAGGAAATTCTTATCAAACGTAGCTCGAGTATCGAACATAATAGCATCTTCTGCACGATGTGTTCCTTCATACATTTATCTCGTATCTACCATATGAAAGCCATATTTGTATTCAATTACTATTGTTGCCTTTATTGATATGATAATTTGATTTGATTTTAATAAATATTCTGAGCATCCTGTAATAAAAATCTTTTAAAATTATATATGTTGCAGTGAAAGTAGAAAATGCAGTGACTGTTTTCAGTTACTAGTGAGTGTAAGCATTCACTTATGAAATCAGTGAAAGTTTAAAATATAACCATTTAAAGTATGTAGATGCTAATATTACTAGGGAATGTCAACTGTCACTAGGAATTGTTAACATTCGCTATGAAATAATGGTGAATGTGGCCAATAAAAAATAGTATGGATTAAATAAAGTTTAATTCATAAAATTTAGAAACAAAAATAAAACATTATAAATTATAATTTCTTAACAATAAGATGAAAGTACTTCGTTACAAATTTAAAGGGTTAAGTAATTAAAACAAATGTTCTAAAGGAACATTTATTAAAAGTAATTGTTTTTAACAAATTTTAGAACCTTAGAATATGAATAAATACGAAATTAAAAATAAATAACAGTAAATTACATACTTATTGCAACATGGCACTGAATTGTACCATTTTGCTAATCATTAAAATGTCCTTGGAATGTTTAAATTATAAATATAGTTCTTACTGTTACTAACTACATGTATATAGATTAATCCATAAATTCACAAGAATTTATCGCTAAAACTTAAGGGTACTTTAACATTAATGTTATCAACCTGGCTTATAGCCTTTGTTATTAATTCATAAGTTGATATCCTGTCGCTACAGAAATAGAAGACTAAGGATACATTAAAAACTTGTTCCTTCAGTAATTTGTGCACTAGGAGAGAGTTATAGGAACGAGTTTATTTCCTAGATTTTTATCAAGGTATACTGACATTTTATGAGCTTTGCCAGCCTATTAATGTTCTTACTATAGATTTTCACCATTTTAGTTTGAAAATATTTTGTCGCACATTCATGGGTTTGAAATTTTAATTGCCAAAGTGAACCCAAAGAATCCATTTGTGAATTGTGAATTATTTATTTCCGAAACAATCGCGAACTATGTTAATTAAAAAAAAATGAATATCCAGAATCATTTAATTTTTTTTTAACTTGGCGAATTCCAGCTTCTAACTCGGATATTAGAATTTAATTTAGTATATCTTTTCATATGTGTCAGATCTGAACGAGCTTACCTTAAAACTGGACCTCCTCTTCCAATATAGAGGTTAGAAAAGATGAAATCAATAGTTAGGCATGTTCCTCTTGAAAAATGTAACCGTCTTGACTCAGAAATATGTTAAGATGATGTTTATTCACTTCATGAAGGCAGTGCGTATCCTCAGTAGACTAATAGGTACATTTTAATAATTATCATATCCATTATTCTCGAGTCTCACCTAATCTGTTCAAAGTTGGTATTCAGTGATGAAAACTTGTTTTATACAATAAACTTGAAAAACCAGCAAAGAAACTAAAATTGATTAGTTTTAAATATGCTAATACTTATTATAAAACTATCTATCATGGCAATACATGGTTAGAAATTTCTGATATAAATTCCAAACCAAGGGTATATATTTCGTTAGAAAAATGTCAAAAATCTCAAATACTCAAATGAAACTCATATCAAATTAATTTATCTTGATACACAACAAAAGATACTTTATTGTAAGTAATTTAGTTTTTGAATACTATGAAAAATTTAATAAAATATTAGCATAGTTAAACTTGAAATAAAGTGTGACGAGGATTGTTGAAATATTTACACTGTCTTATTTAAAAACTTAAAACGCGTAAGATGAAATCTCTAACTGTTTACATACCTTCAGATTGAAAATTGAAAGAAAAATTTAAATCTTCAAAGGTCGCGTATGTATTTACTAAAACCGAAAAATTTGGCTTGTCTGGCTTGACCCGCGATATGTTTTAAAAGGATTGGTGCTACAGATCT
Source organism: Stenus bimaculatus (assembly GCA_963971135.1). Taxonomy (NCBI): domain Eukaryota; kingdom Metazoa; phylum Arthropoda; class Insecta; order Coleoptera; family Staphylinidae; genus Stenus; species Stenus bimaculatus. Next base: position 43,338,037 of record OZ020182.1, read on the forward strand.
CACTATCATTATTGTCCTCTCACTCTTCATCTCACAGTCCTTGTCCGCCTAATATGATTTTTTTCCGAAAGTATTTACATATTCAGCTCTGTATAAATCAAGCTATTTACACGTACAAATTTATACCTTTGTACAAAACGCAAAAAGTAAATTAAATAGATTAAATCTGTAGCTCCAATGATTTTAAAACTTCCAAAGGACCAGAGGCTAGGCCAATCAAGCAAATTTTCCGGTTTTCTAAATCATTCGGGAGGTTTTAGTACGTACAGTCTGTTAGATCAGATCCACCAACTAAGGTACCGATTTCTGAAATATTTTCGAGTGAATGTCAATCTCTTTTTCGAAGCACATGCGTCAAAATCTCACCGACTTATCCAATTTTTTTCAGGTCAGTGGGAATTTCACGCATGCGCTTTAAGGTAGGTACAATTGACATTCAATTGGTGAGATTCAGGAATAGGATCCCAGGAATTTTTAACATTATTATTCCAAAGGCAGATGGACCTGTACGGAGACTGGTATGTATGTACAACATGCTTCACCGAAAACTGGTACACAAAAGAAATGCTAAGGCAGCCAATAAGCAGACGCTTTCGTGCGGCTTGGAACATCCCTTAATCTCGCCCCACCTTTAGTTGATGGTGGGATTAACCAGGCACTCCCCGACTTTGCGATTCAAACAACTTTACTTAGAATTCTACCTGACTACCTTTACTCACAATGCGATGCGCTGGCCATTCCCACTTAACTACTGAATAGCGGTGGGCGAGACTAAGGTATACTCAAGCCGCACGAAAGCTTCTTATTGGTGCTAGCATTTCTTTTATGTACCAGTTTTCGGTGAAGCATGTTGTACATGTAAACCTTGCTAATCAGAAAGATTTGAACTTCATTGCGAAATGATGCCTTAATATTTTACATAGCATTTACAATACCTTTAAACTAAGCTAATTGGTGTAAAAACGATGTAAATATTATCAAATTTAGAATTTATACTACTTGGAATCTACGAAATGATCGTTTTCAATGATTTGTATTAGTACAAGCGACGTTTTATGTTTCTTACTCGACAATAATAATTTAAATATCTCATTAAATTGTTAAAGTACTTTTCATTTGTTTTATTTCCAAACCAACAATAACCAGATACTCTTACACAAATATAACGACCAGTCACCCCCCTTAACAATATATGCCAAGTAACAAAGAAATCACAACCCATATAATTAACCTTCTAGATATTTTTGAATAAAAAATCTTTAATGTCAACTTAAAATTAGTTTGTACTATTAAGTTTGAAAGTTTTGAATGTTGTATAAGATTTATTTTGCCTGATTTCAATAAATGCTAAATCGTTTCAATTTAAAATTTTATTCTTTAAATTTTCTTACATTTAAATAGAATCAAAAGAATTTGTTTTTTTAAGTTTATTGAAGTAAAAAGATTTTGTATTCAAAAATTTGTGTATAATTCTAATTATTTTTATATCATCGTTTATGGGACATGAATGTCTATCAAAAACGATTAAAAAAAGTGGGGGTTCTTATTTAAAAATATCGATGACGACGTCATTACTAAAAATCACCAGTGACGTCATTAATATTTTTTTATACCAAGAGACGGCATTTTAAAAATTAAAATTGATCTGTCCGAGCGATTTTCTCAAAAAAAATTAAATTCGGCAGTTACGAATTTTGTTCCAAACTTTATCACCACCATGTATAATTAACTGCTTTTAGTGTTGTTAGACGAAGACACAATTGAAAGAATTGTCTACATTTGAGTCGGAATTTCTGATGAAAAGGTGATCTATTTATAAAATGTACAAGCACGCGCCTAGTTCGCATCTAGACAAGTGATTAGTAGAGTAGCGAGTAGTTTAGTGTCCGTACAGCAAAATTTTAGTCAAATAGTTTAGTGAGTCACCAAATTACTTCACTAAATTGCGAATAGATTCATGCGAGTGCCCCACCATCCGCCTTCTCCACTAATCAAATCCAAACAGCTGAATTTTACACTGGCTAAACACTACTAATGAAATGTATCGTTTAGTAATGCGAACGACTTTGTGCTTACTTGTTACTAAATCGACAAGTACCTACTACCGTTGCTACTACCCAGTAAACCAATTTGTAACTTATATGTATATAAAATACATGTAGCTAATTTAACGTAAAATATATGTATATTTTACATATACAATATTATTTTATTTTCTCTATGTAAATAATAAGTAAAATTTATAATGTGTTATTTATATAGAATTATTTACATATACAATTCATAAGTTCGTATATGTATATTTTATATATAAATAATAATTTATTATTAATGTAAAATATCGCCTGTGTTATTTACATTTGACATTTAATGTAAAATATACCTACATAAATTATTTACATATATTCTTTATGTAAATAATTCATACATAAAATATAAAATAAAATAACTTATTAGAAAAATGTATGGAAGTTGGGTTAGAATTTATTTATTTTGTTATAAATAATTGTAACTTCTTAATTTTTATATTTAATTTCTTTATTTTGAATATTTTTAAAGTTTAGAATTTTTTCTAATTTTTTTTAATTATGCGAGAAGGGTTAAAATTTATTGTTTATTTTGTTATAACTTTTTTTAACTTGACTAATTTATATTTATGAATATTCAATATATTTATGAAAATAATATATAAAAATCCTGGCCAAGGATAATATGCCTAAAATAATAAAAGCAAAATATACTGCAAAATTGCGCTCACCAAAGAAATCCAGCAACATTCAACACCGACATTATTAGAAAAAAATTGAGCTATAATTTATTTATTTTGTTATAAATAATTTTAACTACTTAATTTTTATATTTAATTGTACTTCTTTTAACTTCACTAATTTATATTTAATTGTTTTTTTAATTTTATTAAAACAAATATAATATATGTGGAATTGCTGTAAAACAATGTTTTTGTGTCTTCATTTCTTGAAGCCTCGATGGTCGAACGGTTAGGAGGCTTGATTCGACAATTTGCGACTGCAACGGCGTGGGTTCGAATCCCGCAAATCCCACTTTAAGTTTAACATGGTTTAAGTTAAGATAATATTAATGTATTATACTTGTGATTACTTACTAGAAATGGCCTGGTAGCAGCTAATTACTACATTGTACCACCGTCCAAGCAAAAAAATGATATTTTTTGTTTTTATTTACTTATATCTGATATATATTTTATATATAAAAATTTACATAATTTACATATAATAACCTATCCCCAAATATGGCTGACATCCTGACATGATTTATCCCTAATTTCTCTCTAGATTTTACATAAATTTTCTTACATGTTATATATATTTTACATAAATAATACCTCTTTTGGTTTACTGGGTAGTTACTCTAATAATCACCTATCTAGATGCGAACTAGGCTTTAAGTTTCGAAGACACAAAAGAAATGCTCTTACCCACTTTTTAGCACTAATTCCGACTAGCACGCGTTTTCTTGCACAAACCTCGTATTACTAGGTTGTTCAGTTGCTTCCATGGATACTATATTTTGTTGCTGTCGTGAATGTAGTTCAATAAGAAACAATCCTGGTATCTTCGAACGAGTTCACCAATCAATGAGAAGAAAATTGGATTAATGTACCTATGATGGTTGTCGTTTCGAACAATTCTCGTCGATTGTATGTCGAATAATAATTAATTTAAAAAAAAACATCAAAAGTATAAATTTAAAATGATCGAAGGAAGCACCTGTTGATTTTTTGACGCATGTTTAAGTAACACCTTGTATTGTAGTTGTAATAAGGTAAAAACTTATGAGTTTATGCACTTTGATATTGTATTCTAACACGAATAAAGCTTATTTTGGATATTTTTTCTGTTCCATTTAAACGCTGAAGAGAAAATTTAACTTATTTATTTAAAATTTATAGTTGTAATTATTGTGTGAAAAAACCTTAATGTTCCTTGATATTTATCTTGTTGAAAACAGATATATAATAAACAATTTGATGGCGTTTTAAAAGCATAAAAAAGCAAACGATTCTCGATAATTTAACGTTGAGATCATTAAACTCGAGAGAAATTTAATCCACTTCATAAATTTTCAGCATATTAATTTTATATTTTCCGTTCATAAAGAACCAACACTCGAATTTATGCATCTTTTCATCAGAAGCAAAGCCTCAATAAAAGCATCTGCAGCAAGCCGTACGTTCCGATTCGCATTTGGTTCGCTCTGATCAAAAGACATATTTTCCCATCCGTCGTGAAACTCCCCCTTTTCCGCGTTGTGCTTCCACTCTCCTCGCTCCATCCCACTTCATTATCTTTATATATTGTTTGCACGCCAATGCATCCGCCTTTTAAATTTTACAACCCGCTATACTTGTTTACGAAAATTCCTTAGGACGAAAAGTTTATGATTTTGTTTCATGATAAGTTTGGATTTAATTTGGCTCATTTTAGTGACTCTTTCTTAAGTCTCCTCACAGAGGTGGAGTGCGCATGGTGTGAGGATTGGTAATGCTTTCATTTCGAAGAAAATAAAAGCATAGAATCGGGATCTATGCTCTCCACTGTAGCTCCTTGAAATTCCATTGCTACGTGAAGGATTAGCTGTTATCGAGTTCCTAATGCTGTTGGAGCGAATTTCCGCACGATGATGCTTTATGAATTTACTCCATTTATTAAGATATATTGCAGGTTCTTTTGTAAGAAACTTATATAATTTATAAACGTGGAAATTGAACGCTTATTTATTAAAAAGAATCATGCTTTGTGCTACCATTAATTATATACCAAGTTGGTATTTTTCAAAGTAAATAAATAAGCACATTATCAAACCCAGTTATAATAATAACGATAATAGTTATTTATGTCATAAGGATCGTAACGTCAATCATTATGGTACAAGTTGTGGATATGAAGTTCTCTATTGGATTGTAATGATTTCATTATGGGCGCCAAGTCATAGTTGTCATAGGGCGCGTTCCAGTAATGAACACTAAAGCCCACGACGACCGCAAAATCGTTCTACATAAGACCACGATTTTTTCTTTCGTGCATCGATGGCGACCGCAAGAAGCTCACAACGACCGTATTTATTCATGGGTTTCCGTGGTTGTTTGTTGAATGGTGACCTTTTGAGCTAGTGGAACGGGAAAATTTTGCGGTCGTGGTCGTGGGCTTTAGTGTTCATTACTGGAACGCGCCCATAATGATTGCTTTACCTGCTCGCATACCGTAATGTCATATTTACGTGTGCCAATTTGAATGACTTAATGACATTCTTTATCAGTTTGAGACCCATAAGGAAATCACCATAGTAACGATTTCATTATAGGTGTCTAATCATAGAAAGCACCCATAATAAATACTTTATGGGCTCCACATTGATGACACCAAGCTGTTAATAAATTCTAATTTGTTTTAATTTTATCATGATTTATGCAAGCAGATAAAGTATTGTATGTAACTCGGATCGTAACCAAACACTATGGTTCACGTCATGTTATGTTAGCTCGGTTCGCCTTGCCAGCAAATATTCATGACTTGGACCGTAATGATTGACGTTACGATTGTTATGACATAAATAACTATTATGGGCCTCAAATTGATGTCTTGTCATATATTTCAATTCCGTCATAATTTATACAAACTGATAAAAGTGTTGTATGTAATTCGGATCATAACCAATCATAATGGTACACGTTGGATAACCAAACGTCCCGGTTTTCTGGGACTCGTATTGGTTTTAAGACTCATGTTAGAGATGTTAGAGTTGCGTTCTGGAATTGTTCCGGTTTTTGCTATTTTACTCCCAGATCTTACACTAAAATTGAAGAAATTTAAAATTATGAATTGATACGCAGTTGTGCAACTTTCCCTTTTTTGGAGTTTTCAAACTTGAGATTGTGTTTTTTTAAAAGTTAACTTTTTCGACTAAAACCTATATTTGTGGCTTAAAGTTTCTTCAATTTTATTTTTCGATTTCAAAATTTTGGTTCTTTAGTCATAAATTGGTTTTTGGATATATTTCAAATTTAAATTTTTTTTATTGCCCATTTGGGGACTGATTATTTAATAAAGTTTGTAACCAATTCAATTTGGTTTTATATTAAGGCTTTACCTACATTCCCTTGTGAGTATGATAAACCAAGTTTCTGGATGTTTTGCTGCTTCGATTTTTTTTTATTTTTGAGCTGCCATTTATTTAAAAAAAAGTTTTATTATATGTTGAATATTTTTTATGTCCTACTTCTATATTTAAAATGTAATTTACACTTTTTTCTGTAAATAAAACGTATTTTTTTTAAATTATTTTTTTTGCTTTGCATCCCGGTTTCGTCTCACCCGCAAATATCACGACTTGTACCATAATGATTGACGTTACGATCCTTATGACGTAAATAACCATTTTAATATCTTGCATGCTAACAATGGTACTCTAATAATTCCAAAATAATAAACTATATCAGATTTGTTGACGTATAAATGAGAAATACGTGTTTATGAAACTTTAAAGTGTATATATAGAATCTCGAGGAATTCTCAGGTGTTGCACAAAGTTTTCTTAATCGTAGTCACATCTATAACTAATCTGTTGGTCACCTTCGTCGAACTTTGAAGCTTGCTTAATGTAAACAACTTAAACCTAGACACGATATATTTATGACTTTACATTAAAGTTTCAGAAAAGTACATTGATCAGTGGGGTATGGGGTAAATGACTATATATGTATATGTAATCTTAACTATTATACAAGGTGTCCAAAAAATGGCACAAGAGCTCTCCCGTACGTTCAGGGCTCCTCAGAAAAACAATTTAAAGTATTCTCTTGGCTAATTGACCGAGATATGAAGAGACAGTTTGGCTTCTCTTGCGTCGTTTAGTAATAAATTAAATTTAAATCGTTATTTATTCACTTCGCAATTTATTTATTTAAACTGAAAATTATGAGAGCTAAATTGTGCAGCTATTAAAATACGAGTTAAACAAAATTTATTACTAAACAACGAAAAAGAAGCCCAACTTTACATGGCATAAAAATAAAGAAGTCGAATTCCCTACTTTGACCCTTCATATCTCGGCCGATTCGTCAAGAAGATATTTTTAACTATTATTGTGAAGATTCCTGAAGGGTCCTCAACAACATACTGGAGAGCTACTGCGCCATTTTCGGGACACCCTGTATTGCATTACAGACTTGTAGATATAAATTAATTACATAACTGGAGGTAATTTGTAAGGAAAGATTTATACCTAAATTTAGGACTAAACCGACTAAAAGGGAGAAAGGAATTACTTAGATACAAATCTGTTATTTGTAAGCGATCGTGCTATCGTATTTCATTTGATCTCTAGAGACTAAATGTGGCGTTTCTCTCCCGCGTATGAAAAACAGATACTGCTCATTGTTCGGAAGTTTTACAATTAGGACCATGCATTATTTAAATATTTATTTAAGCAAATTATTAAATTTGTGTTTTCAACTTACCGTAATAATTCCATATTAGGGGTACATTGTGACTCGCATTGTAATGTTTATAATAAAGTATAAATTGGAGCCATATTGAAGCTTTAAAGAGAAAGCAGGGGAGTTATTAAATAAAACAATGGATTAAAACAAAAGACATATATTTTAATGTAAGATGATAATAACACATTATATGCATTTAAAAAATATTTATATAAACAACATCCTTTGATCATAAAGTTGCAAACAACAGAACCACAAATTTGAAAAAATGTATTAAACGTGTCAATGTTTATTATATTAATATATATATATATTTATTTAATATGTTTATATAGAGTGTATTTAAGTAATAACAATATTAATAATGAAATCAAAATTAATTATGCAACTAAATTCTGCGTGTATATCCAAGGATTAAACGTTATCTTTGAAATGAAACGATAAATCTTGACGGACGCTTAAACGCAATCACATAACTCACTTTCTCAGCGCGTATAATATCCTGCGCTTAGACGATAAACCATCCTCAACCATTGTTCATATGTACAAAATCACATTGGTCAATAAAATTTTTATTTACAGCAAGTTCAAAACGGGATATATACATTTAAAACCAATTCACATCGCGAGGGTGCGTTCTTTTTGGGGTTTGTTTTTAATTTGTTTACCCTGAAACCCGCTTTCACTTTAACTTAAGTATTACGTTATGTACTTCAACATCACTAGAAGGCTTACTGCTATTATTTCAGGGACGTTTGAGGATGAAGAAGATTTGGAGCGAGTTCCGTCATCCGCCATAACACTACTAGCTATGACAACCGGAGCTCCTGCGGAGACGCTGGAAACTTCTGGTGCCACACAGGATGTAACTTGGGGGACGGTGTAGTTGTCGAATCCTTGACAGCGCAACCTGTGTTCGCCTAAACAGGCACTGTAAGCTATAGCGTGTGGGATATAGCTTTGGTCAAAGGTACCAGTAAAAAGGGTCGTCGCCAAGGGACCCAAAGCGTACACCGGGACGTCTTCCCCTATAAAAAATAAAGTAAATAAAACATACATAAATAAAGTCTCGTTCATTCATACATATTTATAAAGATTAACAAAATAATAAGACAAAACTAAATTCTTAATACAAACACCAGTACTAAAAAGTACATTCTATTATAAATGTTATTCAGCCATTAGAAGTAAAGAACGTGTATTGTTTTATTCAGAGCAAAATAAGAATTTTTCTAACGTGGCTTTAGACTGATTTCCCAGACTCCAGCGATTTTCTGGAGCTTCGTTGCAAATTATCAGCGAATCCCCGATCATATTTAATGCGGGCCGTTAGAGGGCACGCGAGTTTGGGAGAAAAAATCATGAGCATTGAGGAAATAACGAGATCTCAGTGAGATTTTCAAATTTTTTGTTATTTCTAAGCTAAATTATTTATGCTACCATCTATCGTGTAGAAGGTAAATCTGCAACCTTGCGCTGACTTAATTAAACTAAAGGTACCTTTCGGTTATTCTATTTTTATATATATTTTAGATTTTTTTCATACTATAGGATAGCATTTAGTGGAATGGCTTTAAAATTACTCCCGTATACCACTATATCTGCCGTATATGAAATCACTCACAGTCCAAACCATAGATTCTTTTTTTAAAATGTGATGAAGCTGTATATTTTCCCAGATTCTAAACTCTCAACAAAAGTTTATGAACTTCTTTATGCCTTAATTAGTAACTAAATATCTTTATATACAGGGTGTCCCTTTTTAATTAATCCAGCTGAATATCTTGAAAACGAAGCGATTTCCTCAAAAATTTTTTAGATAAAAATTGTAGCGGCTCGAGGGGGACATTTAATAGTGTCATGGGTTTTTAATTGTTATGGAGTTTTATGGAAAAACATTTTTTTTCAAATGGGAACCCCCATTTTTTATTGTAGATTCGTAATCTATGGAAAATAATAAGAAAGTTTTAGATGAAACTTTTTTTTCTAAAATTTAAATTTTTCGCTGTATTCACCAAAATGAACACAAATTTTGGGATTTTCGATACAGTTTTACTAGAAAACTAAAGCTTTATTAGAAAAATCGTAGGAGACAAAAAGTGCTTAAATTAAGGCAAGGATTAATAAAAAATATTATTATTTTATTAAAAAAAATTAAATTTAAAAAAAAAGTTTATTTTATTTTTATTATTTTTTAAGAAAAATATTAATTTTTTTTACTTATAAAATTTAAAATAAAGTCAAAGGTTGGAAACAATAGGTGTCAAAACGGTTTTTCAATTTTATTTGCAATTTAATATGTTAAATAATATTTTTCAATTAAGGAAGAAGGCTTCTAAAAATAAAGGAATTTCATTTTCAGCCTACTTAGTGTTTCGCACATAATTGTTATATTGTGACAGATTAGTTTTTTGTAGAACCTCATTGTTATTGAAGCCACTGTGATTATTTAAAATCAGTATCTAATAAAATGGCTGATTATTCACCTAGAGAAATCGTGAATATTAGAAAAGTTTTGGGCGAATGCCATGACAACTATTGGCACGCAGCACTTCTTTATGCTGAGAGGTTTCCACAATTGCGCCATCCAAATCATATAAATATTAGGAAAGAGCGGAAAACGGTTCTCTTAGAAGAAAACGTAGTAAAACTGGTCCTAAGATGCTCCCCTCATTGATAGCATTAGCTTCCGTAAATGAAGATCCACATACATCTACAAGAAAAATTCAGCGTCTTCATGGACTTCCTAAATCTTCTGCCATCAGAATTTTAAAACACCATAAATCACATCCATATCATTTTCATTTAACCCAACAAATTAAAGAAGATGTCTACATCCGCCGACTTAATTTTTGCATATGGGCTACGAATCAAGTTAGAAGAGATCCCCCTTTTTTAATTGCGTACTTTTTACTGATGAAGCAAAATTTGACAACATGGGTGGAGTAAATCTTCATAATGCTCATTATTATTCTGAAAATAATCCACATTGGGCAAGAGATCATAGATTACAGTGGCGTTGGTCTATAAACGTTTGGGCTGGAATAGTGGATGAGAATGTTGTGGGACCATTTTTTTATGAAGAAAATCTTAACCAACATTTTTATTTGAATATAATTCAAAACGAAATGGCTACTCTTTTAGAAGATGTACCTCTAGATTTAAGACAGCGAATGTGGTTTCAACAGGACGGAGCTAGACCCAACACTGCCAGAATTGTTAAAACATTTTTACATAACCAATTCCCTAATATGTGGATTGGAATTGGTAGTGAAGTACACGAATGGCCAGCAAGATCTCCGGATCTTACAAAAATGGATAATTTTTTATGGGGTTACATAAAAGATAAGGTTTATGAACGAACAACTACAACTAGAGAGGATATTATGATACGAATTACGGACGCTTTTCGAAGGATCACTCCTGAAATGTTAAGAAATGTATCATTGGCTTTTCGCACACGAGTAAACATGTGTATTGAACAAAATGGAGGAATCTACGAACATCTTATTTAGACCAGCATTAAATTTTAAAGTAAAAAAATAATATTTTTCTTAAAAAATAATAAAAATAAAATATACTTTTTCTAAATTTATTTTTTTAATAAAGTAAAATAATAATTTTTATTAATCCTTGCCTTAATTTAAGCACTTTTTGACTCCTGCGAGTTTTCTTATAGACCTTTAGTTTTTTAGTAAAACTGTATCGAAAATCCCAAAATTTGTGTTCATTTTGGTGAATATAGCGAAAAATTGAAAATTTAGAAAAAAAAGTTTCAACCAAAACTTTATTATTATTTTTCATAGATTATGAATCTACAATAAAAAATTGGGGTTCACAGTTGAAAAAAAATGTTTTCCCATAAAACCCCATATCAATTAAAAACCCATGGCACTATTAAATGTCCCCCTCGAACCGCTACAATTTTTTTGAAACATTTTTAAGGAAATAGCTTCGTTTTCAAGCTGGATTAATTAAAATGGGACACCCTGTATATGAAGATATTTAGTTACTAATTAATGCATAAAGAAGTTCATAGACTTTTGTTGAGAGTTTAGAATCTGGGAAAATATAGAGCTTCATCACATTTATTTTAAAAAAATATTCAGATGGATTAATTAAAATGGGACACCCTGTATACTCGATACCAAAGTCTCTATGAAACAGTATGGAATTTTTAATAAAAATTAATATAGTCGATTAAAATCTTTAAATATTTGCCTATAACTCAGAATTTAGAATTATATTTAAAAGTATGGAGCAATTTCTATAAAAATAATGGCTTAACAAGTATTAACAAAAATCAAATTTAATTAAGAAATATAGAAAATTGTCCTTTGTTTTTAAATTGTTAATAGATTTTGTAATTTTTCTTCCGAAATGAATCATATGATGTGAAATGTGCTACGGTCAACTTATAAATTGAAATTTGGAGAAATTTTAAAAATTGATTGAAATCTTTTATTCTTTTCGACCTTTATAGTATATTTTTGAATTATTTTAAATGGATTTAAAACATATTTTGGTTAATTTTCTTTTAATTAACATCTTTATACATATTATTATATTACACTATAAGATATAAACTAATTTTTCCATTGCTTACATAATGATCAAAATAAAAAAGTGGAACCCATGTGATACTATTCTACTTAGATCTATTTTTATATACATATACAGGGTGTTCATTTTGAAAGGAGCCACCCTAAATAACTGTCGCAAAAATAATTTAATATAAAAATGCCGTAAAAGGTCGGATTTTATATTTAGGGGCACATCTACTTACAATGAAATTAAAGTTGTCTTTGCAACCCCCTACCCTACAGGACCGCCCCTTTGAGTATTTTAAATGGGAATGGGGATCGAGTGAGGCATCATTTTAAAGGTCTGTTTATCTTGAAAATAAAAATATGATTTGTTTTGGCCGTATTTTAATTTAATCATTTACAGGACACGATGAAAGAGAAAAGTAAAAAGTAATTTATCGCAAAAAAAATATAAAAAAATATGGTAACTGATTTATTTTTCAATAATTATATATAATTAACTTTTGTTAAGTTAGAGCACTTGATTTATGGTCAAAACTTAACAATTTATCCAAAAGTGATTTAAAAGTACATAAATAATACCATTATTAAGTACTTTTTAAATTTTTAGGTAGGTTAGAAATTAAAAAGTTTCCAAAATATTATGACTGCCATTATCAGGGTAAAAAATGCTTTCAAATGATGTATTATTCGACCCCTATTCCCATTTGAAAAATTGAAAGGGTGGCTCCGTAGGAAAGGGGGGTTGCAATTACCATTTTTATTTTATCGTAAAAACATGTCCCCGTGATGGTAAAAATCGACCTGTAACGGCATTTTTACAATAAATTATTTTTTTCGAGAGTTATTTAGGGTGGGTCCTTTTAAAATGAACACCATGTATATACACTGCTCAAAATGGTCTAGGGAACACTGCTATATTTTTAAGAATTGCTCTTATTTTTTAAATCTTATTCTGTAAGTTTTTAATAAAAAGTTATCAAATGATAATTTTTTTTTCATAGATTTTATTTGTAAAAAATAAAATAATCGTTACATCATACAAAGGTCTAAAAAAAGACTGTAACTTTATCTCAATTTTATAATCAAATAACAACTCTAATATGTAGTGTTTCCACCTCTAGCGTTAATTACAGCACGACAACGTCTCTGCATGCTTAAAATACAATTATTAGTATTAAGTTGTGGCAATTGGGTCCATTGATCTCTTAAGGCCTATTAGAATGCTTGGCGTCCATTAATGCGATCCATAAAGCCTAGTTTTCATTGGTAGAGTTAGCGGTCGAGTTAGTACTATCCTTGTAACTCTACCAATGTAAACGCAATTGGTAGAGTAGAGTAGCAAATTTGACTAGGTTTTGGTAGACTAGAGTAGGATTGCACGGTGGTAGAGTTAACTCGCCCGCTAGCCCAATTCGCCTTCTCCCACTACCAATTTTTACGTTACTCTACTCTACTCAACCGCAAATCTCCCAATGAAAACGCATTTGAGATAGTTCAGTAAATAAAAATCCTGAATATTCGCTTTTTTGATATTTTTATTTGATTATTTTGATTAAAAATTCGAAAATTAAGTGGTCTGAGGCGGAAACAAGAAAACTTTAATTTACTCGGTATATAAGAGGTACGGTTTCAACGGATCCCTTCTTTTTAACTAATTTCTAATCCTTATTTTCTTTTGTTTAGTTATTTGTTCCTCAACAGCTAAAGTTAATTTCTTTAGCAAAATTCCAGAAACTTTTCGCAAAGATTTTCTAAAAATTTGGTGCTGCTTTATGTTCATCTTTGAATTTTGCACTGAACGACTCTACTCTACCACATATTTTAAAATGCGTGCGGACGGGTACTCGACCAATTTCGGTAGAGTTGTATTTCCTGACTAAAAAGTAGGCAAGTGTACTCGCCCACTTACTCTACAAATAAAAACTAGGCTTAAGTGGGAAAAGTTTTCTATTGGATTCAGATGCGGGGACTGCGCTGGCCATGGCAAAACATTAATGTTTTCAGCCTCGAACCAATCTCGCACATGCTGAGCCACATGTGGGCGTGCATTATCATGCATATAAATCAATTCTGGTCCCGCGGCATTTGAAAATGGTTGCACAATAGGTTCAAGAATCCTATCAACATATTGATTTTGGTTCATTTCACCAATTATACAAACGGGGTCTGTTTAAAATGATTCCACCCCATACCATTACTGAACCTCCTCCATAATTGTGCACTTCCTGGAAGTGTCTGGACCTTTCCAAAGCACCAGAAGAACGCAAAACTCTTACCCTTCTGCTATCTGGTCGAAAACAAAACCGAGACTCATCTTTAAATAAAACATTGCTCTATACCACAGTCTACATGTTCTTCTGCCCAAGCTAAACCAGCAGCTCGATTCCCTCGACGAAGTGCCGGAGCTCTAACAGGACGACGAGAATTCAGACCAGCTTCATGAAGACGGTTTCTAATGGTTTGGTCGCTGACAGTTATTACTTCATGGACGTTTTGCATGTAACTAACAAGTTGACGCGCGGAAACTGAACGATTGCGCCTAGCTTGTAAAACGATATGTCTGTCTTGAGCAGGGGTAGTAACCCTTCCTGGTCCTAGATGCCTTTAGCCACATCACCAGTTTCCTGATAGGGCTGCCATAATCGCCAAATGCCAAATAACACTTCGCGAAGTACCAAATCGAGTGGCCACTTGAGTTTGTGAACTACCCCCCTCAATCAACGCAACAGCACGTAACATTTCATTTCTATTTAAATGTCTACGCTCCAGAATCAAGTTACACCTCAAGTTAAAAGATCTAAATGATATCTTCAAAAACTGTTATAAAATGTGGTCTTACTGTAAAAATAAAGTACAAGTACAATTGTATTCGCATTACAAAAAGGCGTATATTTTAAATATTGTAATTTTTGTTTATTTTAAAATATGTTTTTTAACCAATAGATGAAAATATACTCGTATTATGTGATTAAAATTATTTGTTAAAAAATATACGCAAAATTGGGTTTGTTCCTT
Source organism: Stenus bimaculatus (assembly GCA_963971135.1). Taxonomy (NCBI): domain Eukaryota; kingdom Metazoa; phylum Arthropoda; class Insecta; order Coleoptera; family Staphylinidae; genus Stenus; species Stenus bimaculatus. Next base: position 43,353,082 of record OZ020182.1, read on the forward strand.
AGACCATTTTGAGCAGTGTATTTAGGTATCTGCAAAAAAAATTTGTTATTTTTTTTTTTAATTTTTTACTTTCTTATTCTTAAGATTATTTTTTTTAAATTATATGATTCGATACCCAGCTATTTCTAAAATTTTTGTATGTCAATTTTTTTTAATTACCAAGTTTGTAGGATTTTTTTGTTTACAATGACATTTACTGTAAAAAAGAATTTTGTTAGAAAAAGTGAGCACGCTGTAGAAATCTCCTGGTTACATCGCTTTAAGCTTAAAGATTTTTGAAAGTGCAGCAAAAAATTCCAAAAATGTAATAAAATATAAAATTCATTTTCTTATCTAACATCCTTACAATTATAAGTAATAAACAAAATCAGCAACGAAATGTCTTTCTAGTATAAGTTATTTGTTGTATGGTCGTTATAATGCTTCAAACTTAAAAAATTTTGGAAGACAGAAGACAGCAAAAAGAATCATAAAAGTTGAAAAAACTATGAAATTCAATTTTTTATCCAAAATCCTTACATTTATAATTTATAACTAAAGGTCATTTTAGACGAGCACATTTTTGGTACCAAATCTTTTTGCGACACAATTTGCTTCCCAAAATTTGCTAGTCTAAAATGGCCTTAATAAACAAAATGAGCAAAGAAATATATTTTTGGTATCCTTTTGTTTGGCGCATACAACGCTTCAAACTTAAAAACTCTTGAAAATGTAGCCAGAAGTTACAAAAAACATAAAAAATGAAAAAAACTACAAAACCGACTGGCCAAATTGGGAATTGTGCACCGTTTACTATTTTGTCTAAAAATTTGTGTACTTAATTTATATTTTCCGAAATTCTTTTTTATGGTGAAAGAACCCCCTTGATTTAACAGGGTCCTGGGCTGCACCCCCTAAAGACCATTTCTAAATCCGCCCCTGATGTTATTTAAACTGCGCAATTATAAAAGTAAATTTTATTTGCAAAATTATGTAGTTCGAAAAATTTCAAGGTATTTTTCGAAAAATTTTAACGCGCATTTATATTCTAATAACAGGTAATACCGTGGTAGTTTAGACGATCCAAATTTTAAAAAATAACTGAACTGAAGACTTTTAGCCTGATTAATTAATATAATAATATTGGAACAGTTTTGTTTAAATAAATTAAATAATATAATTGTATGTATAAAAAAATTATAGCTGGAAAAGAGATAATTAAAATAACTATCAATGGCGAAAATGTTTTTATCAAATTATATGCCATTACAAATGTTTGCGAACAAGCAAAACTAGTAGATATAACGAGCAACTTTATTTACAAAATTCAGTAGGTAATGTTTACTTTTTAAAGTACGCCAGGTAAAGTGCTTTTTAGTTTTTAAAAATCATATAAAACTCCTATTTTAAAGTACATGTTAAATTTATAGTGCCTTGCTTCTAAAAATATGTTTTAAAAAATAATGCTGTAATAGGTAATAGCTTTTACGCATGAGGAATTATAATCCTAATGTTTTTATAAGGTGGTTTTAAAATCACAATTACAACCACTGTTATTTTATATTTAGGAATAAAATAATGACCACTGTATTGTCCAGTTCCAGATCAAATAATGTAGTTATTTTCAAAAATACCAATTTTAGTGTAATGAAATACTGTGTATAAAAATAGCTCTTTAAAATAAAGGGTTTTAAATAATAGATTAACTCTAAAAAAATCGCTCACATAGAATAAATCCGGAAACATTTCAAGGAATAATGCATTTAAATGTACCAAATAAAAATAAATTCGCGCTGAAATTTAATAAAAAAACGATTTCAGAATTATTGTTATGGATATTATATGTTTTTGTAAAAAGGTGTAATAACAATTTAAAAGCTACAATCCACAAACTTTTTCATGATAATGGCTCCAAGATACCATGCTTTGTGATAATAAAGATAAAACATTTTGTATATAACCACCTGTTTCTAATTTTCAAACATTAACTAAAAGTATTCTATAATGCTTAATTTGTAATTAAAATTATGAAATGCAATTCTCATAAATTTTATCACAATTGTTAAATTGGTAATAACCAGACATAAATTTATTAAAATTTTATGAATTCATAAATTCCAAATTTACATATCTAAACTTTAATATTCCATTATTGTGTAATAACTTAAATAATGCAAAAATTATAAACGAGAATTTTTTTTTTGATTTTTAACTTTAAGCACATTATTCACATTCTGCTGTTAAATTACACTTCAAAAAAAGGAATGATTATTTTAATGAAAAAGCGCGTTACAATTATTTTTAATAGCTAAATGTATTTAAGTGCAAATTTTAATTAAAATTTTCATCCTTAAAAGCTCAGCGTAAATTTACAACTTTTATTAGTTGCATAGTGCTTTGGTCGTAATTGTCCTCCGGGGAAGCAAATTGTAACATTCTCTATATGTACTTTTACTAAAAATCAATACCGCATATTCAAAAATAATAAATTTTTAATTATTTCCTCCAAATAGGCGCATAATGTCAATAACAGGTAAAATAATTTATTATATATTGCTGAATTTGTATTGTAATTTATGTTTAATTTACTTATAATGAACGTTTTAATTATTGATTACTGATTACCAAAGTTATTATTTGGTGTTTAAATTGTATTGTCGTTTCTGCCCAATTAAATAATTCGATTGAATTTTCTTTATTGAATTTACCTCCATGTGTAGCCCACTGCCTTGGAACAGCTGAACCGTGCACTTGATTCTTATCCTCCGAAGCCATTGTTGAATTAATTGGAATTATTCTAGGAGTGCTGAATCCTGGACCGTTTCCATACAAAACCGTTGTGTAGGGTTGTCCGTCTACATCAGATACCTTACTGTCTGGTCCTAAATTAAGAAAAAAGAATAAAATAGTTTTTATTGAATTTCACAATACAAATGAGTTCTATTTAATTACCTAAGATTGGATGACCTCTCGGGGTAGCTTGACCACCCAGGGTAATAACGTGTGAGTGGTCAGATGTTAGAACAAGTAAAGTTTCCGTTGGATTAACCAAAGCTAAAGCTGCTAAAAGTGCTGTTTCCATTGCCAAAGTTTCATCTAGTGCTCTGTATGCATTGTTGTAGTGGTGTGCATGATCTATTCTTCCACCTAAAAAGAAGAATTCATTACATTAATAATTTTGTAAAAGATTTTTTTAGTAGTATAAAAATACATATATTAATATTGGGGAAATTTTGTTTAAGAGAAATCACTAAAATTTATATTCTTAATATAAGAAGGAAAAATTTGAATTGATAATTTTATGGATTTACAAATCGCTGAAATGGACGGGATGGGTTATTATACCATGGCCTAACTGGACTACCTGCCCTTGAGATATTCTGAAAAAATGTCGGATAATCTAAGAATGGATTTTTGGACCAATTTTAAGACAAAAAGTAAGACTAATTTCTTCCGCTAAAACGCTACATTTCGAAAATGCGTTGTAAGGGTTAATTGACTCGAAAAACTTTAGCGTAACTTTTTTTAAAAATTTGAAATTCATCTCAAGGCGGTTGCCAAAAGTAAGGTATGTGCAAAATTTGAGCCAATTATCATTAATAATGTAGATTTCATGTTAAAAAATTAAAAAAATGAGTACAGTTTCCTTATGTTTGTCTTAAAATTAGTCCAACAATAAATTCCTAGATTATCCGACACTTGTTCAAAAACACCCTGTATTATTGAAGGTAAAGTATAAATATAATTTTTCCTTTCTTTATAGTTTTTCTTTATTTTCACAGACTAGTTTCGACGAATGTCATCTTCAGTGTTTACGTCAAGAAATTAAATTTTAGACAGTAGTAGTACTATTCATTTTCACGTAGTTTTAATGACGTTATAGTTCAAAATAGTATGAATAACGATATGACAAATCAGAAACCATACTCAAACGCTGGTTTCATAGAATCGTATGTCAAACATATTTATTCTGTCATTACTGCCGTTAATAATCTAAAGATTTACATGACGAAAACCTTCTGAAATACTAAATATTTTAAAAAAGGGTGACCACCAGTAAAAAACTGGTGATTCCTTATAACCAACTTTATTGTTCAAAACGTTACATGTTTCGGTTGTTAACCCATCACCAGGCAATCGTTGTAAGTTCGCTATCAAGGTGTGCAAATAATCGTACGGTTACCGTTAAGAGCATCTTCCTAGACACCCGTGATAAATTTTCCGTTGGAGATAATAACAAGGAATAGAAAATCCATCCCACTTTTCTGGAGCTTCTTTGCAAATTATGACCAAATAACTGATAATTAATGCGTATCCCTAGAGGGCGCTTGAGTTTGGGAGGAAAAATTGTGAAAAATCATGAAATCTAGCATTAGTTCTGCAGTCATAACTCAAGTTTCCCTCGTTAGATTTTAATTTTTTTTTAGATTTATAATATAAAATGATAAGGCTACATCTTGCCAGAGAGTTGCCTCCTGCAACCTAGCACAAAATTAATTAGAGGGGTCCAAAGTTAAGGTACTTTTAGATCATTATATTTTTTTGTACATTCTCCATTTTCATTTCCTTCTGGAAGGAATTAAAGAAATGACTTCTAAATAATGTACAAAAAAAATTATACAAAAATGTTGTTCTTACTAGCTTTTATGACTGCAGAACTAAACCACTATATTTTCCGTTTAGGAAATTGCTCTTAACATGTTACAAAAACGGATGTACAATCAGAGGAATCAGCATACCAATGTCCGAGCTCTGAGTCCCTTCAAACTGCCTATACAATAGCTTTGTTCAGACAACGAGTTTTCTGACCGTCATGATACCGTAACAAAACTGATCGGATCCAGTTTTAGCGCTTGCGCCAACATTGTACCGTCCGAACTCTATCTCACAAGACAGCGTTGTTCGAACGGTTTTATGGACAAGCGGTGATTATTCACATGTTGTAATCGTTAAGAATGAAAAGTTAGGTTTCAGATAACGTGTGCGAGGCGTATACAGTTGAAGTGCGCATGTCAGTCCAACCACTAACTGTTTCTTGGCGAATACCGAAATGACCGTACAAAACACGATCCCATGAACTTCCTAAGTTAAGTAGGATCACAAACTTGGACCGTCCTACGTACCGTCACGTCTTTGTCGGTTTCTCGGGCTTTGCGAACGAACGTAATATGTATTTACCGATGTGATGGTTTAGGAGAAAGGTTAGTGTTCAAACTACCTTTATGGTATGTACAAATATATGACTATAAGTCAACTACTTAAGTTCTCGAGCGACAAGCCCTCTTTACAGTCGTTATTTGGAACAGTTTGATACCGAGTTGCTTCCTTTTTTGTGAAAATTTGTTTTTGTCAGTATATGCCTTATAATGCGGCGCATGCCTGAGTATTTAACATCTTCTTTTTGTTGGATTTGTTGGTTATTTAGTGAAACTTTAGATTGAATAAGGACACATGGGTTGACTTCATTTCATTTGCTTAAATGTGTTATTAAACCAACTTCAAATTAAGACTTATGACTTCAAATTAACATTTATAAGTTTCACTCAATTTGAAGTTGAAAAGGTATAGATGAGTTGCAGTTGTGGTGACTATTTTTCGTGAGTAGCTCTGCGGCATAAATCTGCTATAAGTCAGGTCCAAGAATACTGCCTTGAGGCACTATTGAGTTTTTTAAAATAGTGACGTATGATTTGGAAATAATTTAAGGGCAAGTTTCAATAATCATGAAAAAAATACAGAAAAAAATAAATATAAGAAATCGATTTAGTTAAAGATTTGATTACTTATGAAAATAAGTTTAAGGTTATTATTAAAAGCGGGAGGTGAATAAAAATCGAAGTCAAAATCGATAGCACATTTTAAGACATTGTTGCGAACAGCAATCATATTTCTTTTTCTAATGTAGATGTTGTGCACATCAGTGCGAAACCGAATTTTGTTGTACAAATAAACATGACATTTTGAAGATTATTTTAGAAAAGAAACATTGATTAACTCGTATATTATACATATTCACCCAGTTTCAATTATTTTGTGAGAAATTCTATCTGATTTATATAACCCAAAAATCAACCAGTTTTGAATACTCTTTACACTAAGTTGATTTAGACCATAATGATACATGCTTGTGCAGTAATTAAATTTATATAAAACGAACGTATCACAGAGAATATTTTAACGTTTGTGTTTAAAACATCATTAGTTTATATACTATACCTTTTTAAAGCTGCATTGTATATTTGCGAAATCTGAGATTGGTATCAAGAGCAACACCCAATTTCTCTCAGAAGTTGAAAATTTTTAACAGCATCTTTTGAGTTTTAGCCCAAAAACCATAGCATGAGTTTTAAATTCATTAATAACTAAACAAAGGTTTTCTAAAAAATCAAGAACTTTGGAAAGTTCCCGATTGATTAATAGTTCAGTCTCTTCGATAGTGTTTGATGTAAAGGAGTACAATAGTGATAAGAATACTAATCCAGTACTGACATTAAGTTATTCGTGTAAATAATGAACAGTAGAGGACCCAGCATAGAGCCTTGAGATACCCCAGAATAAAAAGCATTTAGACATGAATATTTATTAATTTTGTCCTCCAATGCTTGGTTTATTTCTTTTGAAATCTAATGAACTGGCTCTGTGGTTGAAAGTTGTGATTTAAAGCCAAATTGGTGAGTTGGAATTAGCAAACTTCCTGTTAGAATATTATTAGCTTTTCTTGAAATTTCGACAGTATGGAAAGTAGTTCGGTTACTACTTCCTCAGTTTTGGGATTTGATTGACGTGGCTACTTTCTCTACAATGAGAAAATGTCCGTTTCCTAGAAATGCATTGAACATTTGTGATAGGTATAGTATTCCTTATTTACCTGCCTGACTGTAAACTTTTCTAACGGTAGTTCTAATTGGTATGGAGACTTTAGGTATTGTAGGATCTCGTTTTCAATGTAATGATTTTTTTCTGGTGAATATGGTTGAAAAACTAAGCCCGTGTGGTGTGGTGGTATGCAGATTGTGGTGGGTGGAATTTTTGGAAAATTTTATTCGGGTACCCTGGCACTCGTTGGCATGGTGAGGCAGTGGAGTGACATTTTTCTAGTGGCACCTCACTACCTAGCAACTTCAGCTATTGTATTTGTTATAAACTGTTTTGGAGGTGTCACTTGCCACTTTGCTACCACGTCACCTGAGTAACTCAGTTGTTGGCGAAAACTTCGGCTGTGAGTAGTTCGTGTTTTAGGTACTTGTTAGTTTCCGAAGAGTTTCCGTTGTTCTAATGATTATTTAGTAAGGCTTTAAGTGTGGGTTGATACAGATTTGTCTTGTCTTGTTTATCGTTTGCCAGATCCTTCTCAGCCTTCGTTTTTTAGCATTTTTTTGTCAAAAATTGTCCCCATTTGTGGTTTGTTACGTAGATGTATAGATAGTTCTCTTATCAGACATTGAATGTTAATTTCGTTTAGAACTGATGAGGAATCAGAATTTATATTGAGACAGTAACTTGCCTTTTGGGATTCTTTAGGCATGCCCTTTGATACACAAAATTCAATTAAATCTGGGATTTTCTTTCTGTATGTTGGCATGTGGACAAGCAGATGCATTTTATGGTCATTCGAAAATTAACATCGAAAAAAACCGATAAATGCTATAATATAAAATTAAAATTTGACGTTTTTAATTAAAATTTATAAACATTTAGTTGTTTCTGAAAGCTTATCTATATTTATATGAAATTTAAAATAAAAAGAGATTATAACCAATGATATTGCAAAAATTTAAATCATACAATCTGTAGATAGCTTTTAGTACTTTTAATATGAACAAAAATTACAGCAGCTTTAATCTAAAATCATGCATTATTCAAAAAATAATTTCCATAAAATATATTTATTTAAATAACAACTAGTAGCAGCGATGACATTTTTTAATTCATATCGCAATGATTCACCGTGTTTGCATTTATTAAATAAAGTGCAATTAATCTCACCCATAAATCGTCTCATGTCAGATTATTGCATGCGTTGCGGCGAAAAGGGGATTTATTGTGGTGTGTGTTGGACTTGGAAATTTGCGTGGAATATAAAGTGACAGTGAGAAAAGGTTGTTGACGTATGGCTTTTTTATAAGGGGTGAAAAGTGTAGGAAACGTAAACAAGGAAGTCTTTTTCTAAAACCGTATTACGAAACTTTGGCACTTTTTATACCCCTTAAAAGTTTAATTCTGCTGTAAGACTGTGGGTTATTGATGTTTATTGGATGAAAAACATTTTATATCCACAAAAAATTTGATAACTAATTTTAAAAATACTTTTTATCATCATTAGTGGCAAAAAGCATTATGATGGAACAATGTTATTTATGGGTTTTAACTGCTCTATTCGTGTAAAGGTAATTGAAGTGTTTTCATAAATAGCTCGAGTAAACAATTATCGGAAACATGAAAACGTTTTAGATATCATTAATATTGTTAATGGATCGGTCAACAACATTACAATGCACGAGCAGCTAAATGAAATAAATTTTGTTAGATAATTGAGTTACGATTTAAAATTGGTTTAAATTTTATAAACTAGCGACACGTACTACATTTTAATTACTTTATTTAATTATAATCTTATTGTGTTAATGTGTTTTAAATACAACGTTACATTCTAAATAATTCCTAAAATTTTGTAAATTATTAAGAATTAAATTAAATTTGAAGTAGGTACTCACTCAGTATTGTGTTAGTTTGACGGGATTGTTTTACTAACCAATATTACAATGTGTGTCGAATTGCTTTTTTACAGTAAATTGTTGTAATATCTAAGACTTGATAGGTGATACGAGATGCCGTAGATACATTAGCCAGCTTTATCTTGCTTTGCAGATACTGTTTAAAGTCAACATAAGCATGCTAATATAATTCAATGCCATTGAAATTGTTTGGTATAAATTTCACTTGAACCGAGAATACTCGACTTTCACAAGTACAGTTGAATAAGAAAATAACAAGGAATGCAAAGTGATACCTAGAATTTCTAGAAAGAGTTGAGTCAAGATGATATTGCTATCTTATTTGGAAGGAAAAAATAATTGTGCAAAACACTTAACGTCTCTGAAAAAATATTTAACGAGTTTTTCAATAAGTAATTTAACCCCCTAATAACATAATATTTGAAAGATTTAATTTTTGTTTTGCATATAAATAATCTTCACAAATTGAATCCCCTAACAAATCCAATTTTGGTACAAATATTAGTTCAATACGTATTCAGATTAGCGTTTTTGCCTGCTTCAGTAGAAAATATGTTTACAATGCTAAACATACCAAAACCATTAAAATATGGAGTAAAGCGCTCTACACACAATCCGATTTGGTCGGACGGTTGGGTGGATTTGGTCAGGTCGGAAGGTAAATCGGATCGTGTATAGGCTTGTTGTCTTCCGACCGCTCGAGCTTCCGACCAAATCGGAATGTGTGTAGGCTCTTTTCGACCAGTTTGAATGCTTCGTCCGACGGCCTCTCTATTTTTGCAATTTTTACTGATTAAAGCCAAGTACAATTACTACTCATTGCTCTAAAAATTATTTTTGATGAAGCAGTTTTTTTAAATAAAATTTATAACTTTCGTTTTATTATTCTGTTAGGTACTATGAAGTATTTTTTTCCTCTTGTATTTAAAACTTTTTCTAAAAATTACTTACTTACTCCAATAGAAGCTGTTACTGCATCTCTCATTACGGCATCTAATGGGGTTACCAAATTTAATAATGTAGTAAAACTTTCGTGGTCCTTCCTTAAATACTGACGAAAGTCATCACAATTGAGATCTTTAATTAAAGCCATATGACTAAATTTGTTCCTTTGGATCAACTATTTTTTTGCCCACTTTTTTTTCTTCTTCTCTTGTTCTTTCATAAGTAGTGACAACGCAATTGTAACACCGATTTTGTGCCATTTTGTTAAAACATGAGCCATAATATTAGTTAATTTATAACTACTCAGCGCAAGTATCAAAACTGAACTGATAAAATTAATATTTTAATGCAGGTGGAGCGCCGAATTGGCGGTCGGTCGGATGAATAGATCGGACCGTGTGTATGCGGCGCCCGACTTGGTCGATGTATCCCACCGACCGACCAAGTCGGATCGTGTAGAAAGGTCTTTAGTCTAAAAAGTGGACAAATCAAATTTATTTTGGTTCCAAATCAAAAATAACAAAACAGTTTTTTGGGATTTACCAATATTTCACCAAAATGGTGTTGTCATGTTCTGAAACTAGAAGATTCAAATGTAGGTCTATTTTTTTTTAATTCAAATGTTAGATGACATTGAAATTTTTAAACTGTAAAACAGAAAATCAGAGATTAAAAAAATATTTCAGCTAACAAATGTTTAATTATTAAGATTTTCAAAATGTCCTCCGCTTACTGTACACAAACGTGTTCTCCTAGTACACAATGCTGTAAAAACTGGATATGTTACCTGCCCAGCCCTATTTTTAGATAAACTGGTTTTTCCTAGAATAATCCGGTTTATCCGAAAGGCGTTAGGATCAACTGGTTTAGCCTAGTCCAACCTAGTTTACCTTTAAATGAAAGCGCAATAATCAGGAAAAACTGATTCTTAGGCGAAGAATTTCAAACCAAACAAAACTGAATTTCCTTCGTATAATCATGAAGAACCAAACTTCCAGGAGTATCGTGAATGTAATGATTTATCTTAGTCAATAGAACTATTGGAATAGGTATAGTTATACAGGGTGGGCCAACGAAAACGAAACAGACGAGTTTTGAAATAGTTAATAAAAAAATTTATAAAAATGCTCGGACAGGTCAACTTTAGTTTCGAGGGGGACATATTTTGCAATAGAGCTGATTCAAAAATCCATTCATCCCTGCACCCTATGGACACAAGCCCTTAAATTTTAATAGGGATGGTGGGGTAAGTAATACCTCGTTGGAAAGATCTTTTTATCCAGACTAACATACAAAAAAAAAGTTAAATCGATCGAATCGTTTTAAAGATATTCAAAATTTAGCAAGTAGAGATTTCATGCCTTTTAAAATTGTGTCATGAACACCACACCTTCAATTTTAAGTGTTTTAATAAGGTAAGTAATACCGTTTCGAGAGGAACATACTTTGCAATAGAGTTGATTCAAAAATCCATTCATCCTTCGCCCTTTGGACACAACCCCTAAAATTTTAATAGGGATGGTGGGGTAAGTAATACCTCGTTGAAAAGATCTTTTTATCCAGAGTAACATACAAAAAAAAAGTTAAATCGATCGATTCGTTTTAAAGATATTCAAAATTTAGCAAGTAGAGTTTTCATACCTTTTAAAATTGTGCTATGAACACCACGCCTTCGATTTTAAGTCTTTTGATAGGGTAAGTAATACCTCCTTGGAAAGTTCTTTTTAGCACAAGTAACATACAAAAAAACAAAAGTGAAATCGATTGGTTTGTTTTAAAGAATTGAAAATAAAACAGTATTGCACATTATTTTTTATTTAACCAAACTAAACTTAACTAATCTTTTTGAAGAAAACTTAACACTTTAAAGAATCCCATGGATCCCGACACTTTCAAGGATGTTTTTATTATTTTAATAAATGTTCGAATTGAGTTCCACCAACCTCCATGCAAACGTACAAATTTTGCTCAAAGCGAATTCTTACATTTTGTAACATTTCAGCAGTAATTTCTCGGCATTCATTAATAATTCTCTGTCGTAACTCTGCTAGAGATCCTGGTTCCGTTGCGTAAATCTTACTTTTTAAATGCCCCCAAAGGAAAAAATCAAGGGGAGTAAGATCGGGAGATCGCGGCGGCCACTCCAAAGGTCCTCTATGCCCAATCCATTGCCCAGGAAACGTCGTATCCAAGAATTCCCTAACAGGCCGTGTGTAATGAGGAGGGGCTCCGTCTTGTTGGAAAATCAGATGGTCTTCTAAATAACGATCGTCATTTTCGATAATATTGTCAAGAAATGGATGAACAAAGTTTTGAAGTAGATCCAAGTACATATCCCCTGTTAGATTGCCATCTAGAAAATAAGGACCAATAAGACGGTCTCCAAAAATTCCAACCAACACATTCAATTTTTGAGGAGTTTGAGTGTGAACTTCATGAAATACCCTAGGATTCTCATCTGACCAATATCGACAATTATGACGATTAACGGTTGAGTTTAAGAAAAAAGTGCACTCATCAGAAAAACAGATATTATAAAGATAATTTTCATCAGCAATTATCCGTTCCGTCATCACCTCAAAAAATTGCAGTCGCCTATCAAAATCATCTTCATTTAACTCATGAATTAAATGAATTTTATAGGGATGATATTTGTGACCTTTCAATATTTTGCGAATAGTTGTTCTGCTGATGTTAGTCACAGTCTCCAGTTTTCTTGTGCTTAAAGTTGGATCTGCAGCAACTTGTCCCAAAACACCTATTTCAACGACCTCATTTCTTATTGGACGAACATTACCAGGATCGCGTTTCTTATTACCAACAGTATTTTTAAATTTTGCAACCAACTCCAGAACGTATTTTCGGTTACAATGTTTGTTTGGATGTTGTTCATTAAATAAATTAGCTGCACGATGAGCATTCTCATCGTTTTTAAAATAAAAAGTGATTAATTCAACCCTTTCTGGAATTATATAAACCATTGCTAGCAGAAGCTTTTACAGAATTTCACAAAATTTTAAATGTTGATTTCTAATAATTAGTCATAAACAGTTTTAACACGATGAAAATCACCACTAATACAAAATACAACTGATAAAAAGAATCTCAATGTGGTTATAAATCGTTTTATGTTTTGCATTGTTTTGTTCCAGATGTTACAAAATTTTAAACAATTCCTCGAATAAATTTAAATTTGTTTTTTAAAATCTCTCTTTTGTAGAAAATGAAAATAAATTGCGTTTTACACGTTTTTGTATGTTACTTTGGGTTAAAAGATCTTTCCCAGGAGGTATTACTTACCCTATCAAAACACTTAGAATTGAAGCCGTGGTGTTCATAGCACAATTTTATAGGCATGAAACCTCTACATGTTAAATTTTGAATATCTTCAAAACGAATCGAAGGAATTAACTTTTTTTTTTGGCATGTTACTCTGGGTAAAAAGATCTTTCTAACGAGGTATTACTTACCCCACCATCCCTATTAAATTTTTAGGGGTTGTGTCCAAAGGGCGAGGGATGAATGGATTTTTGAATCAGGTCTATTGCAAAATATGTCCCCCTCGAAACGATATTACTTACCCTATCAAAACTTAAAATTGAAGGCGTGGTGTTCACAGCACAATTTTAAAAGACATGAAATCTCTACTTGCTAAATTTTGAATATCTTTAAAACGAATCGATCGATTTAACTTTTTTTTTGTATATTACTCTGAGTAAAAAGATCTTTCTAACAAGGTATTACTTACCCCACCATCCCTATTAAAATTTTATGGGTTGTGTCCATAGGGCACAGGGGTGAATGGATTTTTGAATCACTTCTATTGCAAAATATGTCCCCTTCGAAACCAAAGTTGACCTGTCCGAGCGTTTTTTCAAAATTTTTTATTAACTATTATAAAACTCGTCTGTTTCGTTTTCGTTGGCCCACCCTGTATATTGAAACGAGGGAAGCTGTTTACGTAATTATAACAGTAGAAATAAAAATCCAATGGAAGAGAGGGTGCTTTATTATTACGTATAAAAACCAAACAACAGGTATAGTTATATTATGTCTAATTTGGGCTTTCATTCTCTTAACTTTTATTTTAAGATTTTTGCAAGTACTTTTTCCAGCAATTTGATTTTCGTGTGCAACTGAAAGATTTTTATCGTCATCAATATCTTCTAAAAATTTTCTGACAACGCAATCTATTTGTCATTTTCGGAAAGTTTTTTAAAATCATCCTTGTGCTGGAATTCTGAAGGTTATGATGTAGTTCTAGTCGATAGACCTACTCTAGGTTAATTTCCAAATATGGCTTTATAAGGCGACTGTTTTATTTCAGAATAGAAAGTTCGATTTTCATAAACTCATTTAACACATAATTAACAAATTCTCTTTCGTTGTCTGACTGTAGGATACCTGCGAATTCTAAGGCTTTGGGGGAGGGATTCGAAAATCCCAAAGATTTTAGACCAGAAAAAATAGTTTGTCCTGAAAATTGCACTTCTATTTTAAGGTAAACTGGATTGGCTAAAATAATTGGTTCTAGGGCGCTTCGCATAAATTAGTTTGGCCTAGGAAAAACTAGTTTTTGCTGAAATCTTGTTTGGTCGGTAACAGATGCACGTAAATATTGATTTCAGTTTTACAATACAAAGATTTTACAGTTTTTAAATGTAATTTATTTTGGATTTTGAAAATTTTAAAGTGCTGCAAGTCTCGAATAAGAAAATAGACCTACACATTTTACATTTATTTAGTTTTAGAATTGAACTTAGTTTACGCTCCCAAAATATGTGCATAACGATACGGGATTCCTTGTAAACAGGGTGGATCAACAAAAACGACTTTGAAAAATATCTCTTTTAAGGCTGTTTGACCGTTTTATCAAAGTTTTTCTTCCATTTTCGTGAGTAAACGTTACATTTTTTTAACTAAATTTAGTAGGTAAAGCATGTCTTTTAATAACAAGTGAGCAAAAATCATTTGAGTGAGCAAAAGATTTTTGAGTTAGATAAAATGTCATGCAATGTTGGTTGCATAAAAACGTATACAAAAAACATCAATTAAAAATTTTAAAAGAATTTAAGTCATTTCAAAGAAAATATGGTTACATCAAACATGTTATAATATTTAATAATATTATTCAAACAAATAACAATTATGTGGTTTAAGTCCAGTCCAGTCCATCCAAATGAAAGTTGACATAAGCTAAAATTTTGAAATTTAAAATCAAGATTTTTTTTGTTACAATTTAATTATTATAAAAATGGAAACTAAAGAAAGTAATTATGATATGATTGTAAGTACTCCTTCTGATATTTTGGAAATGGCAAATAATAGGTTGACAATAAAATTTTCCAAAAATTAGAACAGATTATTTATTTTTTCAAGGAAAATGGAAAAAATCAGGTTTAGCACCTGTGAGCAAAGTGATTTTATCCTTCGTCTATCGGCTCGGGCGCCCAAAAATCAAACTCGTAATAAAATCATACGGTTTGCTTACTTGTACTAAAAATAACTATTTATTAATTTATTTAAAATTCGCCCTTTTAATTTTTATTTACCCACCCTGTATATAAAAAACCTTTGGAAAACATCCAGAAGATTCTTAAAGTTGGTCCACTATAATATTTCAAAAAATTTCAAAATTTGTATGATTTTTGTCGTACACCCTGTGTAATTCCTACTTTATTATAATTTTATCATTTAAATCAAGTGTGCCTTGGAGTTTGTCTTTAACTTTAAACCAATCAGCTACAGTATTCACAAATAGTTTAAGTTAAGTCATACTCTAAAGTGTAGTTGAAGAGAATATATGATAATAAAATGCAACTTATACAGGGTGTCTCACAAAAATCATTAAAATTTTGAAATTTTAAAATTGCTGTAACTTTCCAAGGAGTGAACAGGTGAGTTTGGAAATAAAAAATTAATTTGAGTATTCTAGAGATTTGCATAAACCTAGAGGAAATAGTAAAATGGTGTGCAATCACTTATGTTTGTTGGTTGTAAGCCATTTTATCGAGAATACACTTTCATCGCCGTGCTACCACTTCATCGACAGTCCATTTCGTCGACAGTTCTTTTTCGACAACGGTTTCATCGACATGACCTAAATATCGACACAGAAGTTTCATCGATATGGCCAATCATCGACACGGACGTTTCATCGACATTACCTTTTCATCGACATTACCTTTTCATCGATATTACCTTTTGATCGACATTAAGTTTTCATCGACAACCATTTCATCAACACTACCTTTCAACGATAAATCTTTTCTTTGACAAGTACGTTTTATCGACACAATCGTTTTATCGACATTACCTTGACATCTACAACCGCTTGATCGATACTACCTTTTGACCGAGAGAACTATTCAACGACAAGGACGTTTTTTCGACTCTACTTTTTCATCGAATGCAATATCATCTACATTTCGTTTTATTGTTAGATCTTTTCATCGTCAACCATTTTATCCGCAGTACATTTTCATCGATAAACTTGTTCATTGATAAGGAAGTTTTAATGACACTATTTTCTCGAGGTTTTAATGACACTATTTTCTCAACGACATTCACTTTTTATCGACGTTACCTCTTCATCAACAAACGTTAAATCAACAGTCCTTTTATTCGACAAGGAAGTTTTATGGAAACTACATTCAGTGACTACTTTCGACAACATTCTTGTCTTCATCAAGCTGAAACTGCTAAATAGACTGGACAATTATGCACATTAATAATAAATGTTCAATATGCAAAGCAATGATTATTCATATTATTCAAAATATATACCTTCAGAATTGGTTATATAAGCTTTCTGTTAATCAAGTAGTAATGCAGTAGCCACATATACAGGGTGTAATTCTAACATGGAATAAATTCAGTATTAATTGAACGGTACAATTAAAAAAAAAACGCTAGGACAGGTTAAGTTACAAAATTAGAAGCCGCCATTTTGACCTTGTTACAAGTTTGGTGACATCATTACATAAGGCCCCATCACGTCATCGGCCTTTTTTTTAAATATGAACACCCATTTTTTAATTCTTTTTTAAATTACAACTGAAAATGAATACCTATGCAACATTTTATTGCATTATGCTAAGCCGTTTTGGAAAAAAAATATTGTCAATAAATCAAACATTTTATTTAAAATTAAAATTGTTTCAATTATTTGTAAATAAATTAAACACCCTGAATAAAATGGGCAACATTTTGAACATTTGCTTTAATTTTCAATAAAATGTATAATTCATTTTCAAATAAGGTAAAGTGGGGTAAATGTAATATAGTTTTGCAATAGTTCAACTTTAACGGCCTTTGTACCCTATGTCTCTCTTTCAAAAAATTCGAAAAAAATTAAGTACCTTACCTTAGGGAACCGTATATTGATTGTGCTAGTTAATTTTTTTTAAATCATGTTACTATATTACAATAACCCTGCGATTGGGGGCTATTGTAATAGTTGTTTGCATTTTATATACCAATAATCGAACTTTTTGGTGGGGCTATTGTAAAAGTACTCAAAAATACATCAATTTGTTATATTTTCTTATAAACTTTTCTATACATAACTAGCTTAAAATGACGACTTCAAATTTTGTAATCTGTCCGAGTGTTTTTTTTTAATTGTACCGTTCAATTAATACTGAATTTATTCCATGTTGGAATTACACCCTGTATACAAATATAACATTCATAAAAGATAAAGTACGTAAATTTTTTGAAAAATTCAATCAATTTCATGAAAAATTAAAATTTACTATAGAAATTGAAGAGAAGAACTGCATGCAATTTTAGATCTAATGATTATAAATGATAATAGGTGTTTAAAAACTTGTGCACTAAACCCACTGCCAGTAACGTCATATTAATTTATAATTCACATTACCCAAACTCACACAAAATAGGTGTAATAAAGGGGATGATTAGTTGAGTAATCAGACTCAGCCATCCAGATTTTCATACAAGTAATAGGATAATAATTAATAAAATATTATAACACAACAGTTATCCAATGAAACTAATTAATTCAACGAATAATGAAATTTGGAATAATTTAATAAAGTTTAAAAAGAACTCTCTAATTCATGGAAAACACAAAAAACTAATGAAAGTAATAATAATTACTTTAACTATAAGAATATAATTAAAAACGAAAACAGAAACATCAATTTTGGATTGTACACTTAAAAAAATAGGCAACGTTCCTACTTAACTAAAAGAAAAAGTTTATATTGGTATGAAATCGAGATACCAACCCCTAATATAGGTTAGGTTAGTTTAAATCGTAAGTCAAGTTACATTGGCCAGACAGGACAACTGTTAAAAAAGTTATGAGTATGATGGAAAACCTAAACATAAAGATAAGTCTAATAAAATAGCACTAGTAAGTATTACATGCAGTTATAAAAAACTAAACGTTTGACCTTCAGTTTGGTGTTCAAGGTTATGGCCAATATTTCCAGATAGTGCGTCACTAATAATCGTAAAACTTTTTACATTTTTAAATATTTTTTTCCTGTATATGGCTACTGTATTAACAGAAAACTTATAATAACCGATTCTAGAGGTATTTATTTGAATTTCTAATGTTCATGAATAATCATAGCCTTGTATATTGAAGATTTGTTGTTAATGTGCAAAATTATTGCATTGTTCAGTAAAATTAGTGTATTTTTAGCTAGATAAAAGGCAAGAATGCTGTCAAAACTAGTCGCTGAATAAACTAAGTTTGTTATTTTCTGGTCGTACGTGTTTATTTTTTTAATTGTAAAGACAGGAATTGAGTATTATGGATAACGATATGGGATTCTTCTTGACCATCATGAAGACATACGGCCAAATAACAAAATAAACATACAAAAAAACAAAAGTTGAATTAATCGATTTGTTTTGAAGATGCATATTAAAAACTACTCGGTTAATAGTAGCAAAGTTAAGGACAAATTTTGGTTTTCCACCAGATTGTTCTAGAGGAGAAGACAGAGCAAATTTTAAGCAAATTTTTTTGTGAAGTCAGTCTTGACTATAATGAAAAATTGCGCAGCAAAACTTTGGCTAAATGCGATATTTGATATTTTTGCTTAAATTCCTTCGATAAATAAAAGCAGTCCAGATATTTGTGTCATCCTTTAATTTATTTTCCTTAGATTAAATTTTGAATATCCTTAAAACAAGTAGATCGATCTAAGTTTAGTTTTTTTATGTTCCTTATGCCCGTTAAAATATTAGGTATTTTTTAATATCACCCAGGAAGTAACAGATTTTTGCCTCAGCTTTATTGCAAAAAATTTCCTCAAAATTTTAAATTAACTAATTTACAATATTTTCTTTTCGTTTTCATTGACTTACCCTTTATAGAAAAACACTTAATTAACCTTTTAAGCAAATTTTTTTGTGAAGTCAGTCTTGACTATAATGAAAAATTGCGCAGCAAAACTTTGGCTAAATGCGATATTTGATATTTTTGCTTAAATTCCTTCGATAAATAAAAGCAGTCCAGATATTTGTGTCATCCTTTAATTTATTTTCCTTAGATTAAATTTTGAATATCCTTAAAACAAGTAGATCGATCTAAGTTTAGTTTTTTTTATGTTCCTTATGCCCGTTAAAATATTAGGTATTTTTTAATATCACCCAGGAAGTAACAGATTTTTGCCTCAGCTTTATTGCAAAAAATTTCCTCAAAATTTTAAATTAACTAATTTACAATATTTTCTTTTCCTTTTCATTGACTTACCCTTTATAGAAAAACACTTAATTAACCTTTTAACAAATTGATTTCAACTCGAACATTTTAATTAAAAGATTCTGTTTATAATTTAAATAAGTGCTTTATCAAATTAAATGTAATTTGTCGAGATGATGACTTGATTAAATTTTAGTGATGGTCTTTGAAGGTCTTTACGCCTTGTCACTTGCTAATCACCTATATTATAGTCTGGAGTCTAGGATATGATATAATGCTGAAGACCCTTACGGTCGGCTTGTATTCTTGTCATGGACCGTTTGAATATAAGGGATAAGATGTCCTGACATTACAAAGAGGATTAGGAACTACCAAAGTAATAAAATAAAAATGTACGAATATATAATATTATTGTGTAAAGACCACATATTCAATAATGGCTTCATAATAAAATATTTATAATATAATTTTTCTAATTTTCATAATTTTTTTACAAAAAAGCATTGTTTTTAAATTTTTCCTTTAAACGACTACAATGACAAATAAATATAAAATTAGTTCTTAAACTAATTTGAAGTACTTCGGTAATGGAATTTACCCTAAATTGGTTTTGTAATACGGATGGGATGACTCCTTAAAAAATTAGCATACATAGAAATGTAATCGAAGATGCAGACCTTTATTAAAGTAAATAAAGGAATATTGAGAGTAGGGTTGTCTTCGTTTTAGTGCACCAAGCAACAATTCCAAGCTGTAGAGTAATGGACACTGCGTTTCGTGCTTATTAGCACTCATCAGCTTCACAAAATGTTGCTTGAGTCTTTTCCAAAAGGATCGTACGAATTGTTGATTGCTACACTTTCGTTTTGAAATTTGGCAGAGCCATATACAGTATTGGAAAAAAGTAGAGCAACATTTCCTTATTTTCTATAATTTTTAAAAGTAGTGAGAATATTGTTTAATTTTAACACTCAGTATTTAATTAGTAGGTATCGAATTTATAAAGTTAATTTTAAAATAATTTCTTTGAAAATTTAAATATATTTCTAAAGATTTATTATCATTCACGCTTTATTGTTGGAAAAAAGTAGAGAAACACGTGCAACATTTTATTATAATACACAAAATAATGAAAAATTTTATTCAGATTTTACTCAAATAATTAGTTTATGCTTATCCATCATGCCGCGAGGAATAAAAATTTCAAAAGAAATAAAAATTTTGATAATTAGTGATTTTAATAAAAAAAAGTGTCACAAGCTGATATATCTAGAAATTATTCGCTGCATAGATGCATTATATCCAGAATTATAAAAAGGTATAATGAAAGAGGAGCAGTAGATTTCAAAAAGAAATCTGGACGGCCACGAAAAACAACATTACGTGAAGATAGAGCGCTTATAAATATTTCAAAACAAAACCCATTTTTATCTTCAAACCAAATTAAGGCCCAATTTGGTAACAATCGGTTTTTAAATATTATATCACGCACTGTCAGAAATAGACTAAGTGAGAACAATCTTATAGGTAGAAGACCAGCAAAGATACCTCTACTTTCAAAGAAAAACAGACGTGCCTGAACAAAATTTACTCAAGACTACATTAATTGGATTTTGGAAGATTGGAATAGGGTAATATTCAGTGACGAATCAAAGTTTAGCTTGATAAGCAGTGATTGAATACAATATGTGAGACGTCCTGAGAGCTAAAGATTACATCCCAAATATGTTCGACATACAGTAAAATATGGTTGTGGATCTGTAATGGTTTGGGGGTGCTTCTCTGGTTTCGGAATGGGCCCCATTCATCGTATAACTGGCATAATGGATCGTTTTGTGTATAAAAATATTTTAGAGAACGTTATGGTCCCATATGCTGACAGCACTCTCCCATTACGTCACTTCTTTCAGCAGGATAATGATCCGAAGCATACATCAAAGTTTGTAAAAGATTGGTTTGCTGAAGAAAAAATTAATTTATTGAAATGGCCATCACAATCTCTGGATTTAATTCCAATTGAAAACCTTTGAAGTATTTTGGCTAACAAAATTCGCTATAAAACTTACAAAAATTTGGACGAACTCTTTTCAGCGCTTCAAAATGCTTGGGATGAAGTAGATCCAATTTTAAATAATAATCTTTTAAAATCAATGCCCAGAAGATGTGCTAATATATTTAAGAACAGCGGGTATTGGACAAAATATTAGTTTACACTTTAATTTTTGTATTTTTATTTGAATAAATAATAAGTTTCTAATTGTTGCTCTACTTTTTTCCAGCCTTATCACTAAATTATTTTACTAAACCTGCAATTTTTATTTTTATTTAATAAAAAAATTATGAAATAATCTGGATTTAAAGCATTCTTATTTTGAAATATTAATGTTATTTATTATAGAATATTATAACCTATATATTAAGAAAATGTAAATGTTGCTCTACTTTTTTCCAAAACTATAGTTTTGGTATCGGTCTACACAAGCATTGGGCATTTTAGATGACTCTGCTTTTTTTTACTAAGTGGAATGCTTCTGGTAGTCCTTTATAAGGTAGACCTAAAGATGTAGCTGAGGACTCAAGCAGTATATGATGCTGATGAGTGCTAGTAAGCACGAAACGCAGCGTCCATCTCTCTGCAGCTTGGAATTGTTGCTTGTTGCTACTTCACCACTAAACCGAAGGAATAAGGAATGTCCTTATTCGTTTATTTATTGTTTTCAAAAATTATTAACTTTCAAATAAATTGTGCTTCCTATAGCAATATTTGTAGTAAATATTGTATCAATTTTTTTCTTGTTTTTTTTAAGGCGTCCATTAGAAATCTAAGGGCTCTTGTTTTTTAAACTAAATTAAGGCAATAATGTGTAGTTTTAATTAATACTTTATTTTTAATTTAAATCTGGACGTTAAGTAAAAGTTTTATTTATATTTGAAATGGGGTGCGCAATAAACTCCTGTGAACTAATCTGGTCGAAATAAACGAGCAAGTTTTAATTAAAAAAGTAAACTTACGCGATTCTTGTCTTATTTTGCGCCATTTACTTTAAAGAATAGCGCGCTGAAAACACGTGATTTAATAATGAAAATGAGCTTCGACGAAATCAATTTCAGCGTTCCTTTATTGAAGACTTTCCGGGGTGTCAAAAGTGTATGTATGGAGCAAATATGGAAAATGTTTCGTCATGTGATTTAAATATCAATTCGCGTCTCTCGTTTTATTGGCCCTTTTGTCAGATGCTTTCGTGATCTGACAACTTGCAACTTTGAGCAATAGAAGAATTGCACTGCTTTCATGAATAATACGTGGATGTGATCCTGGATTAGATGAAAGGACCGCGTCTTCAAGCGGAGTAAATAAATTGAAGATTTACAAATGGAATATAAATCAAGTCGCCGCTTGACTTGGAGTAATGTAGTCTCAGTATTTTAATTTTTAAAACGGCGCTTACACATGTGTGTTTGTGAATTGTCCAAGTATACAAATTTTAACTGTGCATTTACATAGATTACTTGATTTATATTGAAATAAAATAGCATTAAGAGTGAGTAAATTGCATTATTTATGTATTCAGTTGGATTTCCACAAAACAAAAAGTAAATGAAACTTTTAGTGAAACTAAAAAACCCTATTAAAGTAAATGAGTACGAAAAAAGTCGAGAAACGAGAATAAAGAGCATGGCGCCTGTTATCTACTTAAAGTACTGCACATCAAGACTAGGTGCAATACTAAGTATAGCCCAATTTATAAAAATCGATTTTTCATCGTGTTCCCTTTTTAGAATAAAAGCATTTTTATGGGTGAAAATTTCGGGCCGCTAATGTGTTTAAAGTAGGTGATTTTAATGCGTCAATTTGGGGCGACACAATTTGCAGCCGTGGAATTTCATTCGCGAAGTTAATGCATTTATTGTATTCTCAAGAGATCGATTAAGATAAGTGTTTGTAGCAACTATTGAAGTAGTTTCTGCCATAAATTACGAGTCCACCTAAGCGATGACCTGAAAGAATATTGCGCACAGGAGAGTACTATACGAAACACGGCACTGCAATTGTGGCATACCACTATACCGATTTTATCACGAACGATAGTTACCGATTTAGTTTCGAACTATAAAAACCTAAGTACATCAAGTAAAACTAGTGCAGGATAATTAAAGTAAAGTGTGTTAGAAGTTTTGAGAATTGTGCTCACGGGTAAAGAAGTATCCACATTTGTACCTCAGGTATGCTCAGTGGACCAACAATTATTTTTAAATTGAGCATAAACTGGGTCATCAGTCATCAGTTAAAAACTTTGTTAGGAATTCACTTTTCTGATAATTAATTTTCAGTTCAAACTTCTCGTATTTTGCTGCGGATTTTTAAATAAAATTTTCCCTAATTGATATAATGTATCTTATCCTTTAAACTCCACCATAAAATAATACCACAAGGTTCAAATGAAAATAGAATGATTAAAACAAATTACCGTTGCAAAATGTGGTTTGTTAAATTAAAGTAATTATTTGTTTTTAAAAAATATTAAATTGCACGTCAGTTTGTTTTGGGTTTTTGATAATCGATGACGGTTTTTTGGACGTCATAAAAATAGTGTTAGGCTCCAAAATGCTAAACCAGAACTTTCAAATAATTTTTATATTGCTCCGAATTATACAAGATCTTGTGAAATTTTTTCGTTTTCAATCCTCAAATACATCTTATACAGAGTGTCCCTAAATAACTGTTTCAGTTTTTATGGGGTGTTAAAGGGAGTGAAACTAGGGATTTTTTTAAATATTGTCCGGAAATTTTTTCTATTATAAGAGATTAATTTGAAGGGGGTCACTAACTAATTTTGATCATATCTTTTTTATCATTATGTTTTTATTTAATAATTCTAAAACCAATATTATTCAGAAAAGGTCTTCTTATGGCAAGTTTTGCAGTAAAAGCAGATTTTATAATTTTTAGCTAAAAATATAGATTTAATAAACAAGATCAAAGTATCAATTTATTTTAAATTTCTTGAAATAAATATGTTTTTGCACTTTCTATATATAATGAGCTAGTTTAGTCCTTATTGATAGAGACTAAAACGTCACATTTCCTGTCTCTTGTCAAATTTTACTTTACTCCCTGTCTTGTCATTACTTTACTCCCTCCCACGTCATTTGTCATCACTTTACTCCCGCTCACGTAACTTGTCATTAAAAATTAAAATTAGTCATAATCTTGTAATTTGTCTGAATTTGCCGCGAAATCACAATCGTTGCAAACTTCAGTCTAGTCTAAACACCACCAATATATTGAGTGAATTCTAACCTCTAATAAATTTATTTGGTTTGGTTTGGAACGGAACTTGATTTTTATTCTGGGGTCGGGGATTGTATTATGTACGGTTAATTATTTTATAGATTGATACTAAATTTTAAATTTAAAGGTGTTTTAAGTCTACACAGAATCGATTCAATCAATTAGTTAGATCTGTAAATGTGGCAAAATCTTTTAAACTTGGTAAACTTTATTCCTGCATCAAAACTTACCTACTTTATTTATTGTGAAGTTAATTATTATTGTTTTAAATTTATAAAATCAATTACAATAATTATAATATTAATCTACAATTATCTATATTTTATGAAAGTTGCTGTATAAATCATTTTGACGGGCGAATAAAAATACCCGTCGCCGTCCGATGACAACCGATATTAGTCACAGCGATAGCCATATAATTAAATTATTGTGAAAACTTTTACCTATTAAAAAAGTGCAAAAAATTCTATATGCACCGAGGTAGTAAAGTGAATTTAATCCCTCCTCTGATTGTTTCCCTCGGCTTTGCCTCGGGAAACAAAACATCGTCGGGATTAAAATCAGTCACTTTACTACCTAGGTGCATAAATAACTATTTTGCACTTCCAAACAATAATGAGCCATTTTACTCTCTTAATGGCAGAAGTAAAAGTAACACATTTACTACAAAGTATTCATTTAATCTCTAGGGATTAAAAGTCCCATAACGGTTCATTTAATCCCTTGGTATTAAATAAATTTCGTAGTTGTATATTACAAACACAGATGGCGCGCAAGTTTTTAAAAATAATTGTTTCTGAATTCTGAATTATATTTGATAATTTAATATGTAAGTATATTTCTAATATTACTACAATAATTTTTAGGGATTTTTTATTTGTGAAAGGAATTTATTATAGTTTTTTGTCTTAAATTCAAAAAATTTTATTGATTATACCACTCCTAATGTATTTACGTCCTATGCGCCAACTTGCTTATTAAGCGGTAAGCACTCTCGCCGGCGTGTGATTATCGTTTTTGATTATCGTTTTTGATTATCGATTCTGATTATAAACAATAATCTCAAAAAAATTAGATGCCCGGGTGGGATTCGAACCCGCGTCCGCCGATCGAGAGACCGGCGCCTTAGCGCATGTGCTCACCACTACAGTTCTTATTTGAGATACAATACAGGAATATAAACTTATTATCTCTTGGTATAATCTAATGAATATAACTCGTGAAATCGTGATTAAATGATAATCACATAGGTTGCCACTCAACATGTTGTCAATTAATTCCACTCGTCTTCGACTCGTGGAATTAATTTTTGACAACACGTTTCGTGGCAACCAACGTGATTATCGCTAATCACGATTTCACTAGTTATATTATATATGACAATAAATTCTAACCTCTAAATTGTCTTGTATTATTTATTAAGATATCTAATGGTTTTATCTAATGTAGTATGCTAAATGCTTATATTTATATAATTCAAAAGATTTTTGTTAGTTGTTTAAGTTTCTAGAAGATAAACGATAGAATGTTTCATCATCAATCGGAAGTTCATGCAGACTGATCCATATCGAATCATGGTATAGGTACTTAAATTTTTAATAATCATAAATTAACCGATCAATTGATTTTAGATTTCCGATGTGCTTCAAAATTATACAAGATTGGAGAAAACAACACAAATTTATTAATAGATATGTACATTTGCAAATTAGTAAATATAAATATGTACGTTTACTCTAACATTACAATCAATACAATTTGTTAGACTAAATAAAGGAGGTACAACTTGTTCAATTATTTTTTTTAATAAGGTGACGGTTATGTCTGGCTCTGTAGTTATTTGCATTCGAAATAACCATTGTCCCAAAATTGAAAACGTTTGTTCAAATAATTAATTGGAAGTGCAAAAAATTTAATATGCACCGCTTGAGCAAAGTGCATTTAATCCTTCGTGTGGTTGTTGCCCTCGACTACGTCTCGGGCAACAATTTCCACACTCAGGATTAAATTACTCACTTTGCTCCCTTGGTGCATAAATAACTATTAATAAAATATGTTAACGATGTATTTATTATTTGTTATGAGAACATTAAATACACGATTACAAAAACTGCTCACAGTTATGGCCGCAATAATTTTGTGCAGTTCTGTTTTAATTTTTTTTTTAATTTTCAAATTTGTATAAGGTTTAAGAAAGCATTTCCGGGCATTACTTTATCTTTCAAAAATACTTAGTATTACTTAGGATTATTTTTAATTGGAGTTATAAGTTTTTTTGGAACACAGAAACACTGCAGAAAATGATCTAAAATTTAATTTAATATATTTTTTTTATCTACACAAGTTCTAAATCAAAGATAATCATTGGGCTACATTTTTAAGTCATATCTATTTACGTTTTCCATTCTGAAAAAAATGCTGTTTTTACTAGCCAATTGAAAAAAAATCGTGCTTATTGTTTTCGTAAACTATAAAGATGCCAATAACCGAAATCTAGTTTTTTTTATCTTAAAGAACTCACTTTAGGTATTCAAAAAAATTTCAAAAATTCAATGAAACTAGCTTATTCAAGCACGCCTTTATATATAGAAATATACAGGGTCTTTATTTTAAAAGGAGCCACCCTAAATAACTCTCGAAAAAACAATGTAATAGGAAATTGCAGAGATTTTTATTTTCAGGCATCTCTTTGCAAAAAATTTCAAATTGTTCTTGCAAACTTTTCCCACAGGACAACCCCTTTGATTATTTTAAATGGGAATGGGGGTCTAGTGACACTTCGTCTTAGAGATTTTAGTACTCTCAAAATAAAAAAAAATTGTATTGGTCCCATTTTAATTTAGTCATTTGTCATTACGACAAAAAAGAAAAGATAAAATGTAATTTATAACAAAAAATTAATACAAAATATGGTAACTAATTAGCTTTTGTTAAGTTGGAACACTTGAGTTATGGTCCAAAAAAATGCCAAAAAAATTAAGACTGCCGTTTTCGGGGTAAAAAATACTTTCAAATGATGTATCACTTAACACCTATTCCTATTTAAAAGAAATGAAAAGTTGTTCTTGGAGTGAAGGGAGTTGCAATGACAACTTTAATTATATTGTAAAAAATATCCCCCTGAAAATAAAAAGCGACCTGTGATAGCATTTTTACATTAAATATTTTTCTCGGGAGTTATTTAGGGCAGCTTGTTTTAAAATAAACACCCTGTAAATATCAGCCTTTGCTAGTGGTGGAGTTTAAAGACTTATTTTTCTTTTATTTTTTAAAAATCAATAATAATTACTCCAAATCATCATATCAAGAAATATCAATTTAATTTGATTTAATATTACAAAAACCCCAAATTCAAAAATCTGTTTATCAACCCCGAATGAAGAAAATGATCACTTGCTACTAGTGACTCGGCTGTCGGATATCGGATGTAAACATTAACACGGAGTTTTAAGTTTTGTGTATCCCCCTACTTCTATTCATTTTTTGCACTGTATTATTATTATTAAAATCCTTCGGAAGCTCTGAAATACATATAAGTAAATATATTATTTTGGAAAACCATTTGGCTTATCTAAATTCCAAGTGGTGTGATATTTGCTTCAACATTTCCTTCATTAAAAACTGATTTCATGGCATGAAAAATAATATGCTTTTATATGTATCTAATATTTTTAGAAAGAATGTATTTATTGAATACCTGGCTGATTTTGACACGACTTAAAATATAATTGAACGTCTTTTAAACTTTTTGTTAAAAATTTTATTTCTGAGAAAAAATGTCCTATAAACATATGTCCGTTATGGCTTAGTTTTGGAGTTATAGGAGTATAAAGTTTTAACAGAATTTAATTAGGTACTTTAAAAAAGATCAAGTTAGCGATGGAAATCAGAACGAAATAGCAGTTGCTATGGTAATCAATATAATAGAGATTATTATTTACATCATAAAAATTCTCTAAAATTATTTTTTAAGTAAAGTTTTCAATTAAAATGTATCAATTTACGAATGAAGAGTACGCAGATATAATTTGTGTGTATGGGTTTTGTAATAGAAACGCTAGGCGATCAGTACGAGAATATCAGCACAGATATCCAAACCGACATCAACCAGTCCATACCGTGTTTAGTTCTTCATTACGCAGACTTAGAGAAACATGTAATGCTGCACCACAAAAGGCCGTACGTCCTCATTAAGTAAATGTAGAGAACGAAGAAAATATTGTCAATGACGATCCATCAATTGTTACTTGTTTCATTACAAGATATGCACAAACATCACAAAGTACTGCTTGGGATGTTTTGGATCGCGAGATGTTGCATCCGTATCATCGTCAAAGCGTACAAGCTTTACAACATTCCCAAAATGCTCACTCAACAGCGGTTTGAATTTTGTATAGTCCGATGAAGCAAGTTTTACTAGGGACGGTGTAAATAATTATCACAATGATCATGAGTGCTCCTTGCAAAATCCAAATGCAATTAGATCACGACGATTTCAACGACGTTTCAGCATCAATCATTGGGCTGGTATTTTTAATAATAATTTATTACCGGTACAAATAATAAATGAATGTTTTAATGCGGACATGTACAGAAATTTGCTGGAAAACACCCTTTTCGATTTAATTGACGACGTACCACTTAACTTTATTCAGAATATGTGGTATCATCATGACTGTGCACCTCCTCATCGAGGAAGACAAGTAACTAATTGGTTAAATGATTATTGCACAAATAAATGGATTGGCCAAGGAGGTGCAATACGTTTGGCCACCACCATCACCTGATTTAAATCCGTTGGACGTTGGATTATTATTTCTGAGGACATATGAAATACCCTGTTTATCAAATAGAAGTTGATAATCGTTAGCAGTTATTAGAGAGGACACAAAACGCTGTAAACTTTATACAAAATGATGCAAATGACATATATCGTGTTACGGAATCTTTAATTCGTCGATGTGAGGCTTGCATTCAAGCTGATGGTGGACATTTTGAATAATTTTTATATTTTTTTTTTACAATTTTTTCTTGTAACTTTTGTCACATAATAAATTAAACCATGTTAAAAATTTAGATGCTTTTAAATAGATATTTTTATCATTTTTGTATCATTGATATTTCATATTCCCATGGCTTACTTGATCTTTTTTAAATACTTAATTTAATTCTATTAAAACTTTAAACTCCTCTAACTCCAAACCTAAGCCGATACGGACATATGTTGATAGGACATTTTTTTTTTCAGAATACCATCAGCTTTCATATGGCAAAGTTTGTCATAGAGTTAAAGAATCGCCCTGTGTACTATAATTAATTTAAAAAAAATAAGAAAATGTTGAAAAAAATCAGTCTTTCAAAATTGAAACGTAGTATTCCCAAAGGGTCCAAGTACCAAAAACGTAATTTAGAGAAAATTGTGATGAAGATTAGATTTTACATAAACAATACAAAAGTAAGCAGTATTGGGAATTCCACGCTTCAATTAAGAAAACCGTAAAATTTTAAAAATATTTTACCCCTTTTTGATTTTAATGTGTCGTAGCTTATTAAAAGTTATTACAATAATTAATGATTACTTCATCTACAATAATTTTTTTTGTCCGAATCACCGGCTACTTTCATTTTTTCCTATTAAATGCTCTTACTGTTTTCTTTTACTTCGTTGACATTTTTAATTTTCGAATTATATGTCAAAACGTTTACAAAAATAGAGCCAGAATTTTTATTGACAAATTTTATGAAAATTTGATTAAGTTTTTTTTGGGACAGCTACTATTCCGGAAATCGTTGTAATCACTTAAGACTGATTTCCTAAATATAGTGGTTTACGGGACCCCTCCCTAAGTTTGAACCCCTCTAATTAAGTCAGCGCAAGATTACAGAAGGTAAATATTCAGTTAAAATTAACCTAAGGAATTTAGTTTATAAATTAGAAAAAAATTTGAAAATCGGTCAGAGTAAACTAGAAATATCCTGGCGCTCGTAATGTTCGATTTCATGATTTTTCGCAATTTTTCCTCCCAAACTCGCGCGCTCTCGTGCGATTCGCATTAATTATTGGTGATTTAATTATTACTTACAACGAAGCTTCAGAAAAGTGGGCTGGATTTTCTATTCCCTTTTATTATCTCCGATGGAGAAATTATCATGGGCGTCTAGGAAGATGCTCCTAATAAATGCGCTACTTCTAAACACAACATTTTTAATAACGTTGTGATATCTATTTTAATAAAAAAAATTTGACGATTTTTATAAACCATAATTTAAAATGGCCATCCATTATTTTGGTTAATAAAGTCAACTTGGTAATATTAATACTTTCATTTTTGAAAATTATTAAGCAATGTTTTTTGTTAAAACTGATCCTCCGAACAAAAATATTCAAAGATTGATTAAAACTGATCACTTCGTTTTTGGGCCTCCTAAAAATTATAGCAACGGACCGTATCTAGGTTCAATTTCATGGAAAATAATTTCTCAGCTCCCCCCTGAAAAAAATCGTACCACGTAAGTGCATTTTTTTTTAAATTTTCAAGTAATAATATTTCTGGAAAATTTTCTGTTACCCTTATTTCCACTTTTGCTACATCCTAGATACATCTCTGACCGGCAACTCAAGAAGTACAAAAATTTTAGAAATTTTGGATATTTATTTTTTTTTGCCCACGCCACGTAACCTTTTTCTATTATAATGCACCGTTACTCATTTGTAAGTTATTTTATCCCCCATGTAACGTAGGAAATTTTCGTGGTAATATTTTTATTTTTTTGGAGTAATGACCAAAAAAAAACAAAAAAAAATGTTTTCAAACGTTTTTGGCAATAATGTTGTTTATATTTATAGACGTTTTTATATAGAGAGTATCCTGTTCTGGGTTAAAAAGTTTCAAATTTCATAATCAAAAAATTAAAAAAAGTAGGCGTTCATCTTTTGTACTTTTGGGCTCATATCGTTTTTACTTTTCGGTTACCAATTTATCTTACTTTAAAAAAAATAACACTAATACCTGAAACCATCCTCTTTCAACTAGCAACAATAGTAGTACAGAAAATGTTGACAAAATGTTATAAAACAAAATCTTAATACAGGGTAATTTTTATGTTTATACTTTTCTTTTCACAGGATACAAAACTCATTAAGATAAGTCATTTGGCAACAATTTTTTTATATATAAGTCTTTAAATAAGGAAGTTATTTGACTTTTAAACTAACATGTCTGGTTGCTTTGGTCACGTTTTGCTTGGTTTAAAAGAAAAAATAAATAGCATAACAAATTAAATAAAAAGAAAAGAAAAAATAATAAAAAATCTAATTTAGCCAATTTTGATCATTTTAGTTAAGACGCGCACCTTTCTTATAACCTTTTGTGAATTTTGTCCATTATCTTAATATGCAAAAAAATATAAAGAAAACATTTAATTCGATTTTTCTTGATTTTTATATAATAATACATCCATTTGTAATACACCGGCGTAATCACAAAAAAAAGGACAATCCATGTTGTCATTTAGAAAATGTATGTGGCGCCACCACTCGGAAACTACTGTACCTACCTTTTCGAAAATAATGTCAAATATGGTCAAGTTGATTACATTGCTACCTGTAAGGTTTTATTTCTTAAACCTGTTTGGACAATATTTTGTTTGGTGCGAGACTTATGGTCCACCCTGTATAAAAATTAGATGTGAACGTCAATAATATTATTATCCAACGTAACATTAAAATAATTAAAATCAAGTATAAATAATATCACTGATATTAGCTTTAGAAGAAAATTAGAAACGTAGCACATTCTCTTTAGTACAACAACATTTTTTACAGCCTTTGATGATCATTACATTGATGTATATTTATGTAGGTGACAATCAAATATGTTTTGAATCCATTCTTGAAGGTTGATTAATCTTTTCCTGTCTTTAGGTACGCGGGCAGTTTGTTGTAGATGGAAATTCAGGAGTAGTGTGGAGACTTTTGAAAATAGTTGGCATTGTGGGTAGTAATTAGTAAATCCTGATAAAATAGGAATGATTCCATTTTTAATTTAGGCTTGCCTCTAGGTAACATTTCAGATTTCAATATACAGGGTGACAATTTTTTTATGGTGATAGAGGAAGTGAAACTAAGCATTTTTGACCCATAAAGTAATGTCCGTAAATGCTTCCTCAAAAAGTTATACCACTTCAAAAATTTTCAAAAAAAATATTTTTATGTAAATAAAATAAATATTATAAGAGATATTAGTTTGAAATTTTGGCCACAGATTTTTCACAAAAGGATACACATTTTCGGCCAATAAAAGTTTAAAAAATATTTTTAGGAGCGTTACATGTGGGGGGGTCATCAACTCTTTTTGATCATATCTTTTGTTTCTTTACGTTTTTAATAATTTTAAAAGTACTAAAATAATCCTTGATCAATGTTTTACAGAAAAGGTACTCTTATTGTATGTCGCGCCGGTGCTTCATTTTGGAGTAAAAGTAGATTTTATAATTTTTAGCTAAAAATATGAATTTAAAAAACAACTTTCATGATTTCATGATTTATCTGAAAACATACAAATACCCATTTTAAATTTTGCAAAATCGATCTTTGGAACAACTTTATGAACTCTAAAAACTTGTACATAGTTAATTGTTTAGTAAAACATTACCATCAAATACCCCAAAATCAATTTTCAGAGGGTTGTTTCCCTTTTACTGTCCTAAAACTGTCCACTTATATTATTATTAGCAGTGTAGCAAAAATCTGGCACCCTAAACTCGAAACGATGTAACTAATATGAAACTTTTCTGGTTTTTAAACGATGCAATTTGCTCTACTTTCATATCCTGAAATTTGATCTCTCACGAAAGACATTATAAAAGGCATATTTGGAAAATGCCGCTTATTAAACGTTTTAAACAATAATAATTGAAATAATTTTTGAGAAAAAAAGGTACACAAATTTTAAATTAAGTTGAACTATTTTTTCCCAAATGTAGCAAGCATCAAAATAAAAAGTTATCTTGTGCAATATTTAAAATAATCCCATTCCATTATTTTGTATAAACTTTGGTGCAATTGGACTGTACATTTTTCCCGCACAAGTCATGACTACAAATTACATTAATCGCTTAACATTCTGCATTTGTAATTCCCAACACCTCGTGTCGCCTTTAAAAACGCGATGCGCATGAATAACGAATTACGAAACAATTGTGCATCGGTCCCAAGGCCCAAATTGTTAGCGAACAACTACCAAAGAATTCGCTCACCTTCAACGAAAAGGAAGAATCCTTTGGGATTTTTCAACAGGATCGACAGAGCTGAGCGCGTCATGTCGGCAAGTGAAGGATCGCCTGTTGGTCCAGGAACACGATCCGCCTCGAAGTCCATGTGGGAATATGAAAACAGTCCTGAAAAAGATAAATATTTGAAATGATCTGCAATTTAAATAAAACGCTTTTTATGTAATTAATATTAAAATAAATCTTATTTAAAAAAATTATTATACGTTTTTTTATTAATCCATTAAAATGCATAATTTTTGAACCATCCATTAAAAATTTGCATAACTTGCACATCGTGATATATCACACGGTAGCATGAAAAATAAATAATGATGTGCACTTTACATGCTTCAACGATCAATCATTCGGCTTTAAAGCGACAGAAATTTATTGACGATTTTAATTCTTGTTTAACGTAGCTTAACACTTCTTAATATATTATCTATTCAGTTGAATATTATATAAAATCTTATAAAATATTTATTAAATTTTACAAAAAGTTTATCTCATACTAAAATTGTAATATTTAAAATTATTCATGCGAACTTAATTAGTAATACCTATGTATATACAAACTTCATATTGTAATAACGTGAAATTTCTACAAAAAACATCATTTTCACAATAGTATCAGAGCTAGTTATACATAGATAACTAATAGTACTTTTAAAAGGATTGTGGTTTTACTGGTTCAGGAAAAAACAGCCAAAAGTCAAGTTTTGAGAAATAATGTTCCCAAGACCGAAAACAAATAAGATTTTTGCATAGAGAGTTAAAATTTTATACACGAATTTTCGACAAAAATTTCAAGACGAAAGTTCGAACACCAATTTTCGATAGGGGTCATATCGAAAAGTGGTGTTCGAACTAAAAGTTATTGACTTTGACTTATAAACAAAAAAAGCAGAAATTGATAGTAACAAAACTCTTCTTTGTACCAAAGAAAGAAATGTTAAAAAAGAACCACTGGAAAAAATATGACCAAAACCACAAATATTAATCGAATTTCTAAATCAACCGCTCAAATTTTCCGACTCTGTAGTCGGTGATTCTTAAAGTACAGTATTTAATATTTGCGCGAAAACGCGATAGATTGACAATTATCTGAGTATTCCAAATTTAGGTCACACCTGCTTACACCAGTTTACCAAATTTTCATATACAGGGTGTTCTGTTCATGGTTCACCAAACGTGAGGATTAGAAACTAGACCACATTTAATCGAAAAAATAACCAACAAAGTGGGGTAAGCTTTTTTAGTTTTAGAGCTTTTTGAATTTTATTGCAAATTACAAAATTCATAATTACATCATAACCAATGTATGTAGGGATGAAAAAATGAACATTAAGAAGCTAAAACCATCCTCATTCAATAGGCAATAACAGTAATACAAAAACAATTGCTAAAATGTGAAAACAAAAAAATTAAAAATTAAAAAATACAATTATTTTTTTTAAATTTTCCCCTAGATAAGACCCATTACGGTTGTGTTTTTTTAATTTTCTGAAACTTGTTCCTTTTCTCAACAAGCCAGGGAAAATTTAGAAACCGTAGCTTTTTTTCTTCACTTAGTGAAGCTTTCTGAAGATACTTCTATTAAAAGTAGTCCTGAGTTTGTAAAATAGGCTATATGGTATATCATAAGGAGTGCATAGTATATCAATCGAGCTATAAAAAAATACCTCAAGGAATGCCAAATATTTTATAATAGTTTCAAGCCAGTCCACCTGTCGATGATAACAGACTGTGCTCAGAATACTTCTTCTAGGAGTAACTTCAGAAGGCTATAGTAAGAGAAGGAAAAGAACCATGGTTTCAAACATTTCCCTGATTTGTAGTAAATTCGAAGAACTTTCAGAAAATTTAAAAAAAAAACAACCTTACTGGATCTTAATTTGGAAAAAAATTAAGTTTTGAATGGGGAAATACATAAGATCGAGGAAGGTTCCAGAAAAATAGGATCCTGTAACGTAAGAAGCTTATACAATCCAAGAAAATACACAATCTGATAGCGGAAATCCAACGAATGGATAAAGAGACCTTATGGATCAGTGACATAGAATGAGTAGACTGTTGGGAATACCATATCAGTAACTATCATATGTATTACTTAAGAAGAAATTATGCTCAACATAGATATGAAGTAGCCATAATAGTCTCACAGAATATCAAACAGAATGTCCTCAATGTTGTGAACCTTTCAAACAGAATCATAATGGTACAACTGCATTCTAAAGCAGGCAGAATAAACATCATACAAATATATACAACCACAGCAGGTACAAGCGAAGGAGAAATAGAGGAATTCTACAGCCAACTAAACGAAATTACGGAAATGGCGAAAAACTCAGATATCACCATTTTTCTGGGGGATTTTAACGTTAAAATAGAGGAAGGATGCATAGGCAAATGTGTAGGGCCATTTTCTCTGGTAGAAAGAAATGAGAGATGGGAAAAACTTCTTCCAGATGAGAAACGTGATAATTACAAATACATGGTTCAAACTACCAAAACGTAGACTATATACTTGGACATCACCGAGTCACACTGCAGTCAAAACAGTACGATAACAAATTGATTACATCCAAATTAATAAAAGATATAAGAACGCTATTCTCATGGTAAAAGCATATCCAGGTGCAGATGTAGAATCTGATTTTACCTACCCTAAAAGTCAAACTAAAGAAGGTCAAAAAAGGAACTAAATACAACTATACTCCGAGACATCCAAATCAGATAGTGTTAAGACGAACATCAACAAAAATCTCATTCAACTCACGCAAAGAGACCTATAGGATAGAAATGCATGGGACACCATAAAAGGGGCATTACTGGACGGTAGCAGGAACGAACTAAAAAATAATACTCGGTTTCCCAAAGAACAGTGGTTGACAGAGAAATCCTGATACTCATGGAAAGTAGAAGAAATGCAACAACCGATTAGACAAAAAATCAGAAAGGCCAAAGAAGCATACATTAGACAAAAGTGCAAAGAAATAGAAGAATTAGGAAAGAGATATGGTTCATTTAATCTACACAAAAAGGTTAAATAGTTTCTGGCATGGGAAGGAAAACGCAAAATGGATAATTAAAGGATAAGGGCGATGGAAAGATTATAGCAGACATTGAGAAAAAATCAAAAGGTGGGAGGAATATATACAACAACTATTTGATGACACTAGAAATTGAATAGATATAGAAGAATCTACGGAAGACTCTCGAATAACAGACGAAGAGATATGAGATTCCAGTAGATCTCCTTAAACTAATCGAAGAAGACAAATTGACTTTGACAATGAATAACGTTTTAGAGATAATAGCACCCATCTCATCAAAAAAGCTTGTACTAATTTAAAAAACATCTATATAAATCTCAATAAAGCTAACAAAGTGCTGGTTTGTGAAGCACTGGTCCTCAGTAATATCAACTATTCTGACAGCAAAGTATACAGTAAATAGATTACAGCTGGTGCAAAACACTTGTGTCAGCCTCATTTTTTGTATTAAAAAATTTCAACATATTTCACACAAAATCAAGGAGCTTAAATGGCTAAACATGCACAACCGAAGAGTTTTGCATTGTTTCTATTTCCAAATTATCAAGTCGAAATGCCCAGCTTACTTATGTAATAGATTGACATTTCGACCGGATGTTCACAATATCAATATTCGTAGATGGGACAAATTGAACATTCTCCAACATCAACAGAAAATTTTTAAGCGGACATTTGCTTATACCATGGCCAAATTCTATAATTCGTACGACTTCTTGTTCAAAAGTTTACCAGCTTTTAAAAAAATTTTAAGTCTCTTCTCTTAGCCGGACAATCAATTTCTACATGAGGACCTTCTCGCGCTTTGTTAGTTATATTCACTTATATTTAGCTCATGATTCTTAACTTATTCTAGTGGCAAGTAATTTTGTAATTTTATTATGTGTATTTTTCTACTTGATATCCTATAATATGTTTTTAATATGATATAATTTGTATGTATTTTTTAATCTATTGTGTTCGCCTATGTTGTCAGTATATTTTAGTCATAGGTATTAATTTGTATTTTGCTTGGGTCTTGAGGAAGAACAGCACAACATTTCTATGTTATGAGCTGATCCTGTTACATTTTAATGTATTTTTTTTTGTATTGAATAATGTTTTTTTAAAGTTGCCAATAAATGATTTATTATTATTATGAATATCCTAGTAAACCTATATAATGCCACTTATAAGAATGTAATCATACCTCAAAGTGGCAAAAATCAACCTTCATTCCGATACCGAAAAAGCAGAACGTAACGGAGTGCTTCGATTACAGAACTATTAGCCTGATGAGTTATACGTTGAAAGTATTCCGATATGTTATTTATAACCGCATAAACAAGAAGTTAGAGGCGGATATCAACAAGACATGGTTTGGGTTTCGTGAAACGTTTGGCAGAAGAGAAGCATTATTTAGCGGGAATGTCATAATATAACGAAGTCTTGACCTATACATCGGATTTATCACCTAAGAAAAAGCTTTTGATAAAGTTTAACACGAAAAGTTAATCGAAATAGCACAAAAAAGACCTTGAATATAATTACATCAGAATAATAAAAAACTTATGCTGGAATCAGAAAGCCAAGATAAACGTGGAAGGGCACGACTCCGAGGAATTAAATATCGGTCGACGAGTGCGACGAAGCTGCATAGTGTCGCCAATTCTAGTTAATAT
Organism: Stenus bimaculatus; assembly: GCA_963971135.1. Classification (NCBI taxonomy): domain Eukaryota; kingdom Metazoa; phylum Arthropoda; class Insecta; order Coleoptera; family Staphylinidae; genus Stenus; species Stenus bimaculatus. The sequence continues at coordinate 43,391,706 of OZ020182.1, forward strand.
GTATTCAGAGTGCATATTCAGGGAAGCCATTAGCGGGGACTCTAGGGGTATAGTTATAAATGGACAAACTTTAAATAACGTGCGATACGCAGACGATACCGCGATAATATCAACAAGCATCTAAGACCTCCAAAAAATGATGGTAGACATAAATACAGTAGCAAATCCTACCGGTTAAGAATGAATCTATTTAGAAAGAACAATGGCAATAAAAATATCCCAGACGTGTCAATAGAGAATTACTATAATCGAAAGATTATGAAGCTACCAATGCGTGGAAACATGAATAGATGATAATAACGATCAGACCACGGAAATTAATTAACGAATAGAGAGAGCAAGTAGTTCAACCTTCGTCAAAATGGAGAAACTGTTCGTAGACAGAAACCTCGACCAAGTCCTACGAATACGTATGGTGCGATGTTGTATGGAAGCATGAAAGATGAAGAAAAAGAACATAAAATAGATTGAGTCATTTGAAATGTGGATATATGGCCGCATACTCAATATACCCTAGAAGGACCTTGTAACTAATGAAGAAGTCTTAAGAGTGATTTCCCAAACGGTTTAGTTGTGCAGTCAGGTAGGCTAGTGCGAAAAACTTTTTTATATAATTTTTTTGTAGATGATTTCAAAGTAATTGCACTTTTTGGTGTATGAAAAAAATATTGAGAATTTACAAAAAAAAATATAATGACCTAAAAGTATCTTAAATTTGGACCATTCTAATTAATTCTGTAAACACTAGATTGTAGCTTAATAACTTTAGCTTATAACCCTGAAAAAATGGAAAATCTAACGCAGGAAACTTGAGATTTGAGTGCACAACTATTGCTCGAATTCATGATTTTTCATAATTTTTCCTCCCAAACTCGCATTCCCTCTAGGGATTCGCATTAATTAATATCACTGATTCGCTGATAATTTGCAAAGAAGCTTCAGAAAAGTGGGATGGATTTTCTCTTGCCTGTTATTATCTCCGACGAAAATTTATCGCGGGCGTCTATGAAGTTGCTCTTGAGAAGAATACATAAAGGAAAGGAACTGTTACTAACCATCCAGAAAATAAAACTCGAGTACTTGGGACATATAGCTTGTGGACCGAGATACTCAACTCACCAACCTCCCGGTTGAAACCCTCCGAGAATGGTACGGAAAAATATCAGCAGAAATATTTGCTTCGAAAATGAAAATAGAGGTGATGATTGGCTAACCTCCGGTAGGAGACGGCACCGAAAGAAGAAGAATTTTTAAAGAGTTATCGAATGCTCTTTTTAAATTCCAATAAGGTACCAGGACCCCTATTCTCTTTCTTGCGTGATAAAATATCGTATAGGATACGTGACGTATTTCTCTCATAGTTAGGAGATATTACATCCTGATTTTATATCTCCTAACAGTTTTCTCCTAGCAGTGATGGAAATTATATCTACTGGGTCAAAGCAGGGGATATATAGAAAAGCGATAGAAATAATGAATTATAACCTCAAATTGTGACAGATAAAAATACTCGTGGAAAAGTTTAAATTGTAAACTGGTGTTCAGTGTGTTTATAGTATAGTTAAAACTTAAAATAACGAAAATTTAAAAGTGGAAATTTCGATTCCGAACCACATTCTTGGTGATCGAATTATTGCAGATGAGTGTACCAAGAAAGGGTTAGGCCTAGGAAATACAGGGCAAGAAAATATGCTTTAGATTTTTCGAATAAATTAAATATTTTTGCAATTAACTCATATCTTGGTATCATAAAGGTACAGAAAAATAAACCTTGATTTACAGATAATTTTGAAGGACTACATCTCAGACGAAATAAAATTAAATACATCAGGGTCTCGATTTGCGTCGCTTGATAAATGTAGAGCCAAAACTCGATTTGCGTTGTTGTAATTCAATTTGCGTTGCATGTGGTAATTTATTTCTTTCTAGTAAATTTTATTTAAGAAGTAATTTGTCTTTTATAAAGTGTATTTAAGGAGAAAAGGATGTTCTTTTGTAAAATAAAATAGAAAAATAATTAGTATTTATTGGTCTTGTAGTATCTAAGATTCCTAATATATCTAATATTAATATAAAACTTAGGTGAAGTCAAGAACGTATCTTGTAAATTTACATGGACTCTTGTGGAAAATTATGATTCGATTTGCGTCGTACTTTTTTGCAAAGTATCCTCGACGTAATTATAGATCTTATGCTGTATGGTGTGTTGAAATAGTTATATAAATATAATTTTATTATTTTATCTACAATAGAATAAATTGTACACAAAGAAATTTAAGCGTTTCCTTTATTATTTTTTTTCTAATGTATTATTTTATTTTTTATAATTTATTTATTATTAAAGAACAAGTTACAGATAATAAAAATATACAGATTATCAGTTACCAATTTAAGTATTAATCACCGAGAAAGTAGGCTTATTGTTGGACAGATTGAATCTGGTATGAGAGTCCCACTGTAATAAAATATAATATATTTATTTTATTTCCATATCTTAGCTATGCTGTACATATGTACAATAGGTCTAAGGACCTAAAATAATCCAGTATTGGAATATAAATAGAAATTTCTATTAAAAACTAACAATAAGTAACATCAAGTGCATTGAAATTGTTATTTTATTTTTTTATATCTGTAAATATTTCAGATTTTAATTTAACTAACAATTATAACTTGTCTTTGTAGTAGCTTTATTTATGGTCAAATTTTTAGCTTTTTAAATTTCATTTTGTTCTTTTATTAACTAATTTTTCGAAATTGGTAAAATTGGTCATGCTTTTTATAAAATGGAAGTAATTTTCTATTCGTTGATTTATTTCATATGACTTGGCAACACTGCATGATAAAACTCGTCTCTCGGCTGCAATCGCCGCTGATCATATCTCTCGATTGGAGGAATTTGAACGATGTGATAAGTATTTCTGCTACGACAAATTATCACTTGCAAAGAGGTCGTAAAGGCTTCTTTACAACATGATCACTTTGATATGATTTTACGTTTTCAAATTATTAACTGAAAATGTAGCTCAAAAAAGCCAAAATCTCGTTTCGACCCATAATTGTGCTTTGAGCTTTAATATCATAATACTGGAAATTTTTAGAAACTTATATGTACGAAGTTTTAAATACTCACATTTATAGAAATATCATTTGAACGAAAACTTTAAGAGACTTGAATTTTTTCTACTTTCTTTACATAATATTTAAATTATTTAATGGAAAATACCAATAAAAAAACAATAAGAAGACCTAAAAAGTTGAAGAGGAAATATTTTCTCAACACTCATCTTGAAACAAAACAAAATCAGATTATTTTATTCCCAATATTACTTATCAGAGATGAGAAATTCCCTTCTAACTAATAAAATAGTATTAATTTTAAAGTAAATTTGAAACGCTACATACTTGATATCAGCAATTTTAAAAAAAATTTCGTTTGACTTTGACCGATTTGACTGCTCAAGCTCCAATTTTCAAAAAAACATTACACTTACGTTTTCGGCATAGCGCATAACATCAAATTTTAACCATTATTTTAAAAACAAATATGGCTGGAACACGATTTGTATGTCAGGAGAACTTGATATTTAAAATTTTCATTTGGCTATTACATAAAGAACCTTGAATTCGTCCCTCTACTTTAAGATGCGGAAATACAATCTACACCATTTCCAATTGTATTTCAGAAAAGAACAATTCGATTTCAGAACAGTTAATTGTATTTCAGAGAAGATCAATTCGATTTCAGAATAGTCAATTGTATTTCAGAAAGCATCAATTGTATTTTAGAATAATCATAATAATATCACGAGTGGTCAAATTTATGTCGAATATTTTTGACTGCCATTACCACCAATGCCATTTGGGGTTAAGTTTTAATTCCACGACTGCGTAGCAGAAGTGGAATTTTTAACCCCAAATGACATGAGTGGTAATGTATGAAAAATGTTCGACTTATAATTTGAACAAGAGTAAATATTTAAGGGACTATTTAACGAACATGATAGAACGAACGTAGGTGATAAAATCCTTTAGGGCTTCATTCAGTTTCATTAGGATACATAACCTAGCCTTTTAAACAGTTTGTATTTTCGGTATTTTCTTATAGTTGTTTATGTGTGCTAATCTTTAATCTATAAGAACTAAATACTAAATACATTACAAAACTAAGATAAGTATTTAAATTTTTTATTTTGGAAATGTAAAATTGCAATTATTGAAGGTGCAATTTTCCCAAACTGATGGTACTCTAGCAGCGACAGTGTCTAATCGACTGTTATTTGTATGAATAACCCTGTTGTCAACAGCCGAGCTGGAGCTGGTTTCAGTTTTTTCAATAATCGTTTGGTGATGTTCGGCATCTAATTGCAGATATGATTTTATTGAGTTTGCATTGCTGTGGCCTGTAATTTTCATAACCTGTTGCTCGCCAACACCATATTTGGCCAAATGGGAAACTGTTGACGATCTTATTGAATGATTTGTAATTTTTTTTCTTTAAGTATCCAAACCAGCCTTTTCTGCGGTCACTTTCAACCATTTGCTAATTTCATTTATTCCCATCGGTGTGTTTTTATACCAATTTCCTCTTTGCCATGTTGGATTTTGTGTTATGAACATTCGTTCAGTTTTTATATTGTTCCCCCTTCTTGACATAAATTCATCGTACAATCTAAAAAAATATATTAAATTAAACGGAACAAACATATTATTGATAATAAATTTTACCTAACAGGACAAGACCCGGGATTATTCACATTTTTTAGCTTGTTAGCACCTCCTTGTGCACTTTTAGAAAATACTGGGTTATATTCTATCCTGCTCGTTAAATGTCCACTATTGTCAGTTTCCTTTTTAAAGTAATGCGTTAAACACCTAGCACCCTCTCCTCCTCGCTAGTTCATAATAAGATATGAAGAAAAACTTTTTTTGTAGTCCTTCGGGAGTATTTTCATCACGTGTGTCGATCAGTTTACTAAATTCCGTTTCAGTCAACGCAATTGCACTGCTTGTTCTTTTTTCAGGAAGAGCATCCCTGGCATCTCTAGCTGGCTTGAATATTAAGTCGGTAAATGGATTCATACTAATATTCCACTTTTCAAAATAAAGTTCTTGTACTAATTTAGCTGTAATATTTCACATGTGCTTAACAACTTTCTTTGTAATCGCTACCATCTCTTTTTTTCATATTGGCAGCCCAACATTTTTAATATTAGTGATAATTCTTCCGGTGTTTGTTTTTCGTTTAGATTAAATTGTTTTTCCTCGCAAAATAAAGAAAATTGGTTCCATACCGAAGAATGGGATTTCTGTGTGATAAACGGTTTAACAGTTTCTATTTCTTTATCTATTTCGTGATTCAACTTTTGTCCAAATCTCTTCATTTCAGCCATGTTCAATTAGTTCACAAATACACAAAACAGAATTTCTTTGATAAAACTTTTGTTAAAACACTTTCAAAAGATGACCTGATTTTAAAATTAAATATAATAGTTACGTCTAGATGGCACTGTTTTTTAACTTTTCCTGCAAAATATGATAGATAGCTAACTTCACACTTATTGAAATTTGACATTTGACATAAACGTCATGAAATAAGCGCTGATATTTTTGACGTTTCATTTGTCACAAAAAATAATTATTCATTCGTTTTTATTGGCTGAAATTCAAAAAAATGGACCATTCTTAAATAGTCAATTCAATTTCAGAAAATATTAATTGTATTTCAGAATAATCATATGTAATATCACGAGTGGTCAAATTTAAGTCGAATATTTTTCACTGTCATTACCACGAATGTCATTTGGGGTTAAGTTGTAATTTTTAACCCCAAATGACATGAGTGGTAATATATGAAAAATATTCGACTTATAATTTGAACAAGAGTGCATATTTAAGAGACTATTTAACGAACATTTTTCACTTTCTTATGCAAAATTAGACAGCCAACTTCAAACTTATTGAAGTTTCACATAAACGTCATGAAATAATAGCTGATATTTTTGACGTTTTACTTGTCACAAAAAATAATCACTTGTGAGTTGAATAGTCACCACGAATGACATTTGGAGTTAAGGCGATAGTCGGCAAATGCGAGCGCTTGATTTTGAAATTCGCTTGATATTTGGGGTTTTGCTCATAATTTTTTTTCTATTGAAGCTTTTTTAAAATTTCTTTTTTTGGTACACAGAAGAGTCTTGCGGCTACCAATTTCTTCTGGTTTTGTTTTTGTAAGTCACACCAAATACTCATACGGCAGCAGTAAAATTGGAACTTTTAAAAAAACCTGGTCCTAGAAAATACCATTTTTCTTTAACAAGGGACCTTCAAATTGAGATTTGTAAAATTTTCTCTTATCTAAATACACAACTTCATAAAAATGTTATTCTGTTTTTCCGATTATATCGAGTATAAGGTTTAAAACAGCAAGCAAAATTTGCTCATTTTTAGGTCAGATTTGATTGTCTATAAATCTAAAAATTCAATAAAAAATACAAAAACAAAATAATAGACATGTTATGCCAAGTATTAATGAACTACTACTACAAAAAAAACAGAATTTCATTTACTGGTTTGTCTAAAAAATGGTATTCCGTAGAGTCACATTTTACGCTCACAAAATTTCGCCGACTATCGTCTTAAGTTTTAATTGCACGACTGCGTAGCAGGAGTGGAATTTTTAACCCCAAATGACATGAGTGAAAAATAATGTATGAAAAATATTCGACTTATAATTTGAACAAGAGCGCATATTTTAGGGACTATTTAAGGAACATTTTTCACTTTTTTGTGCAAAATTTGACAGCCAACTTCAAACTTATTGAAATTTGACATTAACGTCACAAAATAATCGCTGATATTTTTGACGTTTTACTTGTCACAAAAAATAATCACTTGAAGTTTAATAGTCAATTCAATTTCAGAAAATATCAATTGTATTTCAGAAAAATCAATTTAATTTCATAAAGGACCAATTATAAAAAAATAAGTTTTTGAGTTTTTGGCGGTGATTGTGTACATGAACCACAATAGCACACATTTAATCAAAAATGTGCTTTCGAAATTTGACATTAGGCCAGTAATAATTTTACTGAAATAGAACTGATGTTTTCTGAAATAGAATTGATCTTTTCTGAATTACAATTGATGATATCTGAAATTGAATTACCTATCTGAAATACAACTGATACCTTCTCAAATTAAATTGATTATTCTGAAATATAATTGATTCTTTCTGAAATACAATTGACTATTCTAAAATACAATTTGAAAAGGTGTAGTTCAGGTATAATTTTAAGTGCTAGTTTATTAAATAAAAGGTCTTGTTGTTTTCTCTGAAGATGCAACCTGCGAGTTGCGAAATGCATTAGAAGATTTTAATAAATTTGTAACATTCATCAACGGTTGGTTTTAATAAAACTTTTTACCCGTCTACAACGATGGAAAACCAAACTTTTGGAGATTTTTACACTTCTATAAAACTTACAGTTTATTTAAAAATATTTAAAAAAATACTGTTTTCGCAAGTTTTTGTAATATGATTAATTCTTTCGATTAAGTTTGTTCCAAGATGTAATTGTTTAAAATAAAGTCTAAGCAAAGACCAGAGTTGAAGTCCTTCCTTAAAATATATTATCCCTAAGATCCGAAAGTTTTAGCAGACTAAAACACTTGTTTGTAGGAGTATACTTGTTAAAAGTTTGTTTTCCTAATTTTTATTTTGTGTAAAAGCAAAACCTGCTTGGTTTGTTCACTGTGACCTCCTTAAATAAAACATGGTGGTGGCTTTGTGGTGGAATAAGACTGAGCTTGTTGGGTCCCTCCCGTACAAACCGGATGAATATAAAATGCTTATGTATCCATGGTGGGTTTAAAGTGCTTCGTTTATATGGTGGCTTTGGGGAAGAAACGTCCAAGGACTTCTTTATATTCTGCACTTTATGCTATGCCCGTTGAGATATTTCGAATAGATAGGTTCAATATTAGGGCATCCCGCACGAATGACCCCCCTCTCCTGCGTGACAACAATTTTTCAAGTTTAAGAGTATCGTTGAAAACTATTGATCTGTATTGAAACTTTGACGAGGTTTACTCTTGAGAAGTTGCACTTTTACAGGAGCGAATTTAATGCCTTGGAATCAATTTATCGTTCCTGGAAAGTTTTTATTCAAAAATAAATCTTTTTATATACCTAAAGTTAATCCAGAAATGTCTAATTTAAGATAATTTATGTGTAGAGTTCTTTAATTTGTTTGATTAATGCTGTTTTGGAAGAGGGACGTAATTAAATAAAATGCTACATGCACAAGGTACCTACTGCTACAGCAGCCTTTGTATTTCGCAGGCTTATTTACACGGAGAGGTGGTTTGATCTGTCCGTTAACGAAAAGCGTGTAGCTTTTCCCTTTAAAACTCGCTTGGTTTAGCACCCTCTGATCCGCTTATTAGGACGATGATTAAGGTCCTCCTGCATTTGATAGCAGCCGTTTTCCATTAGAAAATTAGTTAATTATCCTCAAGAGCCATTATTTCGGACTACACGAAATTAGACAATCCCAAAGCTTCTTAAAGGATTCCGAGCTTCGTGCGCTCTTTGCACCGACGTAAATTATTTAAATGTAAGGCGTCGGTTTGTGCATTTAACGTTAATCTCGGACTTTAGTTAGGCTTTATTCTTACCCCGGAAGTGATAACGCACAGACTTAACCGAGATTTTTTTATTTAATTTTTGATTGCATTGCTAAAAGAAAGGATCGGGTAATTTTGGTAAAAATTTATCACGTTTCATATGCGATAAATGGACACATTTGAACGAGTAAATTACGAAATTGTCATTCGTGGTGTGTTTAGAGAAATAGCGTTAATTTAGGACTTCAATGCCATCCGGACGTCCCGCAACAGATCAAATTCACATAATTTATGATACATTGTTTCTGGTCAGGCTTTGTTAAATACAAATTTTATCGCTACACGCAATATTTGTTATTGTGACGGGCGTAAAAATCTTTTAATTGCATTTATTGGGTTCGCCGGTGTTCCCTTTATAAACACAATATTAAATTATTCAAATTATTTGTGCTTTGTTGCATGCAAACAATCCCCCTAGGTTTCGTGATTGGTTCATTTTGTATTTAATTATTTGCTTTTTAGTTTTACATTTTTGTTGATAATAATGATTCGTTTATATTTCAATGAATAAAATATAAATCTGTATGACAGGTTGAGCCACGATTTGAAGCTTGAAAATAAATAAATAATTAAATTTGTTTCGGATATTATTCACAGTCTTCTACAAAATAAAAAATAAAAAGATAGATCTGAAATAAAATTATATAATTTTTTTGCTCTGAAAATAAATTTGTAACAAGATTTACTTAAGTAATACATTATATTTTCATTTGAATATTTAAAGACAAAAAGATATAATTGTAAATAATATGAAAGAATAATTCCTTTGATTTGCATTTTTAGTAGCAAGGTTTAGCAAAGCAGCAATTACAGAAGCTTGCTGACTGAATCACTCTGAGTGATGGACGCTGCGTTGCTATTATTAGCACTTATCACCAATCACCATCATATATACTGCTTACAGTTCAGGCTTTAGGGGAAATTCATAGGAATGTTTTGGTGGAATCTAGATATTTAGTACCTTCATGTTTTTTTGGGTCGCTGAATACAAATCTGAGGTTTGCCAACAAAAATCTTCCCGGGAAATATGTTTTTTCACAAAAATGTGTAAAAAACCGAACCTTTTTCTGTTATTTAAAATAACTCCAATACTATAAATTTCATGTATAGGTAAAACTCGTTTTACGCCGGGGTTCCGTTCCGAGAGACACCGGCGTAAAATGAACACACATTTTTCGTGCTTTTTTCGCACAATGTTTGGGTTCTGAATCACTATTTTTGCCCATAATGAAACTACAAATTGAATATCCTTTTAGTTTTATAATAAAATAAAAAATATAATCATTTCTTTTTATTTTTCTTAAAAACAAAACGAAAAGTCCCGGGACAGCGCTGTATTTTAACTACCCCGCTTTTTTAAATTGCAACCCCTATCGAGTTTTAATTTATTTTAAAGAGAATGAATAAAAATTCATTCTGCAAATGTAAGAAAATCTAGTTACCATTGATATTTTGGAAAGAAAAATCATTAAATATTGTGTAAAAAAGGCTTTTCCAGGGTAGGAGGTGCTATAAGGAATGACAACGTAAATAATTATTAATTGGCATAGACTAGTACCCCCATTAGAAATAATTTGGCTCTATCCGGAAATCATTACAATAAATTAATGAAATTAAGTACCAAATTTTCTTACATTTTTATTTTGTTTGTTCATTACACAACTTTCAAAATATCTAATATTTGTTTTCTAAATTTTATATCAAATGCTCAAATTTTCGGCCATTTTGCACGTTTTGGAGCATATCTCTATTAATTTGGTTGATCTCGTCTCGGATCCGATTTTTTAATACATTTAATGTTTCAGGCTTTGTTGTGTATACTCGATTTTTCAAAAAACCCCAAAAGAAAAAATCAAGAGGGGTTAAATTAGATGATCTTGGAGCTGGATACCTTTCGATTTCGACCCTCCTGCCGATCCACCTATTTGGAAAAGTTACATACAAAATTCCGTACTTCAAGTCTAAAATGCGGGGGTGCATCATCCTGTTGAAACCAAATCGTATTAAATAGATCACCAGGATATAAAACACGAAGAGCTGGAATTATACGGTTGTTTAATAATTGGAGGAACCCTTGTGAATCCAAGTTTCCTTGAATCACAAAAGGTCCAATTATGTTCAATCCAATAACACCAGCCTATACATTTAGTTTCTGAGGACGTTGAGTGTGATGCTCCTGCATCCATCTTGGATTTTCATCACTCCAATATCGAAAATTATGTCGATTAACTTGACCATTTAGATAAAAAGTAGCTTCGTCCGAAAAAACTACGCATTGAAGAAAATTTGGGTCCCTGTCCAGTTTTGCTTGCATTTGCTCACAGAATTCTTGCCTTGTATCATAATCATGCTCTGACAATTTTTGTACTAAATGGCACTTACACGGAGTATATTGACTTGTTTTCAAAATTCTACGGACGGAACTTTCACTAACGTCATGGAATTGAACTGCCTTTGTTAAAGTGGTGTGGAGATCCTCAATAAAGGATAAAAGTACTTCTTCCGAATTTTCTTCACTAGTTGCCGACTTCGGTCTACTACTTCTTGGTCTGCCTTCTTCTTCAAACCTTCTTAAAGTTCTTTCAACAGTTGACTATGACATTTTTAACTAATGACTTAAAATTCAGTAAATATTTACTCAAAAAAAATTATTATCTAATAACTACATTAATAAAAAATTCTAAGTATGCACTTTGATGGAATTTATTTGTCAATAGTTTTGTGTAAAGTGTGGAACATAATGATTTTTTTCTAGTTACCTTTGCAAAATTTCAATGCTAACTAGATGAAAATAATTTTATTCTACACTGTTTTGATAACTTTAATCTTTAATAACTTTTTAACAAGTCGACATAATGGAATCTGGTTTTCAGGAATGTGTTTATTTTTTCATTCCCTATAAAATGATTTAAGACTCAATATGGGTTGCAATTTAAAAAAAGTTCGTTAGTTCTCCGCACGTCACCCCCCCCCCCCCCCCCAAAAAAATATGGGGATGTTCTAAACCATCTCAGAATGTAGTTTTTATGATACTTTATAAGTATGCACATTTTTGAAAAAATATATTCATGCAATCGAAAAATACAGCGCTGTCCCGGGACTTTTGGCGGACCTTGTATGGTCGGCTTCAGTAGCTACTGGCCCAGTATTTGTTGGAGTCCTGGTAGTCTGCAAATTGGCCTCCTCGGTTACTTTCTTACTGCTTTTTCACTGTTAGTCCTTTGATATTTATTTAGTTTGTATCCAACTGAGTTCAGAGCGATGTCGCTGTGTTTGCTTTGTGATATTCCTATAGACGAAGAAACACCGATTCCCAATGTTAAAGGTCAGTGTATTGCATCGATTATCGAGCCTAGCTACAAGTACAAATAAGAAGGATGGAAAGGGGATTTTCCTAAGGGGGGAAACTTCATTGAATGTGCATAAAAGATGTAGAAAATCATACGTGAATGAACGTATGACAAATGCTTACTTGAAGAAGGTTCAGCAACAAGGTGCTTCCTCATCTCAATTTTTAAGGTCATCAGTCCCTGAGTTAAAGTTTCAATGTCATTGTTTTCTGTGTGGACTGTGCGACAGAAAAGGGTGAAAACTCAGCAAGAATCCTCGGAACCACGACAAGTGTTTTAAAGATCTTTATGGACGGCCAAAGGTCCCAGAATGAAGAGATGTGATTCATTTGCCGATGAAATCAATAGAGCAATTCAAAACATTTTCGATTAGCTTGAAAATAGCGATCACGAGTGCCTGTTTTCCAAGGAAGAGCTGATGAAGCAGCTTACAGGATTTTAATCTTGAGGTAAAATCGAAGGCTCATCTAATTGAAAAATATGGAGACGGTATACTGCTCACAAGCAATAATAACAAAAAAATGTGTTTCAAGAACGTAGGTAAAAATATATTGACTGACGTATAGTAACAGCAAACATGTAAATCTGAAAGAAAAGAGGGGCTTCGAATGGTGAAGCAGCAGCACAAATTATGTGCGAAGATATTAGATCAAAAGTGTATGACACCAACAGGTTCCTAGAAGAAAGTGAAGCTGCCGTACCAGGAAATTCTGATAGAAAAAAGGTGAATACTCAAAAATTAAATGCAACGCACTTTCTCGCCGCTGCTGTGAGGCTATTGAATAGAATTAATCGTATTAATTTGCAGGCCACCGTAATGCATTTAATGTACGTTTTGGAGACCTAAAGTAGGGAATAGGGGATGAATCGTTTTTACAAGTAACGCACAATAGCAGCAAAATTGTTGATTGGACAAAAAATCATAAGAATTTGTTTAATTTTCAAATCCAGCTTTTTGTGTAATCCTCAATTGTATTTTTATATTAATTTTATCCTCTTCAATATCGTGGTCAAGATTTGAATACTTTTCGTATTACATCGACGTTCAGGGACGGAATTCGTGTTTTTGAGAGTTTTTTGCTTTTAACGCCAATTTTCGAGTTGCTTTCACGGCTGAAGGAACATGAAATGTGGGAAATTTTATCCTGTTTAATTTCATATAGGTTCATCTTTTATGTAAGATTTCTATAGCATAGAACCAGGCAGCAAATAGGAATTCCAACCTAACTGACATTGAATCAAATAAGCGATGCCCAATGCTGAATTTTTCTACCCAAGCTGAAGAGTTGTATTAGTAGTAGTCTCCACTACAACCTTCCAGCATTGGTAAAAAATTTAGCCTCGATGATTTGATTCAATCTTAGTTAGGTTGGCCGATACTATAGTTTTGGATTCCAGTTTTTTACACATTTTTTGCGAGAAAAACTTATTTCCCCGGTAAGTTTATTGTTGGCAACCCTCAGATTTATGTTCAGCGACCCAAAAAACAATGGTACCAAATATCAAAACTCTACCAAATCTTTCCTCTGATGCGTCTTTTTGAGTCTTAAATTATTTCTTGAGTCCTTTTCGCAAGGTGAAAGATGAAGAGGACTGCATTGCTGCTTGCTACACTCTGGACCCTGGATCTGCCTGGATCTGGATGAGGTGTAGCTTATAAAGCACCATAGGCACCATCCCACTTAGTAATTTATAGGAGAGACATCTATTAGCATGTATGTCACATGTCACTTTAAGACTGATGCCAAAAATTACCTACTGCTTTACTTGATTTCCCTATGACTTGACTCGTCCAGTTTTAGCAAGCAAAGTTAGCAATAGATGTCTCTCCTTTAAATTACTAGGTGAAATGGTGTCGGTGGTGCTTTATAAGCTACGCGTCATCCAGGGTGTAGCAAGCAGCAATGCAATCCTCTTCATTGCACCTTACAAAGAGGACCAACGTAAGCAGTATGTGATGCTGATGAGTGCTAATAAGTACGAAACGCAACATCCATCACTTTGCAAGCTTATGTCATTGCTACTTTGCTACACCTTGTCACTAAAACGAATTATCCCTGTATTTGATTATTTTAATTCGATCACCAATTAAGATTCGAAAAACCTGCTTTTACTTTCCGTTCTTTAACTTTAACAATTATTATTTTAATCTTAGACTTGCATCATTGATTGTAAACTTTATTTGATATAATTATAAACCTAAAAAATTTAGAAATTTGTATAATTTAATTTAAAATTAATAAATTTAATTTTATTATTAGTTTCCTTTTATAATTTGTATAAAGTATTTCGCAATTTATTTTTTAGCAGAATTTAGCTCACATTGATTCTGCCAATATTCCTTTATAACGTATTTCCCTTTGAACAATTTATTCATGTTCATTAGATACAGCGCCAAAATTTTCTGGGAAAAATTTAAATGGTTGTATGAGAAATTAATTTCTAAAAACGCATCCCTTTGAAAAATAAACTCTGGTTTCTAACGAATGAACTAAAGTTTTTCATAATATACCAAAGTCCCAGTTTATTTAAAAAAATACAGGGTGTCCCAGACCACCATTACTATCTCTTTAGTTTGAAATCCCTTTGATGAGAATAAGATTTTTATTACCAAAGTGAACCTAAAAAATCTTTTGGTGTAATTCGTAATTTCCAAAACCAACCGGAAGTAGACTGCGCACCTGATTTGATGCTAAAGATAAATATAGTATTTTGATGGATGTTCGAGTATTTCCAAATTAAAAAACCATGTATCATGAATAAACTAAGAAATTTCAAAAGGTATTTGGCTGAATATTTATTTGGGATACGAAATGCATTTTCCTTGTATAAACAATATAATAAAACTGGATCTAAACTCTAAAGCCTCTAAACATAATAAATCCCTTTCTGATGTTATAATTACAATGTATTTTAGAAATTGCAAATTACCATAAAACATATATGTGTAGTCATTTTGGTGGAAGTTTAGTTACAACTTTAACCTCGATAAACTTAAAATAAACGTTCATAATTAGGAGATACGTACACTTTAACATAAACTAATTATTAGAATAATAATTCTAGTTAATAAACTAAATGAAATAGTTTAAATAACTTTCATGGTGCAGAATTGTTATATTAATTTTTAAATTTATTTTACAGTAAGTAGTTAGATAATGATTGGGGGGAACTAGTGTAGAAGTAACTTATTACAAATTATTAGCTTAATTGGATCATTGATAATAATTGTAAACCCAAACAAACTTTAGGAATAGTGCTGATGAGAGGAATCATTAAATTACGAAATTTTAAAAAGATTTATGTTAAAGTCTTCTGACGTGGAATTGCGATGAGTCGCTTCACTGAAATCTTCAGTCCATCTACTTTTTCATTTTTTAAATGATTGCTTTTCTCTCTGGTAACTTATTATTCAACTCATAATAATTAAAAATTTCCTATGTAGGTATTTTGAATACTGCAATCAATCCAAATTAAGATTATTAAAATTTTTAAGAGAAGAAATAAAATAATATAAATTTATAATTGCTGCACTAAAAATTCTTCTGATTCTGTAAAATTAAGAAAAAATATTAATTAGATAAAATAAAAAGTAAATACAATTTCTGTTATTCACCTTGAAGATAAAAGTTTATTTTATCAATAATGGTTCTTTTTCTCATTGTTTGGGATCTCGTTTAAGGAGTACATCTGCTAATTAATGGGGAACAATTGACTTTTATAAAAAATATTTTTAATAATTTGTTATTTAACTAATTTAAATTCTTTTTGAATTCTTTCATCTTGATGTTCATCCCAATATAAAGGGATTTTTTTGCCAATCACTTTTTATTAACAAAACCCTGAAAATATCAAAATTAAGTTACACAATTTTGAGTCCCTTTCGCATCCACGTTGTCCTTAAATGTATAAATAACAAAGGTTGAAAGCTTGAAAACGACGCATAAGTCACTTTATTGTGTAAATAAAAAATAAAGCACGCACGTTTTAGATATTCCGCTGTGAAAATTTGCTCGCCCTTGACGCCTAAAAAAGTTGTTTCTCCGTAGAGACAAATAAAATTCTTTCCTTTGAAGTCTCTTTGGACTAAAAGCCTCACGCAAAAAACTTTCTCCAAGAGAGAACTTATCTAAAAGCTTCGATGCACATATAGGGTGGACAAGATTTACGTACCCAAACATAATAAAATTATCTAATGTGATGAAATATAGCTCGTAATTTGTTTTCGAAATAAAGTTTATGTGATGTATGCAATGAGCTCTTGGAAACCCTTAATGTCTTCCTCTCGCTGAATTAGTGATAAATTGATTTATAATTAACGACTAATTAATACACATGTTGCCTTCAAAGTAGTTATTGACTTAGAGGAAATTCCAAGGGTGCTTAAAAGGTATGATTGATTAATAAATTAACATACAACATTTAGGATGAAAAATCAAATATAAAATAATTTATAGTAGCGACACTTTGAACTCTCATTAAAAATCATAAAAGAAGAAGTAATTATCGGTTTTAAATTTTTGAGCACAAATGTAAATATGTCGACAGGTATTTTTAATGATAATTTAAAAGGTCTATCTAAAACCTTCAATACCACTTAAGTACCAGTTATTGATTGAAAGGAAAATCGCGAAAACCAAAGTGAATAGAAGTTACATTATATTTATTTAAGAATTCCTTTTCCTGCCTTCTTTTATTTATTTTTATTTCGCAACCAAAGTTTTTCTTTTGCCCTTTGAATATGATAAATATACGTATCATAAGTCAAAAAATATGTAGGGAGTTTTGAATTCAAAGCGTTTATTACTATATGTCCGATGTTACGAAAAATTATGCAAAATGGGTCAATGTAGAGGAAGTAATGTGAGAACCCCAGTAAAAATTCAGGCAAATTTATGTGAAAATTGTTTGCATTGTTGTTTTGTAAACGATGTCGTTTTGTAAATGTGACCCTATATTTTTTATAATTATTTAATGAATATTTATTTATTTGTTATGTACAATAAAATGTTAATGCAAAATAAAAATAGTGTATTTAAAAAAATAGTTTTTAAAACTCGCTTAATAAAAATTTCATCCTGATACGTTTTCGTATCGAACACTAATTTGTTTTATTCAGATTTTTTTTTACAACTTATATGAACACTTAAAATTGTCAGATGAAAATTTTCTGAATGATTCATTAGCTTCTAGGGTAAAGTATTCCGCGACATTAAATATTCACGATTTCGGCTCCATGTAGAGGGCGCTGTTTTGACATGTACAGTTGTTCCAAGTGATTAAGGAATTTACCCAATTTATTAATAATTTACATAAAACCCAATTATTTAACGAGTTTAGATCGCAAAACTAATAAAACATGTAATATTCGCTTTTTTATCTGTGCGAATGTATAATTTAAACGTAATTTTTCATTTTGACGTTACTTCACATCGCGGATTCAAAAAAATGCACCAGTGGCATACGAGAGGACGTCTGGAATTCTAAAATCAAGAATCCCCTCCAAAAGAAAATAAACGTTTTGTCAGATTTGTATACCTCTTATCAAACTGAAGTTATTTGGAGCGGATCGTTTTCAAATGATCACCCTGTATATTAATTTCTCCCCAATAAACCATTTTTTAAAAAAATTTTATCCAGAAATTTTCGATTAAAAAAAATAAATTCTCAATGTAATTAAGCTTCTTCAAAATTGAAGAAACTTAGAGATTACCGTTATATTTTTTTATTTTTTCCTTATTTTTATAATCCTATTATTTCCTTCACCTGCTTCGTAATACTGATGAGAAATTGCTTTTTGTTTGTGGTTTAAAAACAAAAATGTAGAAAATTATTAAAGTTTCATTCAAGTCTTTATTCTGTATTTTGTGATAAAATGTATTTTTTGGCGAAAATCTAGATAAATAATGTCAAAACTCAGTGCCATGTTTTGGACACAAATTGTACAATGAACAAAAAAAATAGTACGCCTTCAGAACATACAGGGTGTTCCGTTCGTGGTTCACCAAACGTCGGGGTTAGAAACTAGAGCAAATTTATTCAAAAATAAAAAAAGTGGCGGTTTCTCTTTTTTCGTTTTAGAGCTAGAGTGTTTTGAATTTTACATCACCGAATTTGGTCAAAAATCACAAAAACATTAATAACATTTTAACCAAAATGCGTGGGGATGTAAAAAATATTATCAATAATTGATGATGACAGTAATACAAAAGTAACTGTTTAAAAAAAATCGCAAAGGAAAAAAATGTAAAAAACAATATTTTTTTTCAGTTTTTGATATGTTTTTTCCAAAATAAGACCCATAAAGCTTGAGTTTCTTAAGTTTTGTCAAAGTTCTTCATATTCTTAACAAATCAAGAAAAAATTGAAATCGTAGCTCTATCCTTTACTTACTATAGCCTTCTGAAGTTACTCGTACAAGAAGCATTCTGAGGTTAGTGAGGTTAGTCTAATAACATCGGAGGGTGGACAGACGTGAAATTGTTATTGGAATTCCATCAGAAGTCACTTACAGCCTTTTGACAAACCGTACAGCCTATTTAACAAACAATGCTCAGTACTACTTTTTGTAGAAGTAACTTCAGAAGGCATTAATAAGTAAAGAAAAAGAGCTACCGGTATGAAAATTTTACCTGGTTTGTTAAGAATATGAACAAGTTTCGAAAAATTGAAAAAAGAATGAGTAACCATAATGTGTGTTATCTTAGAAAAAAATTTCAAAAACTAAAAAAAAATATGTATTTACTTTTATTTTTTTTTACTTTGCGATTTTTTTTCAACATTTTAACAACTACTTTTGAATTAGTATTGTCAGCAATTGAAAAAGTATAGTTTTAGCTTGCTAATGATTTATTTTTGAAATCCCTACGTACTATAATTAAAATCTAATTAGCAATTTTGTGATTTTTGACAAAAATCGGTAACCTAAAATTCAAAACGATATAGCTCCTAAACTAATAAAGATAGATCTCGATTAAATTTACTCTAGTATTCAACGTTTGGTGAACCACGAACGGAACACCCTGTATTGGCAAGGTCTCTAATATTTTGTTCTGGATTAAAGACGCAAGTCCTGTTCAATTTCCAAATGTTTGACAAAAAAGTCAAGCGGGATACAGATCTATTGCGAACTATCCAACTTTCAGGATATTCCTCATCTAATGCAAAATGAGGTGAAGCACCATTTAACCGAACCCACTTAAGTATTTCTAATTCCAACTGAAGGAAGATAATCAAGACGATTTTCACGTATCTTAAATTTTCTTTGACGTAAAATTGACTATTATTGGTTCAAAAATCCATTTCCGGAAAAAATAGCTTCGTCGGTCCGGGAAGGAAAAGTACCATCTACTGCTATATGATCCTGGAACCAATTTATCCTAAGTGGGATGTCATTGGTTGAGAGGGCTTGAACTTTAGCGAAGTAAAATCCATGGAAGCCTTCACTTGTAATGAAACTATTAGCGGTATTTTTTGATACTCCCAATTTGTTGTAAATACTTGTTGCGGTGCTTCTGGGATCTGATTCCCATACATTCAAGATTTGTTCCTGCATGCTGAGAGTCAACATATGTCGTGAACGACCATGCCTGCTGTTAATATTCCAGTTTCTCCACTTTTATTGGTAAAACCTTCGAATAAAATTAGAAGTTGGGTGTCTTCAGCATATCTCTGTATTCCTGATTATTGTAGTTGTAGCAATCTGACATTACGGAACTTATTCACTTTTAAAGACAAGTAAAATAGACGATAATCTTTATTTTAAATATTATCGCTTGTTCAACAAATAATTATTAATTAAAAACAAGCTGCGATAGGGTATACATTTTTAGCTACATTGTCCTACTTTTTGAACATTAAAATTTTTCCAACGGCTATCGCTAGATTAACGACAATTTAGAGAATACGGGGCTTAAACAGTAAGAAACAAATGAAACTCAAAACAACAAAAATAATTAAAATCAACAAACTCAGAAACGTTAAAAAATTGAGAAAACTTTGTTAGATTTGGGTATCTATTGTTTAATAAATTTGTTTTTAAACACTGTTGTCTTCATTTTTTACATTTATTAATGTTTTTTCCACTTTTAAGACTGAAATGTAAAGTCAACTGACTGATAAATGGATGCTATCTTCATCAACCAAAAAAAGGTCTAAATACCGATCAAGAACAAGAAATTAAAATTTGACCCAACAACGCGTGTTTATACAAAGAGAGTGTATCCTAGGTAGTGTAGTGATAATCACACCAAACATGCGATTTGGTGGTTCCAGGGTCGAATCCTAGCCAAGGACAATTTTTCATTAATTCCTTGCTTGATTATTAAGCTAGAACTCTTTATATTTAAGGAGTTACCTTTTCAACTTTAACTCATCATTCTTTTGAAAGAATAACCAAAATTAGTATTTTTCTAAGAAATCCTAGCAGGTCCCCAACAACTCAGTAAAGAGCTCTACCGCAATTTACGGCACACTTTTTTTAGATAGTACATGTCATTGTGAACAAAAACTTTCCTATAAACTAATATTGTTGATGATTTTGTGGAATATCCGGTATAAATCTAATTATATTGAGACACCGTGTATAATAGTGAAATATATAAAAAAATAAGGTAAAGGAAATATGCCCAAATTTTTCCAAAATTGTATTTATAATTTTTTGAAAACAACTATTTAACTTTTTAATTCAATTAAAAACTCCAAAATCTTTGATGATCGTGTCCTTACTTTTAAATTCTGCATTAAAAAATTTAGAAAATCTATTAAATTCCTAAATATGGAGGCCTTAAACGTTTTGTAAGTAGCTTAATTAGTTTTTGAAAATAGATTTATTTTGGAAAGTGTTTCAGTGTCCGGTTTTGGAAATTATTATATTTCCTTCTTCAGAGCTTCAGAGAGGTACAGTCTAACAAATTCAACTTCAAAATCAATAAATTTTTAAGAAATAAGCTAATCTTAAAATTTACGCTTAAAAATTGTTACTTTTAAAAAATTTAACCCTTTAAATTTTTGAGACCAAAGATTTTTATTGAATTAATCTTCTTATTATAAACTTCTATATATTGTGTTTTTGATAAGAAAATCTATTTTTTTATTTAGAATTGCTTCAAATATAGACAATATTTTCGTTACTTATTTTTGGTGTAGTATTCTGTAATAAAAAAAATCAAGACAGTTTATATGAATTGAGTCGTAGATGCCAGAGCGCATCAAAATTGATTGATTAAGTAGGATTTCGTAGTTCTGCTTGTTGTCTCCAACCGACACTTTAGCCTGAAAGTAGCGACTGCGATGAAAATTTTGCTGGACGCCTTTAAAGACGTGTTTAAGGTTATACACCTAAATTTTTCATTACGGTAGCTGATTACAGGCTTTTGTGTTTAAAAATAATCGAAAATCTTAACCGTTGTATATTCAATAATTCTGTAAAAATTTATTATTTGTTCTGTTTCTTAAATTTTGTAAAAATCTCTTTGATTTATTTAATTAAAATGTACCTTTTTTAACTCTGAAGAAGAAAATAATTAACCGGTAAGTGGTTGAGAAACCAAAAATTTCTTTTATTTAATCCTCTACCAGATCACCTTTTCACTTAGCTACTTAAATACCAAGGGTGTAAAGTTGTGGATTTAAGCGTTAGTGTGAACAACGTCTCGGCCAACAATCACGCCAGAACTTAAATTAAATTTACACCTACAAGATTTTTTGTATAGTTAATTTCAAACAAAAGTAGGACACAAAAGGGTCGACTGCCACTTCAAACAAAAGTTGGACATATTAGAGTTGATTGCTGGCTGAGCTCATGCTACTCATCGAATGCAATTTCATGGACAGTCCGTTTCATCGACACGACCGTTTCATCGACATATAGACGTTTCATTGACATCGCCAATTTATCGATAGGGGCGTTTTATCGACATTACCGTTTCATCGACAACCATTTTCTTTGACGAGGACGTTTCATTGACAACCGTTTCATCGACACTACCTTTTCATCGACATAGAATTTCATCGACATTACCATTTCTTCTACAATGTCGTATTATCGGCTACAGCTTCATCGTCACTACCTTTTTATCGCACAAAATCATTTTTACTGGTGTAAAATATATTAAAAGGTAGTGTCGATAAGACTTGTCAATGAAACGACATTGTAGAGGAATGTCGCAGAAATTGTTTTTCGATGAAAAGGTAGAGTCAATGAAACGGCTGTCGATGAAACGTTTGTGTCGATGAAACGTCCTTGCCGAAAAAAAGATTTGACGATGAAAAGGTAGTGTCGATGAAATGGTTGTCGATGAAAAGGTAATGTAGATGAAACGATTGTGTCGTTGTAAAGGTCATGTCGATGAAACCGTTGTCGATGATAAAGCACTGTCGACTGTCGATGAAATGAACTGTTGATGAAGTGGTAGCACTCTACAATAGTAGTGCACAAAATACTTGACTCCTGTTTTAGATCAGTCTGCACCGCGTACGTTGGCAAGTTTTTCTTCGTATTTACACGTGATTCTACTGTGTCCTACTTCCGTCTGGGACGATATGTACTTTCTATGAACAAACTTGTCATAATTACCAAATCCCATGTACTGAAGAGCTAGTTTTCCATTTATAGTACATCCTGTAGATTATAAACTTTTCGTTTATGAGTAATGGACAAGAGTTTACAAAAGAAGCACGTAAGCTCTTTGAAACAATATGCCCACATATTTTTAATTAAAATAAATTATTCTAAAACTATTTGAGCATATAGCACTTGTTACTTCAATATACAATTAGAAAACTATTATATTATATACGCTTGACAGGCTTTAACAAGTAATTTTTATGTTCCTTGACTCTATGGTCATATTCGTTCAATTCCGAAGTAAATCGGTTATAATCAGGTATACTTTGCATTGACGAAGGATTAGAAAAGCGGAGTAGAAATGCATTTTAGGCAACCCAATATACACTGACATTGCATTGTGTATTGCATGTAAATTAAATATCAAACTTTAAAATCGCTTTTTATATTACTATATTATAACTTTCGACGTTTGAAGAAAAATATCATGTTTTATTCGAAGTAAAACAACTTTTTGTGGCTCGGATTTATTCGCGGGCTCGCAAAGGTTGTCCCGCAAACCTACATGCTCGCCACAAAAACTTCTTTTACTCCTAATAAAACAATATACTATTATCATTAAAAAATGTTAATCATGTTATTCAGAGATTTTTTTATTGCGGCTTTATATTTTTTATTACAAGAAAAACAACAATGCAATAACCGGAATTATTGGAGTTTTTTAAACTTTTGTTCAAACATTTATGCCGCCACCACAACGACTCATGTTTGAATAATTAAGCTAAAACTTTTTATCGAGGAAAAAATACTTTAAATTACACGTCAAAAACATTTTATAAATAATTTTTGATCCACTTAATTTAGCAGGAACAATTTATTCATTATATTTATTAATTGATCGATCAGTCAATTAATCATTAAAGTATCTTTTTATATAGAGATAAGATAAATAGGTTTTGTAGTTTAGAGATTTTTCATTCATCATCTTTTTATTGGATCACAAAAATCCAGCCTACTAAAACTAAGGATTATTTTCGCCTTTTAAGAAACAATGCATCCCTCATCCGAATTTATTTCATTCATCCATCAGCCAGTACAAAAACACTGCTCAAAGTTGTACCCAACACTCTCAGTCATTACACCTTCCTCCTCGTTTAGTGTGCACATCCACTAGGCAAGGCCCATTTTTCTTAATGTTAAATTCACGTCAGAGTAAAGCGATACGATTTAAGATACACCATCTGCAAAGTGGAGGATCCTAAAGGGGATGGTGATAGCGGCGGCTCTTTTATCCAGTGCTTACTCTAAAATGTGTAAGCCGCTTTCTACTTGTAAAAGCTTTCCTCTTGTCTGCATTTAAAGCGCACGTGCACGGAAAGCACTAAGCTGGACCAAAAAACTTAAATTCGATGCAGATTGCGAGAATTGAAATCCTTCAAGTGCACGATCGAGCCACTCAGAATGAAAATGAGAACAGTTTTTAATAATTTCTTCATTTAGACGCAATAAGTAACGCTTTCAGTAACACCATTTAACTTTTTTTACACTAAACTAAAGATATTAACATAAAATAAAATCTTAAAATTTTAGTTAAATATTAAAACATTTTTTTTAATCATCAATATTAATTAAAAATTATATAAGTAATTTATGTAAAAATATTTTTAATCTGATAAGAACCAAATAAATGTTTTGTGTAAACTGTGCTATTTCGTTTAAAGTTATTCGAATTAGAGCCTGCATTACTGTTTTCTAACTTTGATGTGAATGTTGTTTATTCCACCACAACCCGTAGGTATTGTTTGCTTTCAATTTCAATTTCAATTTTTTTTATTTGATACTGGTTTGTTTACAGAGGCGATAAAGAGTTAATTTGAGGATATAGAAAACAATACATTTTATATTCCACGAATCACGAAGAAAACTTTTATTAAAATACAAAAATAGGTTTTGTATTTTATTACGTTTTATTGATTTTATGCATTAATTCCTAACAATTTGAGTTTTTATACAGAAAAATAATTAAAACATTGTGTTCTTTTGTAAATGTAATTATATCCTTTCATTTGAGATAGAAAATTTAATTTGATAATGAGTTTCTAGTAACTAATTCCTCCAAATACTATAGTGAAGCATGTATAGTTTTTATTTGGTTAAATAAACTTGATCTACTGCAATGGGCATAAATTGTGGAAGAGATAAGATCAAACTGATAAGTTTCGTTTAGTTACTTCCTGTACTAAGATTCTAAATGTGTATAAGATAACTCTTGAATGTAACAGGACCTATTATCCTCTTAGTAGCAATGGCCATCGCAGTATTCATTAATTTATTAATACGGGGAATAAATAAAAATTTAAACATTTTGGTGTTGATAAATTTTGTAGTTTTCAAAAAATTATTAAAATCTTAAATTTGGAAAATATTTCAAAAAAAACTTCACTTTTAGTTTTTTATTTCTGGACAAAAATGCGTAAAATCCCACTTTCAAATCAAATTTAGATTATTCAGAAAAAAATCGAAGGGTCAAAATTTAAAGAATGAATTGTATTTTCCGATCAGTCAAATAAAATTTGTTAACATCAGACATAGAGAAAAGCGGAGTTTATAAAATAGAATGCAAAGAGTGTAAATCCCTGTATATTGAAAAAACGGGAAGAAAAATAAAAACTAGAATTCACGAACACTTCACTGACAAAAATCATGTAATTTTGGAAGACATTTGTGGTGAAATTATCTAGTTATTTTAATTATTACGTTGTACGCGTTCCACTAATGAACACTAAAACCCACGACCACGACCGCAAAATTTTCTCGTTCCGTTAGCTCAAAACTTCGCCATTCAACAAAAGACCACAGAAACCCACGAATAAATACGGTCGTTGTGAGCTTCTTGTGGTCGCCATGTATGACGTTTTTATGCACGAAAGAAACAACCGCGGTCTTATGTGGAACGACTTTGCGGTCATCATGAGCATTGCGAGTCTTTAGTGGAACGCGCCCTAT
Organism: Stenus bimaculatus; assembly: GCA_963971135.1. NCBI lineage: Eukaryota > Metazoa > Arthropoda > Insecta > Coleoptera > Staphylinidae > Stenus > Stenus bimaculatus. Next base: position 43,417,317 of record OZ020182.1, read on the forward strand.
ATTTACTATTCTTGTCATAATACATCATGTCATTGTAGTATGTTTAATTGTGTTTACTAAAGCCTAAAAGGCCTGAAAGGTTTAGTTATTACAATTTAATGAACATATTTCTCTTCTAAATTTGGAACGACTTCTTAGACCAGAAAAACTTGAAACTGAACCGGATTCAATTGGATCCACTCAGCGATGGAAACATTGGTTTAAGACATTTGGAAATTCTGCAAATATTGATAAAAATTAAAAATTGGAATTAAAAGAGCAAGATAAACAAAAAATAAATTTATTATTAAATTATATATCACCTACAATATTTGAAAATATCATTGAATGTGATACTTACGAAAATGCTGTTAATATATTAAAAGCTTTATAAACCAAGAAGTGAAATATTTGCAAGACATTTTTTGGCTACAAGATATCAAAAATCATGAGACACAATAAGTCAATGTCTTCAATCTTTACAACTTCTTAGTAAAGATTGCGATTTTAAATCTGTAAATGCGGAACAGAATAAAAATGATTATATAAGAGATACTTTTATTACTGGATTATTATCCCATATTCGACAGAGTCTTTTAGAAAACCCTGTTTTGACACTGACAGATGCAGTTTCTTAAGCTCAATCATTGGAAATGGCTGAAAGGAATTCTGAGTTTTATACGACAAAATATCCTTCTGTAAATGCTGCTTACAATCAAGAAAAACAACCAGAAAGCTCCCAAAGTGATTATTTTTTATTGAAACCTACTGTTAAAAATGATAAATGTTATTTTTGTCTAATTGTAAGAAGAGGCCATTTCGCAAATGTATGTAAATCGTTTCGTATAAAATATAATAATCTAACTTCTACTATGATATTAGCTTCAACTCAGATTTCTTTACAAAAATCAATAATATCAATAGTAGTAAATGGAATTAAGACGGAACCTTTGATAGACACTGGAAGTTGAGAAAGCTTTATTGATTATGATTTCGTTTTAAAACATAAAATCAAATTATTAAATAACTTATATGAAAAATTTAAATTATCTGCTCTTCAGGGTTTATGTGAACAAGTAATTATTGCGCATGATTTGCTATAAAGCACAATAGTGTTGCAATTTTATTTGGAGGAAAGAAAGAAACCCTTACTATTTGTAGTTTACCAGAATCTTTATTTTCAAAAAGTTCTTTATTTAATAATCACCTAAAGGTGGATATAGTTGATAACTTTGTATTGAATGCTCGATGCAACTTCATATGTACCACTTGTTAATAATTTAAAGATGATATTTTCTACTTCACAATATTGAAGGTAATAAATTTTAATTGTAATTCTTGTAATATTTTAATGTTCTGAAAACAACAAAATGTAATGAAAGTTTTAAGTGTTAAGTTCTTCGTTTATAGGACTGATGGTGATCTCGATGTAGATCGAACCGTTTCCTGGATGTATTACCAAACAGAAAATAAAGAATATTTCCGCAACAAAACTAAAAAGTTGTTTTTCTTTAAACAAATTTCACTTCTCTTATCTCTCAAGTGTTCCAGGTTCGTTATGCCATCCAGGAATTACTAGTTTTTGGGAGCGAGGTATACAAGTTTACATCATTATCCTGAAGATTGTAATGAACATTATTGTGTAACTTGAGGTTAGTTTATCGTTAAGTCAGAGTTTTTTTTAGCGTTGCATTGAATGCTCAACATAACTAATTCAGTTAAGTTAATTGATCAGTAAAGATTGATCATAATCAAAGTTTTTATTATTGTAAATTTATGTTGATTGATCTGTAAAATTGATGAGATAATATGTAACTTTAGGTTTAGTTACTGCGTATTTTTATTTTCTTATATTCTTGGCGTCAGACCTAGATCTACTTCATCATTCAATATTTTTTAATTGTGTGATTAATTTTCAATATATGTATTAAACATTTTTTTTTGTTTTACTCAAGCCAAAATTCTCAATTGTTCCCTAATCAAAATTTAATGATTTCTTGCTTGATCAAGGTAAGTGCCATACAAGCAAGTGGCGCCCAAATTTAATTAACATCTAACGAACCACGACACCCGACATCTAGTCGAGTACTTACTGGGATACCAGGGTCCAGGGTTTTGATAAAGTGGGAACTCTAACACTCTATAAGAGGGCACGTCACATACTTAAAACATAAAGCGTTGTTATAACCTAGAACCTTTAATTAACCACAACCAAAAAATTCCAAAACACCATACATTTTTAGAAAACATTGTAAAAGACTGAAAAATAGATAAATAATGTATATTAGATCATGTATAGATGTATAAAGGGTGGTCACTCTTACGGTGCACACCATTGGGATCTTGTGAACCTTAATAGTTACAAAGTTGCTTAAATTAGAAAAAAGTTGCCCCTTTTCAAACTCCTTTAGAATCTATTTAGAAATCCGAGTCTTGCTCTAGTCCTGAAATATGAAAAATCTGAAATTTCGCATTTTCATTTTCCTTCCATATTTTTGTAATCGCTTAACTTTTTCGATTCCAATTTGGCAGTTTTACATTATTTGACATTCTCTATGAATTCGTCTTAAGAAAAAATTTTTATTTTAACTAGATTTCATTTATTTTAAACCAAATTAGATAAAAAAACATTGAAGAAAATATTAAATTTTTATTTACAAAATCAAGTTGGCATAAAATAAATATCTGTTTATTTTTAAATAAAATAACAATGTTATTCTTTTGTTATTTTATGCCAACTTGATTTTCTAAATAAATAATTAATATTTTTTTTTTATTTTTTTTATCTAAAATAAAAGAACAATATATGTTACTTCATTTAAATTGTATTTTTTTTTCTCTATCCAATGGTATAAAAATCAAATATCGCGCCCATAAGAAAATCAAAAGTTGGTTTAAAATAAATGAAATATAGTTAACCTAAAATTTTTTTCTTAAGACCAATCCATAGAGAATGTCAAATGATGTAAAACTGCCAAAATCCTACTAATCGAAAAAGTTAAGCGATTACAAAAATATGGAAGGAAAACGAAAACGAGTTTGAAAAGGGGCAACTTTTTTCTCATTTAAGCAACTTTGTAATTCTTTAGGTTCACAAGATCCTAATGGTGTGCACCGTAAGAGTGACCACCCTGTATATCATATTTTATAATAAATAATGTAAATTAAAAAAAAGATAATGAAAAATTGATAATGAAATGAATGGTATAAATGCGTCGAAAAATTTTAATGTAAAACTTTAACTAGAACACTATAAAATCGAAACAATAGAAAATTTTTAATTTAAAAAATGTTTTTTGTTGATTTGCCTGATGATGACCAAATATTCAGGGTGTCCCTAAAAGGTCTGTACAAAACGATACCACATAGTCCTGAGACCAAAATAAGACGATTTAACCAAACTTATCTCTATCCAAAGGTTAAGGTGCTACAGACAATTAAAGTTCCTAAAATTATTTTCTATTTTTTAAATGACTAAAAATTGGCTCATACGATCATAACATAATTTGGTATGTGGCTATGTAATGGTAAAAATTTTTTCTAGACAATTTGTTTTTACTTTTTCATGTTATGTAAATGTGGTCAAAAATAAGTCATCGACATGCGAAATATCTTATAACTTTTTAATGGCCGAATAAAAATTCATAAAACTCTACTTGTAGCCAAACAGTGTAATTATAAACTTTTTTGTCTCCTACAAAATTTTTCTATCTTCTTTATTTTAGGCAGAAGAAAATTATTTCCATGTGGTACATAACCTAACTTTGGAAAAATATTTAAATTTTTCGCTAAAAGGTCTGTACAAAATAACACAGTATATTCTTCAGACCAAAATGGAACGATTTAACTAATTTTATCTTTATCCAAAACTGCTTCCTTAAGCCTCTATTGACCATGAAAATTATTTAAAAAGATAAGATTTTTCAAGGTCGCTATAGGCACTCGGCGAAGCACTTTTCGATTAAAATAAGTTTGGTTAAATCATTTTATTTTGGTCTCAAGAATATGCGGTGTTACTTTGTACAGACCTTATGGCGAAAAATTTTAATATTTTTCTAAAGTTATGCACCACATGGAAATATTTATTTCTGCCTATACTAAAGGAGTTATAAAAATTGTATAAGAGACAAAAAAGTTTATATTTACAATGTTTAGCTACAAGTAAAGTTTTATGAATTTTTATTCAGCCATTAAAAATTTACAAAAAAATTTGCATGTCGATGACTTACTTTTGACCACTTACGTAACGTGAAAAAGTAAAAGCAAATTGTCTACAAATACTTTTTTTTATTACATAGCCACATAGCTAATTTTGTTATGATCGTATCAACTATCAACCAATTTTTAGTAATTAAAAAAAAAAACAAAATAGTTTTAAGAGCTTTAATGGTCTGTAGCGCCTTAACGAAGAACTTTTGGATAAAGATAAGTTTGGTTAAATCGTCTTATTTTGGTCTCAGGAGTATAAGGTATTGTTTTGTACAGATCTTTTAGGGACACCCTGTATATGTATATGGCTCGAAGCTAGTCGCAAAAAATCATTTAGTTTTATTTAATAAGGAAGTAGGTATCCCGTTATTTAGACAAAGATTTATATGTTTTTGGAAAGTGCTTCAGATGAGATTTTAGCTAAAAAAGAATCATTTTCTTATCACTTTTCGTTTTTGAGTTCTCGACAAAAATGTGTAAAATCCCACTTTCAAGTCAAATTTACTCCAGAAATTTTATATTTTTCAGAAAAAGTTGATTGCTCGAAAACTATATGTGGTACAAAAACTCTTAAGGGATGAATTGTATTTTTCGATCATTCTAACAAAATCCTACTTTATAGTCAATTTACCCCACTTTAGATCAATTTAATTCTGAAATTTTAGACTTTTAGAAAAAGGTTGCCGAAAAATATACGGGGTAAAAATTAAAATAATTAATTACAAAACGTATAACGTATAAAATATTCATTTTGTTATCAATTTTCATTTTTGAGTTCTGGGCAAAAATTTGTAAGTGGGAATTTCGTTCAGATTTTCAATAGAAATTTAAGGTATTTCAGAAAAACTTGATTGCCCAAAAACTATACGGTGTATAAACATGTTTAAGGGATGAGTTTTCTTTGTCGATCATTTTAATAAAATGTTTGAAAGTTATCAAATAAAATCTCCAAGGACGGATTTATGCTCAAATTTAGGACGATATTTGACATATAACCTCAAAATATTAATCATTACATTTGAATTACTAATGTATTTACAAGCATAAATTTGCAGTCAGTACAAAAAATTTTAATTATGTTTTTGTACATATTTTATCAATAAAAAGCAAAAGTAACTTAAAGTTCTTGACATAACCTGTTTAATTATTTTTGTAGTAACTTCTAAAGGGCGCGTTCCACTAAAGAGCCGCAAAGCCCACGACGACCGCAAAATCGTTCCACATAAGACCGCGGTTGTTTCTTTCGTGCATAAAAACGTCATACATGGCGACCACAAGAAGCTCACAACGACCGTATTTATTCGTGGGTTTCTGTGGTCGTTTGTTGAATGGTGACGTTTTGAGCTAGTGAAACGGGAAAATTTTGCGATCGTGGTCTTTCCCTGTCACTCTGCCTAGTTAAAAAATGAAGTATAGTATACAATTTTGGTGTTGATAATTTTAGTAGTTTTCAAGAAAATTAATAAAATAAAAACTTGGAAAACATTTATACATATACGAAATTCTCATAACAAATTTTAAATTTACAAATTAAAACAAAGACCAAAAGTTTTTGGAAATGGCTCCAGATGAGTATTTAGCCAAAAAATAATCATTTATTACCAATTTTCGTTTTTTGAGTTCTGGACAAAAATGTGTAATATACTATTTTCAAGTCAAATTTACTCCAGAAATTAGATTTTTCCTAAAAAGTTGATTTCTCGCGAAAACTATACGAGGTACAAAAATGCTTAAGGGGTCAAACTTTAAGGGATGAATTGTATTTTTTATTCATTCTAATAAAATGTTTGAAATTTCACTAAATAAACCAAAGTTATGTTTTTACAAAGCGCTTTAGATAAGGTTTTAACTAACAAAGAATCCTTTTGCTAACATTTTTCGTTTTTCAGTTTTGGTTAGGGGGTGGGGGAGTGAAATCACCCTCCGACCACTGTTTGGGTCGTCCACTTCATAGTAGAAGGTTTTTTTTATAAATTGAAATTATTTGAAGCGAATTTATATTGTAGGTACATAATAAATAATGTTGGCAAAGTTATAACCAACTGATAGTAGAAAACAACAAGCAGAAAATTTGATTCTTCGTACAGTGTTCTACACCTTTTCCAAATGTATTTCAGAAAAGATCAATTCAATTTCAGAAAAAGCAACCGCAATTCAGAAGAGTCAATTGTATTTCAGAATAATTAATTTAATTTTAGAAAAGACCTTTTGTAAAATATTGAGGAAGACAAGAGTTTTTGGCAGATTATTTCACTTCTGTTTAACATTGGTGAATAAGGACCTAAGCCCGGTGTTACTGGTGTAATGTTAGATTTCGAAAGATTATTTTTGAAGAAATGTATGTGCTACTGTGGTTAACGTGCACAATCATTGCCAAAAACTCTATACTTCCTCATTTTTTTATAGTTGGTCCATTCTAAAAATAAATTGATTTTTCTGAAATACAATTCATGCTTTCTGAAATTCAATTGACTATTCTGAAATACAATTGATACTTTCTGAAATTGAATTGATTATTCCGAATACAACTGACGCTTTCTGAAATACAATTGTCTATTCTGAAATATCGAATTGATCTTTCTGAAATACAATTGGAAACGGTGCAGATTTTAAAATTGGAGCATAAATTTTCAAAGTAAAGTAAAATAAAGTATAACAAGACGGGTTTTATCAATTTTGTTTTTATAGTATGAGTTATGTGAAAGCATGTGGAATTTTTATTATTATTATCCTGGTTACAGTATCGATGTAGACAAGTTCTAAACGTTAAAAGTGATGTAAAAGATGAGAAAAACTATAAAAATACTAAGAAAGGTTTATTGTCTGTCACCTATTAAAAAACATATTTATTTCCTGTCATTCAAAAGTATTACATTTAAACATCTATATAGTATCTATAATATAAAAATAAATACCTTTATCTAAAATTAATAATTTAAGCAATATGAAGTATATTAAATTTAAAGCAAATAAAAAATCATCAGTTATTAATCCTACGTTTGTGATATGAAGGAATTATATTTTAATTTTAATTTTTCGATTCGATATGAGGAGAAGATTAATTTGCTCAGCTAGAATAAAAACCAAAACCTGAAATCGTAAATTAAAATGAAGTATAGGATTGGAATGATTTTTTTAGTCAAATGGAATAAAAATGAGAGGTTTTAAATAGAAGATTTAGGATAAAATAAATTTGCAAAACGACCGAGCGCAGTAAATTTATGCTAAACCTATGTCTATTATAACCAGTATACGAGTATCGATAATGAACTATACGAGTACAATATCCATTATTGTCGTTGTGGTTATTGCTGGGGTAACTATTATGATAGGTATTTAGAAATCAATCAAAATAGTGCAATATACCACCAATCAATAAATTAACATTCCTCTTAAATCCTAAATAAATTGAATTTTCATAATCTTTTTAGTAAACTCTGGAGGTAATTAAAAATCCGATATTAGAAGTATTGAAAACCATAAATCTTAGAAAGAATTAAATCGAAACTAAACAGTCACCACAAAGTTTCAACTGTCACTTTGAAGAAAATATCCATAATTTTTAAATGATCCCTCCGAAAATACTTTTACTGAAAGTTCAAAACTTTGTCTGAAATATTTCTTTTTAATTAGGAAATTTACGTGGGAATAGAAGTTACTTTGTAGTAACCTTTATATATTCAATAAGACCTTTTAATAAACTTTTGAGAAAATCTTGTGCATATTGTTTGAAAATAGTTTTGATATTTAAGAAAAACTTCAACTTTGTAAAGTTCTTAAAAAAGATTTTGCATTTTTTATATTAAATTACTGGCAACCACAACTATACTTAAAGGACCCATGCGATCCGATTTAGTCGGATGGTCGGTTAGTTTGATTAAATCGGGTGATGTATCTACACGGTCGACCAGTCACCCATCCAACCGTGGATCAGTTCACTTCCAAGTAACATTTTTGTGTGAATTTACGTAATTTAAGGATTGGAAGTCGTCTTGCTCCATTCTAATGACGACTTCATAATTCTTTACGATTGATTGAAGAATATTTATTTAGCAATCGACTAAAAATTGCAAAAATAGTTGTGTGGTCGGATGAAGCTTTCAAATTGTTCGGAGCTTTCACAAGGCCCATCTGCTCTGAAGGTGTCGTCCACTCGAACATATGACATCCCAACTTGGTTGACAACAAGCCCCCATTCGGACCTACTTAACTTTTGTATCCGACCAAATCGGATAGTGTATAGGAGCCCATTTTAAAGATAATTTAACAAATAGATTCTAATCAATGCTAAGGTTCGGTTGCACAGTTGAAGATTAAGTTTCAAATCACACTTAAACTAAAAAAAATTACACAACAATAACGGGAAATCAGTAATTTCTTAGTTTAAGTGTCGCTAGTAGCTTAGGTTTCAACTATTCAACTGGTCCTAAATATTATTAAATACAAATTTGAACTTCCGCCAGTGTTTCTGGTTATCCAGAATCATTACTCGCAAGTTTCTTAGTTTGACTTGACGATTTAAAACGAAGTTCACAAATCAAAATACATTGGAAAAATCGCAAATAACCATAAGAGGCTAATAGTACAGTAATAAAAACTACAAGTAATGTTTTGAATTAGTGTAATATGTTATTTATTCTAAAAATCCCCGATTACTCGAAGTGGTCGGGAGATGAATTTGCCACCCTTATTACTTTTTCTTTAAAAATGTTGTTTTCAAAGTAATTTAAATAACGGTTTTGTGAACAGAAACCAGTTTAAATGTCAGTACATATAATACTTTTACTTTAGACTAAGCAGATCAGAGGCCGGATTTTGTTTTGTTGGCGAGTTTTATCAACTCGCCAAAATGTCATCATATTCCGCCAATTCGTCATTATTTACATTGTTCTCTTCACCTGAAAGATGACGTTTTGGCGAGTTTTGGAATCTGCCGTAGAAACAAAATCCCACCTCAACTAAAATCGACGTATCACCTGAATGGCAGAAAAAACTTTGTCAAGGAGATCAAACATTTTGAATGGTTAAATTACTAAAACCAAATTCAAACCCTAGTTAAATAGACAAGATTGATTGAAGAACTTAGAAACATAAATCTTGTATGTGTTACAGTGAAAGTAGATAATAAGTAATTGTTAACAAACTCTAGTGAATGTAAACATTCACTAAATAGTCAGTGGAAGGGCCATAAATCACGTTTAAATCATTTTCACTAGTAAATGTAAACAATCACTGAATGTGGTTAGTGAAAGTAAGAACTATACATTTTTAAAATTTAGACATTCCAAGGACCTTTTACTTATTTGGAAAATATATCTACAATATATTATGAAAAAAAAATAACAAATTCTGTAATTCGAAATGCTACAATTCATTGCAATGTTGCAAAATAATTTTTAACAAATTTTCCTTTAAGACGATAGTCGGCGAAATTTTGTGAGCGTAAAATGTGACTACGGAATACCATTTTTTAGACAAACCAGTAAATGAAATTCTGTTTTTTTTGTAGTAGTAGTTCATTAATACTTGGCATACCTTTCTATTATTTTGTTTTTGTATTTTTTATTGAATTTTTAGATTTATAGACAATCAAATCTGACCTAAAAATGACCAAGTTTTGCTTGCTGTTTTAAACCTTATACTCGATATAATCGGAAAAACAGAATAACACTTTTGTGAAGTTGTGTATTTAGATAAGAGAAAATTTTACAAATCTCAATTTGAAAGTCTCTTGTTAAAGAAAAATGGTATTTTCTAGGACCAGGTTTTTTTAAAAGTGCCAATTTTACTGCTGCCGTATGAGTATTTGGTGTGACTTACAAAAACAAAACCAGAAGAAATTGGTAGCCACAAGACTCTTCTGTGTACCAAAAAAAGAAATTTTAAAAAAGCTTCAATAGAAAAAAAATTATGAGCAAAACCCCAAATATCAAGCGAATTTCAAAATCAAGCGCTCGCATTTGCCGACTATCGCCTTTACCCTTGGAATTTATAAGGAAGTATTTTCATCTTATTGTTAACAAATTAATAATGACTTATATTTGTTTGTTAATTTTATGAATAAAACTTTATTAATACATACAATTTTTTATTGGGCATATTCACTATTATCTCATGGTGAATGTTAACAATTCCTAGTAAAAGTTGACATTCCCTAGTAATAGTACCATCTACAAACTTTAAATGGTTTTATTTTAAACTTTCACTGATTTCATAAGTGAATGTTTACTCACTAGTAATTGTAAACAATCACTGCATTTTCCACTTTCACTGTAACATACGCAACTGTAGTATTAGACGAAAAATACCTACTTACAGCCTCACAATATTTTTGGATAAATAATTAAGGACTGAAAACTGGCAATAAAATATTGGTAGAACTGTAAAAATTCTCTGAAGTTTTGTTATCCATGGTAGTAGACGGGTAAATGTGAAGTCTTATTAATTCGACCACTACCAAAAAAATATTGACTTTAAAGATTTATACCACTGGCCTTGAATCAAAACGTGCTTTGGCTCTAACTGGGGAAGATAGGAATATAGGACATCATTGATTATGAGATTTTCTGATCTAATTGCATACTTTTTATGTAAATATAATTTATACTTGTAACTGTCCAACATAAATAGCAAATTTTACGAACTGGAAAGGGCAAATGTATAGAAGCCAGTTCTGTACAAACCTTGATCAAATATACTGTCCATTTTTTGATGTTAATTAAACACTCCACCAAGATGGCAACTTAAAATAAATAAGGTTATTAAGGGAATAGCCGCAAAATCTAATAAAATGATTTTGAAAATCGGTCGTTACTTGCATTTTTGGTTATAAAAAAATTTCCACCCATGTTTTTTTAAAATTTTTTTTCGTGCATTACAAAGTCTATCATCGTAATGTAAATATTTCGTTGTACATTTTGTCTTTGTTGAGTAAACCAAACGATGTAAGGAATCGTAAAAGCTGCACGCTTTTAACAATTTTAGAAATACTATAAAGAAAAAGTGATAACATATAATTTTTTGAGCCACTTTAAAGAAAATACTTAAAATGATAACTTGTACTATTCTGTTTTCAGTTTTAAGCGCTTTTATTAAGTTTTTTTGGGCATTTGAAAAACAGGCAAAATTAAAAATAATGTTATGTGCCATAATGGTTTTGCGTCCGATTAATAGTTTCGTTTTGACGCAAAAGTTGCGTACTTGAGCGATGAATTTCGTTGACTTTTCCGTCGCTTCGGGCTCAGCTGGTTTTTGGAAAACCTGAAGACCAGCTGTAGTTATCACTAGTCTACATTGTGTTTCCGTGGCATTAAATAGTTAATTAACCCGCATCCCTGTGACTCCGCATCGAGCTCTACTGATTGAAAACAAATCATCTAATTAGTCAACCAGTTTTTTCGACTGCCACAAGTAAGCCCGAAAACAGGTGTTTTTTGCTAATCCGCGCGATTGCAAAATTGCCTATGTTTTTTAGATTATTCTATTGAATTTTTTTTTCGTTTTTGGTCATGTATATTATTTTCAATAAATTACAGTGTATTGGGTTTTCTAAAACTAAGAAAAGGCTTTAATTTCAACACTTTTTTTCACTCATACCGTTCCAGCACAATTGTTATAAAATATACAACAAAAATACAAAAAACAAAATAGGATAGCACAAGTTTTCATTTTAAGCATTTTCTTTAAAGTGGCACAAAAAAGAATATGTTTTGGTTATATCGAATTTTCTAAAACAGACAAAATCACACAGATTGTAGAAACTTAACAAAAAATTACAATAATATTAATAGCTACTTTAAATTAACTGAATTAAAGCAATATATGTAATTTGAAGCTTCATTTGTATTTTAAGACAATGTAATATTTGCTTGTTTCTTGAAAGTACATATAAGGTTTTTCAATAAATGTTTGTAAAACACTGTAATACCGTTTGGTTACTTATTTTAATTTCCAATATATTTTCTGGAAATTGAAGTTAGATATTTTATTTTTTTGATAAAGAGAGTTTTTCCGAAAGATCTTTTCGTTTTCTTTTGTCGGTGTGCGTAGAAGATGTTATCTAAATGAGCCGTGTGTAATAAATCAGCACTCACCCAGTATGTAGTCGACTTGATTGGGGTCGACTTTATCGAGTTGCCCCTTATTCCAGACGTACTCGGCCTTGAGACCCCTTTTCTTTTTATCCCTCACCCAGTCGTCGATGAGGTTGCGACCGTCGAGGCGCCGGCCTTCTTCTTTAGTCTGCTCTGGATCGTGCGCCACTTTTGGCAGCCAATGTCGTCTGCCTCCCCCAAAAATAACCTTTAAAATATATAAAATTTATTACGTTATATTTTATTTTTTATGAACAAAATTATATAATATGTAAGCTAAACTCCGCGTTTAATGCTATCCCAGCATTTTATCTTAACTTGGTCTAAATTGAGATTAAGACTTGGAGATTATAAAGATTACCCGGAGCTTTCTTATGAAAGGTCTTCAGATTTATCTCGAACCTTTTTGCCAAATTAAACTCCAGCCTTTGCAATGCAAGTGAAGCAATAATTACAATCGTCACTACACAGGGTCAATTCGCAGTATACGAAATGACCTCTACTCTGCCAAACGAGCAACCTCATTCGACACAAATGACCACGAAAAGTAGTAAAACTATCTTAATATTATTTAATGCAGCTGAAATAAATTTCGTTTGGGTGCACTTATGTTGCAAACATAAAAAGTTAGTAGCGCTAAAAATCGTATCGAATATCCCCAGTAGATTGGTGGAACATCATTGCTTCAAGAAAGTTTTCCCTTTAATTTGAATTTTTGGCAACATTTCCTTGTACTAATTAGTAGCGTTATAGTTCAGATCCGCTGACAAGCGATGGAATCTCTACTTCTGCAACACCACTATACAGATGGCGATAATATTTTTTATTTATTTTAATAATCTACGGCGAGCCTTTATAATATAAAAATAATAGAACAATAAATAACAAATTTTAAAATAACTATAGTTTCCAAATACATACTACATTAAAGAAGTTCGGGTTACAGTTACAGTAATTATCTGCAGTAGTTAACCTCACAAGTGGAAATCTTTTTAAGAAATTGCTTTGAGTACGCCTGATATTAAATACTTAAGATTGCTTGGTGGATTTGGATGGAACATGAAAATCAATTTGGCACAAAATGTCGCGATAGTCAATTGTGGGTGATAATATTTTATATTGCAATATTAGATCTGATGTAGATCTACGGCTCTCGAGACTAGATATGTTAATTTTGGTTATTTAAAGACACGTAATGCAGAAATTTATTTTAAATTTACTCCAACTTTTGGATATGGATGTTATACTGAAGCGACTATACTGCAGAAAGATAATCCAGAATGCTCCTACAGAAAGAAATGAATAGTATTTTGAGGAAGCTCAGGTTATTCAACTCAACCTTAAGTGCTTTGTTTGAAATATTGTTCTAGTGATCGGTAAATGCCATTCTTTAAGGTATTCCTATACAGATACTAAAGTTCTAGAGTTCTAGAGTTCTTTTTTGCAGCCCTTCAAGTTTAGTTTCATGCAATTATCCAAACACGAATTGCAGAGTCTTTCTAGATCTTCTTGTAGTACAAGAATATTAAGAAAGTTGTCAATAGAAAATCTTTAGACCGTCAACAAACACTTGAAATTTGGAGGATATAAACAGCAGGCTATGTCGCTGAACGACAAAAAAAGAAGTGGTTCTAGATGTCTACGCAGCGTGTCACTTGAATTAAACCTCAACATTTGGACACTTCACACTAGATAATTATAAAGGAAATCCAACATACTTCTATAAACACCAACTTTTGTAAATTTGAATATTTACAAATTATGGCAAGCCTTATCCAAATCCTTAGAAAAGTCAGTGTATATGAAATCAACCTGACATTGTAAGATTGGTAAGAGTAGATCTACCACTCCAGAACCCATGCTGTTTTTCAACAATAACGCTTTTGAATAATGCTGTTATTTTATCCGAAATTATGTTTTCAAAGAGTTTTGGATATAGCACAGATGTTCGATCGAAAATGTTCTCCTAGGATAAGTCCATGCTTGGAGATAGAGGTAAATATTAGCTATAATACTGCCTTCAGAAGAAGATTGGATACCATTGCGCATTTTGCTTAGGATCCCATAACCCTACCTTTTGTCATTTACAACATTCCAAAAAGTGTTTAGGTCATTTTGTAATAATCTTTCAGAGTTAGATATATTTTCGTCATAGTGTTTTTAGGTAATGCTATACACTATTTCTGAAGTTCACAGAATACTAGTAAATCAGTACGGTTATGGCTAATCTTATATTGCTTATGAGCTTATTTTTTTAGTTCCTTAGGATATCGCACATATCTTCACAATAGGAACATGGAACTGGAACAATTGACTCTATAATATTAGCACTGTCATCATGTGAGAACTAGTTACAAAATTTTGTTATTAGAGTTGCGGATACTATTTATTTTATGGAGATTTTGTAACGCAAAATTATCACTAAGAACCTAAGTTAAAAGTTGCACATGCAAATTCTTCTCATCTATCCACCCCGGTCAACCGATTGTTTCGGCTAGCCTGAGTAGATCTCCAGGTGGGACCCAACTGATGTCGGCCATATTTGGGCAACAGTCCCCAAGCATAGATACTCTGATTGAAGCGCGGGGGAGTACCAGAGAAGGTGACCTACTGTCTCATTTGCCCTTTTAATTTTGCGACAGCTTTCCAGCTATAGTTATTCCCAGCAGTGTATCCGTCGTTAGCTGCAGGAAGTACTGCGCTGTTTTCAGGGTGTTCGCATGAGCATCTTACTTTGTCTCCAGCATTTTGTTGTTAGTCACCTGCTGGCATGTCGTCTTAGCGAGTACTCTTTTATCAAGGCATTGGTAATGGAATTAACTAGGAGCATTGATGACTACGACCCAACTAATTCCTGGGTGGGCTACTAAGACGTCCGCCTTCTCATTGCCTTGGTTTCCTGTGTGTCTATTAATTTACATGATTTCTATGGTGTTGTTTATCGCTAGGGTCTTCAGCATTTGGTGGCATTATGTTACCAGCCAGAATGTGACTTTGTAGCTAGATTGCCGCCCTGCTGTCTATCCACAAGCGAATCACTTTATTGCGAAGTTCTTCACCGCTCCTTCTCTATCACCTTCAGTAGACCAGTCAATTCTATCTTGTAGATCTAGTTCAGGTGATAAAACTCCTATCTACCTTCTTTTATGGACCCGCCCGTGAAGATTTTTATACCTGGTTTGCTTTTTTTCATTTCTGTATTTAATGCGATAATTCCTGGTAAAGATATACTTTACCGGTTTGTGGTCTTATCCCGAGGAATGGCTCACTTTTGTGTGCCTCTCTTAGGATTTTTAGGAGTCTACTTCCTTCGAAATTTGCAGTCAGGTGTTTTATATAATTTCTTCTATAATGATAGGCCCAACTCAGCTGGTATGATTCTCAGATATTTGACTTTGCCGAGTAGACTGAGTTGCGTTCTGTGCAGTTTGGGAAATGTCATATTTCCCACCTTCTTCTTTTTTGTGAATAGAACTAATTCTGTCTTAGTACGGTTAACTAACAGATTCTGTTCTTTGCATCAGCCATCGAGAGTATTTAAAGCCCTATGCATTAACTTGCGACATCCATGTATCCCTCTGTGAGCAGAATTGCAATGCCATCTGCGTATGCGATTGTGTAGGAGTCAGCGTCATTCAGTCTTTGTAGCGGGGATAGTATTCCACCTTGAGGACATACTATGCTTACAGTGCCTCTGACTTTACAGTCTCCTACACTCATTCTTACTGCTCTGAATTTGAGCAGATGTTTTATAAGCCCCTTGATGGGGGGAACGAACTCCATGTTCCTAGAGTGCAGTATTTATATTTTCGTACGTTGATTTATCGAATGCTCTGTCGATGTCTATAAAGGCTCTGAATGTGTATGCTGTCTCTTCCAGTGATATATCAATCCTACACACTACAGCGTATAGTGCAGATTTTGTCGATCTCCCCGGAAGATAAGCATGCTGGTTTGTATGTGGATAAAATTTCTTGAGATTTCATCCGCTACTAATGATTTCAGGAAAAACGATGTTAGACTGATTGAACTATATGATTTTAGTGTAGTTTTTCCCCGGTTTAGGGATGAAGATTACTTTAACTTCTCTGCAAACATTCGGAATGTATGCTAGTAGCACGCTTGCACGAAATAGATCTACTAGGTGATTAAGAATATACATCATCCACCCCGAGACTTTTATATGGCTGAAATGTTTTGATGGCCCAGGTTACCGTTTCGTTCGTCACCACTTAGTTGACCCTCTCCCACTCCACCCCGGTTCGAGTCGAGGGAAAATAATCAGGCTAAGTCACTGTAGTGTTAACCTGGCACCCTGGGAAGTTAGTATGAAACAAAACTTATGCAGTCTCGGAGAGGGAGGTTGTGTAGGTACTTTCCATCTTCTTCAGCTCACAAGGTTGTTGCTTCAGGTTTTTTGATATTACTTTTTTCAGCCTGGCTGCTGTGTTGGTTGATTAAATTTCGTTGCAGTATGATCTCCATGCATTGCGCTGTTTTTGGCGAATTAACTTTTTTGTATTCCCGACGGTGTTTATTGTAAACCTCCCAGTCGGGGCTACATTTTGTTTTTATTGCTTTGTTGAAAAGTTTAGTCCTGAGACGTCCCAGTTCTTTACTCCACCATGGCTTCGTTCGGTGGCTGGTCGTCCCAATACTTTCTAGGCAAGACTTTTCAAAAGATATTGGGATAAAAGTTTGCAGCAAGTTTGTGGTTGCATCAATCTTAAATAACGGTTTCTACTTCCTGTGCGATGGTATCCTGTCCCAAAGGGTCTTCCCAGGTGTTGTAGAAACAACTACATGTAATTTTTTCTTGGGTCTCTCTACGGCTCTACCTTAACAAATATTGAAAAATTGTCCTTGGCCAGGATTTGATTTACTTTACTTAAAGTAAGAATTCTATGCATTTCACATAACAAATATATTTTCTAAATTAGTCAGTACTAATTTTGAAGTTCATAGAAATTGCAATAACAAAACCAACCCCGCGTTTTTAAGCACTCGAATGAAAATTCTGATCAGCATGAAAGATTAAATAATAATTAGGATGTTTCATTCAATGGATATAATTTCCAAATAAAGCCAGTTTTCAGGCAAAAGGATTATTTCATAATTTTTTTCACAAAAATTTAACAGTCTAAAGTTTTGTTCGCATCCCACGCACATTTTTGTAGTAAATATTAATCTCGCCACCCAGTAGATTTTTTGTTGAGTTTGAAAGGTAACAATTTTCCGATTCCGAAGATGTATGTATGTGATAGTTAGATGACCTTCACCCTTAGACTTTATATTCAGCAGTTCTTCCTTTAGCTTATTTAGGTAATCTCGTTGCATAACTGGTATGCATTAATTCTTATAGATGAACCTTCAAGGTATATACCTTATATATATGCATCCCAAGTACATCTTTACTGTTTCTTAATGTAACTTTTATTGGTACGGGTTTTTGCCAAACCTTACCAATTCTGTATACTGTATAAATGAAGTGCTGGAGTATCAGATGAAAATGTTTTATTAAATTGGTCATAAAATTTTCTGCCGATGAAGTGAATTGAGAAACTGTATTGTTCAAGAAAAAGTCATTTACTTTTCTTTAATTTAGATAAGAACTTTTTACTTATTTTATATTACTAAAGATTAGATTTACTATCTTTAGGAATCGTTTAAAGTTCTAAAGTAAAAGATAGACTTAATAAAATGATTTTATTATTTTTTTCGATTCCCTTGTGTATCAACAAGGGAATGAGGAATGAGAAAGAGAAATAAATTATTTGGGAAAATTGATACTAAAAATCAATAGCTAACCTTATAAGCGATAAGTCTACTTTATAGGATGTAAATAATAAATCTCAATTTAGTTACAAGAGTATAATTACTTTTAATCCGTATACTTTATTTTAAAGTTACTTAATTTTTATTATTTTTTAATTTTATTTGTAAGGGTTAATATTGAAATGTGTATTAGCGTAACAGCGTTAATAATTTAATAATATAGTTTAAGAAATATTATTACTGCATAAATTTTAGAAATCAAAGAGAATATAATATAAATGCATCAATTACCGTGGTTGTGATTTTTAAATAAATTTATAATGAAGGTCCTTTGATCTAATGATTAGTTTGCAGCATAAAATTTAATATAGCAAATTTAAGTTTATTTGAAGATTTTTGTTTTTAAGGTTAAAATTTATCCAAGTAAAGAAAACTTTTTCCATTAATTTTAAATTACATCAAAAATTTGGACAGGAAAACACTTCCAGCCCCTAACCTCACTAAAGCTAAGTTGTACGCGGAAACACGCATAATTCCTAATCGCACCGGAAAGGACGCATACATTCAAATAGTCCAGAAAGAGATTTCCGAGTGCCAGAATGGCGTTATATGGGCATCGGTTCTATGACACCAAGGGGCGTTGCACGTATAGGAATTTATCGACATCCTAAAATACATCACGCCTTTCAGTTTGCCGATGTTCCTTCCCATCCCAACTTTTTTCCATCGCGTTACGGATAAAAGTTGTGGAGAAATGGAAAACGATCGTGCACGCAGTGCACACATGGAATGAAAAAAGAAGTCGCTAGTTGGTTGTGGCGCGGAAAATTTCCTCCGTAACGGCACTTTATTTTCGCCAGGGCAATCTCGAACGGTTGCCTCGGGGGTGCAAAACTTTTGCCTCGTTTATACGCTACCTATTTTATTTAGTTTGGCTTTGCTTGCGTTCTTTTCATGCGAGATGGTAGACTTTATTAAATGAAATTATCTTAATATTATAGCTTCTCGATGATGATAATCAATAACGATGTAACTTTCCAAAAGTAGGATAATTAATTATAATAAAATCTTATTGCGTTTATTGGTAGAATAACTTTATACAGAAATGATTAAATAATGACTTCTTAAACTGTCAAGTAAGGTTTTCTCTAAAATAATCCATCAAATATATTATCATTCACCACTTTATGCTTCTACTATTTAACTGGAAAACTAAATTAAAATTTACATGTCAGATATTGTAAACGACCAAATATCTGATCCAACCTAACGGAAGACTCAATCCATCAATATTGTATGCAGTACCGTACTGGGACGCTGATAAGAACATATTGTCACAAAGAAGCCAGAGTATTATAATTTTTTAATGATCTTTAAGAATCATGTTTGTAGAAGTTCTAAAGACGTGGATTAGAATCCTTGGTTCCCCATATGAGGATTAAAGTTGCCACTTTGTTGTTGTGCCATAACCATATGTCTCTATTCAGCAGTACCGTATTATACTGTATTATTACTGCTGTAAGTGCTGCATTGTTTCTTTTAATTTTGATGTGATTATATTTATGGCTGCACCAACCGGAGCTTCGTGGATTAGATTTCACGACTGTAATAAGTAATAATTAACCATCAGCCTTGTTCTTGAACCACTCGCTACGATACCACACTATAAGGACAGACTTATTTTTTCATGAAACGAACAAGGACAGTTTCAAGAATAAGACCCCTGGTCCCGGAATATGTGGAACCCAACCGTTTCCGATTATGAAATTAGATCACCACCGACCACCATTATGGACGGTTCTAAAAACCCTACCCAAGAATACGAAATTGTATTTGTAGTACTCAAAATTGTAGACGGAAACACCTATATATTTTCTGAACCCTACTGAATTAAAAAATAAGTTCACACAAAGGTTTATTCATATTTTGAATATACAGGGTGTCCGTTTTACTAATGATATGGCACATAGCTTTTGTTTATTAAATGCAACATCCTGTATATTTTTATATTTTCTGATTTTACGATTAACTCGATTAAACTTTTATAGGAATCATTTTTTATAAAACTCGTTATTGCTAGCTACTTATTGAAACTGTAGAACTTTAAACAAACTATTTCCAAAATTCTAGAAACCATTATTTTCAGGAAGTGTTCTTGAGTAATGTTCTGAACTTCTTCATGTATTTACCTCCTTAAATCTTCAAGATTGTTGGGGCCTGTATACATAAACCTTCTATTTGAGATATTCCCAAAATTGAGAAATCTAATATTTGTAGGTCTGCTGATCTCGGTGGTTATTCTTTAAGTCCTTTTCTTCTAATCCACATTTGCGGGAAAGTTATATCTAGGTAATTTGGAACTTCGACACAATAATATGGTGGGGCTCCATTCTTTGGCACCAAATACTGGACCATTCCAGCTTATTGAAGATATTACGGAGGTGAGGTATTATTCATTTTTAAGTAACGCTGGGATGATAATATTCCATCCAACTTTTCTATTGCTTATAACATCTAACCAAACGTTGACCTTTTGAGGATACTGAGTATGAAGATCTTCACACTAAAGTAGATTTTCCGTTGATCAATATCTTAAATATGTCTGTTTACTGACACATTTAAACAAAATGTGGGTTCATCAGGAAATAAAATATTTCTTAACATAGGTTTGTTTCAAAACGTTTGTTTTTATTACCCAGTTATGGAACACCAACCGTTTAAGGATTTTCGTTTAGAAAAAAAAGTTTCTTAACATGACAGGATTATTAGTAATTTGGTTTTGAAGAATTTTGCAAAACTCCATTCTCTTATCAGGATCATCATCTACAGGTTGGTGAATTAATTGGACCTTATAAGGGTGTTCCGTTCCTTTCAATATAACTTTACGAATGGATGTTGTACTCACATTATAATTCACTGACAATTGGTATTAGGTACTCATTTTAGAAATCTCCACTATTTCTCCCATGCCTTCTTCTCTATTTTCTAGTGGCAATTTTTGGTTGACTCGATCAACCCTCATTCTTGATGGAATGAAAATTGACGACACGGACTAGGGTTTTTTTAACGATGCTGACACGCTTGGATTTCGATCAGGGGTTCTCTTTTAAAAATTTCACTTTTTTACTATCTCTAACCTTGGTGCGTCGAATTTCGGGACACCCTATATAAACAATAAAATCAAAACGAAATGGTGCTGGCGCTCTCATACACCTTTTCCATGAAACTTGTTTTAACATTCAAAGATTTAAATCGAAATTTCAATTTATGTGGAGAGTGATGAGTGCTAGAAAGTTCGAAACGCAACACGCAGCACTTTGTTTCCCTTAACACTCGAAAAATGCAGCAATATTAAAGGTACGCATTTAATATTTTCGTAATATACATATTTTTATAAAGATATATTTATTCAAGATTATTTTTTTTTATATAAATGCAAATTCATTTTTGCCTTTCCTTATAAATTTTTATTAATAAATTCTCTTAGGTGTCATTTTGGTTTTCTAAAAGTCTTAAATTAAAATATTTAATATTTTTGGTCCTATCATAAAGTAAGTTTTTATTCGTAAAAATG
The DNA here is from genome assembly GCA_963971135.1 of Stenus bimaculatus. Classification (NCBI taxonomy): domain Eukaryota; kingdom Metazoa; phylum Arthropoda; class Insecta; order Coleoptera; family Staphylinidae; genus Stenus; species Stenus bimaculatus. The sequence goes on from OZ020182.1 coordinate 43,438,947, forward strand.
TAAATTTAGGCAATACTACTTTAATATTTTATGAGCTGTTGTAGGATGCTTAAAGTTTAGTTCAATAACATATGGTGTCATGCTCAAGATACTAAAAAATAAAAGTAGGGTTTAATAAATACCTATTTGCATCCTTCATACTATAATTTATTAAAATTATCTTTTAAGTTTATTTAATAATTAGAAAATTTACAAATAGAATTTCATTATATTGTTAATGATTATAGTTGAAAGATACAAATTTGCAAAGATATCACTAAGCGAAGTGCAGATTAAAATCTGTTCTACCACTTAACCTAGGTGACACTGTTTAAATAAACCGAGAAGTACTAAGCATGAGAGCGACGTTTGAGAAATAGCTTAGATTACAATATTTTACTCAGAGTAAGTATAAAGCAAGCCATATAAATTAGAACAAGAACCATAATTAAAGTAAATATTAAATACCGTTTTTTCATTTTGCAATTTTTAATTTCTTTTTTATAAAGATAGATTTTTGAGATAGCATGTATACATTTTAATTCGAAACCTGTCAAAGTTGTTGTGAAAACGATATAAACCTTCCAATTAACAACACGTAATTAGAATTAATGCAATATTTTTTTATCCTAAACATTAGTGGTACCGGTATATGTGTAAACCTAAAAAGCACAAAAGTGTGGTTTATAAATTTTGATTTTGGTATTTGGACTTGTTCGATATTTGCACGAAAATATTTTTATTTAATACGAAAACCGGAAAAATAGTATATTTTTGTCATTTGTCAAATATTTATTATTCCAGTATTTACTAATTAGTGCATTTAATTAAATATCTATATAAAAGAAGAAACAGTTTCATATACAGGGTCATTAAAAAAGGACGTTACTGATGATGGTAGGAAACCTAAATTTGATACATGTGGCCACAGTGAAATAAAAAGTAAGTACTTCACCAACGTTTAAAAAAAACAAAGTGAGGTTGATTAAAATATCAGTTATTCTTTTTTATTATTTAAGTAATACCCAAAAATAAAGCTGCCGTCCTTTGATTAAAATAGAAGATCAGAAATAAAGTTTGTTTGGATTTTTTATATATATACATAATATATTTGGTTGCCTTGTTTTGGTATTAGTCCTAACTGAATTCCCGGTACTTTATCTTCAATATATATCTCTTCTAGATTCTGTTCTTCTTTAGTTTTTGGTTTTCCAAATATTTGCTTGTAATACCATAGATACATACATACTTCTGAACTTGGGTTTTTAAGAAGACTTAAAAACCTAAGTTCAGAAGTAAGAACTCATAGTTTTTTTGGATTGCTTGCTCTCTATCTTTATTTTCATTTTGCTTCATTACGTTTTTGTTTTTTATTTCCTACACAAACAATGTACTACACTGATCCTCATGACGTAGCAATATTTACTTTCGGAGAATTAAATCTGCTCTATTTCGCTACAAACCATTGTTGCAATACTCAAAAATCAAAACCAGTATAAAAATATCAAAACTACACATTACGTCGCGCCAAAAAAATCAAAAATCAAGACAATACACTTCCGCGCTCACCTTTAGACCAAAATAATAGTTCAAAATAGTAAATCGTTTTGTGTAAAACTCGGACCAGAGGTGGAAGTCTGTAACCCTAACGAGTTGATCTTGGTTGAGAGTTGACTCGTTAGATATTTTATGTCTCTCTCTTACACATAAAAGCGTTCATAAGGTGGAAATGAGGCAAAAATTGTAACCATGGTAATGTAGTAAACAGTTCACCGTTCTCGTTACGTTAGGTATTACAGACTTCCACCTCTGTCCAGGATTTGGTTGATTATGCTACCAAGTACTTCCTCGATCCTCGGCTAAGTTCACAGACCTATAAAATACATCATTATGCTCTGGACCTAACCAAGTACTACACCAATCAATCGGCAGTACTCAAAATCTCAAAATAAGTAAATTTACAAAAAAATGGACTTGGTAATTATAGCACCGAAGTCTTCAATTACAGTATAAAAGAAGCAGTTTTGAAATAAACTAGATTGAGTCAATTATTCTTTAAATTATATATTCAAATTCTGATCATAACTACGAAGTGTATTTTTTTTAAATAAAAATATGGAAGTTTTTTGAATTTATTATTTTTGGAAAACAGTTGCCGAATGGTGAATTCTTTCGTTCTTGATATTTAACCAAGATAAGTCTACAAGTTTATGAAAAATTTGATCATTCTTTATTACCAAATATCAACTTTAAGACCTGTTTAGACGGGCAATGTGTAGTTGCATCTGAGTCGACTTGGGAACATAATTTTGATAACAAAATATTTCCGTCTAAACAGGCCTTTAGACATGAATTCTAAAGTTAAAAACGAATTATCAGAAAGATGTATAATTTTTGAGTTTATAGTTCTTCATCGTGATCAGGACTTCCTGTACAGAGTCATTAATGGTTTTTGCATTTTTTGTCATATTTGGCTACTGGAATAAATAGAGGCAGTATGCGATATTTTAATTTATTTTATGATACATATTAGTAGCAGTAGCAGTGAATTTGAAACATGGGTCTTCACAATTGAGTAGATTATTTACTTTATATTTATACTAGCTAACCAAAGTTTTTTGTTAGTACAATTTTATTTTTGAGCGCAAAAAGCATAAACTCCGTCTTGTTTGGATTAATTCCAATTCCATTCATTTCTGAAATAAAAATAAAATTCCAAGGCAATCTATAATTTTCAGTGATTTACGAAAACAGTATTTACCAAATGTGTCCTAATTTGTAAATAATAACTGATATAATAGGCAGACTCTGGCCAAATTTAAGGCCTTTAACTAGAAAGAAATAAGGCAACCCTGGAAATTCTCCATTGCAACCCATATATCAAATTGTAATTTAAGGGTCTTTAAACTTAAATGATTTGACCAGAATCTGGGTAATAATCAGTATGTTACTATAGCTGATATATTCCAAAATGTTAACAAGAGACTTGAAACCCTATTCTTCTGAAGTACCCAGAGTTAATATGTTTTGACGAAATTATTTAAATTAACAATATCTATTTTAATTTGAGGGAGGGCATTAGGTAAATAAATTTTCTTGAATCCTAGATAAATTCTCGTTTAGCATAAAATTATAAGCAGGTTTAGATTTATATAGATAACAAATAAAAGCGGGTGATATTGAGTACAAGTACAAGATAAAATATTGTTTGAGTCTAGAAAGTCACGAAATAGAGATTCTTCGGGTTTTTCGACAATTTATCATAAATTTGGGAGAAGAAAAATTCGGTTGAGATAAGACCAATCATTGTAGACATTCGATAAGGATATGACTAGATCTGTATTCTGTACCTTTTCCAATGTATTTCAGAAACGATCAATTCAATTTTAGATTTTTTTTGATGATTTCATCAATTATAATTCAGAATAGTCAATTGTATTTCAGAAAGTATCAATTGAATTTCAGAATATTTAATTGAATTTCAGAAAAGATAAATTGTATTTCAGAAAGCATAAATTGTATTTTAGAAAAATCAATTTAATTTTAGAAAATACCAATTGTAAAATATTGAGGAAACCAAGAGTTTTTGGCGTTCATTATGCACGTGAACCACAACAGCACATACAATTCATCAAAAATGTGCTTTGGCTTGGCAATTTAACATTAAACCAGAAACGATATTAGGCTTAGATCCTTAACCACCAATGTTAAATCCAATTGAAATAATCTGTTGTAAGATTAAAGCAGTATTTTTTAAAGACAACTTCGGGATTCTCCTGTTATGAGTTCTGGTATTTTGTAACAAATGTTGGTTAACTTAGAGATAATAATTATTGATGAAGCCAAAAAACAATTGTTGCTCGTGCAGCACAACACTAAAATCGATAACGTAGCTACTGTAGGAAAACATGGTTGTTGGTGTCTAAAGTAGTATATTTAGGTAATCCCAAATTTCTGCGGAAAAAATTATAATACTTTGAATGAAACACAATTAATTCTTTCTGTAATACAATTGATTACTTCTGAAATACAAAACATTCTTTCTGAAATTAAGTTGACGATAGGAGCCATAGCAGGAGAATTTCGAAGTTGTCTTTTAACAATACTATGTACTTTAATCTTAAAACAGATTATTTTAATTGGGTTTAGGTGGATAATATCGATTCTGGTGTAGTTTTAGATTGATAAAGCACATTGATGAATTGTATGTTCTATTGTAATTCATATGAACAATCACCGCGAAAATCTCTTGACTTCTTCAATTTTTTACGATTGGTCCTTTAGGAAATTAAATTGGTTTTTCTGAAATACAATTGATGACATTTTCTGAAATTGAACAGATTATTCTGAAATTAAACTGATTATTGTAAAATACAATTGATGCTTTCTGAAATACAATTAACTATTCTGATAACGAATTGATCTTTTCTGAAATACAATTGGAAAAGGTATAGATTTTCGAAAATATTTCTATAACAGTTGACAATTTGCAGTTATGTTTTGGAATATAAGGGCATTACATGTTTAGAAGTTAAACAGAAATTTTATCCACACTTGTTGTTTTGTTCTATCTGGTGTAAAAGTCTAGTAATATAAATATGTAATTTTTTTCTGATTCTTAGTCGATATAAAAAGGCGTAGCTTTACTCTGTTTCAACCAACCTTGAATGTCTTTAGGATTCAAAAATACCAATGGCGATTGTCGAAAATGTCAACAAAGTATAAAATATGAATTATCACTAGGTACTTATTAATTGTAGTAACCATAGTGAGGGTTGATTTATAACTTTGCATAAAAGTTAAAAATAAGCTAACCACCTACTTTTATGTCACTTGTCGTCATTTAACATTTAATTTAATGAAAATGTATTCAGATAGGTACAGTTCTTCCAGTAATGTACTTTTATTTTTAATTCTTTTTGTGAAACAAATATAAATGTTTTAATTACAATCCTAAAAAAAATATCGAAATAATTTTTTAGGTTAGATTAGGCTTTTGCCTATGTATAAATCAGCCATGACATAATAATTTTATAACATTAGCCAAATTCCCAAATTCCTATAGCTCTCATGAAAGTGACATTAGAGTTGATAATTCTCAACAACCTCAAAAACTTTTCTGGGGCCTTACTTCTGAAGTCTCACCTAGTTAATGTTAATTAATTTTTCTCGAAGCACATGCTTAAAACTCTTATCCCTGGGCAGGTGAAATTCGATTTGTTGTTGAGATTTTTACGCAGGTGCTTCAAAAAAGACGAGACGGATATTCCATCATTGAGATTTCAGAAATAAGACCCTTGGTGGTATTCAAGACTGGGGACAGTTTCTATCTGGATGATTGGGAGAAATTCATTGATTTGGATGCACCTAGGTTCGTTGAATAACCGGAAATTGCCCACAGCCGTTTTCAAATCGATAATTCGCAAAAATTTAAAGTAAATCAGATATAATTGGCATAATGAAACCTGATTAAATTACATTAAAACTAATGAGTGAATAATTTCTTATTTATTTAACTAAGTAGCATGCTTTATTATGCTTTATTTTATTTATTTGACAATTTGACTATAAAACATTTAATTTGTTAAATAGTTAATCTCTTAGACAAGTTATAAGAGCAAAGTCCGTAGTTTGAACATAGGTGTTATGGGTATTTCTTAGTTTATAAGAACACGCTCTTAAGTTAAATCGGAACTTACTTCCAAGTCAAATCAAGCACGAATTAAATTTAAGCTTCGGGTAAAGTTTGTATTTACTATGTTTAATCAAAAAAAAGTGCGTAATGGCATGTTTACAAATAACATTCCTAGATTTTAAATTACTAGATTTTCGGGTGTAATTTCAATTTAAATAGATTTTTTCTTCTTCAAATTACATTAAAAAAAGTATTTGTTTTAAAGGGTTCTCTAATGTATTTGGTTATAGCACTCTCGATCACTACCTCTTGGATGTCAACTGCAATAGGATAATCGCGTTTTTGTAATGGAAAGCCTGCTTCAAACATTTTTCTAACTAAATTTAAAATACAAACACGCAAAATATATGACCAGGGATAAAAGGGATTAAATTTAGATCCATGTGATAATTGCAGAACATTCAACTTGTTTATGTAGCATTAAACAAATTGAATTAAGCGAAATACCTCTACAAAATTATTGAAAAGCTTGATAAAATAAATGTTATAAAAACTACCTGTTTCTAATTGATTGATTTTTATTAATTTTTCCTAATAATTATAACAGTTTTATTTATAATTGGCTTAAGATAAATTGATTTTCTCGTAATAAATTTCTCCCGCGATAACTTTGTAGTCTCTATTTTATGCAAGGTTGTTATTACACACCTAGAAAAAATGTAGCGATGTTCATCGTATTAAGCTTTAATTACATCTATTTTGGTATATGATTTTGATTTTTTTTTTGAAATGACAAAAGTAAACAGTGTCGAGTGATTCGAGCATAACCCCTCTGGCGTGCTATTATTGAACCGTTCGACACAGTGTCGCCTGCGACATTTCAGCTTATGTCGATCACTTTTCGTAAAACAGTATCATTGAACATGTGACATCATGTCGCATGCGAGAAAATGTGAGACGATATTATGAAAAGTGATCCCTTAGAAAATCTATTAGATGATCAGTTTATGCTAGGTGGATTTAAACACTAACGAAAGAAGTAGTAAGAGAACTAACTAAACGTATAAATGTACCTTTAAAGGACACATTTTCTGAAATTACCACAAATAGTAGACAATAAAACAATTATTCCAATTATGTATTTCTGTTTTTCAATTTCCTATTCATAATTCCTTAACATAAAGGAAAATAGGTACGCAATTTTGATTGAAAAGCCCCTTTAAAATGGTCACAATAATTATATTTTCTATTGGCATCAATGAAATTACTACGTTGACAAAAGTGTAGTCCACATGTTTCTAAGCTTATCTCGGATGGTGTTCAATAATAGCAATTACATCTCGTACATTTGGCAATCGACTCATGTCGCATGCGAGAATATGTCGACTAGTTTCAATAATAGCTCCCCTGGACTTCGATTCTCGAATGTATGCGACAAATTATCGCACACTTTTTCTGTCAAAAGTCTACTACTTTGTTAAAAATGTATTCTCCAATGTCGAAATGGGGATCGTATCAACAAATATCGAATAAAACGAGGGAATGGGTCATTTCTTCAGAAACAATATACGATATTTGTCGCATACCATCCCCCGTACGACATTGGAGAATTTATTTTTGACAAGGTAACAGCTTTTGACAGAAAAAGTGTGCGATAATTTATCACAGATATTCAAGAATCACAGTCCTGTGTCCTGTCTATTTTTCTTGATCTATTTGTTTTTCATTTATCCGGGAAAATAAGAAACTTAAACTGCAATCGAATTTAGTCTCGTTTTAACGTGTCGTTGAAGTTGTTGCTATTATTTGTCCACTGCTATTATTATTGTAAATTATAATGGAGAGAAATATAAGAGACCAAATGTTAAGAGCTGTTGGGATGCATGAAGTCAGCTTCCGACGAGTTGACATTGCGCGTGTAATAGGCCTTGCTGAAAGCGTAATTTTGCGACTATCTTCGCATTATCCTTAGATTGGGGATGTATTTAAGAGAAAACACGTGGAAATTGCGGAATTCTTTTAAATTGGCCTGAGGAACATGTTTTGCGGGATAATAATCATTTCTTTTCTCTGACGAGTCGCGATTTGGGATTTATCCATATTCAAGACGTATTAGAGTGTCGAGAACTCCAGGCAATAGATCACGATTACTGAATGTCCAGGATATGCCTACTTACAAAACTTGTTCTAGAGTGGTGGACACCATCCTAATTCTTGAACCAATTGTCCTACTATACGTACCAGCCGTTTGACCAAATTTTGCCTTTATGCATGATAATCCTCGTTGATATATTGCAGAGGCAGTACAGGAATCTCCAAATAGTCCAGGAGGTAGTCAAAGTTTAATTTTCAACATGTCATTTGAGTAAAGTTGATTTTCATATCATAGATTATTCTCCTATTCCTTTTTTGAGAATTGAGTGTCTGCTGGCAAAGGATCGCAGGGGATAAGATTGTGGGAGGGCGCAGAACTTGAAGAAAAAATTGTGGTTTGGGTCACACCGATAGTAAACCTGAAATGTCCATTTGGCCCAATTTATCTATATCCAAAAAATCACCCCTAAGAAGTAATAACAGTTATAAGTCCCTGAAGTTAGGCCACTCAAAATACATTTTTAATAAGTTTTCTTAAAGTTCTGCGTGTATATCACCTCTTCTTTGCTTTTAATCTTTTACACATAACATCATCCTTGTCACACGATTCTGGTGTACTCTCTTATACTTTGCACACATTTGGGATTCCTTTTTATGCTAGGAGGAGCATTTTATATTACCCAAAATGCCAAAAATTAAAGCCTCTATTTGATTATAAGTCAGCACATTTTACACCAGATAATATTTGTCATATAACCGCAAAATTTTATCATCACATTTGAATTACTGATGTATTTAAATAAATTTTGTATTGAATATAAAGAAATGGGGAATTTAATTACGTTTCTGTAGAAATTTTGTCAAAAAAACCAAAATAATCTAAAATTGCAGCCAAAACCGGTTTGAATATTTTCCTAATTACTTTTCTAGTGTAAAGTGTATTTTCTTGTCTCTTGTTTAAAAATGAATTAAAGTTAGGTTACAACGTCATTGGTTTCAGGGCCTCCGAAAATTATTCTGTTGAAACGGATTTATATTGTCCTTGTCATATTAGTTTTATTGTTTTCAACATAAATTGACTCAAGCGAAATAGTTGATAAAAAGAAAACAACATTATCTGTATTCCTTTGAAATTTTGAAATTACTTGTAAAAATCAGCTTTATTATTTTAATTTAAAACCACGTCAAACCAAGCCAACCGCTAAAAAACTAAGACTAACCAATCACCAAACTAATCAAGGAGGAAGTAACTATGCCTACAACAAAGGGCTCTCCACAGATGGGAGTACTATCACCACTCCTGTGGGGCTTAACAGTAGACCAGCTAGTAACCATACTCAAAAAGAAGTGTTTCTCGACGCAAGGATAAGCTGATGATATCGTAATACTGATCCAAGGCAAACACCAAAGAACGATGGAAGATATCATGAAAGCAGCCATACGAATAATGGGGATCCTCCGGGGATCTAAGAATCAACCCTAATAAAGCAATCCTCATATCTTTCACTAAAAGAAGGAAAAGCAAAAACGAAAGCAATATTTCTATTTTTGGAAAAACTGTTCAATGGAGTAATGAAGAAATACTGGACTAACATGGAATCCCCATCTGAACAAGACAATCTCCAGATGCAAACAAACGCTAATGATTAGTAAAAGAAGAATTGGCAATACATGGGATTTTAAACCAGTACTGACCAGACCGGACCAGCTGCCCATCCCTTGAAACAAGAAGAACAGAATCTTCTACACTGATGGTGTATGAAGTTTGAAGGTAACGCGGAATCGGACCTGTACAGCAAAATACTGAAAATCAAAGAATTTAGTCAAATATTGCACGATCTTCCCAGCAGAAGTACATGCAATTACACTAGGTGGTACTGAAAGTCACAAATGAAGCTACCAGAATAAAAACATTTACATTATATTGGACTTGCAACAGCTCTAAAAGCTTTAGAAACCTGCAGCACAAAATCAAGTCTAATTAAAGAATGTAAAGAAATACTCCACTGGGTCAGGAGAACAAGGTAAAACTAATATGGATTCCTGGCCATAGTGGAATCGAAGGCAACGAACTAGCCAAACTGGGCGCTCGCAACAAATTAGTTGGATCTGAACCAAGTACACAAATAACCTACGCCCGAACATCCATAAACGACTAGAAGGCAGAAGAACATATAAAATGATGGAAAACCGACAACCATGCAAATTATTGCAAAAGGTTAATAGCCTCACCAAACCTAAATCTATCAAAGGACCTGTTAGAGCCACACCGAGCACATTTGAAGCAAGCCTACTCGCCTACTGACAGGAACCGGCGGATTTAGATAATTTATGTACAAAGTGAACATCCACAGAGATGAGCCCATATGCAGACTCTGCGAAGTGGAAGAAGGAACATCTAGACTGGAACAGTTACTCCACAAGAAAATTCGGACTTGTAGGGAAACTGATGAAACTCGTTAGTAACACAGACGTTGGACTGCCATCTATACATAACCGAAATTTGCAATACAAAAAAAGCAAAATTTTAAAACAGAGAAAAATCCCAAGTATAACTTTTTACGTCCAATTTAACCTAACAGGGAAATGTGATGTTTACTGCATTTTTTCGCTTGGCAGAACTGAAATAGCGATAGTGCCAAATCGTCAATCGACACTTTCATCGTTTCATGTGGAATGTTGTTCAAAAATACCACTTCTATGTTGTGCGCTACATTTTCAGGTGACAATTCTGGCATTCTACATTTGTGGAGTGAAATTCAAAAATAAGCCCCATGATGAACTAGTAAATGATGAGTTAGAAGATTTGACATCTTATTTTTGAAGATGCAACCAACATGTCTAATTTTGGAAGATACAAACATTAACATACAAGTGCTTTTGTTCAAAGCTAAATCCTTGGTAAATTCAATGCAAATAGAGAATGTTTCAAGTGAAAATCGCATTTAAGCCAAGAATATGACATGGTTTTTTGTAATGTTAATTTTATTCTGTATAATTCTCTTGAAGTAATTTTTTCAGCAAAAATTTTTTACGATAAACATTGTGGCTTCTTATTTCCAATAGAAATATTTTTACTCTTAAGTTCATAAGGCGTGAATAAAAAAGTATAAAATATAGTTTTGGAAGCTGGAAGAATTCCAAACTCTGGGATATTTTATTAACTCCTAACGCCTTCAATCGAAAGATACTAGGGTTATCATGCCTTTACTTTCATACTTAATACTAATGTTGATAATCAGGTTAGGAAATTTAGTAATTATGGAATAATATTTATACATGAACAAGGGATTATTTGCGGATTAAACCATTTCTAAGTACTTCTGTAAATATTAATTCCTGATAAACACTAGTGGCTTCAATAATTTTAGGGTGAGCAAATAAAAATTCTGAATTTGACTATTAATTGTGCATAAATTAATCCTGTTAAGATGCAGGAAGCTTGACTTCTGTAAACAATGTCATATATTAATTAATGATTTCTTAGTTTTTATTTATACATTCACATTATTATTATGAGCATATATTCATATTTGTAATTTAAATACAATTTGCAGCAACGAGTATAGCATTAATTAAATTATTATAGCCCGGCGGATGCATAATATTAATTAAATTCTGAATCAGGCATTAGGACTTAGTTGATTAGGTATTAACAGTAAATATGTAGGAGTAAATTTTAATAAAAAATATTCAAAATGATTATTCTAAAATTTAGGTTATCTTTTATTTGCATAAAAAATATAATAAATATAATCATGGAAGCAATTTGTTTTTTGGTGGAAAATAATAGGATTTGAATTAAAATATTTTGATTATGTGCCAAACGTGGCATGCTTGAGTAGGATTTCAATCATAGTTTGTTATTTATGTGCAAATGCCTTGTCTGACTTTAAATTGAATATGGATGGGTGCAGTTCTTTTTGTATAATCTAAAATCTGACATGTATTTCAGCGGAAAGTAAAAGAGGATGAAATGCAAACAATGTCGCATCCTTTTTATTAAGAATTCCCCTTTTATTAAAAAGTAATATGAATGTATTCTTCTTGCAATGCTCTTTTTATTCCCATATTTGAACACAATTTATTTATAATTGACTCATTGGTGTGTTTAAAAAAAACTTTACAAGTTTAATCCTCTTTATATTTAATTAAGACTCTCCAGATGAAAATGTGACGATTTTTTATGATGCACCCGGATGGTCGCTTAGCTTGACAAGATAAGTGGACCAACGTGCATTTAAGTGTAAAATATGATAACACTAATACGAGAATAGTTGCCCTACGGGATATTTATCAAGTCCCGCGTAATTGCAGTTTTAAGAAAGTTGGTGTCAGTTTTCATTAAAAACTTTCATTAAAATTAATTGCTTTAAAAAATTATGTCTTAAACTTTAATTAACCTCAATTTTCATACTATTGATTTAAAGAAGTATCCCATTAGCTGATTTGCAATAATTACTTATTAATATTAGGTAAAAATAGTTGAAATGAATGGATTTGTATTTTCAATATCAAATTTTATTATTAACGCTACGCGTTCAATAGCATGCAATTTAGAAAGCATCAGTAACATGTGCGGCTAATTCAAATCAACTAGGCACCGATGTTGCATCAGACACCTGTCATATGTTAATTTCCAATTAATTTCAAAAGCGTGATGAATTCGCCTTGGAGCTTGATTGCCTATTAATCTTAAAGAAATTTTATTTAATAATTAAAAGAGCGTTTTGTATCGAAAATCAATATTTATAGGCCATAAAGTTGGTGCCCCAGCCTAAACGATATTGTTTGAAGGCAATGATCGCACCAGGGCCCTTTTTTAATTACCGCTCGAAATGAATTACGACTCCGTATTTTGAAAACGCGCCTGTTCGAATCAGTTGTTTGTTTTCGATAAGTGACGAACTGAAGAGTTTATGAGGTTAATTTAATATTGGCTTGGATACGTATACTGGGTAATTTGGAATTTATTTGCTCCCATTTTAAGGGTCGTGAACATCAAACAATCAACCTTATATTGTACTCTAACTATAAAAGTATAAATTTATAGCCATTACTTTAAATTTATACAATACTCTCACCATTTTAACCTTTAATTACCATAATTTCACAGGTTCGAATTGTTTAGGATAATACTAAAAGTAATATTAAACTTTTTAGATTTGAGATAAAATCTATGAAGTTAAGGATATCGACAAAACAGAACTGTTTAATGAAGTACCACTAATAGTACTTTACTATTTATGAGACAATATTAGTTCAAGTAATTGACTATGGAATATGTTTCCAATCCCTGAAGGCTTTTCATTGAAGTTACTCATTAAAAATATGCAATTAATAAACTACTATAATTGATATTCCAATAAATGAATGTTAATTCTAGTTTTCATCTACAAGCAGTAACTATTCTGAAATACAGGGTGGCCCAGATTTTACTTCCCAGGAAATATCTCTGTTATTTGAAGAGATAAAAATACAAATAAAAAAGTGCTTTGAACGCCAGTACGCTTGATATTTGTGGTTTAGGTCATACGTTTTTTTCCAGTGCAGCTTTTTTAAAATTTCTTTTTTTCAGTACATAGAAAAGTCTTGTTGCTACTAATTTTTTCATTTATTGTTTTTGTAAGTCAAACCAAAAAGTCATATGGTAGCAGTAAAACAGGCTCTTTACAAAAAAACGTTCGTTTAGCGACTTCTTCCACACAGATAATAAACTAATTGAAATAATATTCTTTTTCTAACGCTAGCAACAAGTTAAGGTATAAACGAAGAGCTTACTTTTTCGTTTTTTGTTTTAAGTTTATTTTTAAAACGGGGTTCTAAAAATTTCTTAAAATTTTACATAATTTTTGGACAATTTACAATTACATTATTATGAAAACGTGATTCGTCGCTCCAAAAGATTCGATTTAGGAAGTTTGTATCCTCTTGTATTATAATTTCAATAATTGCTACAAATTCTAATCTTCGTTCATCATCTGTGGGTTGTAGACTTTGTACTAAATGAATCTTAAAAGGAAGCAACTTCTTCTCTTTTTAAATTCTTTTGATAGAAGTTCTGCTTATTTCTAATTCCTCTGCCAATTCTCTAGTAAAAACATGATGATTTATATTAACATACGCAAGAACATTAATTACCATTTATTCGGTTCTAGAAGGAGCTGGGTGGCGAGTATATTTGTTTTTACTTGGCAATGTACCGATTCGTAATTCCGCTTCAACCATGGGAAAAGTTCTATAATAAGAAGGCGTTTGTCTTTCAGGAAAACTTTGTTGATATAATCGCCTTGCTTCTCTTCCAGATTTTCTGCACTCGCCATAGATCAGTAACAAATCAACATATTCGTTAGGGGTAACTACAGAAGTCATTTTCGTTTTCAAGTCAAATTGAATTGTATGAGACACTACTTTTGCAAAAACAAAAATAACAAATCTTAAATGTTATCACTATATAGAGTACGGATTTTTGCCTTTTTGATATTGCGCATATGCTTTAGTGATAATTATGAATTTACTGGCAATACAATAAACAATTACTACATTTCCATGCAGTATTCAAAACCTGAATCCGTGTTTTTGATTTGCTAATTGATCACGGATTATTTAATACAGTTATTTGGTATTTTTAATTATTTAATAAAACTAGCACTATAGGAATCGTTGGTAAAGCGGACATAAGACCTTTTCTGGTTGAAATACAAATTTGGTTTATTTTATTGAATTTAATTTTGGATGTTTCTGCATTAAAAACATCTAAACGTCATATTTGGCTAATCACATTTTATGTAAAATTTGATTTGTGATATTTCTGCTTTAGACGAAACTTACAAATTGCTAGAACCGTTCAAATATTAAGCAAAGCCTTGAAAAAAGTTTCAAAATATTTGGTTCATAAAATATTCGAATTCACAAAATGTTTGAGTTCAGAAGAAGTTTGAGTTCTAGACCGGGAGCTCGCGACATTTTTCATCTCCGATTTCATACAGCATGCCTTTTGGAGGAGAGAATATTTACCCTATAAGAACAAAGAAAAGCGGGTACTAAAAACCCCCGCACGCTGTTCGATCATATGGAAAATTGCATTTCCATTTTCACAAAAAATTGGTGTTTTTCTCTGATTTAATATTGCATGCCCTTTTAGCAAAAGATGGTTAAAATAAATTTAAGTCTTGAAAATCGTAGGCATCCGATTCGCACGGTCGCAAAGAGGTCAAACGGTCGTGTGATCTTGTAGTAAAAAAATATGATTTTTCGTGTTTTCATACTGCATGCCAATGAAAAGAATTATAGTTTGTGTCATAAAACCCCCATAAAAAAATTGGCATGCAACCCCTGTTGGCTCAACGGTCGAAAAATTATGAAAAGTTTTGTGAAAATTTTAAGCGTTTTGACGTGATTAAACAACACCAAATTAAGTAAGTGTGAATTTTATAGTGTAAAATGTCATAAATTTAAATGGCATGCATGCCGAGGAATCCCATCACATTATAAATAATAAGAAAAGTTGCAAAAAAAAATTAGAAATTACGGTCATATTAATTTGCATGCCTTTTTGTATATCGCAAAAGAATGTCGTTTTAAGCTAAAATAAACAATGGCATGCAGATTGTTAGATCCCAATATTAAAAAAAATTGAAAAAATTGTGCAAAAACTAATTAAGTCGGTTAAAAATTTATAATGTATGTTCCGTGATATCATTTAGCATGCCATGTCGTATTTCACAATCAAATAGGTTTATGGTTTCAATAAATAAAATATCGCTATGTGCTATTATCTTAATAACATTGCAAAAAAAATAAAAAATAAGTGCAAAATTTGGAAAACAATCAGATTCGTAAATTCTTCAAAAATCAATTTACTCATGAATTTGACAGCAACGCACTCTTAATTCTCTATTCAATAAATTTTACCGATACAATTTAAGGTCTTTTCTTTTTGATTTCTGACAGAGGTATTGATGACGGGTTCACAGAAGAGGACGACGAAGTATTGGATGATGCGGAAATATTTTAATTTTATATTTTTTGAATTATTTTTTAATTTTGTTACAAGTTTTTAATAATAAAAATTTAATCTCATGGGTATGTTTTCCTCATATAACATAGGTAGGTTTTTTGTTGAATCAGTAGTTTTTTATGTACCCAAGAGTGTGCCATCTTTTTTATGTGCTGAAACTTAACCGAAGTATTAAAAAATTACCACTTCCGGTACCTCTTTTTGAACTGTTTGTCACTCATAAAACATAGCTCAACATTTGTGAGAGTCCATGAAGAGTGTTAAGCAAATTGATAAAAAAATGTGCTGCCACCCCCAAACCTGACCGGAACCGAGGCTGCAACCCTCAAAGTGGTAATCATTTTCACAAACTGGCAACCACTTTTACTGGTTGCTCGTAAAAGTGGTTGAATACATTTTTTTTCAACTTATTTTGATTTTTTTTCAATGTTAGGTTCCAGCAATATGCATGCCATTTTGTATTTGAGCTTAAAGCAACATTATTTTGCAAAACACAAAAAGGCATGCAAAATAATATAACCAAAATTTACAATTTTTTTTGCTACTTTTCCGATGCATGCCTCTGCTTTAGGACCTCCTAATCTGCATGCCAATTATTTTATACAGCAAAGCATTACATTAATAACCCATAGTTAAAATGGCATGCAATAAGAAATCACGTCGAATCGCTTAAAAATTTCACAAAACTTTTGATAAATTTTCGACCGTTGAGTCAACGGGGGCCGCATGGCAATTTTTTTATGGGGGTTTTATGATAAAAACTTTAATTCTTTTCATTGGCATGCAGTATGAAAACACGAAAAATCATATTTTTTTACTACAAGATCACATGACCGTTTGAGCCCTTTGCGACCGTGCGAATCGCATGCCTACGATTTTCAAGACTTAAATTTATTTTAACTATATTTTGCTAAAAGGCCATGCAATATTAAATCAGAGAAAAACACCATATTTTTGTGAAAATTGAAATATGATCATATGATCGAACAGCGTTCGGGGGTTTAGTACCCGCTTTTCTTTGCTCTTATAGGGTAAATATTCCCTCCTCCAAAAGGCATGCTGTATGAAATCGGAGGCGAAAAATGTCGCGAGTTCCCGGTCTATTCAAAAAAGTTCAGCTTCAAAATCGGCTTCGAAAACTGATGAATTTCAAACAAAGTCGAATTCTGAGTTCTGAATTCTGATTGGCAATAAAAATGAGTGGTTCCTACTTAAGAAAAAGTTAAATATTATCGCGTTTCCTTTAACCTACAGTCAAGGTCATGACAATATTCCTAAGGTCTCTAATGCACATTTTCACCAAAGATAGTTAAAACTTAGACATTGCCTAAACGGAGATAAAAATCACTTAACGTAAAATTCGTTTTTATCAACGGTGGGCATTGCTTATAGCGCTAGTTGCTAGGTATTTAATAAAAAATTACGTAGTTAGCTACAGCTAGGTATTTGCTTAGGCTACGCCCTTGAAATCGGTAATAAGAATCGAAAAGCTTATATTTGAAATAAATTTCTCAAAAATGCTTCATTTCAAAACTAAATTTGCATTGCGCCGAACTTTTTTGTACAACCGAAAACTGGTGGGAAAATTCAGAGTCGCCGATTTGATTAACTGTCAGTAAGGTTAGAATTCCTGTTTGCTGAGAATTCGGGCTTTACCTATGTACATGGTGAAGGTGAGTCGCACAACCTGAAAGATGAAAATATTTCTGAAACTAGGGATTTTATAAAAAAATGTTTCAAATAAACATTTGTTTTCAAAGGAGAAACATAATGATTTATTTTTATTATCAGCCTTTTGTCCGCGTCGCCCATTTATCGTTCGGCCTTTAATCCAAGTCGACCTTTTATCGTTCGGTTTTTTTTCTATCGGCCTTTGTTCACATTGGAATTTTGTCCATGTCGACATTTTATCGTTCGGCATTTGCTACTTCGGTCTTTGTCTAAGTCGGCCTTTTATCGTTCGGGCCTTTGGTCCTATTCGGCATTTTTTCATGTCGGCCTTTTAACATTCGGCCATTTATCTATGTAGGCTTTTGTCCCGTTCCATTTAAATAAATATGGAGTCAAAAGTCTACAAATCCAATTCATTTGGTTACCAAATCGAATATTTTAAATTTTTAACACCTACTAAAGAAGTTTATAATAATACTAAATTTATTAATATTCATAATAACATATTTTTTGAATACTGTAAACTAATTTTTAAAATTAAAAATAATTTATTTAAATCAAATTTAGAAATAAAAACAAATAAAATGATTCATAAATTTAACACAAGAAATTCAAATAAAATTCATTTAAATTCAATTAATACCAATAAAGGAAAAAATGATTGTTTATTTAGAGCTGTCCAACAATATAATAATTTACCATTAGACATTCAAAATATAAAATCTTTTAAAAATTTTAAAATAAAAATACAAAATTATATATTAAAAACACAGGAAAATAGTTTTTGTAATGTTTTTTGATTCTCTTTATATATTTATTATTATACATTTATTTTTTCTCTTCTCAATTTTACTCTAAGTTTTAATTTTTGTTTACTTGTTTCATATCTTATGTATGTATTTTTTTGTACTATAAGATTCCATCTTATACCAACATCAAGTTGAATGATTGAATCTTATAAAAATGTACATATTCCTTGTTAAATAAATAATAAATAAAAAAAACCAATATAATGAAACAGGTTTTAGTAATTTCCCAACTTTTCAGCAAAATATAGTTCTCGGGTTCAATTATCTTCTCACAAAAATGTTATCAATCCGACTCTGTTTAATAAATTATATAAACTATAAATATTTAATAAATAATTAACATTTATATTGCTACGACTTCTCCTTTCTCCAAATTAGGTAAAATCACGTGAAAGAACATTTAAACTAAAATGACTATTACTGATTACTGGATTCATCATTTTAAATATTTAATCAATTGGCATATTATTTTTAATTTCATTTTTATGTTCTACAAAACTGCGCGACATAATTTTCGACAAATTAAAACTATCATTTTGACTTTCAAAAATTTTATAAAAAGGCCAATTTTAATAGAATATTATAAACTAGTAATTTCATTTCGCTAAGTATTGTAGATTTTTGCCTTCTTAAATTCAGAAAGAATTATTTTAAAATAATTATTTATAAAGGCCCCAACAGCTATAGAGCAAACCTCTAAATAGCCATTTACTATATTTACTTTGCATAGTTAAAATTTGTCACTTTCGAACTTCATAACTTTATCGAGTTAAAACTTTCTCATTTATTTCAGTTCAAAGTACATAAAGTTCTAGCGCTGTTGTAAATTAATTTTTCAGGAAAGTCTTGTGGTTACCAATTTCTATAGCGCTCCAAAAATTTCTTAAAATTTCCCTTAATTTTTGAAACACTTTAAAGAGTCGGAGTCAAACTTTCTTTAGAATTTGAATAGTGAGTTTTTATGTTCAAACAGCTCGATCTATTTTGAAGATGAAGCTTTTTAATGAAAACTTCCAACTCTCAATTATTTGATGAAATATTGTGTTTCTAAACCGATATTCTCTGCGATATGTTCAAGTCAGTCCAATATATTGGGTGCTATAAAAGTAATGGGTTATAGATTTAATTTTTGAATTAAACATTTGTATTTCAAAATACAGGGTGTCTCAGTTTGAGTTGAATTGTATGGGTATCTGTTATTAACAAAGTTACAGATTCGGTTAAATAGACAATGTTTTCCAGTTTTTTGACACTCGTTTAGATGCCACCGAAATTTAAGTCATTTCGAACATGTTGACTTTTATAAATCTTTAAATTCACAAGATACAGATCGTTGATATCATACAGAACTAACCAGTAGTATAAGTCAAATTTTTCAAAAATTAATCGAATAAAGACAATGTCTTCAGAATAATATATCACTAAACTTTAACATGTATGTTGGTCAGAAAAAAAATACCTCCTCCTGAAAACTGTTTTTTTTACTTAGGATGTCGTCCTTTATTATACCGTGGAGATATTCGGTACTTTAGTTAGACCTTTTATAATGATAGGCTTTTTATAAATTATTGTCAACAATAGTGTTTTATGATATAATATTATATTTTATGCCTATGGTTTTTAATCCGCTAAAAAAACTTTTTATAGTTAGTTATCTAAATCAGTTTATTTTTCATTTCAAAAAATATATAAAAAAATAACAAATGTGAATTAAAATAAATCGTTTTGATTATTTTCTTATGCATATAAATTATAAACCTCAAAACTCATGAATAAATTTAGGCCAAAACAATTTTTTTAACCCATTTATCTCACAATAATGTTTTCCCTTTTTTATATTACCGGCCATTTTTTACATCTCAAGCCTATTTAAAATTTTGAATTCTCCACTTCTCATTCGTACACAGTCACCACATTATGTTTTTCCTTGATATCTAAATCCTCCTGTGAAGTAGGCTGACAACCCTTTGATAAATATAATAATGTTACGAAGCTTTAAAGCAATTATTAAACTAATTTAATATTTTGATCTTGTTTGTATATAAAATAATGTTTTTATATGTCAAGGATTGTATGATAATTATGCGAGGAGTGTAAGCAGGGCAGAAGCCCGAGACATGGAAATCCTTGGAATTTTTATAACCAAATATGTTTTCATCTTGAAAATTCTGTGTATTCAGAAATAACTTCAAAGTAAGATATACTATTTTTATAGGGTAAAATAGTAAAAGCAGAGTTTACATGCTACATACACAAAAAAATAAAAAAAAAATAAACCTGACGTTTGATAAAACAATTGAGTTTCATATTCGATATCATAAATATTATATTTCTTTATTTTTAAAAAGTATGTATTTATTTGATGTATTATTTTTTCAGGTCCACGGAATACTATTTGATAATGGATCGTGTGAAGTTTTACGTGAAAAATTTATCGCAGGAAAAATCTTCACAGAAAATTATTTGATTGCACGAAAACATGGAAAATTTGTCATAGGAAAATTAGAGGATGCAATTCTGTGCAAAACTGTAAGTACTTACAGGAAATATCTGTAAGGTCACCATGGAAACCGTCCAGTTCAGATTTGAACAGAATTGCAGGAAAATTATACAAAGAGGGGAAATTTCATCCAATAAAATTAATGTTTCCCTTGAGTTGTCATTACTGCAATTAAAATGAATGAAAATCATAGAGTAATTACCCTCTATTCCTAAATGATTTTTAAGAATTTTTTTTGTATGTATCCAAGGTGACCATATATTATATTTTGAAATAAAGTGAGTTCAGAAAAGTATTGTAACCAACTCGTGTGGTAATGGGCAATCAAAAAGCTCTCACTTGATGGTTAAATAATTGGCTTTGATTGGCACCAAAACAAAGTGGGTTCCTCACATCTGTTGTATTGCATGTGTGGGGTTATTACTGGAAGAGCAAAAATATGTCAAGCTATCAATTTCGAAATTCCTACGATTTTGATGGAATCCAAAAATCATTCATCAAATTGTTATTTACTGACACAAAAAGTATTAGTAAGGTAAAAAAAGTTAAGCAACCAACTAAAAACTTCAATATGTCTTTTGAATCAGTGGAAGAAGATGAACTAATGTTTAATGTTTGATCCTGTATTTTAAGAAGCTTCCTCTTCTAACAGGCCACATTTACTATATCAAGAAGATCTCAATGATTTGGTTGATGATTTAAATTTATCCAAACAGCAGATTGAACTTTTGAGATCTCGATTAAAGGCATGGAATTTGTTACAACCAAGAATAAAAATATGTCACTTTAAACAATGAGACAAGTTTCTTTTCACAGGATTATTCCCAAAATCAGCGATGCCAAGTTAAAGACGGTATATTTATAGGGCGACGAATCAGGAAATTGTTAACGGATGAAATATTTAAAAGACAGATTTTAAAAACCCAAATAAGGAATCTTTCATGGAAGTGACCTCAAACTTTTAAGGTTTGTGTATTGGTCACAGTAACTTCAAATAACTTCAAAGAAGTCTAGAGCAGTCAAATTGGGTGATCCTGCGGGCCAAGGCAAATCACCAAAAGTTCAAATCAAGCGACCGGGAAATAATTATTCCGCGATTTGAGAAGTATAACGCTCTTGTTGGCGAGTATTTTACAGGTGTTTCATTACAAATACCGAGATAACTAAAACAGATGATACTACTTGCAAAAATTAGAACATCTTCCAAAAGATAAAGTAAAAGAGATAGAACACTGATTCTTTTTTTAATTGACAGATTTTACTGTAAAGTTTTACGAAAGTAAATAAAATTGTACTTTTGCCGAAAATATCAAGAAAAGAAAATATAAAAATATCAAGAAAAATAGGCTCAGATCGAAAAATTCGAACTCATGCCTACTACTACATAAATAACTATTTTACAACATTAAGCTGAACGGTTTCAGATTTTTTGGTTGAGTCTTCCTGAGAGCTACGACAATATCAAACAACATACCCCTGTAGAAATCAAAATTGTGTTTAGCTTGTGGTAATTTTGTGGCAATATTGTGATGTTGTGATATCGTTTTTCAATATATTCATATTATATTCACAATATTTGTTGACAATAAATGTGATTTAAGTGCAAAGTTAACAGTGCAATTTTGAACATTTTTTTACTCCATTACTGTAAATTTACTTCCTTTTTAACACATTTTATACTTTTTGGATGGCAGAATTAAAAAAATCACTTAGAATTTTTATACAAGAATAGCTTAATTTAAAGCAAGTTTGGTTTTAAAAACAAAAATACAATTATTCATTAGTAAATCTGCTTTCATTTGTTTTTAATTCAATGTAATTAATAATATGTAATAAATATTATAATATACTTTCAGAAAATCAGAACAGTCAGGACAGTATTGCCAGTCAGAACTACACAAAATCCCATTGGATCTTGGATTTGCTGAATAAATATATTTTAAATTATTAAAAACGTTAATTTTTCGCCCGAGTTATTTATTATTATAAATATTACCACAATATTTGTACCACAACGTTATCACAATTTACGCACGATATTGTCACAACGTTTCCACAATATTGTCACTATATTAAGAACATGTACTCACATTATTGTCACAACATTATTTGTGTCAACATTTTAACATGTGCAAATATTGTGAAACAATGTTTACATAATATTATAATATTGTGTGTGATATTATCATCATTATTATTCTTTATTGTAGTTATTATTAGACATTAGACATTGGTAAGTTCTATAAGTATGAAACAAAAAAAATCTGAAATATAAAAAAAATGGATTTTTTTGGTATTTTTTGGCTTGCCAGTGTTGTTTTATTGACATTAGTTTAATCCTTGCATTTGTCTTTATGATTCTGAATTCTACTTTCCACCTCAATGTAACAACATTTTTTCTAGCTCATTTTGAGTTTTACCCACTTTTTTACCATTATAAGTGACTACTTTAGTAGCATGAAAGTATCATTTAGAAAGTTTTTCCAATTTAGCTGCAAAAAATTTATGTGAGGTATCTTAAAATAGACAGCTTTATTATTAGTTGGTATTACATCCTTAATCATTGATTGGCTAGTTATACCTTCAACAAATATTTGTTTAACATAACTCTTGGGTAGTTGTTATCCATGAGTGTTTTTTTCGGTATCAATAAATTATCTTTAATAAAACACGCTTTAAACCAATTTGTTGATCTTATATTTAATAAAATGTATAATAACATTTTTTTGATGGTACCTATGACTGGATACAGTACATCCAAAAATGGTAACTCTCATTAGCCCCCAACTCATGGGTGAAATTAATATATTGGTTAATAGCACTAAATACATTTACAATTTCTTCAATTGTTCCATCATCACTCGGAACCGTAGTGATGATGTCATCAACATATAAATACAAAACTGATTTGAAACTAAGCTTATTGATAGCCACATCTAATAAATTCTTCATCACCAGTTACGCAAAACTTGGCGACGAAGGGTGGCAGACCCTAATTTTTGGCTGAAAATTTGGTTATCAAAACTAAAGTAATTCTGGTCAAAACAGCACTCTATCCTTTTGAAAAACGTTTCGCATGGTATGTTGGTATGTTTCTCAACTTCAGAGCTATCAGTTGGAATTGATTTTTCTGTAGCTTCATGTAAAATATTTCTTAAAAGATCCGAAACTCAGGTGGAAGTCTGTAAGCTATGATTGTAAATCGTTTCATCGACAATACACTTTCATCGATATTGCTATTTCATCGATGCAATTTCATCGACAGTCGGTCCCATCGCCACAACCATTTTATCGACACAGACGTTTCATCGACAACCATTTCGTCGACACTACCTTTTCATCGACAAACATATCTTCGACAAGGACGGTTCATCGGCATTATAATAGTATAAGAAATTACGGCAGAACTTTTTTACAAGATTAGTTTTATTGTTTTTTAATATTCTTTATTCTTCAGTATATTTGGGAACATATGAATATTTAAATAAAATGTGAGTATTTAAAAAATATATTCTTATCATTTACCGTTTTCTCATTTTCTAAAATGTTTTCAATGTTTGTGTCGATAAAACGATATTAGCGATAAGAAGCTTTGGCGATGAAACATGTCTTTATCGATTAAGCGGATGCTGTAGTCGATGAAACGACATTTTCGAAGAATTGGTAATCTCGATAAAATTGTTTGTCTATGAAAAGGCAGTGTCGATAAGACGGTTATCGATGAAAAGGTCATGTCAATGAAACGTCAGTGTCGATGAAACGTCCTAGCCTAAGAAAATATTTGTCGATGAAAAGGTAGTGTCGATGAAACGGTTGTCGATGAAAAGGCAATGTCGATGAAACGTTCGTGTCGATGAAAAAGTAGTGTCGATGAAATGTCCTTATCGAAGAAAAGGTTTGTCGATGAAAAGGTAGTATCGATGAAATGGATGTCGATGAAAACGTAATGTCGATGAAACGTCTTTGTCGATGAAATGGTCGTGTCGATGTAAAGGTCATATCGATGAAATGTACTATAGATGAAATGGTAGTATTCCATTTTTTCCAACCATGGTCTGTAGTTATCATCACATTTGTAATTGATACCATTCATAGAAAAAAACTAACCATATCAGCAACTCTGTTATATATTTTTTAACGCAAGTTTCTTTTTATAGTTTTGGCATTATTAGTATCTTAATAATTAATTTAATTTTATAAAATTGGATTTAAGTGGAGAATTAAAAATGAATAATTCAAATTCTTGAAAAGATTACCCACTTTCAACTACTTAAAAATTTACATAGTTTAATCAAGATTTGATTATAATATATTAGCAAAATGTGAACTTGGAGTAAAATTTTACGATCGAGCGCCGTGATAAAAGAAATGAAATAAAGACGAAACGGGTTGGCTTTGTTCCACGATTTAAAAAAGGAAATATAAATCGATGTGGGTTTCTTTAAACAATATCGGTTGGGGATTGTTTGATAAAGCGATAAAAATATTATAAAGCTTCCTTGCGTGTACCGACTTTGATTTTGAGTACCTCTTTAAAAATGACAAGTGTTTCATCTTGACCCTCTTTAGAAGACAAACAGAACATAACACATAACAGTATTGTTAAAAATTATACTGCTTGGGAAACTAACCCTTTATATCGTTTTATTTTAATCACCTTAAAGAACTGTAATGTGTAACTGTCGAAAATATTTTATTTATAAAAAGGGTGGATAAAGTTGACATGTTGAAGAGAGGTAAAGAAACAGGAAATTTCGGAAAAAAACTAATAATATACTTTGTGGAATGAGGAATGAAATGAGATAGATCGTTTTTCTCTTATTCTGTGTCATTCGACCAAGAGGGATAATCGTTTTATATTTTAGGTCTCCTCGAGATCAATAAAATCCATTTGCAGTTCTTGATATATGTTTGCTTTTATTTCTCCTCTAAATGTATTATCCAATCAAGGAAGCACGATCTAAAATTACAATTAAGCGCAAATATTGACATCCGAAGAATTTGATGTATTGAGGGGCATTTCCTGGGGAATTATTAATGTGTGAAAATTTAATATGAGCAATTAAAACTTTGATATATATAATCGATTTATAATTATCACTCTCGCACCAACTGTTCCTACTCCCTCAATTTTCATACAGATTGATGACTTTTAAAGGTAATTATAGGTTATATTCAACGCTAATTACTTTCACTTCTATTGTGAACCTATTTCAGTTCCCTAAATTGGCTCATTATTATTAAAACAAATTACACAATTGCCTGTTACAATAAACGATTCGCATTTACAAAACAGAAATATTAGTGAAACAAAACAGATGCTTTAATTGTTGGTTACCGTTCTATACTTACATTAGGCACATTATCGCGTGAATTCTAAATACACCTAGAATTATGGAAATTATTACTAATTTACGATAAAACTTGATGTACGTTACATTATTAAAGTACAACCTTACATTAGCAAAACGGATGTTTAAAAAAATAGATACTAATTGAATATGTAAGCGAGTAGTTTAACACACCCGAAGTAACTTGAAACTTTATTCAAATCAAAATAATTTATTACATTTTTTTTTTTAACTTTTACTACAAATCTTATTCAAATATTTGAATAAATGTAGTAAGTCGTCTAGAAGTAGCAGTAATATTATCATCCCTTTAAGCTACGATTTATCGATTTTTTTCTTTATAAATTTATAACAGCACTTTAAATTACATGAAATAATTTTTCATAAAATTTTTTATTGGGCCGTCTATCATTAAAACAAAACCAACACCAATTTATCGTATCTTCCCCTTCAATTTATACTAAAACATTTATTACCCCGTATCCTCTAAACATCCTGTACTTCCCCACAATATTTGCTTCTCCGATACTCCTCAATCTCCCAAAACCTTTTCCCCTTCTCTTCACCTTTACAGTTAAACTTGCCTGTCATCCTCATATATTTACGACTCATCTCATATATTCCACTGAAACTCCTATCCTGAATACTAAATATACCTGCATTCTGTGATATTCTATCATCGCAAACTACTCCTTTGATCATTCTTTGAGACTTCATTTATTGTCCATCAATGTTATTTAAAAATACTTTCTCTATTTTCTTTCCACCTTTACGCTTTCTGTAATTTACTTTTAAAGACTAGCCTCTGGCCATTTTTATTCTCTAGCTAATGTTTTCATTGAATTTTCTTGCAAAACTAAAGCGATTGTCTTTCTATACAGTGTGTCCCTAAAAGTGATCACAAGATAATCCTAGGAAGAATAAGATATAATATCGACAAAACAAAATTACATATCATGTTGTTTTTAATAATACACACTATACGCTATACGGGGAGGTGCATTTAACTGAAATAGTATAAATATCTCTAGAAGTAAGAGTTTTAGAAAAAAATGTTTCCAGTAATAACCATGAAGAAGTCCTCTGGAAAAATATATCTATTCTCTGGCCTCTTTCAAACTAAATAATTTTAACTTCCAAAACTCTTACTTTTGCAGATATTTCCACTCTTTGGGTTAAATGGCGTGGTCCATTTAAGAGTGGAAGTATCTATATCTAAACTATACTTCATTTTAAACTTTTATGGTGTGAAACTGACTTTCTTTTTTTCTCCTGCTAGTTTAAAAATAAAATATAGCAATATAGAAATATAAAATTGTTGCTTTAAACTAAACAAACACTATAGTAATATAAACAAATATGTTGATAATAAGTAAAAGTGGGTCAGAGCAACATGAGTATACTGTAACCAATTGAGGTAAAGAAAACCATTATATCGTCCATATAAATAGGGTAAATTTAATTTTGCAGATATTAAGCGACGTTATTATATGCTGGTAAGTAGTATATGATCTCCTTAGACCGAATGGGGTTCTTATGTATTCATAATGTGGTCATCAGCATTGAATGGTAGCAAAAGGTTTACACTCAATACAAAAATTTGCTTCTCAAGTCGATAATATTTTTTAACTTAAAATTTTATGAAGCAAAACTTTCTTGTGACGATGTTTTTGTGTGTTAAACCAGACAATTAGAGAAAGCGAAAAGAGTATTTACTTCATTTTAGTTTTTTTACGATAGTTAATGGTTAAGAAAAAAATTGGTCCCACTTAATAGAATAAACTTAAAAGCTATTTTGGAGTTATGTAATTATTAATAATTAATTTTTCTATTTTCGTAATAATTGGTAATTTATTTAATTTCTAAACGTCCAAAAAAAGAAAAAAACATTAAAAACACTGATCCGCAAAAAAATGTTTTGTAAAAATGGTTAATAATTACGCCCTCTTGTTACAAAACACCTCTCATGAAATACTGCACATCTGTCCCTTGCTATACATACAGGGTGTCCCAGCGTTGCGAGGAAGTTACATTACTCTAAAATGAAAAAAGATATAGTCCTGCGGTTTTCGATAGAATACACAATACTTTTAGGTGCACATTTTTAAAATATTTTAATAATATACCCAGTGTCTATTCTAAGATGGGGGACCAAAGTTATGTTTTTTTAAATGGAACACCCAGTATATTATGGCATTTTTAGATTCCTTATCCAAAAATAATTATACAGTGTACAAACATTTAAGCCAAAAAAGGATCAATTTTTGAAAAATAACTGCTCTAAAACTGATGAACATTTGGGTTGAAATTTTCTCAAAAATTTTTCATTGGCTAGGTTCCGGTTAGATTTGGCATCATCGCCACAAAGCTGATGCTACGCTCCCAGTCCTCTTCCAATTTGCTGTTTCTAAAATCAGATGTTCATCGTTCAACTAGTTCCTAATAAGTCTAACATAACCACACATTTGTCTTGTAAACAGTAAACACTTGGTGTTCTCTATACCTCTATACAACATTAACATTTTCAAAATTCATGTTTGTTGGACAGATAGGATTGCTGTAACGGTTTATGTTATATTTTTATGCTTAATTGCTCAAAATCGACGACTTATCTATAGGCTCTGTTGACGCGAATAAGACGACATTTCGGCGTGGTGCTACTGAATAAGCCGAACTTGGGTCTCGATCCGCAGCTTAAGATTTAGTTTGGTCTGAAGACATGGTGGAGAAACCGGGAGTTAATCCCAACAATGGCATTGCAACAGCTTGGGGAACACATAATGACATTTTTATTGTGAAAAAACAGTGTCGGACTGGCCCACTGGGCAACCAGGTAAATGTTCCATTCCTTGTGGTGGCCCCTAATACTTGCCTATCAGAGACTCCAAAAAAAGTCTAAAATTCTTGAATTTAATAATTCTTTTACTCGAACAAAGATTATACATTTAAAATTTTGCAATGTATAATAGAGATGTTTGAAAGAATTTAAAACTAAAAAGTTTTATTTTCTATTTAAAGTTTTTCTTAATATTTTAAATTAAATACTTGACTGTACTTCTAAAAAATAGAACTCATATTTTAAAATTTTTTTGTAGTTACTCAGAGGCGTATTATGTCGTTTTTTGCACCGAAATTAATAAAAAATCAAAATCAAAAATTTTAATAACCTTAGAACGTTGCAAGATTTTCCAAATTTCTTTATGCACCATGAACTGCAATTCAATAGGTAATTCAAATTAGGTTTTTCAATTTTTTGTAGTTATTCAGTGGCGTACCATGACGGTGTTTGCACAAAAATTCATAAAAAATCAATTTTAATCTTAAATTATTTTGAAAAAACTTTAATATGTGAAAATTTAGTGATATATTAAAGTTAGGCTTTCTAAGTGCATTCTCCATTAGACCGAAGAAATATTTTTCCAGATTTTCAAAAATTAACGATTTTGAATAATTAAAAAAAAATCGCTTGCAGCGTATTTTTGGAATTTAAAACTCAGAATTATATTTTTAAAAGAGCGAAAACATATATTCTTACAGCTCTATTTTTGACACACGAAGATCATATTGTAAAGACTTTTTTATAAAGCATGTTACTATGTAACATTATAAAATTTATGGATTAATACTAAAAGAAAGGTTTCTAAATTTCCCATAAAATCCCAATCAAACCCCATAAAAACGATCCCATTTTTAAGCAAATCACTAAGTTTGTACGATATTTATCAGCCGGATTAAATAAAATGGAACACCCCGTATATAATAATTAATAGCGAGTTTACCAAAAGGTTGGTGGCCCCAGGCACATGCTTGCCCGGGTGGCCTCCGATATGTCAGTCTGACACTGTGAATTTTGTTAACAGTGGAATTCAATTCCAAAAACCTTTCAGATACAACAATTTGCGTATGATAATTAATAAAAATACGATACGAATTAAAAATAAAATACGATTATGGAGTATATTTTGTATTTCAGGGTGGCCGGTTCTTTTGGCTAGTCAATTCGGTAAAGAACTTTCAACAAAATAGAATTGTTGATTCCGTTTATCTAATTAGTTTTGTTAATAAAAAACTAGTATAAAATCATATCAATAATTAAAGGGCAAGGTGTAAATATCGGTCAACTCCATAATTTTTAATAATTGTACCAAAATATGCGCAGGAACCTATTCTACATAATACATAACAGAACAAAGTTTCGTCAAAAAATGGAGTTGGTCCGTTTTTGCACCGAGCTCTTTAATTTCAATTATAACAAAATAACAACGATAATTAATTTCTCTGGAAGAACACAACATTTTGCACCACTTAATAATATAGCTTTTGATATAAAGACTTAATATTAAAACAGTTTTTTAAAACCTATATTTTGATGAAAAAATAGTGGGAGTACATTCTATTATAAGAAGCAAAAGGGAAACTTTTTATGGCGAGTAAAATCTGCATGTGAGCCACAAAAACGTTTGGTCCGAAAAAAAGGTGATATTTTTTCTTGAAAAAAATATATCTTTTAAATAATTTCATTACCGTTTAAAAAACTGTAAACTAAAGCTTGTGAAAAAAGATTCAGTATTACTCCCTAAACAGTGATGGCTCGGGTTTCAAACCACACCCTCGAGCGATATTCGGATCACATCCACACTTGTGTTACAATTTACTTTATCCTTGTGGTCTTTAAAAAATATTTTTTTACCTTGATTGTGCGGTCATATGTTTACACGAAAAGTGATTTTTGTAATACAAATGTTTTCTTTTTCAATTTAATGTATACAAGATAGCTTACAATCTGTAAAAAGATCAATAATATAACAAAAAATGAAAGCAACAATACGTATACAGATAACATGCAATATCTATCTGTAAGCTCAAACGACTGCCATGGGCGGATATTTAGGAAACGCCAAAATTAGCTTCCATATGATTAGATACATCATTTTATAACTCGTTGGTTTAGATTTTTACAAGCTCAAACCGATGGAAACATCAATAGCTTCAGATCTTTAACGTTATTAATTTGTTAATTTTTGTACGATAAAATTCTAATCGGAATAACGAGTCAGTATTTTTTTAAATGAATGAAAATACAATACTTAATTTTGGATAGATCCAATATTTAGTATCAATAGTATATTATTCAACGAGCCAGATATGATAACCATTATTCACGAAGACCGAAATTGATGTCTCGCGAGTAGAATACACTATACTTTTTCGACGACTTTTTTTTTTAATTTTACGGTGCATTTTGCAAATTTTTTGAGGTTATTTTTCGTATTTTTAAAATCTTTTGATTTCTTCTATGTAAATTTTATTCGGTGGTTGAAATTACCCATAATTCATTGCTCATTACTCAATGGGTTGGCAATACTAAAGCTTTGTGATTGGTCCATTGGTCTCCGAGCATGTTGAATAATGTCAAAAATTTAGTAATGAATAGTCGTAGAAAAAATCAATTATTATATTCCAAGTCTCCTTAAAATCTTTATATAACTGAAAATCTTTATAATTCAATTTTAGAAAATATTGTAAACCTTAAAAAAGTTGTTTTTGCAGTTAAAACAAAATGGTTTCTTAAACGATTTAAAAAAAGATTTGACATTTCAGAAAAATACACAAATTATTTTTTTTTTAATATTATAGTCAAAAATATATTTTTTGCCTCGCTGTTTTTGTTTAAATTAAATTTTAAGGATTTTTGATGGAACAATAGCTATTGTTCCTTTGCTCCTTGTACAAAAAATTAAGCATAAATAAGTTTTAGTACTGCAAAATTGATTTTTCTATAAAAAAATAATAAAATAAACACTTTATTGTGAAAATATCACGGTGTACAAAAAATTAAATGTCCTTATAATAAAAATAAATTGTAAAATAAAATTTAATGTTCCTATTGACTTTTATTAACTCTTACATGTTTGCAATAAATCTGGCTGTAACTAAAATTTTGCACTTAAAAGGAAAATTTGACGAGGGTTGTTTTATAAAATATAAAAAATAATAATATCGAGTTTTGTTTAAATGAAAAATTATTTAAAAATTTTACCACGATGTATTTACATCAGTTGGAGTTTAATTACAGTTGGTCTCATGTGCTACTCTCAAATATACCTACACTAATATATTCATGATTAAATTTATTTTAAACATCGATTTGGTTGCATTTTATATTCAGTTCAATTTCAAAGAAAGACGTAAATGAAAATAAAATAGAATTGTTCAATGTGGAAAGTGGTGATTAAATTGCATCTCGCCCCAGAAAACTATTTGTAATTTTCTAACTTAATATCATTTGGAGTTTTTCGAAATGGTATAAGTAATAAAATGAACCTAAATTTAAATACAGATTTTTTAACAAGGAAGTTTTAAAGTAGTTTTCTGTATTGGGTTTGTTCCGACGAGTCTCCTGACCGTAGTGAAACCGTAATCAAGCTGCTTGGATCGAGTTTATGCGCTTGCGCCAACTTTTTACCATCCAATCTCACAAAACAGGGTTGTTGGGACGGTATTATTCACATGCTTTAATTATTCACGTGTTGGGATTTCTTGATAGAATGGAAGGTTAGGGTACGTTTATAGTAATAAAGCATTTGATAAAGCAGTAAATTAATCGTTTCGTAGAGCAAATAGTAGAGCAATGATGAAAAAGCAAACCAATGTATTTCAAATTTTGATAAAGCAAATCGGTTTGCTTTTTCTGTGCGGAGGTCTCTGATTGGTCGGCCGGCACCACGTGATTGCAATTCTTCCGATATTTAGTTAAATTTACTAAGGCAACAATTTAAAATAAACTAATATCGTTATAATAATTATATCGTACTACAAATTGAAGATTGGAAAAATTTCGGGGCGTAGAAAATTTTATATCTCTCATTTATTTTGTATATTTTTTTAGCGGTCGGAACAAACCTATTTTATTGGTTAGCATGGCGCATTCGCCGTATCACTAATATCAGACATCCTACCAAATAAAATAAATTGTCTTAAGCATTTCGAAGGAAAAATCCTTCATCTTCAGAGACGCATAAACATTCATTTTATGAAACTAAAATAACATCGAAAAAGGTAGTAGCTGATACAAAGAAATAGTGGAGCAATAAGACTAATGAGGCAATCAGGTACAGTTTTGGGTATGTTATTGGCCAAACCCGATTTCAGGTCAAAGGATATACTGGTTTAGCCTAGGGCAGTATAGTTTGACTTAAATACTTTAGGCTTAACTAGTTTAACCTAGGCCGAACTGATTTTTAATCGTTGCATGTAACAAAATAAACACGTTGGAACCCGTTGTGAACGTGCAATTTGCGAAGCTGTATTAACTTGATTTTTGAACGTAGTTTAAAAGTTTTGTTGTTGTTTTTATATTGTTAATATGGATGAGCCATCGTCTAGTGTTCAAGTTGATAAGGTAGAAAGGAGAGTACGGTTTTCAATATTTTTTAATATTTTAACAAAGGCTTATTAGTGAGCGCCTAATCAACCAGACTTAATTTTAGGAAGCGCCCAAGCAACAAGGCTTATTTTCTAGGAGTGCCTAAGCAACTAGGCTATAAGCTGTGGTGTTTTATTGAGTGGCCACACAACTGTAGTGTGTGAGCGCTCCATAAAATTAGGCCTGGTTGTTTAGGCGTTCACTAATAAACCTAGTTGCTCAGGCGCTCATTATAAGCCTAGTTGCTTAGGCGTTCAGCAATAAGCCTAGTTGCTTGGGCGCTTATTTCAGCCCTATAATCACAGTATAAGGAGTACCAGATTGCGTTAGTATGTCTTTCTGAATACAAATTGTTAATGGTAAGATCCTTCCATAATCTATTATGTTAAGTTGAACCTTTGTAATATATTTTAGTGCCCGATGATGCCCTTATGAAGGCGAAACTAGTTGCACTACATATGTAATAAATATTTTCCATCGTTTGGGATTTGAATTATTCACCTTTACCTTTCATCATCAAGTTCTCATCTTAAAAGATAATCAATCTACTAAATGGTCAGAAGGCAGAAGGTTTGAGGTATGTACAATTTATGAAAAACAGAGCCTATCATTTTGTCATAAAACAATCGCCTTTCAAAGCTATGTTTGGAGTTGAACCCAGAGTTGGTCTTTCAACGACATCTCTACTACCAGAAATAATAAAGGATATTCAAGATGAAGATGATCTTTAAAAATATGTGGAAACTGATTTAGTCCATGGACAGACAAATGATCACAACATTTCAGGAGATTACAGTGATAGTAATGATGCGGAATCTTCTAAAATTGGTGATGATATCCAAAAGGCAAGACAAACAGCTGCTGAACACTTTCAGAAACAGGCTACAGAAATGAAATCTGCTTCTGACAAACCGCTAAAGAGGAAAGGGAAGTAAACAACGATGATCTGTACAAAATTGGAACTAAGCATGGAGTATTGCAGACACTTTATTGCAGGTTAGTTACGCATTTATTTGTTTCTTCTCAGATTACTTCAAAAAAAGAAATTCTTCTTTAATGACCATGTTGTATTTCACTGTCAGATTAAAGCAGTTCAGACTTCGATGATTATTGTTTTTATATTAGGAAAAGATTTACAAATTTTATGACTTTCTGTTTGTTGCAGAACTGAATTCGACCTTTGTACTCAAAAGTATCTCCAAGAATGTGATGTTTATCAAGATGTTCAAATCTCACTAAGAACTGCAGCTATCAAAGATTCAGTTGGAACAGGGCAAAGTTTTATGAGGTGCACCTGTACTAAAAACTCTGCTACAAATAGGTGCCTGTGTAAAAAAAATTTTGTGTAATTCAAAAGGCCACCATAGTACACCCTGTCAAAATAAATAAAAGTTTATATGTTACAGTAACACAAAAAGTTGATTTTTAATTTTAGTTTGAAATTATTTTGTAATGAACGCCAAAGAATACAAACTGAGAAGTACTGATTTTATTTTATAGATTTATACAAGTGTCGCAACTTGTGACTTCTAATCAATAATGTTTTTTATAATTTGGTAGACTATTGGGCAGATTCTGGTCAGAATTAAAGGCCTTTAATTTAAAACAAATAATGTATCCATGGAAATTGTCCATTACAACCCATATAACAAATTTAAATTTAAAGGCCTTTAAACTTAAATGATTTGACCAGAATCTGGGTATATTACCCAGATTCTGGTCAAATTATTTAGTCATATACCCAGATTCTGGCCTTTAAATTTAAATTATATGGGTTGTAATGGACAATTTCCATGGATACATTATTTGTTTTAAATTAAAGGCCTTTAATTTTGACCAGAATCTGCCCATATATCTGAATAAATATTGCTCATTTAATTTATCGCCTTTTAACTTTAATTTACATTAATTTACTTGAATAATAATTCAAAATCAAAATCAGTTTAGCCTAGTCCAAACTAGTTGAGCCTAAAGTATTTAGGCCAAACTAGACTGTCCTGGAATAAACTAGTATATTCTAACATGCTTAGGATGAACCGGTTTGGCCTAGGATGAACCGGTTTGGCCTAGAACAAACTAGTTTGGCCTGAAATCGGGTTTGGCCGGTACACACATAAAAATGTCTTGAAATGAAAACGTAGATCACGCATAACACAGGTAAATTTTATATACAAATGAAATTATGTTGCGTAGAAACACCACGAGTTCGAAGGACGAGATGGGAATAGGTTTTTATTTTTTTTTCTCAAAAACTATAAAAGTTAGCGGTTATAAATTTGTACCGAAGGTAAACACCGTGGAGAATTTAAAAGTTAAAATGGGTTTATTCGTTTTTTTTTGGAAAAAATTCGCAGTCTTAGGTAAATGTTGGTATAAATACGGACCTGAACGCCGCAATTTGCAGCAGAAAATTATAATTTTAACGGAATTGGTGGAGGAGCTGACGCGGCAAATATTAAGCTATTATACATTGCACTGGGTTGAGTATTTTCAGAGGGATTAATTATTTTGTGTAAATTGAAAAATTTCAGAGCTAAATTTTAGACCAAAATAACTTGAAAACGGAAAGAGTTTGTAAAGTGATTCTTTTTTTGTCGTAAAGTGGACATTAAAGCTTTTAGGAATGGCTGTATTACGAAGGAGTGAAATGGAATTTGAGGGGTTGATTAGACCGAAAGGCATCAAAAATTCCGACTTTTTTAAATGTATTCTCAAAAAATCTTTAATTTTATTGGTTTTTTTTTGGAAATTCCAAAAACCCTCTGTGGAGGTGGTTTTGGTCCTAGAAGTGGCTTTTTAAAATCGAAAATCCATTAAAAAATGGCCCAAGCTTAAATTCAAAATTTCGACTTTGTTACGCCATAACTTTTAGCCTCCTCAAATATCAAAATTTCTTAAGCGTTAGGCACTGTAAAAATTAATTCTTTTAAATTCTCGGAGTTAAATTTTTTGCAAACACCATTTTCTCTTCATTGACTCTTCTCAAAAACCGTCCGATTTCTGGGTAAAAATACAAAATTGACTCAGTTTCTTGGAAATAAATATTAACAAACTACAATTATTTTATACAAACTGCATTCTCCCTGAAATTACTTTAAGAAGGTTGAAATGCATGCAGGACTTCCTAATCCCCACTACTTTTAGTATAAGTAAGTTTTTGAGTAGCTTGCTTCCTCCATTTTAAATGCTAAATGCAGAACATTGCTTTGAGGTTGGGTTTTCACAAGAATATATCGAGGAGTGAGAAAGAAGTAAGGGATAAATATGACAATAAGAAATAAATACAAATGTTTCAATACTGGCGACATCTACCAACAGTTAGTTAAATCACTATTTTAAAAGAGTATTTCAAGAAAACGGGAGTGTTTAGAAAATGGAAATTATAAAAATTCAGTATAACAATCAATCTTCTAATGCTTTTTGAATTTTTAAATTGATTAGTCTTTATATAGGCTGACAAGCCTTTTTTAAAACAACATACAGCATAGTCTTACGAAAGGGCGTTTCTAGTGGCACTGCTATTTTTGGGTATTGGGAAAACCCTCTTAAAATATAAAATAGTAACTATAAAAAAGTATAATTAGACACTAAATTTATTATTGCATACTAAAATATTCATCTCAATAATTCTGTTAGCTAGAATAAAGCACTGGCATAAAAACAAAGATTATAATACGCTAGGAAGGTGTGAAACAAACCCGAAAGCTCTTAAGCTTAAGGGAACAAAACAGTAAGCACCTAATTGTAGGATTATACAATAAGATTACTCGTTATCTAATAACCATAAATATTTCGCTTTTTATTAATAATTAAATTTTACTTTTACTTATAAATTAAAAGTGATTAGTAGCTAGTGCAGTAATCTGAGAATAAAAGCAATAAAAATACTATATTTGGTATAAATAAATATAATCGAATATGTAATTTGAAAATTCAATCAAAACAATCAACGATATGATTTTTCGACAACCACATATTATAACAACATTATTCTAACCCTATTTTAGTAAATATTATTGTAAAAACAAACACATTTTAATTTAATACTCCTATTTAATTAAAACAAAATTAAACAATTATTTATTTTAGTTTTGTAATTTAAAAAGAAAATGCTTTTATTTAGGAACATTTACATCAATTACTATGTAATATTTTTTAATTAGAAATAAAACTTATAAAACTGCAAAAAATAGTGATTTGATTTTTCAGTTTTATAAAATAAAACGATTTTATTTTAACATCATTTTTTATAGTTACAACCGAATAAAAATATAGAAAAAGTTTTTTTTAAAGAATCGCTCTCAAGGGTGTCCTGCGAATCGTTTCAAATTTATCGAACAAATTTCTTACGAAGAAAAATTTTGTTTTCATTTTATGGCAGTTGTTTATGTCGGATTAAATCGTTTCTTTTGTCGCCAAGCTTGCCGAATTAACTTCAGGAAATTAAAATGCTTTTATAGTTTCGCCGATTAGCTCCAAACAAACATCGCAATTGTATACATATAATAAAGAAAAGCTGAGCCAGCTAATTTCACTGGCTCAAATTGAAATTGTAAATAAATTATAAAAAGCACTTTTAATGGATTTAAGGGACTAAAAAGCTTGCTTCTAACCCTTTTATGTATGCGAAATAAATGGTAGCCATGGCGGACTATTTGATAACATTTAATGCCTCTATAAATTTCTATGTTTATTGCTTACATTGGGATACATTTATAGACAGACAACTCAATGCTATTTAAACCGCTTTTATTGCTTTATTTATTAAGATTTGACGTTTATTAAAATCATTACTAACCTAATTCGAAAATAGAGAATCACGAACTACATTAAAGTTACTTTCTGTTAGTCGAATAAAATTTTTAAATCCCCCAAAAATTAGGTATTTTTGATTACATCTTTATTTATAACCAGTAAATGCGCCATATTTTCTTTTTATTTACAATACAAACTAAATGAAATAACAACGAGTTGTTATGATTCGCTCCCTTGCAGATTTCCCAGCCCTCATAATTTTTGCATGTTCCTTGAAATGACAACAAAGGTACAAGACGTGCTAAGAAAATGTTTTGAAGAAACAAAATTTAATATAATTTGTTTGTTTCATGACAAGAATAATTTGAAGGGCCTAATATTTTTAGAAGAGTTTTCACCAAAAATTATTAATATTAAAACTTTGTAATTTTTTATTAAATTAAACTTAAAATTAAATTTAGCTTACGTTAATGTTGCGGCCTGGATCCTGCTCAATTAATTGCCTTGCGAGATCTTTACAAGATTTTCGAGCAGCGGGTGGCACTTTAGAGTCATCTTCCCAGTATCTTGAGGGGGAATGCCCGTACAAAGCTGCGGGAGTCGCATGTGTTATCCTGGTATTTGTGACGATCCCTGTAGATTTCCCTGAAAATATGAAATTATACTTAGTAATTTGTCATGAATATTAAATTTTTTGGTTGCAGCATTTTTTAGTAACTAAAATATTGCTAGGTATTTAGCAAATACTCATGAATAATATTAACATTTTTCATGCTACGGAATTGGCTTATTTGTTGGTAAAAATACATACATTACTAGAATATTGCTGTTTGGAATGCGAAAATCATCTATGAAATATGAATGCAGCAACGCAAAAATGATTTGGAGTTGGAAACGTACATAAAATGTATTCGATTTGCAATGAAAATAGGATTTTCAAAAATATAATTCCTAGTTGCATTTAGGTAAAGCCAATACAATTTTCGTCTAATGCTGTAAATATCGATTTTATTCAGCGACTAAAATGGGATGTAAAAGTGACTGTCAACACTACCACCATTTGTTAAAGTTGAATATTAAATGGATGTATTGGTAAGTAATTGAAATTCTTATATTAAATTTATTAGAAATATTGTGTTTATTTTTTCCATATAAAATATTTAATAACTATACTGGGTGCCCCATTTAAAGTGTTACGAATTTTTATCTTAAAAACTAGGTTTTTTTGTTAATAAAAGTTGTTTGGTTTGATGTGGGCAAAGTACTACAAATTTTTATCTGTTATTTTAAGTGCATATATTTTGAAGGACATTTCAAGGTCTACTTTGTTTTTTTTAAATACAAACCTATGTTGTTGAATTTTCACTTTTATATGGACAATAAATTAAAGTTTTTCTTCAAACGTCATTAAATTACAGCCTTACGTGACGCTTGACAGGCTCTAACAAGTAATTTATAAGTTGCTTGACTCTATGGTCATATTCGTGCATTTCTGAAGTAAATCGGTAATCGGGTCTACTTTGCATTGACAAGGATTAGAAAAGCGGAGTGGAAATGCATTTTACGCAACCCAATATACTGTATTGTGTATTGTATACATATAAATTAAATGTCAAATTTTAACATTATTTATTATATTACTATTTTCAAAATTTCGACGTTTGAAGAAAAAATAGTATTAAAGTACATAGGTTTGTATTTAAAAAAATAAAGTAGACCTTAAATAGACCTTGAAAACATACTTAAAATAACAAATTAAAATTTGTATTATACAGGGTGTCCTATTTATCTATATCCAAAAATGCACCCCTAAGATGTTATAAGCTTCTAAAGTTCATTTTTTAAAAATATTTTTTTTAATTGCTGCCAAAGTAATAAAAATTTCATGATAAAATTTTGTATGCATGCATTTTTATAAAAATCGCTCATTTGGTAAAAATTTAACCAATTACTGGAAATGGTCTTACATGGTACCAAAGGACATAAAACACTTGAGATCTTTATAGGAATTCAAAAATTTTAGTATTTGCTTTTGTAGAGAAATTCAAGAGAACATTTTTTTAAAAAGTTTAATAAATGGTAAGTAATGGGGTAATTCAGAACAAAAAATGTTAGCCGTAACAGCGATGTTAAATTTGACAGTCACCCCGATGTCAAAAAAACGCTATTCTGTAAACTTTAGTGTAACTTAACGACAATATAAAATAACATTTTCGGTATTAAAATGCATTGTAGATTTATAATAATGTATTATTTTGATCAATTATACATTAATGTATTATTGGTACTTTGCTGTATGTTATTTTAACACCGAAAATTTTATTTTAAATAACCTTTAAGTTGCAGTAAAGTTTACAAAATTGCGTTTTTTTGACATCAGGGTAACTGTCAAATTTAACATCGCTGTTACGGCTAACATTTTTGTTCAGAATCATCCCATAAGTTAGGTTTTTTAACATACATTTTTAAGAAACTGTTTATTTAAAGCCCAAAAATGACAATTGCGTTTACCCCATATTAAATGCACATTCGCATGATTATTAAACGGGAATTTAAATTTTAAAATTTGGAAATCCAGTTGAAAAGTTGAAGATGTAGCTTGTTACCCTGAATACGATTTTAAAATCACCTTAAATTAAATCATTATTTTTAATTTTATTCGAAAATAGCACATCCTAATCAAAATTTATAAGGTACAAAAAATCTTTCTCTTGAATTTATCTACATTAATTCAAAATTTTAAATACCAAAAAAGTTTTTAATTGTTTTATCTCCTCTCGTACGATTTTTATAAAAATGCGTGTATACAAAATTTTATCATAAAATTTTTCTTACTCTGGCAGCAATTAAAAAAATATTTTTTTAAAAATGAATTTCAGAAGCTTATAACTTCTTAGGGGTGCATTTTTGGATATAGATAAAATGGGTTAAATCGACTTATTTTCGAGTCTACTATCACCAGTTAAGCGTTGTCGGTGTAGTTACAGGACACCCTGTATTATCCCCTTAAAACCAATCAACTTTCATTTACAAAAATACTCTAAGGCCGGCCGCATACTGCAAGCGACGAAACAGCCAGAGACAAAGTGTCTCGAGAAAAAATGTCGGCAGACAGAAATTTTTGACAGAAGCTGTCGCGAGACATAATGTCGCACGAGAATTGTCGCGGGACGTATTTAGCACATACATTACAAAAATTAAATCTTTGCACTATGGAACGCATTGATCCTAGTAAATATATGTAAACAGTTGAAAGAGTGAAGCTCGGCGTTGAAAATTGCTTGTTAAAAAAGACGATGAGTAGTAAACTCTACAAGACATACACATGTGAAGGAGTGAAGCTCAGTAGTTCCTTTAAAAATACACAAGACGACAAATACACAACCAATGATCAACTATGCGTTTGCAATAATCTAAAAAGTAAAATAGAATTAAGTACCATACATGTGGTTTTTTAGAAAAATTGACCTTAATTAAAAGACGCATGGCAAAAAATGGTAATCATTGATTGGCCGCACGATACAACACTTTAAAAATTGTTCGCTTGAAAAAGTCGAATTTAGATCTAAAAACAATAATGCGTTAAACCCTAATTAAGATGATCAAAAAATTAAACGCACCTGTTAAGTTGATTCACAAAAAGCAAATGGCAGATACATTTTTTGGAAAAACGCAAAAGTCAAAGTCCAATTACGATTAACAGATATTGAACTGTAGCGACATCTAGAAGAAAAGTTATATAAACAAATGTGTATAAACAAATTCAAAAACAGAAAACTAACAAACCGCAAAGCCTGGTAGCTTAGACAACCTTAGTAACAGGTCAAAAACATCAAGTGTTGTTTAATCATTATTTTTGTTTCTATTTTTGTCAATATTCTTAATCCTAATAAAATCTTTTATTCTATCTGGTAAATCATTAAAAACAGAGAGTTGATAGTCGGACAAATGGACATTTAGCAAACTTTTATGGGACAAGCTATACTTAAAAATTTCAAACTCTTCCAAAATATCCAACATCAATCCCACGTCTAAATTGTGTAGTATTTTGGCATTAGACAAAGTGAAATTATGGTTGTTGATCTTTAAATGTACTCCAAATATTGAATCATTATTTGCTAAATTCTTTTTTGAGTATAAGTGTTCTTTAACTCTAGTGGCAACTTCCCTTCCTGTTTTTCCGATATAAGCTGAATTACAATCATCACATAATATTACTTTTACTTTAGAGGTAGAGTCTAACAGAACTATTAACTTTTTAGATCTCTCGTTAAACATTACAAATAATGCTTTAAACTTTGACATTTACAGAAAACCTACTACTACTGAC
Organism: Stenus bimaculatus; assembly: GCA_963971135.1. Classification (NCBI taxonomy): domain Eukaryota; kingdom Metazoa; phylum Arthropoda; class Insecta; order Coleoptera; family Staphylinidae; genus Stenus; species Stenus bimaculatus. The sequence continues at coordinate 43,481,517 of OZ020182.1, forward strand.
ACAAGTATTTCAAAGTTCTCTAACCACCACTTTTCTCAAAAGTTAGCAAATTTTCATTTTTTGTTAAACTGACTATTGGCTGTTCCACTATCTACTTCTAATTATAACTTGGAACTTAAAAAAATTCACCACATTGCTAAGATTAATGGTTTCAAATCACAACTTATCGATAGGTTATTGAATGTCAAGGTTCTCAAAAGACTCGGGGAAAAAGCGATTGTTTTGGAGTCGACCAGTGATACTCCAGCCACTTCGAATATTTTGAAAACTGTTGTGTTACCCTTTCATCAAAAAATCTCTTACAAAATAGCTCAAGTTTTCAAAAACAATATAGATAACATCAGAATTGTATATAAACCAGTTAATAGGTTGTCTGAACTATTAATTAATAATAAAGATATAATACCTTTGAGAAAAAAATCAGGTGTTTATTACTTGAAATGTGATGATTGTAATTCAGCTTATATCGGAAAAACAGGAAGGGAAGTTGTCACTAGATTTAAAGAACACTTATACTCAAAAAAGAATTTAGCAAATAATGATTCAATATTTGGAGTACATTTAAAGATCAACAACCATAATTTCACTTTGTCTAATGCCAAAATACTACACAATTTAGACGCGGGATTGATGTTGGATATTTTGGAAGAGTTTGAAATTTTTAAGTATAGCTTGTCCCATAAAAGTTTGCTAAATGTCCATTTGTCCGACTATCAACTCTCTGTTTTTAATGATTTACCAGATAGAATAAAAGATTTTATTAGGATTAAGAATATTGACAAAAATAGAAACAAAAATAATGATTAAACAACACTTGATGTTTTTGACCTGTTACTAAGGTTGTCTAAGCTACCAGGCTTTGCGGTTTGTTAGTTTTCTGTTTTTGAATTTGTTTATACATATTTGTTTATATAACTTTTCTTCTAGATGTCGCTACAGTTCAATATCTGTTAATCGTAATTGGACTTTGACTTTTGCGTTTTTCCAAAAAATGTATCTGCCATTTGCTTTTTGTGAATCAACTTAACAGGTGTGTTTAATTTTTTGATCATCTTAATTAGGGTTTAACGCATTATTGTTATTAGATCTAAATTCGACTTTTTCAAGCGAACAATTTTTAAAGTGTTGTATCGTGCGGCCAATCAATGATTACCATTTTTTGCCATGCGTCTTTTAATTAAGGTCAATTTTTCTAAAAAACCACATGTATGGTACCTAATTCTATTTTACTTTTTAGATTATTGCAAACGCATAGTTGATCATTGGTTGTGTATTTGTCGTCTTGTGTATTTTTAAAGGAACTACTGAGCTTCACTCCTTCACATGTGTATGTCTTGTAGAGTTTACTACTCATCGTCTTTTTTAACAAGCAATTTTCAACGCCGAGCTTCTCTCTTTCAACTGTTTACATTTATTTACTACACTTGACTAATTATTATCCATCAGCTGTTTAATTGGATTTTATGACGATATTGCTAAGCAACCAATTTCCTTTTTTTGCTCCGAATGACCTAACAACCCAGTAAGTTTTACATTGTAATTTTACTTCTTGTATTAATTCTAGAATTATTATTTTTAGTATTATAAAAATTATTATGTATCCTCTGAAGATGAAGTATGTTTAGCTTCGAAATGCATAAGGTCTAATAAAGAGTTTTTATAATATTGTGGTATTCGTTTGGTAACTAAGGCCCTACTATTGTCCCACAGGATATGAAACATTTTTTAGTTGTTAGAATTGATAGTTATGTGCTATACTTTATTTTTTAACTAGAAGGAGTGACAGGAAAGGACAACTTACACTATAAAAGTTACTAGAAAAATAACCAAACAGATTTTGATAGGAACTTTAGGTTATTTTGGCTTTTTAATGATAAAATATGTACAGAAACATAATTAAATTCCCCATTTCTTTGTACCGAATACAAATTTATACATGTTAAATACATTAGTAATTCAAATTATATGATTAATATTTTGAGGTTATATGTCAAATTTCATTCAAAATAATTATCCCGTGTAAATCTTGCTGACTTTTAACCAATCAGGGATGTTAATTTTTGGCATTTTTGCGCGGGAAATTTAAATCACTCCTCCTAGTTAAAAAATCAAGTATAGTATGCTGATAGTTAGCATTCAAAATGTACCAGTTTCATGTTTTTTTAGAGAAATGATACTTGAGATTAAAAAGGTCTTGTTACTATAACTGTTGGATTTCCAGCAAATTTTTATTAATTCTAGGTATGTTAACTTTTTCCACTTACATCCTATGCTTACATCTTAAATTTTTTAAATATTTTATTAATTTTTAAGAAACTAGATTCATACAATTGTCCTTGCAACAACTAACTGAGATATAAGGTTTTCCAGATAATCCTAGGAGAATGGATTTGGATTTTCAAAAGATGTAAAATCTAAACTCTATATTTAGTAATTTGTTTTTGGGTAAACCATACTTCTACTGAATAACATCTATCACCGACCTGACGTCATTTAATAGTTCCGCGCTCTGCCGCAAGAGGGAGATCGCTTAGCTAGAATCGCCAATTTCGACGTAAATTTGAAAAAAACATGGAAAAAAAAGTAATAAAAGATTTTTGCGCCGATTTAACTTTTATTGGTTTTAGTAACTGCGCCTGTGTTTAGATCAAGTTTTTTGTGTTTAAAAATTATGTTTATCTTTTATTGACAAGTGCGTGTTATTTCTTACTTGCATAAATACATTGTTTTGGGGTAAGTAATAAATTACAGCCTGTAAAAAATATATATTTTTTAATAGTAATAATAAACCCAAGGAAACTGATTTATAACTGCACGGAAATAAATTTTACAAAAACAGGTTATGTCAAGGTAGACCTTTTCTAGCTTCAACAAATAACTCCCAGAGGGCGTATCCCAAGTCGAAATTCCCAATAAATATTTTTAAAGTAATGAAAAGTAAAGAAACATTTCAAAATAAATCGGATATTTCCTCTTAACTTTTTAGTAGGTACTTGAATAATTTATCCAAATCATCGTAAGATTTTATTTTATATTTTTTTGATTAAGAGGAAGTATAAAGAGTTGTAAATAAAGTTGCCTAAAAAACCAATAAAACAGCGCCATCGCGTAGATACCCCGTGAAACATTAGGCCAAAACTTTTTAAATGCGAGATATCCACCCTTGAACATTCCGCCTCGAGTTGCCTCAACATGTTGCATCCGACGCTATGCGACGGTTGCAAACAGTTTTAAGCTGTCGGGGGTGATTGTCGAGTCCAGTATGCGTCTGTCCAGGAATCTGTGTACAAAATCAAATAAAATTCTCCCTCGAGTCATCTTCCGACATAAATGAATCGTATCAAACTGTTTCGTCGGTTTCAGTGTGCGGCGGGCCTAATGGCCGATCTCACCAACAGTGCTTAAAGAAAGAGTTAACAAAGTCTTGCTTACACTTAAGTTCTTCTTACAATTTTAAGACGGCTCTCCAGTCATATAAAACGAATACTTACGCTAAGTTTAGTAGAGATTGGATTTTGGTGTTCGGTTGGTATTCGGGCGTCGTTCGGCTTCCGTCGCGTCGTTTCATTCTATGATTTTTATTATTTTACCACAGAATCACAATATAATCTTAGAACACACTAGATTATTCTGTGATAATATATAAAACTTTATAATTATGTGTTTTATCTACTGTCTTATATTTGAAATAAAAACTGTAGCAATGTGTCTTTTTTTAAACGAAAATATTGAAAAAAACATAGGAATTTGGCATGGTTTTTAAATGGTCATTTCTAGTATAAACTTGTCTTGGGATATCAATATTAATTATATAAATTACAATTATATTCCTTCTGGAATTATAATGCCATTTGCTAGTTTATTTTCACGAGAAATTGAAATTTTTAGGTTAAGTTTAGTTTTAAGTCGCCGATATCGACAACTTAATTTTAAGTTCAACTTAGGCTTTAAGTTCGCCTTTCCAATGACGGTGAGACCCGATAAGGACTACCTAGACATTTAAGTAGTTCTTAAAGTTTAAGTCGTGTCGGTGAGATCGGCCATAAGAGGTTTAGTTTATTAACGTTTGATTCCTTTAAATTGATAACAATTATAAACATAGGAAACAAATCCAAAAAAGTGTTGATATTATTATCTTACATTTTATCATTTTTATTTTATACATTGTGTCCAATTTTAATTGATCCAGCAGAATATCTTTAAAACTAAAGTGATTTCCTTAAAAATGTTATAAACAAAAGTTGTCACATTTCAAAGGATATAATAGTGCTCGAGCCGACCCTGGGATAAATGAACCACCCTCCATTATAAAAAAATTTTCGATTTTGTTTTTAAAAGTTATTATTTTATTAGTTATTTGAAATATTATTAGACAAGAATATTACATTTCCTTAACAATCTTTTTCCGAAAATAAAGGCAATTTATTTATCTTATTATTTATTTTTAAATGTGATTCTTACCATTAAATATTTGCATTTTCATAAATTTTTACTATTACCGGTAATAACACTTTTTCAATTCGATATTACCGGTAATGCGATATTTCGGTAATTTTCAAGCATTAAATGTAACTTCAGCCTAGTAAATTTTACATGCTTGTGAAAGTCGTAAAAAGAAAATAGAAAGGATAAGTTAAAGCGTAATAAAAATTGCTATTTTATTTATTTATTATGTTTTATTTATGATGGTACATGATTTATTGGCAAAACTAATGCAAAATTGAGATGACAACAGCCTTCGAAATTTATTATTTATGTTTATGTTAATATTTCTCGGGTGGCGATTCCTTGGATCAAAGTAAGAAAATAAAATCCTATAAACATGGGTCCAGAAATGGTGGAAAAGGTAGATTTAAGAAATTTTAATAGAAAAGTTATTATAAAAGATGTTAATTTGAAAAATTTGCAATTATTTTTGGACATTAGTGCACACATTTTAATGACTAAGCAGGAGCATGCGTGAAAAGAAAACCTCGTAAGAAAGTTAAGACATTTACCAAACTTTTAGATGAAAGTGAGGTGCCAAAAGAATCTGCACAAAAATCCAAAAAAGAAAATATGTGTACCTGAAGGACACTCATTTATTATGGTTGCGGAACACCCGGTTTTATCTGCGCCAAAAGCCATACATGTAAGGCCAAAAATGAAAATGCCAATACATTAGGTGGCCTGTGGACAAGTTTACGGCGATACTGCAGATAACAAAGCATTATTGGTTTTACACTATAGCTTTTAAAGAAAAATGGTTAGGAATTTCGTGAAATACAAACCACTGTACTTGTAGTAGTTTTGGGCACCAAACAAGATAATATTTTTTCCACGACTATTGAATAAACGTAACATTTGGATTGATATTCATTACTAAATTTTTGAAATTATTCAACATGCTCGCACCGTGGGCAAACCAATGCACCAATCACAAAGCTGCAGTATTGTGAACCCATTGGGCTATGAACAATGGGTTATGGGTAATTTCATTAATCACTGGATAATCTATTGGGTAATGAGCAATGGATAATTTCAACTACAGAATAAAATTTAAATAGAAGAAATCAAGAAATGTTAAAAATACTAAAAATTACCTGAAAAAAATTGCTAAAGGCACCGTAAAATAAAACAAGACCTCAAAAAAGTATTGTATTCTACTCTACATTATTCACTCGGACCTACTATGACACTCGCCTGCCGGCTATTATACTGAATTACAACATGGGAGATATGGATGCTTACAATTTTCTCTACAAACATTGGTGGCCAAATTTAACCCTAAGGTTAGCATCCATTTCTATTTTCAACTAAATACAAGGATAGATTGATTTTTTAGAAGTGCATAAATTAGTATCCAAATGGACTCCAACCAAAAAGAAATGTTAAAAACTACAAAACTCTGGAGTTGACTGGTATTTTTATTTGTAATACCACCGAAGTGATAAAGAAGTATAAAATACTTCAACGCCGATACAGGCCAAAAAAACATATAATAAATATTTGTTAGTTTTGAAATGCAGAGAATGAATATGTTCCATATTTACGAACAAACTGTTTTCCAAAGTTCTGAACAAGTTTTTCTTTTCTGATTTTGGGGAGGACAACTTTAAATGAATGTGTTGAACATTGTTGACGAACGTAAGTACTGTTTAAACTTGCGTGAACAATCATGTGATGCCCAGCTTTTTGGTGGAACAGCATTTAGTACCTATTTTGTCTATGGTTGAAGCGATAACGAATGTAGTAAGGTTCCATAGATTGATAGAGGAAAATGCGGATACGTTTGTGCCAGGGGGAGAAGTAACGCAAATGGCAGAACACTGTATCTACACAAGGGATCTCTCGATAATATCTAACCCCCTTATCGCATTCCTGCTTTTTAGAAGGAAATTTTGCGTCATGAGCTGGAGAAGATGTTAGAACAAAAGATAAAGGAGGAATGCGAAGCGCTTTAAGCATCACCTGTTGTCTTGGTGCCTAAAGGCAATACGAATAATGGCGTATATAATATGTATAGATTATCTCGCGTAAAATAACATAACTGTGAGTAATAAATACCCAATGCTGGCAATTGATGCCCTTTTACATGGTAAGGGAAAAATGCTAATGCGTGCAAGTGATCACGATAAGATTGCATGTACTGGTTCTTTGGCATGTTTAGGTTCAATCGAATGCCATTTGGCCTAAAAAACTATCTACATTTAAACGGTTACATATAATCGGTTAAGATCGCTGTTAAAGCTTTTGACTTTTGCATATTTAGATGATTTAATAGTAATTTCAAAAAGTTTCAATAAGCACGTTGAGGATATAACAGAGTGTTTGCGTTATAATTTTTTTTGCTCGTATTATAAGTTCTGATGGTATTGCACCGAATTCAGAGAATGTGTCGCCATCGCAAACGTGCTGACTCTCAACACGATTCGAGTATTTGGATACTTCAAACTTACTGAAACCGAAGACAATCAGAGTAACGTCTATTCCTATAAAGATCACAGAAGCATATTTATGGACTGCTGAAATTTCGAATGAGATTTTAGGGGTAAACTCTAACAGATAACGTTTTCCCTTGCACTCCTTAGTGCAGCTCCAATTCCAAGAGGCAATATGTATGCATACCAGTGGTTATACGACACATAGAGAATAGTCCTAATTGCGTGGTGGAAGAACTCTATCAACAAGAAACTACCCACAAATGTCCAATCTTAAAAATAAGAAGCTAGGCCATAATCTTCAAGGAACTCAATAAAGGCAACACCTGGCTCATCATACAATCATACATCAACAACACAAGCAGAATCACGATAGTCTGCGATGGCTCACGAGATGATGTGCAAAGCAAGACCACAGCCATCATTCACATCTCACCCAACTGTGTCATCCGCACAAAACCACTGATTATTCCGGTCAAACGAAGGGAAGGATCCAGCCTCTACTAATGTGTCAATCCACGACCTCCCGACATTCGGAAGGTCCAAATCAATACCACCGGGACAAGTGTTCAGGATCAACGATAACATGAACGAGCTACATGACGAAGAAATGAATCTGCAGTCCTCTATGTAAGAAGCAACCTGGCTAAGAGTAAGGCATCACGCCACCATAACAACAGCCTCCTATGTAGCACTCATCATCGGAGTAATCATTCTCTTCGCGGGAGTACGGTATATGCGGAAGAACTACTGCAAGAAAACCTCAACCCCACCGTTGCGTTGCGGCATAGGAACCTGTTAATAGAATTGGAACCATTATCCGAGATGCTGAGGAGAGCTAATAGCGACGAAAACCTGGATTCCAATTGCTGAGGGGGCATGATGTTTTCGCATAAACAGCAAATTTCGTCAAATCGCAACACAAACGTCGGGCGGGCCAGCGATTACCGCGAAACTAGGTCACCTATCAACGCGTCACCCACACAATAGTGCAAGGTGCTTGCAACTTGCAAGTATTAATTTTGTACAGACATATTTTTTGTTAAAATCAGTAATTACCAATTACTTGTCTTACTCACTACTTGGGACAGCACGCACCCAGCCTAAGCGCCAAATAGCACCCTACCCAAAAAAATACTACTTAGGACAAGCATACAATTTAAAACTCGAATATATCCCAGATTCTCCAACGTATGCGATCTTTAGCATACTTTTCCTGTCAAGATTCGGTTAGTTTCTGAAAGTAATATTCTCGACTGGTGTAAGTCGAAAGGCAAGTGAAAAATTCCAAAGAGTGGGTCTTGGGCAAGCAAACAACTACGTGTATTATACTAAAAGTGACAGTTTTTAAATAATTTAGGTTATTATTTATTAACTACATAAGTATATATGAGCTTCCAAGCCCATGCCTAAAAGTTTAAAGATTAAGTGATAACGGTTGTATTAGAAGATGACTTCAGTAAGGCTCTTTACGATTTAGAGTGCGCGCATAGTTGAGAGTCAGAGTCAGTTGTCGTTAAACATGCAGGGTGAGGTTTTTATCGAGATGTTGTTACCTTATGGTCTTCACCTCGACTCTCGCCGCGCTACTTGCAAAATCTCGCTTGCATTTAAATACATTGGTTTCTTTAGAGGTGCATCTCTATCTTCAACTCTCGAAAAAACTAGCGAATATAAACAAGGTAAATCACTTCCCGCTTTGGACCTCGCCAGTAAGTTTAACGACACTATTGACTCTATTCTCTACTGCGCGCACCCTTAAGAGCAATTTTCTAAACGAAAAATTTAGTGGTTTTGTTCTGCAGTCATATAAGCTAATACGAACAACATTTTTGTAGATGATTTAGAAGTCATTTCTTTACTTTTTGCCAGAAAGATTAAAAAATTGGAGAATGTACAAAAGAATATAATGATCTAAAAGTGCCTTAACTTTGGACCGCTGTAATTAATTTTATGCTAGGTTGCAGAAGGTAACTCTCTGGCAAGATGTAGCCTAATCAATTTAGATTATAAATCTGAAAAAAAAATTGAAAATCTAACGAGGGAAACTTAAATTATGACTCCAGAACTAATGCTCGATTTCATGATTTTTCACAATTCTTCCACCCAAACTCGCGCGCCCTCTAGGGATTCGCATTAATTATCAGTTATTTGGTCATAATTTGCAAAGAAGCTCCAGAAAAGTGGGATGGATTTTCTAGATGCTCTTAATAGAACTTGAGAAATGCAAATGCTCATAACCGGTGATTTCGTGTGAGAGATCAGAGAGATGATTCTTTTATCACCCCATCATATAAAAAAAACCTAAATAGGTTCTTCGATCTAAAAACATGACTCTAGCTTTCAAGTCGATTTTTCTCTAAAGAGCGATGAGGATATTAGAGATGAGTAACTAAAAGATCCTGACGTAAAAAAGATAATGGACTGCTTTGAAAATCTACAGAAATCAACTGCGACAACTGGACTTCGCGTGGTTATCTAATATCTGATGCAGCAAGGCTTGTAGTTCGTAATATCGAGAAGAAGAGGACGACTCAGGAATAAATAATGACCAGAACTTTGTTTGGGGCGAATTTGAAGGTTAAGTGGGAGTCTAACCTATAAAGCGATTTCGAATGGGTTTGTGGTTGGTTAGTGGTTAACCAACAATTTGAGAACTTCTTAGTTTCTTTCTTCCTCATTCGAAACGATGGAAAGAGATGGGGCGAATAACCAAATATCGAACCGTGGTCATATTTTGGTTATCCAAGCTTAAATTGGCTAGAATCAAACGATCTTTATGATGTCATTCGAATGGGGCTGGTTCAAATATGACAGACAAATCTACGAAACAAAGCCATTCGAAATCGCTGTGCGTGTTTTAACGTGTTTGGGGCGCTCTATAGTATTGATATGTAAACTATACCGCATGAAGTAACGGTTCTTACTGTACTGCCGTTCTAACTTAAAAGGTAGTAACTCAATTGTTAAAACCGGTTTTTAAATAACTGCTCAAAATGTTTTCTATTTCCTACCGTTTCGTATACAGAAATATTGGAGATTTTCAAACTCTTTGCGAACATTTGGATGCATTTCTGGATTCAGGTAAACGTCATTTTACGCCAGGGTTCCGTTCCGAGAGACACCGGCGTAAAATGAACACACATTTTTCGTGCTTTTTTCGCACAATGTTTGGGTTCTGAATCACTATTGTGTATAATCATATATTTTTATTTTTAAATAAAATATATTAAAAAGAGAGGTATCTTCGAATAACAAAAAATATATTTATATAAGCTAGCGCACTTTCGGATAATAATCCATCATCAGGCAATAAACATAAGGAAAAAGATGAAAAAAATGTTGTATAATAAAAAAGAATATTTTTGAGTGAAATATATAATAATATATAGTTGAACTTGTCACTCAAAAATATTCTTTTTTATTATACAACATTTTTTTCATCTTTTTCCTTATGTTTATTGCCTGATGATGGATTATTATCCGAAAGTGCGCTAGCTTATATAAATATATTTTTTGTTATTCGAAGATACCTCTCTTTTTAATATATTTTATTATATATCGAATAACTATATACTTTAATGGATTATTTTATTATTTATTTTTATTTTTCTTAAAAACACAACGAAAACTAACTCTGAAACTTGGAAAATTCCACGCCGGCACCAACCGGCGTAATTGTGAAACGACGTTAATCGAACCGGCGTAAAACGACGTTTACCTGTATATTGTTCTGAAAACATTTATAACCCTTTGGTTAAGCTCATCTAAAGACACAAGTTGTGTTGGTGGGGTCAGGTAAAGTGATCGTGCTGGCCATTTCATACTACCCCTACGGCTAATCTACAGTTTGTCCAGATCTCGAATGTGGATGGTAGCAGGAATTTTAATTCAAACCAAGACAATGCATTTTATTCTGTCTCCTTCTAACATTAATAAAATCACTTAACATAAACGTGCTTACAAGAAACGTTTAGTGGAAGTAAGAGACGCGATACGGTCAGACTGCATCTCACATAAATGCTGTAGTTGGAGCGAGATGGGTATAGTCTTATTATTCCAGCGTTCCTGCTGTAAGCCTGCAGTAAATTCCTTTCAGCCGAACAACTGACAGTGGTGATATCTATTCATCGCATAAATCAATCAGATCGACTTGCCTGGGAATCACTCAATATTTCAACTGCAATCCACATTCGAGATCTGGACAAACTTAATTTAAAAAAATACGTACTGGCAAAGTATAACGTGATGGAGCTCCTTCAGAATATTTAATATAGATTTAAAGAATTCAGTTCTGCCATCAAAATCATCCTCGCTCATCATTTCTTGATAAAAACAAAACTTATACTAAGGAAGATATTTCTGAATAATTCTAAAAATCTTGTTTTATTCAGTTCTCTCGATGCACATAGGGTGTGCTCCGAATTGGGTATATACGGCATATGGCGCTTACGAAACGTTCCGATTTAAACATAGCAGATATTCCGTGCATCACCTCCCGACGTGTGGCTTCGTATGCGAGCATGCGCAATCGATTTAATATTTAATAAATGACACATTTTACGTTGTCGAAGTCGAGTCGCTGTCACTGCTTATCTCCATAAGCTCCATTATTGCAATAATTTCGGTTTCCATTTTTATAAATTTCAAGTGTTCAACAAAAAATGACAATAACGAATAACTAATCTTTAAAGATAACATAACCTTAAAAATTTGCAGTTAAGCATTGACTCAAAAGCGAATCGAGTGGATTTGCAGCATATGCTGGATGTGCGTGAATACCATTCGTATCACTAAAAAGTTGTGAACCTGCAAAATTGCATATGCGCCATTCGGAGCACACCCATAATTTTCGTACCAAAGTTTGCAGGTCTCTGCGCCCATCTTTAAAACCAACCTAACCAACCATGATCACAAAACCCAAAAAATTCAAATCTATTCCAGATTTTTATGGATACTTTAAATTTATATAACAGATGTATTGCAAAGGGAAGTGAATAAATAATAAATCTGTGTTTTCTAATATTTTTTTCTATTTTTCAATAAATTTAATTAAGTTGAAAATTTTTACTTTGTTCGAATGAGATTTTCAGATTTTGTGATTTATTATGAGACGCTAGTTTTTCGAAAACGAATCTTTCGATTTATTTTTAATTGGTACAGTTGAATTGCATTTGTTAGCAGCTTTAATTGTAAATATCGTAAAAGAACTTAACCCAATTAAAAATTTAAAGTTCAGGTGGCTCGTAGTAAAAAGTTTTTGCCCTCGTCATGTAGTATTTAAAGTTCACTTTGTAATTGGCACATACTAAAATTTCATTCTCAATTGTATCGATATTTGAGGTTTTCAGTGATACACTTCGTACCTATATTATTATTACAATAAAAATATTTTATACAGATTCCTACTATTTTCATTAATAAAAAATCTAATTATTACAGGAAAAAATAAGAAAATAGATCCACGTTTTTTAGAAGAAAGCAAATTATATTTACATTTTAAATCATTATTTTGAAAGCTTTGAGTAGTATTTTAGCAAGAAAATTAATTATATTTTAACTTGAAATTTATTTGCTTAATTAATTGAAAAATGATAGCATTATTCCTATAATAAACGAAATAAATTAATGTTTAAAATAAGCAAATAGTTTCAGTGATAAATGAATTAGCTTTAATTGCTAATTAGTCAGACTTTCTTCATTTAAATAAGTGGAATACTCCACAGAAGGACCAAAGTTGACGAAAATTGACTAAAGTTAGAGACAACCAAACTAATGATATAAAATTGCAGCTTTAAGCAGCGCTAAGAGTCGTATTTCCTTTTAACCCAATTTAAATCTTATTATATTTTTTTAAAATAAAACAATACATTTCGGATTTAGTTGATTTATTTATTTTTATGTTTAAGCTTAATACACATCATGACATTATGTATTATATTATCGCTTTATGTGCAATATCGTGCACTATAAAGGATAGCAATATTTATTGTAGAATAAAGAGAAAAAATAAACTGTATAAAATTTATGTGAACATAAAATTTAATTTTAAAGACTTAAATTTTACTCAGTTATCAAAATAAAAATAATAGGTTTAAAAGTTGATAAAATTTGAAATGGATGTAAAAATGGAACTTTTTAACTGCTACTAGTTGTTCACCTACAATTTCGCTCGAGGGTTTTGATTATTTTTTGCACTTGATCCACCAATAATGGTTCGAAATTGCTCTTTTTCACACTTACACTTCTATATTTCCACATTTGATAAGCATCAGCCATTAGTTGATACTCGAGTAGAAAGCCAGATTTAAACTCCAATTTATTTCCACAATTTTTTACCGTTTAAACCCACATCGCAAATTTTAAAATCAACGCGATTTAATTTAATTATAATCATGAAAAATTGGATTGTAAAATATTTAAATTTGTAAGTACATAATTTAATTATCAATGCCAATACATAAATTGCAAAACGTAATTAAAACTTTAATCAGCTTATATGTTTCTAGTTAAAAAATGTATTAAAAAGTTGTTGTATATTGTTAGTAAAAAAACTTTAAGTCCAGATCCAATTTTGAAAGTATTGATTTTGTTTAGCATTTTTATTCGAAAAAATGCTAATGCTTGTCAAGACGTTGGATGTTTCGTCAGATTCAGGTAAACTGCGGAAAATTTGGTTTGATCAAATCATCTTACGCGTTATTTTTCGACGTAAATCAGATAAAACCACATTTTTTATCAAAGGTAAAACTCAATATCAACATAATAAACCCAATCATCAAGATTATCAATTAAAAATGCTTTTATAAGCATGAATAATTATGAAGTTTAAATTTTCTCCAAATTCAAATTGCACTTCTTTTAAAAGCTTTTCTAATTTTAATCCATTGAACACAAGGCACAAAGGGAAGTAATAATACTGCGGAATTTAATATTTAATAAAAGAGGAATTTCCAATCGTTAAATTTAAAAGAAGTTCGTTTGAGAAAAAAACGACGCAAGTCATTAACCATTACATAAATCTATTAGGTTTTAAACTAATAATGAATTGCGACCAATAAAAGTAAAGTAAATTTAATTTAATGTCGTTAATGATGATTTGTTTTAAATTGCTTGCTGGCTAATTATTCAACTGTCGGTTACGAACGCTTTCGTATTCATCGAGTTGTTTAAAAGTTGCACAAAAGAGTAGTGGGACTTACCTGACTCCTGTGCCCAATCTATAAGGGAAGGAACTCGCGATGAGAAACTCGAGAAACAATTTTCAAACCTTCCTCTCGCATCCAGGCCTACGGTTTCGAAATTAGTCTTAACGCCGCACATTAAAGCTGTTGCACATGCTGACGACTCCCCAATTTGAGCATCCATGTTGTAAGTCTAAAATTAATACAAAAAAAATACCACATTAATTTAAGGAATCATAAAAAAAACAAATTTAGAGCAAAAACTTTGATAAATGCACAAACTTCGCTTACGTTACGAAGAGTACGGAAGTGTGGTTATTTTATAATAGTTTTGTTCCGACAACTACTTTTCTGACTGTTAAGAAACCGTAACAAAACTTTTTAGATGGATTTTATGCGCTTGTGTCAACTTTATACCATCCGAAGACAGCATTGTTATAACGGTTCTATGCACAGATGGTGATTATTCATAAGTTGTGGTTGTTAAGAATTGAAGGTTAAGTTTCATCTAATGAGTGATGGAAGAATATCGCTGAAGTGCGCATCTCAGTCCAACTTGTAACTGCTTCTTGGTTTGTACCGAAATGACACACGATCCCATGAATCACTTAAGTGTGGTTGGAACACAAATATGGGCAATCCTACGAACAGTCACGTCAATCTAGGGGTTTTCGGGCTGTTGGAACAAACCAAATATCTTCTGCCAGCTAAATATATCATGAAAATTAATTTCGCAAAACTCATTGTGGCGAAAATTCATCACTAGCAAATACATTGCGAGAAAACTCACTGCAGCATAGAACGAACCAACCAATGATTGAACGGTACCCAGTTAGTGGAAGAAAATACCAAAATTCATTTTAATTAGGTTCGTTCTACACAAAATGCGTTATATGAATAAATATATTTATACTACGCATGTGCAGTACTTTGTTCATTTACTAGTGTTCTTGACAACACCATGCGACCTGTGAGATGACAGAATTTTTGTGCATCAAGTTCGATTTAATTAAGATATAAGTAAAGTTGCTCCCAGCTGGAAGTAGGATTTGTCCTACTTCCAGCTGGGAGCAACTGTACATGCGTTTCAAGTATTCAGAAGAAAATTTTGCACTGGCCCTAAGGTTCTAAAACCAATAAATTCAAGACACATAACGTATAGTGAAACCTCTAGACAATATAACATTCCAAAATCAACAGTCCACGATAAAATTAAACAAAAGGTACTGAAGATTCGAAAAATGTTTCCACTGCCCATTTTAAATCGAGCTGAAGAAGATCGCCTACAGCCTACTACAATATGGTTGTTTCAACGGCTTTCCCAGGCATCCCAACGAGCTAAAAGATTCGGTTTAGCGAATTAAAAAAATGGACGAACTTAGCCTTAACCTTGTAGACAATAGGCCTGGTTTTATGTGGTTGCACATATTTTTGAACAGAAATTAAAATAATTCAAAAAGGTACACCAAAATTATCTCCAAGTCTTCTTTGTTTGCCAAAACTTCGATATTGGAATAGTTTTCAGTAATCACAACTTAGTCAAATATTTAACGCAGAAGAAACTTGTGTTCGAACTTGTACCAAGTACCAGAGATTGAAGTCTTTAAGATAGCTGATTCGTTTACCAATACGCAAATTATCGTTTTTTGACTACATTACTTACTGACAGATTTTCTTCGTTGTGCATCTTTTGTACTTTTCCATATACGAAAACAATCGTCAATCTCACAGACTTTCATCTTTAATTTTGGCCCCAAAAAACTACAAAAAGTTGCGCCAGAGCGTGAAAATGAGTAAATAACAGTTCAGTATAATCATATTACCTCAGAAATTACAGCACTTCCAATGATGATCTTCCCCTATAAAAGAATTCCAAAAGAACTAGCTTGCACTGTTCCTGATGGGTGTGCACTTGGAAAATCAGATTCAGGATGAATGACAGAAGCTAAATTTGTTTTAATAATTAGCTAATGTTTTTTATCCAATGTTAACACAAATTACATTACATTTTGTGTTGAGACATGCATTAATTTATATTGGTTGTATCCAAATGCAACGCATGTATTCCAGCTTTGTGATGATATCATTTTCCAACCACTGAAGGTACAGTGGACAAAAGCGTGCCGAAACTACAAGCAAAGAACAAATACAGCTATTATCAGATACAATTTCTGTCCACTACTTCATTAAGCGTTTGAGAATACAAACAAAGCTAGTACAATAAAAATGGATTCAAAGCTTGTGGACGTTATCTGCTGAATTCAAACAATATCGATTATAGTAAATGCATATCAATAAAGCTTTCCCCAAAGGAAGATGATGAAGACAATTATTTGAAAACAGACGATTATATTGTTACATTAAAAAGTTTTGAAAAATTGTCTTCCTGATTCAGCAATCAACAACTTGGTAAAATATTGCAATGCAGAATAGTCCAGAAGTGGAAATGAAACCTGACCTTTGAATTAGCTTCTCATCAAATCATTTTTAGATAACTTAGTGATTGAAATTGATGGAACTATGAACTCATTTCAAGGAGAAATTAACATTTTCCAAGATATACCAAAATTTGCCCTGGAAATCAAAAATGACTACAGACCCGAACATGAATTTGATCATTACAATGATCTTGAATCAGAAATTTCTAATAATATATCAGAATTAGAGGTGAATTAATATTTACCCCTGCTAGAAACGTAGAAGATGAAGAAACAAAAGGTAGAAGGGCACATGCATGGAAAGAATGTAAAAACATTTTAAATGAAATTTTAGACTCAGCTTTTGCTATTTCAGTAGAGTCAGAAATTAAGGAAAATCATATAAAAATACTCAAATTGGCAAAGAAACTGTAATAAAATCCGACCAAATACAGAGGGGTGCACAAAAAACGGCCAACGATGTAGCTTCGTTATTTCTTATCCGATTATAATAAGTCATATGTCAAATTAAATGGTTTGAAGAATACTACTATCAGACAAAGATTAATTTTATTTTTGAAAACATCGGAGGAGGAGGAGGCAACTTTTTCAAATGGCAACATATTTTTTTCGATTAAAAAAAATCATTAACAAAAATAATCTAAACCAATTAAACCAATAATTTTTTTTTAATTAATTTTTTTAAATTTTTTTTTCTTATTTTTTCTTAATTTTTCATATTATTATTAATTTTTTTAAATTTAATTCAATTGTTTTTTTTTGTTTTTGAGTTTTTAGTTTTTTATTTTTTAAATTTAATAACAAATTAAAAAATTATTAATAAATTAAAAATTATTAATAATAAATTAAAAATTAATAATAAAAAATTAAAAAACGAAACTTAAAAACATAAACTGAAAACTTATACAAAAAAAAACAATTGAAATAAATAAAAAAAATTAATAATAATAAAAAAAATAAAAAAAAATAGGAAAAAAAATAAAAAAAATAATAATTTAAAAAAATATATTACTGTTAAAAAAACATCCATCTAAGAATTTTATTAAAAAACCGTAGCTTACGTATTTATATTTCTTGTAGAATTTTAAACCTTGGCGAAATTTAAAAGATAAAGTACTTAACACCAGTTATAAATTGATAGGACTTTTAAATGAGCAATATAAAATAATAAAACCTTTAAATTCCTAGGAATGAAGCTATAATAATATTTTATCAACTAATTCAAACCAATTTCCATTCCACTCAAAGCCCACCAACAATATTACCTAATCTAAAAATGTCCCGTGCGCGTTGTCCTGAAATTCTACAACTTTCGTTAGTTTTTTTGTTTCTTCTTTTGTTCGTAACAGAAGTTCTCACCTGTACGTGCGACGAACGCGAAATAGTCATTAGCTGTAGAAACCACGAAAAAAAAAGTCCCGAGTTCGTGTTTTCCACCAATCACCCGACAAAACAAGGACTAAAAAAGCAGGCAATTTAAAAGTTGGAACTTATGAAGAGAATTATTTGCTTCTGATAAAATTGGTATTTTCGCCTAACTTTGCTAAATTTCTAGGGAAGGGTGGAGGAAATGGGAAACTTGCTCGATCTCGCTTTTAGTTACAATAGAGGCTGCAGGTGCGTTTTAAATTACTTTCAATCTGTTTATTTAGAGACATCTGCAAACATATTAAGATTTTAAGGTGTTCTTGATTACCACAGTAATCAAAATACATTAATTTAAAATTTTCCACCAATAACAATATCCATTATTCAATCCAGTGGTGTTTTAGCTGTCATGTTCTAATCACTCTACACTAAATATTTATAAGAGTACGCACTGGAGGCAAATTTGTCACAGCGAGACCTTTTCTAATTATTAAATAGTAAGTAGATTTAAATTATTCAAGTCTGGTGTAAGATATTTACTGGTTAACTTAGTTTAACACAAATTGGATTTTGCATCACGCCGCCCTTTCAAAGTCTTCAATGCTGTATCGGAATAATTTTGTTTGATCAAAAGTTACTTCGTACGCAGTATTAAACTTCAATTTACGGTCACCTCAATATGAATTATTAATTCTACCTAATGAGTTTATTAGAATAATTAATAAGATATTAAACTTCAAAGGATAAAAATTATTTAACTTATTAAGGTAATCGTTTGAAAACGGAGCAAATGACAGAATTCGGTTTTACGAAGGTGATAATAAATTTTTTAAAGCACTTATTAGGTTAGTGAATGCTATTAAATGAGTGCAGAAAACGTGTTTTTAAGTACAAAATGAGATCATAGAATTTTTTGAAAAATATCAGAATTGTGTATAGAGTCAGTAATCCCACGTACACATGAAAGTTCTTCCCAGTAATTATGAAGGATCGCATAGCAATTATGGAGTAGATTATTCAGGACAACACTCCTGAAAGTCTGATGGATAAAAGTCGATGCTGGGTCTGGGGAAAATTACGCTATACTGCAACGTGTATAGAAAAGTAACAGGAAGGCTTACAAATACTAGCTTTGCTTCTGACTTTTTTACTTCGAAGGTGACGTCAGGACTTATCTGGCAGGCCTTTAAAACTCTTCTACACAGTTAGGATTTTGAATATTACCTATTTTTAACACATAAATACAATACTAAATTATCGTCAATCATACGACTAATCTTAAAAAAAGTCGAGTATATTCCTAAAAAATGTGCTATCAAACAATAACAATGAGAAAACAAGAAAAATCTTCTATCGCAAATGTCGTAGGTATTCTTGCCTTGGCAAAGGTAGAGAAATTTTTTGGAAAGACAATCATAAAGATCTTATACAGGGTGTTCCGTTCATAGTTCACCAATCGTGAGGGTTAGAAACTATACCAATTTTAATAGACAAATAACCAAAAAAGTGGGGATCTATCTTTTTTAGTTTTAGAGCTGTAGCCTATTGAATTAATTTTGACCTAATGGTCACAGATTTTTATCAGAAATCGCAAAATTACATCTTTACCAATATGTGTAGGGATCAAAAAAATTATCATTATAAATTAAAACGAACCTCTTTCAATTGGTAATAACAATACTATAAAAAGAATTGTTAAAATGTTGAAAAAGAAACCAAAAAGAGAAAAAAATTTAAAAAAAACTTAAAGATTTTCAGTTTCTTAAAAGTTCTCGTAGGTAAGTCCCATTACAGTTGTGTTTATTTTTAATTTTCTTAAACTTGTTCATATTCTCAACAAAGAATGGAAAATTTTGAAACCGTAGCTCTTTTCCTTCATTAAGTAAAGCCTTCTGAAGTTACTTCTACCAGAAGTAGTCCTGAGCATAGTTTGTCAAATAGGCTATACGGTATATTATAAAGGGTGCATAGTTTGTCGATTAGGCTATCAGCGATACCCGTTGGAATGCCAAATATTTTATAACAGTTTCACGCCAGTCCACCTGCCGATGGTACCAGACTGTGCTCAGAATACTTCTTCTTGGAATTACTTCAGAAGGCTGCAGTAAGAGAAGGAAAAGACCTATGCCTTCAAATTTTTTCTTGATTTGTTGTAAATATGAAGAACTTACAGAAAATTTAAAACAACGTTAATCGGTCTAATCTTGGAAAAAAAAATTAAAAACCGAAAAAAAAATATTAATTTTTTCTTCTAATTTCTTTGCGATGTTTTATTCAACATCATATAACCATTTCTATATTACTGTTATTACCAATTGAAAGATGGTTTCTGCTTTCTAGCGATAATATTCTTTTAATTTTACGTGTATTGGTTAAAAAGTAATTAAAAATTTTGTGATTCTTGGTAAAAACTGGTGACCTAAAATTCAAAATGTAGCTCCATAACTTTTCTAGTTTTCTGTCGATTAAATTTACTCTAGTTTCTTACTCTAACATTTGATGAACCACGAACGGAACACCCTGTATAGTAAGACCGTGCAGCAAACAGAAATTCCAACCAAACTGACATTGAATCAAATCAGCGTCGCTGAATAATCTAAAAAAAACACTAATACGATACAAAAATTAAAAAAAAAACAAGAAAACGTGTAAAATAGTTTGAGGAGGAAACTAATTGACGTTATTGGTCTCTTCTGTTAAAGCGTGTATGTTTCTCAAAATCAACTGAGAGAGAAAATATTTTTTGATTGTTTTTTTCTTTGAATGTTATATCCAATGATTGTTTAAATTTTAATTTGTAATATGGTAATTTTAATGTATTGATGTACTTTAGCTTGAGAAAGAGACAAATGTTGTCTCGAAACTAGTCGCAAAATAAAAAGTGAAAGGTTTTTTGTCCTCTTCACAAGAAATTATTATACATCGTTTTATTAAATCAAAATTTCATGGTTTACTTTTAATACTGGTGCGAGAAAGTAGCAATTTTAACTTTTTTGTATCAGAATAGCTACGTTTGTAGAAAACAAAATCTTTGACTTCAATCTTTTTTGAAACCTCCACTATTCGTCATCATAAACTTTAAAAAAACAATGTCCCACAATTTCCTGGAATAATTTTATAAATGATTTTTTTTTAATAATTGTATTCTTAAAAATTAATTTTGTTAGTTTTTAATGACTTTGGATGACAAGAATAGATTTTTCTACTTACATCATAAAACTATTTGTTTCTTTTTTAAATAAAAAAAATTAAAATTATCACTATCATTTTTTTTTTAATTGTTTCAAAATTATTAACACATTTGTAATAAAATCAGTAAGACTATTGAAATAGTATATTACGATACAAGGTCGGTAAGTGCGTTATGACACAACTAGAAAAAGGTTAGAAAAACGAGCCCCTTGGGGCGAGTTTTACTATTTTTCGAGGTTTGTCATACCGCACTTATCGACCGTGTAACGTATATTATTTTTTGCGCTACCAACTTTAATAAAATAAAGTTAAATTGGTAATCCGTGTTGACGGAAAATCGAAAGAATAAAAATATTATAATTCAAACAAAAGTAACAACTATTTAATTATTTTAATTCATAAAACAGGCAATATCGTTTTTTGTCAGCGCGAATATTTATCTAGGGCGAATTTATAATAAAAAATTTTAGAGGTACAAATTGTCAAAGCAGTTATGGCGCCACCTCTTATATTTAAGGCAAACCATTTCATAACGCAACACTGTTCTGTTATAAATCAGAAAGAAACTGTATTTTTTTTGTTGCCATGGCAATCAACCTCCGTTTGGAAATTTCATAGTAACGCGTTTGTAGACATAAAGGGTAAGTGTACAAATATAGGTTGGTAGCGCAAAAAAAAATTAATGCATGAAACGCGTATTCCTAGTTCACATAACATGAGACTGTTTTTTATTTTCATAAATGAGGAATTCATATATGAAGGTAAGTAATATTTAGTTTACACCCGTTATACTCTTATTCCAGTTATTTAAATTAAGAAAAATCACTAACATTACAAAGGATAACTAAAAGTTTCCTAAACGATCCAAAAGTTGTTTATACTCTGCCACAAAATGCCTAACAAGTACTGAAATTTGATTTAATTTAATTCGGGAAACATTTTTTTTTTCAATATTTAAGCCTTGGTTTTATGTTCTTCTTTTATTAATAACTTTACAGGTGGGATTTAGTAGGTCAGTTGAGGATTTAAAAGTTATTTTAAGAATAGACACAATAAAGCCTTTTAAAAATATATTTTTACATTTAAATTCATAAATACGTTCTAAAAATTTTGTATCTCAGTTGGGCTTCTTTTTTTATCACCCATTATTTTACTGGTCTCAAAAGTAAGTAAAATATTAAACAATTTACAAAAGTCTAATTGTAAAGTGTTTAAATTCATGGGTAAAATTTGATTGTTGGTAGATGGATAAATTTATATTTTGCATTGATTAGTATGAGCAAGAGAAGGATTGATCAGTATTAAATAGCTCGACAGTTTTGGAATAAAAACAACTTTATACCAAACCTTGAAAAAACAGTAATATTCCTAATTGCCATTCATGAGTTTAATTTTCGATCTCATTGTCCTTTATATATTTCAGGTCCAACTCCCTAGAACCGAACTTGGAATATGAGTTGTCTTTAGTCCCATTCCTTTCAAAGTATTGGTCATAGAGAATTCTACATCTCATCCAATACTGTGAGCACCAAAAACTAACGACTTCAACTACCTCTTAGGATATACAGGGTGTGTTGCGTGTTCGTGGTTCACCAAACGTTAGAGATAGAAACTAGAGCAAATTTAATCGAAAAAGTAGGGGACTCTCTTTTTCATTTTTGTCAATAATCGAGGAAGATAAAAAAATTAGTAGAAAGCTTTCAATTCGCAACAAGTGTAATATTACTACACTTAATATGGACTTTTGAATTTAATTCTACAAGAAGTGTGTTCACAGCACAATTCGTTACCATCGGCTGTTAATCAGGCGTGCAACTGTTATAAAACATTTAGCATTCTATTAGGTGTCAAATTTAGATCAAATATAGACTACTTGAACCTAAGCTCAGGATTATTGATAGATAGAGGATGAGCGACGATTTCGGGAGTTTCCTTGATTTGTTGAGAACATGAAGAAGTTTCGGAAAACCTAAACAAACCATAACCTTGTATAATAATAATGAACCAAAATTCAATGCTCTATAATTACAAAACTAAAAAAGATAAACAGCAAGTTCAGTTTAGTCGGTGCACCTCGGCAAAACCTCGTCTTATTTGCATTAAGTAGAGCTTAAACATAAGAGCGCTTAAGCATCAAAACATTCGTTAAAGCAATTCTTTCGGTCCAGCAAATAGTAAACATGAATATTAAAAATCTTGATATTGTGAATGAAGTAGATTTAAATTATCTCAATAATGTAGATTTAAATAATTATGTGGAGAATATACCAAATGTAAGAATACCTGTTTACTTTTTACAAAATCAATGGTTATATGAGACCTACCAACTAGTTGAGCGTTAAACAGCTGATTTTTGAAAGAGCCAATGAGAAGAAGGCTGAGAGCGTAGCATCCTCTAGGTGTTGCCAATTGAAGGAAAACTCGACTTAAGCTGAGCTTGAATTTGACCTGAGCTTGTTGAAACTACGTCTAAAGGCAAGTAGGAGAAACCGGGCATTAATAATGTTTCTTAAGTAAGCTCATTCATATTTAAAATTTATAAATGATCAATTCAGATATAAAAATTTCAAGGGCGCAGAAAAAATCCTGCAAAACCCCGAAAATCAGGAAATTTAACCTAACCTTACCTTCTAATGTATGAGTATTAAGAAACAAGAAGGTGTATATAAAAAACAGAGTATTTCTAAAAAGTGCCCAATTTTGTTGGATTTTTTCGCATACAAAATAAAAAAAATTTTTAGCTCGATGCTGAAAGTAACATGTTTTTGTTCTTGATTGTAACAAATTTCATCCCTTTAATCGAGATCCTAAAAATTCTACCTCGTGTTTATTTAAATTTAAATCACGAGAGATTGAGATTTTTTTGCTTTTTGCGATAGTACATAGATGTGGGCCGTTAGATGAGGAAGCTTCTTAAAAATCAGATTAATTAATCGATTAACATTATTTTCCTTAGAAGAGGTACATATTTTTGATTTCACTACAGTTACATGGTTTTTGCAAGTAATTCGTTTACATTTATCGCATTTATTCAATGTTTGGCGTTTTGCATCAGTTTCAATATTTTCTCTTGATCATTAGTTTTCAAAGTGGAATATATAATTGCACTTTAAAGAAATGGCTTTAACTTTAAACAACCAAACTATAAGATGAATAATTTGCACTTTGGGTAATGATGATTTAAACTATAAAATAACTACCTTAAAATAGCAGGTCTTAACTTTGGAAAAGTATTTTTAAACTTTAATCCCACCACTATAAATTGAATGGTGAGCACTTTGGATAAAATATATTCAATTTTGAGGTTTTAGCTATAAATTGATAGGTTTGCACTTTGTACAAGGTATATTTAGGTTACCTTGTTTTCTGTAAAAAACAGGTTTGTATTTTATTTAAAAAAATGTCAGTTTAGATTAAAAATAATAAATCCTTTCCTTGTTTCATTATGGATCACGAAACCACTGTAGATTTTCGTTTCTAAATTAGGTTATAGGTTATGGGAATGTATGTTCTTGCGTTTAAAAGTGCTTGTCCATCGTTTCTATAGCGAAAATCTACTTATAAAGCGTATAATAATTATTTAAAAGTGAATTATTTTTCATTTAAGAGCAATTTCCTAAACGGTAAATATAGTGGTTTAGTTCTGCAGTCCTAAAAGCTAGTACGAACAACATTTTTGTATAATTTTTTTTGTAGTTGATTTAGAAGTCATTTCTTTAATTTTTGCCAGAAGGAAAAAAAATTGGAAAATGTACAAAAAAAATATAATGATCTAAAAGTACCTTAACTTTGGACCCCTCTAATTAATTTTGTGCTCGGTTTCACTGGCAAGATTTAGCCTTAATTTAGATTATAAATATGAAAAAAAATTGAAAATCTAACGAGGGAAACTTGAGTTATGACTGCAGAACTAATGCTCGATTTCATGATTTTTCACAATTTTTCCTCTCAAACTCGCGCGCCCTCTAGGGATTCGCATTAATTATCAGTTATTTGCTC
This sequence comes from Stenus bimaculatus, assembly GCA_963971135.1. Taxonomy (NCBI): domain Eukaryota; kingdom Metazoa; phylum Arthropoda; class Insecta; order Coleoptera; family Staphylinidae; genus Stenus; species Stenus bimaculatus. The sequence goes on from OZ020182.1 coordinate 43,506,618, forward strand.
ATAATTTGCAAAGAAGCTCCAGAAAAGTGGGATGGATTTTCTATACCTTGTTATTATCTCCAAAGGAAAATTTATCGCGGGTGTCTATGAAGATGCTCTTAAGTGGAACACTAAGTTTTGTCAAATTTAAGTAATGTTAATGCTATTTTTCAAAGTGATATTTATTTTTTTGTTGATTGGATTTTTATGTACTTTTAAATATTTTTCTTTCATTTTTACGAAACTATTTTGGACCATTTTAAAATACAATTAAATCTAACCCGTTTTCAAAATCATACTAATTGTTGAAAAATTGTCACTTTTTAGTGAAATACTACATAGTAAAAAATAGTTTTCCATTTTTATTACTCTATGAGCAATCAAGTAACTCAAAATCACCCCAAAATGTGTTAAAATCAAAAAATATTTTTCCAATTAATTTTCAACCATTACCTTAAATATTTTTGTCTTTTGAGTCACAATAATTTTAATTACGTTTGAACTATTTAAGTTATAATAGAAATTTACTAAAATAACAATTAACATTTATACAACGAACGTGAAATCATTATTTCAACAATAATAATTTAAATTAATGACATTTTTTAAGCTGTTAATGGTTAAATCATATAAAGTAAATATTACCTTAAAATAAATACAGTTCGATAACATCTCTGAATAGCACCAAAATATAGTTAATAATTTATAACTTAAAGTGGAGACAGGTATTATGTTGTTTTGGACATTGAAATATTATTTAAATTATCGTACATTATTGTTTTGCTATTATATGTCGGGAACTGCTGTCTATTAATTAACTATAATAGTAAATATTTTCATATTATTGAATTGCACTATTCACTGAAATAAATACCAGTATTTTATCACTAGTAGAAATTATTGTAATTCAATTTTTTAAGATTAAAGTAGTGTGCTTTTGGAAAAAATTATTTTCCTATTGTTTCTTTTTAAAAAAGGGAAATACACGAAAAACAAAAAATGCAGAAAAATGAGTCAAGAAACAATAATTGAACGGTACATTAAATCAAGTCATCATTTTTTTAGTAGGAGTATAGTTCCACCATAGGCAAAGGTAAGGTATTTGAAATGATGAAACTAGAGAATCTTAAGTCGAAACTAAATAGGGAGTATTCAAATTCAAATAAAGGATTTGGGTACAAATTAACGGTTGGAAATTTAGCTAAATTATCGTTACTAAGTATTGAAAGAGCATGTTTTATGTCTATAGTTTAATTCCATGTAATAAACAATTCGAGTAAATGCTGAATCTTGATGTAGAGTAAAGGTTTATTATCTCTTTAATTCTTCGTTGGGGACTATTTCATTTTAAATTAGGACATAAAACTTGAAGCAATTTATGCAAAAGAGGTAATATAATTTCTATTAAAGATACTTTCATCTATTATTAAAAAATCGTTTATAAAAATGTGTATTTGTGGAAAAATAAATATTTAAAACTTTAACTTTAAGAAAATTGTAGTCTTAAAATTTATACCCTTCGGCAGATTTAATTAATTTCGCTTATGAATTCTTTTAAAAAACGGTTGCAATTTTTATATTAAACTAAATTTTTTTGTAATTTAAATATTTATTTGCTGGATGTTTAAAGAGGGCCAGTAATAACCCACAAGAAATTATTTTAATTTGTAGGATTTTTTTAAATTAATTTATTTTGCAAACGGAATTTTGCAATAAAATAAAATTTAATTGTATAGTATTTTTTAAAGGAAAAGGCTAAGACACAATAACTTTAGTACTAAATTTAATTGTTCCTTCTTTGATCGGATTACAAAAATTCTTATTCGAAATAAGATCAAAGCTAGGGCTACGTATTCGATAAACATTACATCTTCTAGAAGGGCAGAGGTAAAGAATTACGAAAGTCGAGCACAGGCTCCTTTTTGAAATGTGAACTCATTTTTCGACATTACAAATTACCAGTTTCGGACGTCCTTCCATCACACGGAAGTATCAAATAAATTAAATTTTCATTTCCATTGATGCAGACGCCGGTTTTTAATGCGCGATAAGGAAAACGATTCAAAGAAACTTGATGGATGGACGCATTGCTTTCATATTAAGGGGAAAAGTGAAAATCTCGGAGAAGGATAAATAATGCAAAGAGCATATCTGTCCCAGTCATAAATCTTTCAAGAGTCATAAATTTTTCTTCTTGGGAATTTAAACCTTTTTTTCTCTATATTTAATTGGGGTAGGCCTGTATTCAAACGTTACTATATTATGTAAATGCTATTACCTATGTTCTAGTATTATGGAGTAGTGGTTTGGGTGATAATCTTGTAGTAAATTGCTTTTAAATTTAATAAATGTGTAACAACGCTTGGCGGTTTATGCGTCGAAATTTGCGTTAAGACTTAGGTATACGACGGGTTACCAATTTGTTTGTGTAATAACTACTTTCGCGCTGGGAACAACAAACAACTAATAAGACGTCAGCTTGTGATAAATAAGTCCATTCCCCTTGCTAAAACATTTTCACATCCCCGGAGACAGCTGGGGCCCAATTAGTTTATCCAAAAATTAGTTCAAATTTCATGGGGATCGTTGTATATGATAACTTTGACTAAAATATTCAAGATAACCACCCACCCCTATATTCTACATTATAAAACATTATGTGTTCTATTATATATCTTAGTTTTAACTGTTTACTTGAAAGTTATTTATTAGATTTAAACTGAACAAACAAAACTGATAATAATTAATTAATTAATATTTCTTGGTCTAAAGTTAGTTTACAGATAATTATTAAAGCTGTGTTGTGCTTGTGGATTATGCAAAATAATACCAAATAATATACTTCCTATAAATATTTTAAGATCGTTAAAATAAAAATGTTGAAAGATACACTCCTCTAATTGGTCTAAGGAACAAACAAAGAGTTTTAGATATATTTTCTATCAAATAATTTTAATTACATACGTAATACGTGCATACTAAAGAGATTCAAGCCGCACGAAAGCTTCTTATTGGCGCTAACATTTCTCTTGTGTACCATATTATCGTGAAGCACCTTGTACATAAAGGAACCGTTAGCGACAAAATTAGAAACCGTCTTCATGAAGCTGGTCTAAATTCTAGTCGTCCAGTTGGAGCTCCAGCACTTCATCCAGGGAATCGAGCAGCTCGTTGAGCTTGGGCAGAAGAACTTCTAGATTGGGGTATACAGTGAGCGCCAAAACATACAATTTTCAAATTGCCGTAATTCCAAAACCATCAACCTTCTACCCTTACTATGATAGGTTTTTTGAATCAGCTTTTCACGGAGATTTAAAACATCCAAAAATATACCGAGTGTTCTATTTAAAATAAGAAAAGAATAACCGGAAGGTTCACATAAACAAAAATACGTTTTTTAGAAACCACGCAATCAACTAGCCCTATCACCAAATTTTCAGAATAAAAAATTAAACTGTTCAAAAGTTAGCAGAGGGGACTTACTTTTGGCGCGCACTGTATAGGAATGAAGTAGAATTTTGTTTACAGATGAGTGTCGTATTTTTCGACCAGAAGGGTAAGAGTTTGGTGTACCAGAAGAAGCTTTGAAAAGGTCCAGATACTTCCAGGAAGTGCACAACTATGGAATAATTTTAAACCATAGAACTGACCTAGTTTGTATAATAGGTGAAATGGACCAAATTCAAAGTTACGAGATAATATAATACTGCCAATATTTTTTATTTTTTTATCAAGTAATCAAAAGTTTTTAGAGATAGCACAGTCAAGTTAAATTAAGGTAAATGAAAAAAAAATTAAAAATTACTGTGATGTAGTGAGTTAGGATTAACATAAAAATAATACAAATAGTGTAGATTGATGATTAGGATTAAAATTTGAGCTTAAAATTTAAGTTTCTTTTGTAAAAAGTAAAAGTGTAGAAAAGAAGACGAACAAATACCCCCAAGAAAATGTTTGCCTATGGAATAAACGTCCCATGAATGATGTGTAATCTGGCAAATGAGAAGAACATCTGGAGGAAGATCACATAAACTGCTAGTTGAGGATGTGAAAAATGGAGAAATTTATAGGAATAATAAAGTTAAAGTCGAAGAAAAGAACCGTACAAGAAATATATGTGTTGATGTTTACAAAGGTTTAAGATGTTTATGGATAATGCAGTTTGAAGTACCGAGTTTTATAAGGAAATGTAAACTGGGAGCCAAGATATAGCTAACTTTGGACCTAGATAAGAAAAAGTTGGTATGGGAATGGAGCAGTACGACAAGAACTAGCCAAGCTTGCTTATTGACGTTGGAGTCGATGGAGAAGATGAGGAAGAAGAATTTCCAAGACATAGCCAACTTTAGACCTACTTAAGAAACATTTGGTATGGGAATGGTGCAGTACGACACGAACTAGCCAAGCTTGTCGTATTGGCTTTGGAGTCGATGGAGAAGATAAGAAAGAAGAATGTCCAAGACCCAGCCAACATTAGGACTGAAGAATGGATAGGGGAGACACAAACGTGCGAGTCCAAGCCAAACTCGATGCTACAGAGAGATTGCCAAATGAAGACGTTGATCAGGAAGCAGATATCCTGATGTGCAAGAAGAGGAAACTGATGAAGAAGAAATGAACACATTAATGAAGATGTGTTGGTGAAGCGAAGTCTTTTGAGTATTGGGTACAAATCAGAAATCTAGAACGTTAGCTGCGGCGGAAACGAAGTCAAAAGAATTACTTTGAAACGACCAACAAACCAGATGAGAAGCAGTTGAAAAAGGAAGGGCCATACCCAAGCATAAATAAAGAAGAAACGAATAAATTGCCATGGAAAAATCTTTGAAGCAGCAATCAAAGTTGGAATTTAAGAAGAAGAAAGAAAAAGATGAATAATGCTAAAGGATGGAAGAAAACACGAAAATATTATTGTCAACCTCGGGAAATTATACAAACAAATTTTGCTCCGGATCAAGCAAACAAAAGCGGGAAGTCACGTCACGATACATAATTTTATCCAAAAAGTAGTAGTATTTTCCAAATTAAATCAATTAAAGAGTATTTTCTATTTGCTCGTGTTTATTTTATAAACGCTTACGAATTGTGATCATACCTTGTTTCTTAGTAAATCATTCATTGAAAATAATACGTGACTTTGCTGATCAACCAAAATATTGCAAGTATTGTGTATAATTTCTAAACCACGCGACCGTTACTGGGCCACGTATAATGACTCTTTGTTGTTTAAATACGAGAGGAATTAGTTAATTCGATCATTAGTAAATTATAACTTTAGTTGATTAGAGAGTTAGTGAATAGGCATTAGAGAAGGGAGGAGACCTGGTGCTGATCTTCGGTCGTAGTGTTAGGAAAAATTAGTAAAATTATTTATCGAAATTGTTATTTAGTTTGTAAAATATTGTTAAATAATAATATAAAAAATGACCTAGAGCGTATATAAAATTAAAGACCACAATGTTGAAGCGAATTACGTTACTATACATTGATATGATTCCTGAACCTGTTGTTTAACCATTTTCATATGCTACGGGATCTGAATTAAGATCTGAATTAAATTATGCATATGCACGATAATGCACGCCAATATGTACCTCAACTTACGCGAGCATGGTTCCACGATGAAAACATTAATTTTTTGCCATGGCCAGCGCAGTCCCCGGATCTTAATCCAATAGAGTAAGTGTGGGACATTCTTTAAAGAAGACTTTTGCCAGTCATGGAACGCATTAATGGTCGCTAAGCATTCGAAGAAGCCTTAATAGATTAGTAGGTTTAATTGCCAAAACATAATATTAAAAATTATATTTTAATCATGCAGAGACGTTGTCATACTGCAATTAACATTAGAGATTGAAACATCAGTACCTATTAGAGTTATTATTTTATTATAAAATTCAGAAAAAGTTAGACTTATTTTAGACTTAAATGTAAAGGTGAAAGGATTATTTTAATCTTTATAAATAAAATCTGTGAAATTTTTTTTAATATCAAAATATCTTCTTTAGATTCCTATTTATTATAAATTTTCTGTTAATGATCACAATTTAAAAAATAAGAGCATTTCTTGAAAATGTAACCGTGTTCCCTAGACTATTTTGAGTAGTGTATTTATATTTAGTATACCTTTTATAATTTCAAAAAGCAAATTTGTCAAATATAAGGTAAATCGTGTGAAAATAAATGTTGAGTACCTAATCGCTGTTTATTTTTCTAAGATTGCAAGTTAAACAACAATAAATAAAGGCGACACAGAAGCTAGTATTCAGCGATCGCGATGAAAATTTTAGAGACGTTGTTAACGTTAAAGACGTCTCTAAGAAAATATTTCTTATGAAGGTATATTTTTTAATCACGTGTTTAACGTTAATACCGTCTCTAAATTTTTCATCACGGTCGCTGAATACAGGCTAATGTGTTCCTATTAAAACGATCCATTTTTATTGTCAAAGGAGTATATGTTCAATAAAAAATTAATGTTGCCATTGTAATATCCTCATCTTACACATTCATTAATATTTTAGTGAAACTTCGATTGAGTGATGATACATTATTAAAAATGTCTTTTGTATATTTACTCTGATAATGAGACAATAAGAGTATATGAGGACTAGACATTAAATCCATTTTTTATTATTAGATATACGTGCTTTAGGTCATTAATGCATTCTCAGACAACCTAAAAAGTATCGTAAAAAATCTATTTTTTGAAAAATGTTTATTTTAATAAATTTCTAGAAAAATAAGTTGATTAGGCCCACTCAATCGTCGAATGTAAACCAGTCTTTAAGACGAAGGGGACAACCTCCAATGTTGTCGGACTAGACCATTTGAAATTGTGACGTCACGGATTCAAAATAAATTAATTTAAATTTTTCAGGTGGACTAATGAGAAAATAAACTACGGGTAAGCTAAAATAATTGTGGTCAATTCTATCCCGCCTAAAAATCTGGGGAATTTGTTTGCTTCAAGTTCATAGTAACACAAAATCACGTCAAAATCAAAACAAAGTAACTAGACTAGACACAAAAGCAGAGGCGTGGGTGTAATTTTTACCGTTGTTTCATAACTTCAGATTTTTGAATTTCGTTATTGTGCCTTCTATTTCATAAACGTCAGTTTTTATCAAAATTAATTTGCGTAAATCTTTGTTTTGTGTTAGCATCTGCCTCGAAAATGGAGAAAAACATTTTCAATATTTGACATTTGCTGTGAAATTAGAGATTTTGGAAAAAAATTTTGCTACGCCATTGGATTACTAGGAGATTTTATTTTAAAAGATTTCAGTTGTACCGTGGTTGCCTACATATGAAACCACAACCACTTTAGCTCATCACTAGCCTTTTAAGATTACACTATAAGATAAAATTGATTAAAACAATTTTTCTGCAGCAAGTCCTATTGGCTGATCATAATAATTGAAAAGATAAATTAAAATCCAGCATTTTTAAAAGTAAAATCTATGAAAAGTAACGCCATAAAACTCTGAATAAGAAAATTCTTCAGCCAATATTTTATTATTTATTTCGCTAGATTCAAATTTTATTAAGGAAATACGTTTTCGATTAAAAAATTATATAGGATTAGAATAACCCGCTTGTGGCTGCTTTCTAATAAATCAATTTTTACTTGAATATTTTTTTCCAAAATGTTTACTTTTTCCACTCTTCAGGTTAAATGGACCACCCTGTAAAAGAAATTAATATTTAAAGGAATTAAACTTAGGCCTGGGTTGTAGGAAAAGCATTAAACCTAAATTTGAGCTTAAATTGGTAAACAAAATTTAAGCAAAATTCGTAATTTAGTAGAGCTTAAGTTTGAGCTACAATAGTGCAACCCATCTTAAATAACGTGATCAGAATCAAGATATTTGGAAATTTAATAATTTGTTGTCTATACTGAGAAAATAGGTTATAACTTTTCTTCAATTGGTAAAAATTTCCCTTAAAATAACTTAATTAGGCTCATGGAGGAACGAATTTGGGTGCGAACTCTTCATAAAATGATTTAAACTAGGCGTTTATTAGGATATCACCATCGTGGCCTATCCAACCTGTTTTCAATTATACCTACTTTTTTTAGTAACGAAAGTAATTAGCTACTACGTTTTATTTTATGGGAGCCAGTGATCTGAATATTTATTGACCTTTCGGGAGCTTATAAAACTGTGAATTGTTTTAAAATTTTATTAGAATTAAATGATTTAAAAAAAGACTCTAATCTTGTTTACATCATCCGCTTAGTATTACAAGAGACGTTTTTAGTGGAATTATGGGAAAAAAATTGATGGAGATGACAAAAAAGATATTTCCCGAAGTTAGTGTTCTAGAACCTATACTTTTTAATATTTTAATTTTATCGATAACTTTAAAACCAAAATAAACTTAATAAAAACTCATTTAAATAGAAAATTAAGAAAACACAAGATTGCGTTAGAATAACCAGCATGAAAAATATCTATATCCGTCTATCAAACTAAACAACTTGAAATGTTGTTTTCTAAAATTTCTACTATTGGAGACATTTCTACTACTTAGGTAAAACCCTGAGTAAAATGGGTTATCTTGTATAAATTCTAATAAAAAATATTGTCATGAAAAAATGAGATAAATCTATAAAATCTATATATAAATATAGTTCTTTAATACTTATTTTTATAAATGTACAACTTATACATGGAATTTAATTAGGATTCATACCAAAACTAGGCAATCAAATATACAATGTAGTAATTTTTAGGGATTTTAATGTTACTAGGTTTGTATGCCTGTTGAAATCCAACTAAACTTTATTTCTGATCTTTTATTTTAACCAAAGAATCTCTCAGGAGCTTTTGGCATTTTTGGGTATTACTTAAATAAAAAAAAAGAAGACCCAATATTAAAATTCATCTAATTTTTTTAAACGTCACTGAAGTATTCTTTTTTTCACTGTGGCCAACTTCGACAAATTTAGGTTTTCTACCATGCAAATCACCAGAAATGAATTAGATTTAAATGACAATACGGATTTTTATTCAATTTTGTAGACTATATGCATATATACAGGGTGTTCCGTAAGTAATGCATAATAATGAAAGGGGTTGTTCAGGACACCAAAACAAGCAACTTTTGTCAATAAACCCATATCCGGAAATTAACCATTAAGTCACTAGGTTGAGATAAAAATTTTTAAATTTAATTTACAACAATAGCTTTATTTTCTTCTTTTTGTAAATAAATGTTTGCGATTTATTGTCATGTCTTGTGCATTGAAAAAAATGGCCGAAATTTCGAACAATTTTTGTAAATTTTATTAAATAATTAACTTAATTACCTTAAATCTTTTTTATTGGCTTAATGGCTAATTTCTGAATATGGGTTTATTAACAAAAGTTGCTTGTTTTGGTGTCCTGAACAACCCTTTTCATTATTATGCATTACTTACGGAACACCCTGTATATGCATAGTGCATAAAATGATTTCTTGAACCATAGTCAAATTTCAAATTTTATTTTTATAAATAAAGAAATTATAGAGGCGACCCATGTTTCGTTTACACCCGGTATATCCTTTTTTTTTAAATGAATTATTAAATTTGTTGCGTGATTGGATGCTTTTAATTTTATGATAACTTTGCATGACAAACAGTAAAAAGTATTAATGATTCGGTAAATGAAAATGCTTTTACATTATAAAATAAGCAGATTTGGGTAAATAATTTAACGAGAAAGCATCAATTTGCCAAATGAAACCATTTTCATTTTAAATGGGAATAGCAAAGCTTATTTTAAACTAATGAATGTCAACGCATTTACAGCTTATGTATGCATTGAATATCTAGTTTAATAAATATAAAATATAATTTAAATATATGAAGTTTTTTTATCAAAGTCGCTTATTAATGTAGTTCCAGAATTACGGTAGTTATTTCAAATTCATTCTTAAAAAAAGAGTGATTATTAATAAAACGACTATCGCAGAACAAATGAAGCTAAACTAATACGTTTTAATATACCATTTTTAACTGCATGTGCACAGCTAAGTTCAGTTTTTGTATGAAGTTAAATACGAAACAAGATTATAAAAAAATAATTTTTGGTTATTCGTACAAAATACTTAGGCTATTTTTAACCCCAGCCTTTTCTAAAAATAACATTTCGAATCTTGCGAAAATCTAAATAAAAATTATACATACAGGATACGTGAAAAGTCCGGCTATAATTTTTTTAATATTGGTTTGATTAAAAAATCTATCATACAAATGTTGTAAGGTTTAAAAATTTACTTTTATCAGTGACTTTGGTTTTGTTTCACTACATCACGTGACTGAGATAAGACTGCCGAGTTTGAAATCTTGAATGGAATAGTCCAACTTTTTCTTAATAATTTGAATCTGCATAATTTTCTGGACCAAACGATACATAAAAAGTGACATTTTCATTTAAATATAAAGTATGAAAAAATCAAACGTAAACTTCATATTTTCTTCTGTTGTTTAAAATTATGTCAAGTAGATAATTCTTTTCATTACGTCATTTCCTAAATTTCTTGCTGGATTTTCTACATTGTCATTGAGGCATCGGTCTTTCATTTTGCAACCTTTGGTCATTAACTATACTTTTAGTAGTAGAGCTTTTTGACCGAACCCTAACTTTTGTATGTTCGAATCAATGAATCGAACCGGGATTTACACTGAAAACCGATAACCGAAATAATCTTTTAACATTACCGAAACCCTAACCGGAGCTTAAAATTCTAAAATTAAAAAACCGAAATGGAAACGAAACTTTTAATCATGATTAATTAACTTCTATTTCGAATTTTGATGTAGTATTTGCTTTCTCCAACTTCTTTAGTAGTATACATGTAGCTGCTTTTGCAAGCATGAATATAAATTGTCTAATAAATCTAACAATGAAGTCATTTTACGTTGGTTAAAATCTGGAAAATATTTGCATGTGTAGGTTAAATAAACACAGTAGCGTGTATTTAGCGACCGTAATGAAAAATTTAAACACGTCGTTATCGTTAATCACGTGATTAAAAAATATTTCTTCATAAGAAATATTTTCTTAAAGACGTGATTAACTTTAACGACGTCTCTAAAATTTTCCTCAAGGTCGCTGAATACATGCTATTGTTTTTAAATTTAAATAAAAGTTCTTAACATCATATATTATAGGAGCATGAATTAATTTGGTTACTTTATTTTATTCTTTCTTGAATTTATTTTTATATTGTTGAATGTGTTAAGTTTTGATAAATAAAATAATAAAATTATAAGGCTTATCTTCATTTACAAAACCGACATTTTCACACTTACCGAAACCAGAACAAAAACTTTTATGTTAAAACGTAACTGTTAGTCGGAACGAAATACATTTCGGTTCGATTCTCTGGTTCAAACTTCAAAACATAGAAAATTCGAACTATTCGAACTCATTATTCTTTATAGCTCGAACCTACTAAACTTCGAGTTCGAGTTGAATTTTTTTAAAGTTAGAATTGGATGAAAATCGAACTGATTTTATACAAAAAAGGTACTCTTATTCAAAGTCGCTAATGGGGCATTCAGGATCTGGTTTTGCTTTCTATTCCTATGGTTACAACAATAATATTTTCAAACAAATGAACTATTATTAATTATTTTATTTTAAAAATATTATTTTGAATAAAATTTATGGCTTATAATTATGCTGTATTCAAACGAGGAAATGATAAATATGTATTTGGTGTATGCACTCGCCCACAATGTAGTACTACGAATGCAAGACAACTATACTCAGAACATTTTCCAAACAGACCTCTCCTAAACAAGAAAACTTTTCAACGAATACATGCACGACTTAGAACTTCAGGATCTTATAAGACACGTGTAATGAATGTTGGAAACCACTATCCGAACTTTGGAACTTGAGGACAGGGTATTACAGCACATTAATGAAAATCCTAACATTAGTACAAGACAAATAGTAGCACAAGGAGAAAATGTTGGACACGTGATGGCGTGTAATGGAGAAATTTCCTAAAATACTATCGGAGCTACTACAAAGAGTAGAGGAATGGTGCAGCGGGGTAGACCTAAAGGTCAATCCACAGAAAACCGCTATTGTGCCGTTCACAAGAAAAAGGAACTTGGAAGGACTGAAAACTCCCGCTTTCTACAACAAGCAAGTAGAGCAGACAGGTGAGGTCAAACCCCTAGAAGGGGTCACCCTAGATGCAAAACTCATCTGGAACAATCATCTCGAAATCGCTACTAACAAGTGTAAAATGGTGCTGATGGCAACACCCAGAATACTGGGCAAAACATGGTGTTAGAAACCATGCTACATTGGCATATAATGCGGTAGTTATACCCATCCCTCTAAAGTAAGGTGGCTGAAAGTTCAAGAAGAACAGGCTAAAAGGATACTGGCCATAATTCAGAGACTTGCATGCCTTCTTGTAACAGGAGCAATAAGCTCAACTCCAAGTACATCGATGGAACTACTACTAAACCTCCCCCTTTAGACATTCACATTAGGAGTGAGTCTACAGACTAAAATGCAATGATAACTGGCAGGTTGTAACAACTTCAGGACATACAAAAATAACAGATTAAATGAAAAACCCACTACTTGAAACAGAGGGGGATAATATGCTGCCAAGGCTTTCATTTAAAAAACCCTCCAAACACCAACTTCAATGGGAAGAAAGTAAAGGCAATACCAACACTACACATGATCAAGCAAAAGGGTTCAAATGGTACAAAGATGGGTCCAATACCGATCGACGCACCGAAGTAGGGATTTATGGACAAGCCGCAAAGCATGAACTATCTATACTGTCACGAAGCCGATTTTTCAATTTAATTTAGATTTCCTAAAAGAATTATATTTCGAGAAACCATCAAAATTTCATTTATATTTCACGGTCATTTCCGCTATCAAAGTCGGTCACAAATCGGCATGCTCATCACTTACTCGCATATAGTTTCATTGCACTTCGATTTTTGCAAATCGCAAAAATCAATACAGTGGGCCGACATAATTGTTCATTGCAATTATGCGATTTACCTTGGCATTTATTTGATTGAGCAACTGTATTGATTTTTCGCTGATTTTGAAAATCCGGCAGTAATTGTTGCCGTGAACAAAAGTCGGGGAGAAGTGTCCTGGCAGTGCTAGTGAAAAGGTGTGCCTCAGAAAAAACAATAACAAGTCGAAAACCGCAGTATTGTGAGAGGGTACCTTCTACCATCTGAGCTACTATGGCGTATTATGTACAATTTATGTAAGTTTTTATTGTTTTAATATTTTGTTAATTTTGTTTTAAACGATTCTCACATATTTTGGTGTTGGTTAAATAAACAAATTTGTAAAAGTTCTTTTGAATTTCATTTTCGCCGCCCCCATGACATATGGTGGAGGCGCCAAATTAAAAAAACACATAGAACCAAAATTTTAATTTTATTTTTTTGCAATAACACTTTTAGAAGTAATTTATTATATTTTCTTTAAATTAAAAAATAAAGCTGAGCATCAAATTAAACTATCACGATGTCCCCAGCAAATAATTATTAATAATTTATTTAGCCAACGCTGCATTAATTGTATGTCGCCGTACGTCCTAAATGACTTAAATTTATATTTTATTCCTTTAATTATTAACGAGAACTTTAAATTGATGAGAACTTTAGGTAATAATTATAAAAATGAAAGCGGTCAACCTTTATGATTTACTTAGATTTGGACCATTTTGCTTCTTCTTTATCTGGTTAACCGTAAGCATTTAAGATGATTTTATTCTAAATTTTTAATTAATTTTTTGCGAAATAATGAAAATAGATAACCTAGTAATTATAATTTATTTTAAAAGTGTAATAGGATATTTGCTAGCGTAGACAAATTCCTAGAGAAGTGAAGTCCGTTGCCCCGTTCACAAACGAAGTGCACAATTACAAACAATACTGACCTAGGCCACAGCATAAATATTAACCTTCATTTTATGTGTAATTACAATTTTAAAAGTATTGTTATAAGTAATGAAGTAGGGCAAATTTTAGTTAGAGAATAATTTACACTTTAGTTATGAGGCCCCTTACGCCCTATTCTTGCAAGTAAAAGTTATGAAAAGAAATTATAATACCCGCTTAAATTCAAAATTACAATCTGACGAATTTGAGAATAATTTTTTCCCTGAAGGGCGTAGTACATCAGCCCATGAAAATTTAGCAGAACCTACCGCTGCTAGCCTCCACACTAGCAATATATCAGACGGCGATGGAGTATTTTCCCCAAGAACCACATTGCAAAAATTCCCACATTTTAGAGCTATTCGGGATTTTAGATATAGGAATGCAAGCTAATAAGACGCCTCGCGGCGCTTTGTTCTGTTTTAGGGTATAGTAGCAATTATGAAAAAAAAAAGAGGGATAAATTAAATGGAAAAATATTTAAAAAAAAAAAAAAAAAAAATATATATATATTAATGGTTTAAGGGTTCCATGGATTTTTAGTGCTTATATGAATTTTTACGGTTTATATAATTTACATGGGTTTTATGGTTTGTGTGCTTTCTGTGATTGTTATGGTGTATATGATAAGATGAGTATCATGGTCAAAATGGTCAAGAACACTAGGAAAAATTTAATAAAAATAATTGGTTTGAATGGATAAAAAAAAAATTAGTAAATTGTCAAAATATTTAAGAAGATTCAAAAAAGCTAATGAAAAGAAGTTGGATCTAATGGTCAAATTTGTCAAAAAATTAACAAAAATAATTGGTAAAAAGAAGTAGCTAAAAAGATTAGAAAATTGTCAAGATTCAGAAAAGGAAATGAAATGGTCGAAATGGTCAAGAAAATTCAAGACAAGTTAATGAAGAGTAAATTGGTATAATGGTTAAGTAAACATGGTAAAAATGGTCAAAGAAGTTAAGAAACAATAGACAAGTCCAAATCGAAAATTTTAAAAAGCGAGAAGAGTGAAGATTAGTATTAAAACAGAAGAGTAATGGTGCAGTTTTATGGTTTATGAATATTAGAAAATATTAGAAATGGTTTTACTATGAGTATTGTGGGCCCACGAGTTTTATATTACGAAAGCTATGATTTTTATGGTTTCTATGAGTTTTACGAGAGTTATGATTTTTTATGGTTTTTTATGAGTTTTACGAGGTACGAGTTTTTATGAGATTTATGAGATTTATGAGATTATGGATTACGAGTTTATGGGAAATATGAGTTTTATGAGAATTGCGAGTTTTTGAGTTATGGTTTATGAGTATTTAATGGGAATGGAAACTAACTATCAAGACCTAGCCAACCTTGAAGTGTAGTTATAGAATATGGAAACGGGAATAGTACACCAAAACAAGACATAGCCAATCTTCTGGAGGTAGTAATAGTGCAGGTGGAGGAGAAGAGGAGGAGTAAATTTCAAGACCTAGCCAATCTTGAAATTGAAGCTGGAATGGAAAAGATAAAGGGGTGCAAGTCCTAGCCAAACTTGCAACCAAAGAAATGGTAATTATAAAGTTATTTATGAGTCCGTACCGTTATGAGTTATGAAGAATTTAATATGAGTTGATGAAGAGTAAGAAGATATTGAGTTGAGAAGAATAGAAGATGGAACTGCGCTGTAGTTAGAAATGTACCAATACAACCAGCATTGGGTCAAATGGAACACGATATTTTTGTTGGATTCCTTGGGATGACAGGAGGGGCGATGATCGTGTTGATGATTCTTATAATGTTGTGGAGCTGCGCTATAAGGAGAGGTGGCTTTGAAGAAAAACGGAAAAATTCAAGAAAAGTTAGGACAAGCTTGGTGGAGAAAGGTGTTCAAACTTCCGTAGAAGAGGAAAGACGTAAAGTGGATGCCGCTACAAAGGGAACCTTGTCGCTGTCGGATGGAAGAGAGTTTCATGTGGTTTTTGAGAACGGAGAGACGTCTCCTAGCGGTACGAGTACTTCCATCCAACCCTCCCAACAACGGTGCTGAAGTTACGGAGGAAGGTGTTACTAGCACCTAAGATTTTAGGTAAGACGTTTTACTACACATGTAGAGGCAATAGGAACGACTGCGCGCGAAGTCAGTTCCTACTCCCTCCCTCATGTGCAAAATTTTAAAACAAAATAGCCTAATACAAAATTTTTGATAATCATGTTTACAATGTTTGGCGATTTTAAGACAGCGGTGCACCTCAAAATTTTCATGTCAAAGATTTATACTTACTATTTAATGTCATAAAAGGATATTATTATCACTATGGGCATCAAAGTTTAGTGTTGCTACGAAAGGCCGAATCTCTCCTTAAGTTTATTGTTAATCATATTCATTAGTCGCAACCTTATTTGATCCAAATTTTCTAATTATTGTTTTTTTTTCGGTATGATGGACCAACCAAAATCGGATGTTTCACTTTGGACTGCACTCCATGACTGGAAGGACATCTAAAAGCACGAACCACACCAGACAACCATAGGATATGGCCATGTACTTGGGAGTTGGAACAGTAAAGCTGCACCAAAGGTGAATTCCGGCACAACAACGGGGCTCATGGACATTTTTTCAGCCGAAACCCCGCCGGTAAATCCAATGGATAACCTGTGTATTCTTAGTGCTGGTAACCCAACAATGACCAAACGTACCACTGACCACCCGACAAAGGAATTTTTGGTTAGACATTTTAAGGTTGCGTGTGTTTGTCGAAATCCAGTTGCGGAGGGCGGTAAATTGTGAACCCGAACGCCTAGTGTATTGTATTTAATTAATTGTTAGTTATTAATAAAATTAGGGTTAAATAATGTTGAAATGAAATAGATTTTATATGGTAATTTTTGTAAGTAGAGTAGAGACGAACTCTTCAAAAACAGCAGGAGTTCGAAATGTCAAATTTTAAATGTAGAAATAATATACGCTATGTTGATGTCAATCGCTGGGGCAGCGATTTCAGATGCGAGGGGGTGATGTCACGAAGCCGATTTTTCAATTTAATTTAGATTTCCTAAAAGAATTATATTTCGAGAAACCATCAAAATTTCATTTATATTTCACGGTCATTTCCGCTATCAAAGTCGGTCACAAATCGGCATGCTCATCACTTACTCGCATATAGTTTCATTGCACTTCGATTTTTGCAAATCGCAAAAATCAATACAGTGGGCCGACATAATTGTTCATTGCAATTATGCGATTTACCTTGGCATTTATTTGATTGAGCAACTGTATTGATTTTTCGCTGATTTTGAAAATCCGGCAGTAATTGTTGCCGTGAACAAAAGTCGGGGAGAAGTGTCCTGGCAGTGCTAGTGAAAAGGTGTGCCTCAGAAAAAACAATAACAAGTCGAAAACCGCAGTATTGTGAGAGGGTACCTTCTACCATCTGAGCTACTATGGCGTATTATGTACAATTTATGTAAGTTTTTATTGTTTTAATATTTTGTTAATTTTGTTTTAAACGATTCTCACATATTTTGGTGTTGGTTAAATAAACAAATTTGTAAAAGTTCTTTTGAATTTCATTTTCGCCGCCCCCATGACATGGAGACTTTGTGCTCGGTTTTTCAGGCAGAAATACACGCAATAGCGGCCTGCGTTCAAGAGAACATAAGGAGGGACTATAGTAATAGTGAAATCCATATTTTCACGGACAGCCAGGGCGCTATAAAGGCGTTAGCATGCCACCGAATTGACTCCAAACAAATCTGGAGCTGCCTTGAAGACCTTAAAACCCTGGCAACTAACAACAAGGTCACCCTTGCATGGATGCCAGGGCACAACGGGATAAAAGGCAATGAGAAAGTAGACGCCCTGGCAAAGAAATGTGCTGAAGAACACTATACTGGCCATAGAACAAAAATAGGAATTAGTAAATCCACTGCCAGGGAGTCAGTCAACGAGTGGATAAAACTAAGACACCGCGAACGATGGGCTCAAATAAGTGGACACCAACACAACAAGAAAACGATGCGTAATCTGTCTTACAATCTTGCTATTGAAGCACTGCACCTTAGCAGGGGGCAACTAAGAATTTTAAAACAACAACTTCTTTATCCGTATCATCTTCAACAAGTACAGGTATTTCACGAACAAGATTTTCCTGCAAGAGTTGGAAACATGAAAGGTTAGTTGCTGATGCGTCTTTCTTGATGAATCAGAAACGGTATATTGAATTTTTACAATACTCATATTTGGGCTGATGAAAATCCAAATAGCATTTTACCATCGCGACATCAACGAAAGTTTAGTCTTAAGGTGTGGCCTTGAATCATCGGCGATAAATTATTTGGTCCATATTTTTTGGAAGAATGCTTAACAGGTGAATCGTATGTTAAATTTTTAAATATTAACGAGTTAAATGAACTTTTAGAAGAAGTATCCTTAGACATTGTGCAATGGATGTGGTTCATAAATGATGGTGCACCACCACATTTTAGTCGAGTAGCCAAAAACTTTTTGGATAAAAGATTCCAAAATCATTGGATGGGTCGCGCCGGACCTAGAACCTAGCCAGCACGATCACCAGATTTAAATCCAATGGATTTTTACTTGTGGGGTCACCTAAAATCAATTGTTTATTCAACTCTTATTGTTAGCAAAGACATATATACTTCGTGATCGCATACAAGAAGAATTTCAAAGCAACAAGTCAAAGATTTCTAACCTATACTATCTAGATACACGACGCGCATTCAAAAGCTGCTGGAGCTAACCGGACCGCCTTATAATTCGGAATGATTCGGAGACCAACGAGGTTTTTTAGCGGGAATTTAAAATAAGCCAATCGAATTACAACTGAATTACTGACTACTGCAGTGAACTACGACAGAGAAAAAACATAAATAGAAAGAAACAGAGATACCATCTTATGCTGTCCATAAGTTTAGTGAGAAAGATGGCGTTGTAGTTGCCCCTTGAATTCAGAAAATGCCAGATATTTTTGATAGGATTCGATGGTATATGAGACGACGACTGCTGGCCTGCATTAAAACAGAATGAGGTCATTTTGAACACTTTTTAAAATAAAATCGATAACGGATAATTTATTATGTTCAAAATACTTTCATTGCCTTAAATGTTAATGATATTTTAATAACAAATTAAAAAACACTTAAATACAACTTTGATAATAATAATATTTTATATAACGAAAGGGTATTATAAAAATGTTTGTATAGAAACATGACAATCACCTTTACAACCCATATTTTAGAAATTGATGCATTTTAAGTTACGATTTTCTCGTAAAAATATTTTTTGCGCAAATGAAAATTGAATTTTCCATATGAAGGCAACGCGCGAACCTCTCAAATTTTCCCTCATTATTATCAGCACTTTCATACCTTTCAGTCCTCTCAAGGACATAAACGAGAAAATCTTCACTTAAAATCTGTTACCATCTATTAAAGTTAATTTTTCTCTTAAAGGGCTCAATCTAGCGAATTCTCATAAAAGTACCTTTTTCGTGGAAAACTAATTGAAAAATACCAATTTAAAAAAAATATTGAAAAAGTTCAAACCTTAAAAAGTTACCATTATTTTTACCCTATCTTAAAATACCACTTATAAGCAAGCAACTAATTTAAAAAAAATCTTAAATATGAGTCAGATATATGTTAGATGCCATACCAAATTTGAACGCATTTCTGGGAAGTGTTTCGAAACAATTGACCAAAAACCTATTTTTAGTAAACACTTTTAAAGAGCTGTAGCACCTCAAGGAAATCGGACATATGTTTATTTCATTTTTTTAATGTCCTCAACAGCTGGTAAATTTTGTCCCACATATTATGAAACATCCTATTTAACCAAAAGATATCAGGTTTATTGGAGCGAACTCTAAGATTAAGTTTGTAAAATTGGTTTATATCCATGAAGAGAGTGGCTTGTTATCTCTGATGGTTCAGTAAAAATACTTTTTCTCTTCTAGTTAAAATTTTTTTTTTTTTTTTTTTATTTTCACAGAACACGATACACGATTCATTTAAAATAATAATTAACATGCATAACACCAGCATTAAAATTACATCGATGAAAACTAGTTTCTTATAAGACGTGCACACTGATGATGACTTTTTAAGTCGAAACCGGTCTGTGAAAATAAAACAAAAAAAAAAAAAAAACAAAAAAAAACAAAAAAAAAAAATTTAACTAGAAGAGAAAAAGTATTTTTACTGAACCATCAGAGATCTAAGATTAAGCTTTACTTAATTTATGCTAGCAATATTAAATCAGCAATTCAAAACTGTACATATAATTTTTACGCACACGACACTCAGATCTATTATTTATTTATGGAAACTAAGCTACAAAATGTGGTGAATTTAATGAATGGTGACCTGGAGTGATTGTTTCACATTGCTAATTCACATCAATTATTCTTAAATGCAGCTAAGTCAGAGTTATTACTTTTTAGTCCTAAGCAAGCATAAAATCGAATTGTCGAGTCAGGAAAGCTCTTTAAAACCAATCTACAATAGTCTGCATTTTCTTACAAAAAAAGTTAAAATAATGCTTTGTGCTCTGTAAATCATTTAAACTATCTATGGTCAATGCAAGATGATACAATGCGATTCCAGAAATTACAAAATTTCTGTCTACGCCTCATATGTAGAAATAAAAAGTTCGAATATGTGTCTCGCAAACTTAGAGAAACCTAATGGCTAAACATGGCTACTACATGCAGCTTCAGTTTATCATACAATTATTAAAACAGAAAAGCCACACCTTATCTCTACAATGGAATTACTTTCAGATCTGATACATACATAGTCTAAAAATAAGGTTGAGGGGCACGCTCACTCCAACACAGTACAAAACAATTTTTCAATATGGCTTTTCATATGGGTAAGATTACAAAAATCTATAAAGATATCAACTCTTAAACCAAAACACCTAAACTTATCTAAAATACATTTAAAACTTATATTACGTGGTCAGATGTAGTTCACCTTTCCTGCTGAAATAGAATTGAGCATAATATATTCCACAGAAAAATACAATGTAAGATATCAGTTTCATATTTTATCTTTTTCAGATTTTAAAATTAAATATACCACTATGGTCTGCTATTAAAATCCTTTAAAATGAGGTGTCACAAGTGCGGGGGTGCAATTTAAATTTTTAAAGCTGGGGTAAAAGGAATGATATGTAGGGTAGACTTTTGTACGCCATTAAGTTTACCCCTCCTAAAGAAAATTAACTTGTTTTACCAAATTTTTATACATCTCCATTTTGCTTTTTAGCCTAATTTTTTGGGGGAAATAAAAACAAGTTTGAAATAAGTCTTTAAACCAAATAAAAGACCTAAGCCTTCAAGTGCTAAACGGATTAAAAATAATAAGCGAAGATTAAAGTCACTAGCAATACGTCACGTCTTGCAAGGTAAACTTAAAAATAATTTATGTCCTAAAAAATCTGTCTTGTATACCTACGCCTTATCTTTTTACTTTTTTTAATGTTTAAATTATTTTAAAGCGCTTACCTTAGCAAGTGCAACGGCAGGAAACGAGTCCCAGGCAAGCTCATGATCCTCGCCCTTTCGTCCTAGCCTTTGTCCTCCGAGGATCCTAGCGGCGGTCGCCGTTGCCACGCCCATGCCGTCTCCAACAAACAAAATTACGTTTTTGGCGTGTGGTCTACGATCCGTCGCGTATTGCAACCTCTTTCTTAAGGCAATTCGGGCCTGCTCATACCAATATTCATGATCTGCAAAAAGAAGAAAGAGCTTATTAAATTTGCATGCCATATGTTGTGCTTTCTATGCAAATTTAAAGTTGTAAAGTTGATAAAAGGCTTTTTAGTCCTAAAGGAATTTTCCATATAATTCTGAGATCTTGTTACAAGAAATGAAAATTTTCAATGTTTGTACTTTTCAGCATTTGTCGTAATATTGCTTTTACCAGTTCATTTCTAAATAAAAATGGAACTTTAACATACTTACATAAAGTACATAAAGCTTCTGGAAATAATAACACTTATTATTTCTAAAGAAAAGTTTGCAAAAATATTACCATTTTTTAAGAGTCTCTGATTTTAAATAATTTTATGAATTCTATTGGCTTGTCAAGCTACGCGATCTCCCTCCTACAGTCGAATGCGGAACTAATGGGATGACGTCAGAAGTAGGTTAGTTGCCATCACGTTGTCATGGTTTTCACAAACCTTCCAGTTGTACCGAAGTTACGCCACTTTACACTGACCTACTTGAATCGGCAATACTTAAATATCATATAAATTTTTGGAGTAACTAAAAAACGGTAAGAAAAAATTTTTTTGTATGTGCTTTTCCACGAAGTTTATTTCCAGTACAATGATTTTACCGTGGCTGTATTCTTATTTATCTTTTGTGCGGAAATTTAGTGCACGCCTTTTTCATGTGACTTTTTATCATTAAATCGTTTTAAGAACGCTGAGGTAAATTTTCTAATACGTTGATCAATTTGAAAAACATCAATAACGAATAAAATTAAATTGATACTGTTTTAAAAATAACGAAAAGAAAACTTGTAATAAAGTAAGAATGTGCCTAAAAAGAAATTTCAAAGAAAGCTAAGAAATTATTCTTAAGAACTCAATAACTGAAACAATAAAAACATGTTTTGTTTATTTACAAACAAATTAAAAGTAAATATTGTTTTATTTCCACAATATTCGTCATTTAACTAACAACAAAGTGAATCTGTACAGAAATTCAGTAACCAGCAAATTTGTGATGTAATTAGTACTATTCCGCTTTTAATGTTTTTAGGGTTTCACGAAAGTGGCGAATTGTCGACATAAAATTTGGGTTTGATCTGATAACCACATATATTTTGTATGTAAAATATACAATTTAATTTCTTTTAGTGACATAATTAAAAATAATAATTATAAATGTTTAATCTTAATACATTAGCCATTTTGTCCAATTGTTTTCTTTTATTAAAGTCCGCAATATTCCAACTAGTTTAAATGCTTCCGGAATCACTGCCGGCAGCAGCTAAACAAAATCGGAAAAGCACTAGTCCCTATGTCCCTGTTCCTATGTAAATGCATCTTTTACGACACCCCGAATCACATTGACAAAGCGAGCTTGCCTTTTATATGTAATCACCGCCAGGACACACATCCGAGTACTCAAGTTTTTACATTTAAATAACAAATAGCATGTCTTTAATTATTATTCACATAAACTGATTTTTACATTTCCTCAAAGTTTTGGTACATAAAAGCAGAGTAGAAGATATATTCAAAGTTTTATGGACTATGAATTATTTCTTCTAAATGTTTACACTTTATCACTTAAGGTAGGTTATTTTGTGATATTTTCAACAAACACTGATGAAGATCAAAGAAACCGCTTTATAAATTTTGTTAGATGTCCGGAGAAACTGATCAAGTTTCAAGTTAACCATGTTTGTTTACCTATGTATTTTTTTCAAAATGGATCAAGGTATATGTTTAATCCTTCTTTTTTATTACACCAGGCATTGGTCAGATTAGGTTAGATTAGCTTTAACCGTACTGTGTCGAGTTTACCTTTGTTCCAACAATGAGTTCTGACCTTCACGAAACCGTAACCAAACTGCTAGGATCGAGTTTATGCGCTTGCACTTACTTTTTACCGACCAAAGGATAACTACTTCTAAAGCTAAGTTTGCTTACAAATTTATGTTTTATTTATGTTTATATTTTTATTTATTTTTAATTTACCAGTTTGGTAATGGAAACTTGACGGTCAGAACTCGTTGTTATATATATTTTATATAGCCTTTTCATCGAATCCATTAGAACCGGTAGTCCTTCATCAACATTACCTATTTATCGAAGGACCTTTTCTTTGATAAGGATATTTCCTCGACATAGCCACTTCAATTAATGCAATATCATTGTAAAAAGTAAAGTAATTTATTAATGCTATTAATACAAATGTATTTTACATAGCTCAAAATATATGTAGATATACTAGACAATAATTTTATAAAAAATAATAAAATAATGAGAACAAATCTGCCGTCCTAACTAAAAGGCAGTAAGTCCATTTTTTTCAATTTTGAGTTTATTGGCTTTTTAGATTTACTATTACATTACTAAACGCCCTACATCGCTAAAAAGGCAGAAGGACACTCCCTTAGCATAAAATAGTTTCAGTATTAGCAGTATGTGTATCTTATATCATCAAATCCTAAGCTAAAATGAAGTAAGTGCCCTTACAAGTCTTAAAAGCAGCATCTCCATCGAAAATTGTAGTTACTGCCTTCTAGCGTAGTAGAAAATAATTAATTCTTTCGGCTATTGTGTTTCATTTTTGAGTGTGACCATATGGTTATTATTATATTATAAATTTATTATTGTATAAATGTAGACAAATAAAATTCATTCTTCAAGTGGATGTGATATTAGCAGTGGAAATTGTATCGTCGTGCGTGATAGTTTATTATTTTCGTTACTATTTGGTTTCCTGACAATACTCTATGAAATTATAAATTACTAGTGTAGAAACAAACTGTATCTATATTTTCGTAAGTATAAAATTTTTGCTTGCTTTTAATTTATTTTAAAATCGTTGTCACTCTTATTTAAGAATAAAAGTTACTGATTAAACTAAATTAGTCGTATTTTGGGTTCTAGATCTTAAAAATAATAATCCTATACGAGAATGGGTTCTCAAGACCAGCAAATATTAGAAATTACACTAGTAAATGATAATGTATCAGCATCTTTTCAACCTCCTGCATCTACATCTAAAGATTGTATATTTAATTCTGATAACTCTGCTAAGGATCCTGACTTTGTTCTAAGCAAAAATACAGAAGGTTCTGAAATGCCCGAATCAGTTATCTCAGATATTGTATCGGAAACTGGTAATACGGCTATTTCTACAACATTTCAAATAACTAAGAAGGGAGAAGTAAGAAAAAGAAAAAGTTTTGAAGAAAGTCTGCAAGAAAGAAAAGACAAAAAGGAAAACGAAGAACGGAGAAAACATTACGTTCGACCAGGTTGTGGAAAAAAATGTAATACAAAGTGCAAAGAATTTACAAATGATCATCGTGTTTCGATTAATTCACAGTACTGGTTAATGAATTGGCAAGAAAAAAGAATTTTTATAGCATTAAATATTTCCGTTCATGATGTGAAGAGAAGACGAAGAAGTGGGGAAAGTGCTCGCAATAGAACTTTTAAATATTTTCTAATAAATCCGAATAGGGAAAACGTTCAAGTATGTAAATTATTTTTCTTGGCCACTCTAGGATATAATCCAACGAATGACAAAATCATTACAAAAGTTATGTCTAAAAATCGACCCAATACTTTTTATCCTCCTGCCGATAAACGAAGAAAACATATAAAAACGCCAAAAATCGAAGGAATCTCGTAGAAACTACAAACTTGATGCAGAAGAAAATTTTCCGTCAAGCACAGTGTGTTTTTCCGCGGACCTGGAAAAAGTAATCATGTTGCCACGAATTGACATGTACAAAAGGGTTGTATTCTGCCAAAGAATTATAATGTTTAACGAAAGTTTTGTACCTGTAGGGAAAAACAGAAAATGAAACCATTTGCGTGCTATGGCATGAGTGCATTTCAGGAAGAAAAAAAGAAGACTTGATTAGCACATTTCATGCTTTCATAATGCATATGCGTGATAAAAAACCTATAATCATTTGGCTTGACAACTGCGCTGCCCAAATTAAAAACTGGTCATTGTTTTCATACTTAGTATATATAATTAATTCGGTTGAAATATCGGCCCAAACAATAACCTTCAAATATTTTGAACCTGGTTCGTTACATGCGTTCAATTGTCCAATTCTGGGAAAGTTGATGTAAAACAAATGAAGCAAGAGGACTTCTATACTTGGACAAATAACTCATCAATTTACAAAATAAATCATTCAAAACCTAGGCCATATATAAAAGACATAGTTCAAGTTGTTGCTAAACGAGGAAGCTATGTATTATTTTACAAAACAAATTTTGTCGCGGAGACATCATTAGAATTAAATTTCTTAAAGATGAAAGCTTTTAAGGGATGCACTGAAAAACCGCCAATTATTTCTCAACTTCGAGGAATTCAAGAAGAAAGAAAACAGATAATACTAAAAAATTTAATAGAGTTGATACCTGTAAATAGGCGACAATTTTGGGAGAATCTTGCTGTTTTGCATTGTACTGGTAATGCTTTATTTTGTTTTTCCTTTAATAAAACAATAGTGTTTTATTCTTACGAAATTATTATTTATTTGCAAAATTACAATTGTATAAGTTTAGATGTGGTGCGAACAGTCGCATTGGCTTTACCACACTGCCGCTCTTGCTTCGCGTGGTCTTATTTTACCTAAAAATAATGGTGGGAGAGACAACCTCTCGGCAACCAAACATACAATAAATGGTAACATTAAACAAAAAAGGCATCAAGCCTGAACGCTTGCTGTTAATAAGGAAGCCACCGAAATTAGAACTCACTATGAAGATGGCTCTAAAACATGTTATATAACAAAAATTAATTAATTGATTTTGTAATACTTACAATTCAATTTTTCATGTTTTTTTAAAATATAGTTCAATTAGTTAAATAAAGTGTATTAATAACTGGGGCAATTTATTTTGTATTTATAAAAATGGAACAACAGCAGTAGTAATCGCGAATATATTTGCTGGCTTTTACTGCTCGGATTCTATTAACATGTGCAACACTAAAAGGCAGTACCGACCATTTTGGCACGTGTTTTGGCAAAAAAAATTAAATAATGTCAAAATATTGAAATATAGATTGAAAACAAATGGTATACATAAATTATTTAAAAATTTATAAACGTTTTCAAGGTGGCCCATCTAAAAACTCTTAAATGTGCATTTTCTCGAAACTAACATATGGGCGTTTACTGCCTTCTAAGTTAGGACGGGAGAATTGTAATTTATAGATTGATCTATTTTTCATATGCACCAATACAATTAAAGAAGTCCTCACTTCTTGTTTTAGTAATGATCTTACTTTATTCTTAATTTTTTGGTTATTTAATTGACGAATCCAAAGTGGAAAAGTTTTATCATTATACATGTATAATTTAATCCCATGGTACCTTGCCCCTGTCTTGTTTTTGGTTAATCTCGGGAATTGTGGTATAAGTAGGTCTTTTCCTCTAGTTTGATAATAATGATTATTTTCTTGTGCTTTATATTCTTCCAAATGTATCATAATGGCAAAGTAAGTATTTGCAAATTTATAAATATTTCACGAAATTCAACTCAGTATTCCATTCTCCCAATTATGCGAATAGCACCACGGTGAAGTGCAAATATTTTATTGCTGCTGGGAGAGTGGCTCCATGCTAGCTATGCAATCTTTAAATGCTCTAATGGATAATGGAGTTTTTTAAGTTACGCTGAAAAAATATTGTGCTATAAATAGCATTTGGCTCTAATTTCTCAACATGAACATTCCAAACTAATTTATTATCAGTGCCGGGTTAAGGACTCTTGATGCCCTAAGCCCAAAAATAATTGGGGCCCTCGTATACTGACCTAACATAACGTTGTCTCGGAAAAAGTTTATAAAATATTTATAGGGCAATAATTATACAGGATGAGTTTTTAGTACGAAATCGGGAGATATCTTTTATTTTAAGAGATAGGAAAAAAACTTAAATTACAAAATTGCATGGTTTATGGATGCGCATAAGCAGAAATTATTTTTGTCTATACTGGGCGTTTCGGAACTGGAGCGCAGGGTATACCACCTTTTTTTTAATGAAACTCGCTATAGGTATATTCTTTGATATTTGCATTAACATTATGTTAAAGAATACACCGAATTTTTTTTTAAATTTGAGTATGCCCTTAATTATTTATCGGAAATTTTCATATGTAATATCACGAGTGGTCAAATTGAAGTCGAATATTTTTCACTGTCATTACCATGAATGTCATTTGGGGTTAAGTTTTAATTCCCCGAGTGCGTAGCAGGAGTGGAATTTTTAACCCCAAATGACATGAGTGGTAATGTATGAAAAATATTCGACTCATAATTTGAACAAGAGTGCATATTTAAGGGACTATTTAACGAACATTTTCCACTTTTTTGAGCAAAATTTGACAGCCAACTTCAAACTTTTTGAAATTTGACATAAACGTCATAAAATAATC
Organism: Stenus bimaculatus; assembly: GCA_963971135.1. Classification (NCBI taxonomy): domain Eukaryota; kingdom Metazoa; phylum Arthropoda; class Insecta; order Coleoptera; family Staphylinidae; genus Stenus; species Stenus bimaculatus. The sequence goes on from OZ020182.1 coordinate 43,534,697, forward strand.
GCTGATATTTTTGACGTTATACTTATCACAAAAAATAATCTTTTGTAAGTTGAATTTATAACATTTAGGCATATTTTTAGAAATTTATACTGGCCTTATTATGAACATTTAGAAAACAATTTTTATATAATTTTGTAATATCGATTTTGATGTATTTTTAGTACATTATTTTCGAATTTTATTATATATGGTGGCAGCTATGGATGGGATGTATTTTATTTTTTTTAAATGGAACACTCTGTATTTTTTTACAAAATATTGTTTATCGTTAAGTGTTCTTTAACTTTTATATAAATCATTTTTCGCTAAAATTTTGTAAACATATACAGGGTGTTTCGAAATGTATACAAAAAGTGATCAAGGAATCGCCTCCTGATTTTTGGAGATATTTAGAGCACCCTGTATATAAATGCATTTATTCAGGATGTCTCACGAGACGTTGGGTTGCATGGGCATTTTTATTATGTTAAATGGACAAAGTAGAAGAGATTTGTTCGTATATTAATAATTTGTTGACAAATCATTTGAATTTCGCATTGTTTCTGAATAAATTAGAAAATGCGATTTTCATAATATTGCTATAAATTCTTTATTTTGGGTCGTATCATGAAAGTTTTTTTGATATTAGTTCTATGCTTATGCTATAGTATGTAGCATTTATTTAAGGAATCAATATCTTGTTTTTTATTTACTGTGTTGTCATATTTTTGTATATTCACCATCTCCAAAAATTCTCTTTTATTTTATTAATTTATTTTCGTAAAATTTGAGGAATCTATCAAAATTAAATTTATAATCAAGTGAGGTTGCATGTTCTGATAATGCTGTTTTTCCTATATTTTCTTAACATCATTGAAGTGTTCCTTTATGGTGTACCCAGGTTTCTGCCACGTTGACCGATATATGTCTTTAGGCAATTTTTGCAGTCAATTTTCTACACAACATTGTTTCACAATAGATCAGTTTGTGACTTATTGTTGAAAATTAGTTTTAAGTTGTTATTATTTTTTGTTATAACTTTTGAAAACTTTTTGGATTTGACTCGATAATTTTTCCACATATGGAATCTTCAACCATTTCTTCCTTATTAGTTTCTCAGACGCTTTTTCTTTATCTAGTTATAACTATCTAATTCTATCTAATAATTTATCAGGGTAGATGATTCTAATTAATATTTGCTTAAAAATCAATAGATTGTTTTGCCAAAATTCTTGATTTGATAAGTTGATTTCTCTACTCTATATTTTAAGTTCTTAATTAGGTTTACTTTATGTTGAAAATTATGGTTTGAGTGGTAATTTACATACAGGGTAGACCATTTAATTTGAGATAAATAAATATCTAACAAACTAAAAACTTAGAAAAATATGGTTTTGAAAAAAATGTGTCAAATAAAAATTGTTAGATTTAAATAGGGGAAAACAAAGAACATACTAATTTATTCGTCAAGCGTCAAAAAATTTTTTAGCACCATATAGTTTTTCCTCTTTTAAACCAAACAACTTTTATTTAAAGTTTTTTGTCCAAACCTTTTAGTTTTTCAATTATTTATTTGTCTCAAGTTAAATGGAACACCCGGTATATCCGAGTTGTCTGGTTTTTGGTACAAATCCGTTTTTATTTGTTGAGTATTTTCATTTCTGATTAAATTTATGTCTAAAAATTTTTGTGAAGAGTTATTTTCTACTTCGCATGTGAATTTGAGATTTTGATGATAAGAGTTAAATGTTGTTTTGATATTATCGATCTTGTTATTAGGGATTATTGTAAAATTATTGTCCGCATACTGTTTGCACATTAATGGAGTGAAATAGAGTTTAATAACCATTCATTTTGTAACTTTTACATAACAAGATCTGAACATCGATATTGGTCTATATTGGCCTATAATAATTTAATTCACACTCGTCACCTTTCTTATAAATGAGGATCACCGTCGCCACTTTAAAAATGTTGACGATTGTTTGCACTGATTTATTATTTTAGTTAAAGCTGAGACTAAAATATATTTTATGGTCTTAATGATATTTGTACTTATGTTTCAAATGTCATAACATTTACTAGGGTTTAGTGCAGAAATTACATTCCTGATTTTAATGCTAGATACACATTTAAACTCAAATGACTCACATATATTCGTCTTGATACCAACTTCTAACAAAAATTAAATTACCTACTAAGTTAGGTATTTTTTGTTATGTCATCAGCGATTTAAGTAAAGTACACATTAAAGCTGTCCGAATTTAAGTCATAAGAAAACACATTCTTATTTTGATCCTTAAGTTTTGTGGTAATTAGTTTCCACAGGGCCCTTGGATGATATTTCAAGGCAGCTATGTGCTTGTCATTGTGGTTTATTTTAGCTTCTTTAGTTTTTACTCTATATTTAGAATGGAACTGATTTCTATTCCTTTTTTAATTCTTGATCATCGTTCACGTATATTTTGTCAGTTCTTCATTAAAGCACTTTACAGATATATTATTTATATGGGTTTTTAGAATTTTCAGTGGAAAACGACAGCATCTGGTAATACAAGACATAGAAGACGATTAACTTTATCATCTAAGCAAATTTGCTAAAGTCACATCAAGGTATTTAGTTTCTGATAAAGGTTTTAATAGCCCACTTCTTTAATAGGTCGGTGGAATTTGGGCCTCGCAGGTGGAAGCTCATTAGAAGTACTGAAAGTAATATTAATATCAAGATGATCGGAAAATCCTAAGTTTATTGGAGATACTGGTGAACTGGAGGATACTATGTTTGTAAATACGTTATCCAAACAGTGGTTTAACCGTGTTTAAAAACTAACCAATAGGCCAATAGTAGTCATTAAGTTACATAAGGCACTGCGTTAACATCAAGCGACTGGAAATGTACATTAAAATCTCCACCCACTACAAGGAATGTTTTTATAGTGTTTAATTTTTTAAAGCAGGTTTTCATACATTGATCAAAATTTCCTTGTTCAGGGCGATATACGTTAATTGCAATTAATTAATTTATTGCAGGCTATTTCGCATATACATTCAACTGAAAAAGTATTGATGTGCAAAATTTTTGTTTTAGTAGTGATAATCAACATAAGGCTTTTTTCTACAGAAAAACTCTTAGGCAGTGCACCATAATGAGGTCTAAGTTGATTTTATCGACACTACTTTTTCATCGACTTGGGCATTTGAATAACATAACCTCTTCATAGAAAAGGATTTCATCGACACTACCTTTTTATCGAAGGACCTTTTTTCGACAAGGCCATTTCATCGAAATAGCATTTTCATCGAATGGAATATCATCGACAGTCCAACTCATTATTTATAGTGAAGAAGAGAAGTTAATCGTTCGTGGATATAATTTGTAGAAGGTGGATTAAACAGATTACGAACTCCTTGTATATGTATTTATTTTTAATAAATTAGGCCGACGCGCAACGTTTCGACAATTGATTTTTGTCATTTTCAAGGCTTTATTATATTTAAATACACATGTCTGTGGAATTTCGTTCCATTATAGAAAATTCGTCAAATATACTATTCTCCAAAACCATCCCAAAGTGATATGGATTTTTAAACGTTTAAAAATTTACTTATAAGATGCCGATTTTGTTAACTAATTACTAAATGCGAACAGACATGTTCGTTGTTACGGCCATTAAACAACTTATTTATAGTCCTTTTTATCAAAAAGGACGTTTCATCGACAGTACTATTTCATCGACTTAGACGTTTGAATAATATAACATTTTCAAAGACAAGCATTTCATCGATACTTCCTTTTTATCGAAGGATCTTTTCTTCGACAAGGACATTTCATCGACATAGCATTTTCATCGAATGGAATATCATCGGGAGTCCACCTTATCTATGTATAGTACATTTTATAGAAAAGGACGTTTCATCGACTTAGACACTTGAATAGCAGAATATCATAGACAAGCATTTCATCGACACTACCTTTTTATCGAAAGGCCTATTCTTCGACAAGGATGTTTCAAGGAATGCAGTAGCATATCATCGACAGTTTATCTTATTGATATTCAATAGTACACATACAAAGTACACATTTTTGTATCACCCATTAACAATATTCTTATAAAAGGATCAATTCAAGATACATGATTATTGATAGCCCTTTTGATCAATAGGGACGATTCAATGACACTACTTTTTCATCGATACAGACTTTCTAATAGATATCGAAGATTACTTTTTCATCGACAACGCCATTTCAATAATCGAACCTTTTTACTTGATATTTAGGAGTTTTGAACAAAAATGTATATACAGGGTGTCCAGAAAATGGCGCCCAAGCTCTACAGTACCTTGTTGGAGACCCTTCAGGTATCCTTAGAAAAATTGTTAAAAAATTCTATCGACCTTGCTTCTTAAGATATTAAGCAAAAACTAAAAGGTAAACTTGGCAACATAGCTTCCTGAAAATAGGTATTGTAATTAAAGGTAATATTAACCTTTGACATTATTTGACACAAATCTGACAAAATTAAATAATTTTTTTTTTTTTTTATTAAAGAAAGTATTGTAACCTAAAAATCTTGAGAGTATTCAAAGTACAACAAAAAACGAATTACATTTGTCGAATCTGCAAAACGGTTTCATCTTCATTTTTAGTCGTAAAACAGGTAAAAATTTACTGATGCAGGATTTTATATTTGCAAGCTGCTCCGACAAGTGCTTTTTTGAATCCAATTTTAAAAAACTTCTAATTTTTATAATAATTGCTCGAAATTTTCACCTTGCACTTGTATGCAAATTTGTGCTCGTCGTCTAATATTTGCTTGAACTGCATGTAGCATTTGGGGAGTCACACTTTGAGCTGCATTTTGAATTCTGTTCAACAAATCTTCTACATTTTGGATGGCAGTACGATATACCAGAGCCTTTATGTGACCCCACAAAAAAAAGTCCAGAGGTGTAAGATCTGGACTTCTGGGTGGTCAACTTATAGGTCCGTCACGACCGATCCATCGTTCAGGATATTCCTCATCTAACAAAATTCTTACTGCTAAGGCAAAATGTGGAGGAGCACCATCTAATTGCATCCACATGTTCCTGATTGCAGCTAGTGGAAGATTTTCAAGATGTTCCTCCAGCTCATTTGTCAAAAAATTTAAAAAATTGCCTCCATTCAGGCGTGGAGGTAAGATAATTGGTCCTATTAAATGATTTCCGAGTATTCCCGCCCATAAATTCACACTAAAACGATTTTGGTTGTTGGTTGGATTTATAAGATGAGGATATTCTAGGGCATAGTAATGTGAGTTACGCTGATTAAAAAATCCGTCTCTTGAAAAATTTGCTTCATCGGTCCATAATATACGGGAAGTAAACGTAGCATCCAATTCTACTTGCTCTAACAACCAATTACAATAGTTTGTCCTAAGTGCAAAGTCAGTGGGTAATAAGGCTTGAACTTTATTGTAGTGATAGCCATGAAAGCCTTCTTCTATCAGAAAATTATTATTAGAAGATTTGGATACCCCTACTTCATTGGAAATCACACATGAGCTGCACGTTGGATCTTCTTCCAAAACATTTAAAATTTGTTCCTGGATGTCAGGTGTAATTACATTTCGTGGACGTCCTCGATCCAGCTGGTGCTAACATACCCGTTTCTCCACTTCTTTGATCCAACCTTCGAATAACTTTGCAATCTGGATGTCTTCTTTGGGGATACCTCTCAGCATACATCCTTGAAGCTGCTAAAGCATTGTCCTGGCATTCACCCAACATTTTTAACATATCTGCGTATTCGCGATTCGTGTACATGATTTAAGGTGAACACGAAACCAAACAAGAAAAAACGAAAACTAAAAGAACACGAAAGGACAACAACTTATTAAAACGAAACGACCAGAGATATTTAAAACTGAAGAATAAGAACGATTTAAAACGAAATTAATAAAACTGGAGCATTGACGAAGCAAAACTTCGAAAATCAGATGATGAAATTCGAATTATCAGCATAGATTGTCAGATTAATATCAGTGATAACTTGATTAATCATTTAATAAAAAGCAATTAATCATGTTGCCAGATTCATTTTTTGAAATAAATACATGTAATTTTTAATTTAAAAAATTAAATTGTAATGTTAATAAAACAGTATTTAAATTTAAATTATTGCAAATCTACCAAATAGAAGTCCACCTTCACAGCACAATTTGCAGTTTTCCGAAATTCACAATAATAAAGAAGTTGAATTCCCAACTTTAACTCTTCATATCTGGTCAAGAGGATTTTTTTTACTATTTTTCTGAGGATCCCTGAATGGTCCCCAACTACGCACTGGAGAGTTTGGGCGCCATTTTCTGGACACCCTGTATAGTGTCATGAACAAGAAATTAAATATTTTTTAATAGCAGTGAGTTTTTTATTATAACGATTATTATTAATTTTTTAACTTTATATTTTGCAGAATAAATTTAATTTTATAGGAAATAATAATTGACACCAAAGAAGAAAAAATAAAAAATAAAAAATTTATATACATGCGAGCCACCGAAAGTTCTTTTACTCCGAATAAAACATGCTATTTTTTCTTGAAACATCGAAATTTTTAAAATAGTAATATAATAAATAACTTTAAAATTTGACATTTAATTTACATACAATTATCTATGCACAATACAATGTTAGTGTATATTGGGTTGCCTAAAATTAATTTCTACTTCTCCCTTTTATTCCTTGTCAGTGCAAAGTAATAATTTCTACTCCTAGGCAGTACAAAGCGACCATAGAATCAACGAACATAAAAAGTGACATTTTAAAGCCTGTCAAACGTCACAGAAGACTGTACTTTAACGACATTTGAAGAAAAAAGAAATTAAAGTAATTTAAAAACATTTTACTTGTGAATTTATATACTTTTTGAAAAGGGTGTCACTCGAGTATTCTTAAAAATCTCGTAATTTTAATGTATGTATATGAATGTTTGGGAATGCCCGAATAGCTAGTAACTAGTCCTTTTCCAGATATTTCATTTCTATTATTAAAATACTGAAGGTTCTATACTTATGATTTATGGTTAATGTGATATCCATTAAGTTATTACACATAAAAATTTATATCACGTTTCATCTCGTTCACATAAATCCCTAGAATATTTTTTAATTTTTAATATATCCAGAAATTTCACGTTAGTTAAAAACATAAACCTGCTTTCTCTATTTGTAGATTTGTAGGTGTAATTAGAGAAATGAAGTAATACATGCACTCGCAAAATTTAATTTAGACTTTAATTTGGAAAATGGCACGCCATAGTGCCTCTACCTTAGTAAGATCTCACACATATTTCATAAACCCGAAGCGTGCAGATTTATTACCAAATATTTTATACGCTAAGGCGGACTACTTAAGTGTAAGCCGTTCGCCGGAAATTTTTCATTTTTCAAGCCGAAATCCCGAAGCTCACCTTTATTTTTATTCGAAGCTTTGAAAATTTAATGCGAATTTTCATTCGGTTCCTATTAATATTGTACATTATTGTTTTTATAATATAATGCTTTGAAAATTTTCTCGTTTAATGGAAATTGTGAAAAATGAATTTTGTAATTCTCTGCTATTGTATTAAACAACAACAACAACCTTTATCCGGGATATTATTTTACATACGAATACTAATTCTATAATTGAACGGAAAATATCTGTATGTATTTTCTATTCAAAGCAAACTCCACCGATAAACCCGAGTTATATGGTGTTCAATGTTTATTGAGATAATTGCGAATAGCAGCATTTATGCGGAAGAAGCTTTTAAAGTATCAACATGTGTGGGTTAATTTCACAATTTTTAATCCATCAATGAACCTTTCAGAAATTAATATGATCGATTTTTTTAATTAAAAAATATTATTTTTAGATTAATTCATTGTAGGTACTTGCTTAGGGTATGGATATACCGATCTAGAAATGCACATAACTTGCAACTCTTTTCCTACTGAAACAATCCTCACTCATCACTTTTTAAACATTCCTAGCCATAACGAATAAAGTCTAATTTACACATGACCAGTTGCGGTCGTTGAATCGCTGAATTTAGTAAACAAAGCTCATAGGAGGGGTGAGTGATGATTGAGGTGTGAGGAGCAAGGAGTGAGGAGCTAGGTAGCAGGATATGTCCACTCTCAATTAAACCAATAGCTTCGCTCTTTCATTTGATCGGTGATGGTGTTTTCAATGAGTCTTTTCAAATTAGTATGGCCATAAGGCCATACCCTTATGATAACTAAAAATTAGCTTTGTTCCAACAACGAGCCTTAGAAGTAGTTACCCTTTGGTGGGTAAGAAGTTAGCGCAAGCGCATAAACTCGATTCTAGCAGTTTGATTACGGTTTCGTGTCGGTCAGAACTCATTGTTGGAACAAAGCTAATATTAGTAAAAGAATTTTTTTTAGTTTTGTCCAGTAAAACAAAGCCCAATTTTATTTAATAAATAGGATAAAACCCGAATTTAATTATTATTAGTAGCGCAGAGATTGTATAAAATGGTTAACTGAAAATTATAAAATTATAATTTTAGCACATAACTACTCTAGTTATTGATTTTAATTCACAAGTGAGTTGTAAAGTAATTAATTTGCTTAAAATTACCATAGTTATGGCATTTTAATTAAGACTTGTTAGCTAGTTTCTTACATACTTTAAGCGCGCGTAATTGAATAAAAAAACTAAATTAGAAATGTACAGATGTACAGTTTTTTATCGATATAAAATATAATTCATTGTTATATTAAAAGATAATAAATTTCGGTGCAAAAGTTACTTATACAGATTTTTTTAAGGTTGCACCTGGATTACGACTGTTATTACTATGAACATGATGATCATGTATAAAATTGGAACACGTAGTTGGAAGCTGCGATAATATAAGCACAAAACTTGTAGATGAGTTGATTTAATCTGGGAATAATATGATATAGGATAAACGTACGTCGCATCAAATCTGTAAGCGAATATGTCATACAAACAAATCGTTATTTAACTTTGTATTAAATTATTGAAATACTAACTTGAACAAAATTATTACAATAAAACATACTTTAGCATATTAAAATATAAATCCCTGTTGGTATCAAATGAAAACGCATGGTTTTAGCTTTTTAGTATTAATTATTATTATTTTTAATTTCTAAAAAAAGGTAAACGATGAAATTTCTAATCCTGAAATCAATTTGGAAACTTATTTTATGAAGATACAGCTTTGGGATGTACAAAAGATTTGTAGTGCTTTTTGAAACTAATATATTTTGCTCAAATTTGTAGGATAAAAACACACTTTATAGAGTAATACGTAAAAATATTATGAACCTGTACTGTTATTGAACCCAATATACTTTCAAGTTATAGATTTATTGTGTTGAGTATTTAGTTTATCCAGAAAATAGTTGGGATAGGTTAGTTTGGAATTACCAAAAAAAAACTAATACAGGTTTTTATTAGGTTTTATTAGCCCATAATTCAATGCTATGCAAAACTTAAACTTTATGATAGTCTTCCTCTTTTATAATCCCCATTAATGCGAGTAGTGGTCTTCCAGGAAGTTATATGGTAATAAAATTTTGAAGTCTCGCCTGTTAGATACTGTATGATCCTTATAGGCATTCCTATTTACCAATATGTGTAATTCCCAATAAGTGACTACCGTCCGGTTTCTCAAATATATCTCTAGACTCAGCTTCACCATATCACCAAGGTCAGCTCATATTCAATCTCAGCTTAAGAAGAGCTTGCGTTGCACCATGACTTTATTCAAGAAGTCTTGGCTCGGATCCGGATAGATCTAGCAACACCGCTACGTAGGCAACCTTCTTCTAATTGGCTGTTTTAAAAATCAGGTCTTTATTGTTCAACTAGTTCACTAGTCGCTGGGTTTAACATGACCGCACATTCGTTTTGTAAAGAGTAAATACGTGGTAAATCAAAGAGAAACATTACCCACAAAATATTTGGCAAGGAATTCTTATATTTCGTATTTTGTCCACCTAATTATTTAAATATACATTATTCGTTTAATTTAAATCTACAATATCATCATTTTCAAAATTCCTGTTTGATGAACTGATAGGATTGCTTTAACGAGTTTAGGTTAAGTTTTGAAGTCGACGACTTGTGTATAAGGTCTGCTTGGCGGGAGTAAGACGAGATTTCGACGTGGTGCAACCGAATAAGCTGAACTTGAGTTTTGAGACGCAGCTTAAGATTTAGTTTGGTCTCAAGATAGGGACGAGAAACCGGACGTAATTTTTTAGTAACTGAATTCGAATTAAAACCATCAGTATAATCATAAGTGCTGACATATCCTGAGATCTAACTATCATAAACACATTGTCTGAGGTTGGAAATGGTAAAGGTAAACTGTTTATTTTCTGCATTGCCACGAGATCCAACTGAATTTTTAGGCTACCAGTTTTTAAATCAGTAATGTCTTGGTAGGTAATTTTTTTGATAGTAAAGGTATTGTTCCTTCTGCAAACATCATTATATTCTTATATTCTTCTGGGACATATACACGGTCATGTCTTCTAATCAATGTCTTCAATGTCCGAAAATCTCGGTCAAATTGCAAGAAAGAATGTCCTCTTAAAGTAAATTAATGATATCTTAAGCTGTTAGTTGCTTGTAGTTCCACGAGAAATTAGACAACCGTATTCTTTCGATTTTTATCTGGAAACCCGTCAGAAAATTTATGCAATTCGGTAAATTAACAACATTACATTAATATTATAATAAATTAAAAAATATACAAAAAAGAAAATAATATAATCAAAATCGAGAATGTTTACGTTTAACGCCGTTGAGTTTAATAACTATTTTTTAATAACCGACACAATAACTTTTGACTGTCCAACCCGTGATATGATTTATGGCGAACTGACTCCTCTTTGAGTCATGAGTTACGCAGGTTGGATAAATTATGGGCAAATATAAAAGGAGTCGTAACGAAAATTTTATTGAACGCGTAAAAAGATGAGGTTTGGTAGAAAATTTTTAATATCAGAAAATTATTTTTGTCGGAAAAACTACTCAGGTGACCAGAACACTTTGATAAAGCTTATATTTTCATACTGGGAATTATTTTAAATTTCTTGGATTACATGGAAAAATCCAGATTTTCTTGAACCCTGTATGTTTGAATACTTTTTAGCAAAAAACAGTAAGCCGATTTTCAAAAACATAGTTTTAATATGTAGTTATTTATGCGCCAAGGGAGTAAAGTGAGTGTTATAATCCCGACTAATATAGAATTTTTAAAAACCGCTAGTTGTCATGTAAAGTTTAGCATCTATTTAGTCGTTAGTTAAGTAATTAATTAAATTTAAATCGTATTTCATTAACTTCGTAATTTATTTTTTTTTTAATTACAAATTATGGCACGTAATATTCAGGGGCGGATTTTGGCCTTGGGGGGCCCTAGGCTGAGATACCTTTGGAGGTCCCCCGAGTACAACAAAATTGGTCTTATCCCGAAATATCAGTAATTTTTTTAACATTCTTAAAAAAGTTTAAATTTAGCTTTATGATTATTTACAATTATCACTAACAATCGTAATTACGAAAGAAATTTACATCTGGCATTGTATGATTTGCCATTACAACGCAACTCTTCAAACTTAAAAAATCTTGAAAGTGCAGTAAAAAGATGCCAAAGAAAATCATTAAAAATGAAAAAAAATGTAAAATTGTTTTTTATCTAAAATCCTGTCATTTCTAACTAATAAACAAAATGAGGAAAGAATTATATTTTTTGTAGTTTTATTTGGCCATTACAACGTTTCAATTTTAAAAATTCTTGAAAATGCAGCAATAAGTTGATTAATATTGTAAAAAAAATTAAAAATATACAGGGTGTCCTAATTTGAGATACTCTCGATGCGTAACTTTGTTATACAGAGTGTTCCAATTTAAGTTGCATTACATACTCAAATTGTGACATGTATACAGGGTGTCCCGAAAATAGCACAAGTTCTCTTCAGTACGTTATTGGGGACCCATCAGGGATACTCAGAAAAATATTTTAAAAAATTATTTACAAACTGACCGAGATATGAAGAAACAAAATTGGGCATTTAACTTCTTTTTTAGGATGAATTTTGAAAACCCGCTAGTTCTCCTATAAAAAAGAAGTCCAACTTTGCCCTTTTAAATCTCGGTCAATTGGTCAAAAGGATTTTTTAAATATTTTTCTAACGATCCCTGAAGGTTCCCCAACAACATTCTGGAAAGCTCTTGTGCTATTTTTGGGACACCCTGTATAAACTGTGCTGCAGCCAACAAAGACCATGCCTAAATCCGCCCCTGCAAATATTAAAGGTAAGTTTCAATAAAAAAAAATTGTGAAGTTATTAAAATACGATATAAATTTAATTTATTACTACCAAAACGAAGCCCAACATGACTCTAATGAACGGATTGCTAAACATGTCAGAGTTGACAGTAAATGTATGAATGTGAAAAGATAATTCCTTAAATCTGCCTAAATTATTGGTGAGGGTGCACCAAACAACAAATTAGAAGCTGCAGAGTAATGGACGTTACGTTTCGTACTTATTACCACTCATCAGCATCACATACTTGTTTGAATAGTTGATTATTACCATAGATAATTACTACACCTTCAGCTCTGGCTCATGAAGCACAAAACCACCATTAAAATTAGTAGAAAAGTGGAGAGCTATCTACCCCACGAAGGTTTATGTAGACCGATACCAATACTAGATGGCTCACCAAATTTTAAAAACGAGCGGAATCATCTACTATAAAATCTATCTATATGTATAGTGTAGACCTATACCAAAAAAATTTGGGCTCCGCTGGCTTTGATTTGATTGCAAACTGATCGGACTCGTCAATCAAAAAAGGAAGTATTTATTATTTATGAAAATCATTGAGAGTGACGTGTGATATGAAAAGACAGGGAGAAAAAGTAAATTTAACGTAAAGGGGGATAAAGTACCATTATAGTCCCTCTTACAAAAGAATAAAGTATTATTGTATAGCAGTGCAAAAACGTTTCATTTACAAATTAAATATTAATTAATAAAAACAACTATCGGCTTTCGGACACTTTATTATATTTCGAGTGAATCTTTGGTTGACGTTTCGCCTAGCAATTCGCAGGCTTCATCAGAACTCAGATAGGATAGAAATAATCGTCAAATCGTCTATCCTATCTGAGTTCTGATGAAGCCTGCGAATTGCTAGGCGAAACGTCAACCAAAGATTCACTCGAAATATAATAAAGTGTCCGAAAGCCGATAGTTGTTTTTATTAATTTCCAACCACGGACGATAGCTGATTTACTAATTAAATATTAATTTAGAAAAAAACAATTTCTGAAAATCAAAATATTTACAAAAATGAATTGAAAAAGTGGAAGATTATTAAGTACCGATTCAAATTGACCTCCCAGTTTTTCTAAAGGTCTATTATTTTTGTACTGGCATCCAAAGAAGTGCTAAGAATTTTTACATCATAAGAGTTTAAAGCATTCCTATTTTAAAACGTCGTAACCCTTATAAAAGCTTTTTTATTATTTAATAACTTACATTTTTGAGATGATAGTAGTAATAAAATATTTATTCTGTTTAGGTATTCAACTTTATTAAAAGTTGGACAAAGTTATATAGTGCTACATTTCATCTTTAATTTATGTCCCAAAACGTTCAATATAAAAAATTATTATATTTGGGAACAACATTAAAATGACGAAGACTTAAAATCTACAAAAGTCATTCCTCTTTGAGAAATTTGCAATTGACGTCAATAACTGGAGGTTGTCACATTTGAAAAATAAAGTATGTGTCAATTAATTGGTAATGTATTTTTATGCTTAATACAAAAATAAACAAATTTAATACTATCCTTAATGTAAGTGTCCCTTAGGATGGGCGTCCTAGTAGGCGTGAGCAAATTGATTGCGACCGGCAAAAGTTAATGTTTGCGCCTATGTAAACACTTCCGAGATCAACGTAAGAGCAACACCAGCAATAAATTTTTGCTTGTTGATTCTTTCTTTTACTCAAAAATAGAGCTACACGTTCTGATAATATTTATACCCATCATCAAGACTAATAATAAACTTTTTATTGAGTAATTTTTTAATAAATAAGTAAAACAACTTGATGATTCCTATGCTAAGTTGGAGCATAGGAATCATCAAGTTGTTTTACTTATTTACGATTCGTTCCAAATCATCTACGAGCATCTTGTTCAATTTTTGAATTTTTTAATAGATTATACATATCCAGAATAATTCCAACCACTTTATTTTTTATGATAATAACCTTCGATCTACCGTTTTAGTGGCAAGCTCTATAGCAGCCAGCAACTACAAAAGTTTGAAGAGTGATGGACGCTGCGTTTCGTGCTAATTGGCACGTGTCATGTGACACTTCTGAGTGCTTATAAGCACGATACGCAGCGTCCATCATTCTGCAAACTTGTATAATATTTTTTAATATTGAACTGTAGAGTATTTTCGTCACTCTAATTTATAGTATAGCATCTTATCTTACATGTAACTCCTTGCAATCTTGAATAGTTGTTATTTTCTTATACAGGTGTCCCACTTTTTTTCCCAGGAATAATTTTTTTTAGTTAGTAAGTGTCATTTTGAAAAAAAATTTCCTATGGACTGTTATGTTTTTTCGACTCCTTAAAAAGTTACAGTAGTCGAAAGAACATAATAGTTCATAGAAACATTTCCATCTAAAAGAATTTTTGCTGGAAAAAAAGTGGGACACCCTGTATATTTTTAAGTCGTCTGCATATAATAAAAAGGCAAGATTTCTGACCAATCCCATTATGTTAATATAAACTAAAAATAACAAGGGTCCAAGGTTTGAACCTTGCGGAATCTGGGATTTCGCAAAGTATCCGTCCGATGTAGTTCTCTGAACTGGCACAAATTTCAACTTCTTGTTCAAGTAAGATCTTTGAATTATTCACTCCAAGATCCATTAACTTTTCAACCAGGAAATTATGTGAAATCTGATCAAATGACCTTTTTCCTAGTAGTCCATGGCTTCAGAAATATATTGCTACCAACCTTAGCAATATTACTGAATACTTGGATCTTTTTGAAAAAAAAACATTTTGATATATTATAGCTTCATAGTTTATACTTTTAAATTGTTCTTTTTTTAAATCTATTTTTTACTTTAAATTAAAACGGTTTAGCTGTCACTTTTATGGTCCGTGTTTTTGAATGATACCATTTTATTCTCGTCTTGAAATTTTAAATAAATTCTTGCATAAATTAATTTTTGCTTGTGGTAATTTTAAATACAAGAATTTTGATTACGAGAATGCCTAAAAATAATTGCTTTCTTTAAATAATATAATATAAAGACTGTTTTCTCACATTTAAAATTAAATAGAAAACAATAAAATATATTACTTTAGACTTTAGTACAATAATTCTTAAAAGCATTTATTTTTTATTCTCAAAAGCAATTATTAAACCAGGCTAAATTACTGCCTCCCTCTCACATTTTCCAGGCGATGAGATTGGTCTAACTGAATTATTAAACGTTTTATAATTGACTTACACTGAACACCAGGCTAACTAATAGCTATCACTTTGATCGACAATAATCGAGATAACTTTCAAGCTCCGGTATGATTGAAAGGTATTTGTTATACAGGGTGAATCATTTAACTTAAGACAACTAAATATCTGCGAAAATATGCGTTTTAGAAAAAAAATTCAAATAAAGGTAAACGTCGTTTTACGCCGGGATTCCACTCCGAAAGACACCGGCGTAAAAAAAATCGGCGTAAAATGAACACATATTTTTCGTGCTTTTTTCGCACAATGTTATAGTCTAAGCGGCGGCGACACTAAGTCTAGTGTGATAAAACTTTTCAAGGTCGTACATATAATTCGTTACGTCATTGAGGGGAGAACACAAAATGCCACTGCTGCCACGTGTAGACCGAACGCCACTATAAAATTTTTTTTTTTCAAAATTTTTAATTTTTTCTAATGTCTAGTATCATAAAACTTCAGGATTCTGATTTCTCCTCGCGAAAGGGGAGGGTTAGGACTATAAAAAAATGCGGTGCTGCCAGTCTCCGAGAGAACGCTTATCAGTGGCAGCAGGAAAATAAGAGATCCCACAAATTCGATTTTCAAAATTTGGCAACCAGTTTTACTGACGTCTCGTAAAAGTGGTTGCTTATTACTGACGTCTCGTAAAAGTGGTTGCTTATTTTTGAAAATGATTCCCACTTTCGGGTTGCTGCCTCGGTTCCTATCAGGTTTGGGGTCATTTTTTTATAGCCCTAAGCCTCCCCTGTCGCGAGGAACGAGGAATAATCAGAATACTGAAGTTTTATGATACTAGATATTAAAAAAAATAATAATTTTGAAAAAAAAAATTTTATAGTGACGTTCGGTCTACACGTGGCAGGAACCGAGGCAGCAACCCGAAAGTGGGAATCTTTTTCAAAAATAAGCAACCACTTTTACGAGACGTCGGTAATAAGCAACCACTTTTACGAGACGTCTGTAATAAGCAACCACTTTTACGTGACGTCAGTAAAAGTGGTTGCCAATTTTTGAAAATCGAATTTGTGAGATCTCTTATTTTCCTGCTGCCACTTATAAGCGTTCTCACGGAGACTGGCAGCACCGCATTTTTTTATAGCCCTAACCCTCCCCTGTCGCGAGGAGAAATCAGAATCCTGAAGTTTTATGATACTAGACATTGGAAAAAAATAAAGATTTTGAAAAAAAAAATTTTATAGTGGCGTTCGGTCTACACGTGGCAGCAGTGCCATTTTGTGTTCCCCCCTCAATGACGTAACTAATTATATGTACGACCTTGAAAAGTTTTATCACACTAGACCTAGTGTCGCCGCCGCTTCTACTATTAGGGTTCTGAATCACTATTGTCTCCCATAATGAAACTACAAATTCAATATTCTTTAAATTTTATAATAAAATAGAAATATAATCATATCTTCTTATTTTTCTTAAGAAGATAGTCGGCGAAATGTTTGAAAAGCGTACTTTTCGCTAGTAAAAATTGATTTTGGGCATTTGTAATCAAAAATTTAACAAAATCGATGTGTAGTGCCATTCAAATTGAATTTACTCTTCATATAGAATTTTTGTTTTTCATGTAGTCTATGATAGGGGCGTACTTTTTGAATAAAAATAAAAACGCATTTTTTGTCATTGTTCAAAAAGTACGCCCCTATCATAGACTCTACATGAAAAACAAAAATTCTATATGAAAACTAAATTCAATTTGATTGGCACTAGGCATCGTTTTTGTTAAATTTTTGATTACAAATACCCAAAAAACAATGTGCAATAGCGACGCTTTTCAAACATTTCGCCGAGTATATTCTTAATAACAAAATTGTAGTTTCGTACCATTCGAACTTGGTTCGCATACGAGCTTATGTCAATAGTTCGAATAAAATGAAAAAAGTGCATTTTGGTGCTTATTACGAACTCCGTATACGAACTTTTTCGATCGAAGCATATCGAGTAGGTATGCTCCACATGAACTTCAAGTTCGTACACGAAATTGAGTCCAAGCATATGCAAACCCAGTCATCTGTCATCGTTTTGACGTTTCCGAATTTTAATTAAAGGTTAATAAGTTAGTGCATTTGGTTATATTTTCCTATTTTTTTCAAACAGTTATTAATCTTGTATTTCTAACTATGTATAAACAGAGATTGACGAAATCGTTAATTTGGCGGCAATGGAGGCTTTGGAAGAGGTAGAAATTTTGGCAGAACTTTGTCCGATTATTAATGTACTTACAGGGTCTCCCAGCGCTGCAAAGAAGTAATTTTACTCTAAAATGAAAAAAGATATCGGCATGCGGTTTTCAATAGAATGTACAATACCTTTAAGAGCACATTTTAAAAAAAATTTAGTAATACACGAGGTGTCCATTCCAAGATGGCGGACCAAAGTTATGTTTTTTTAAATATTTGCCATTTGAGCCAAAAAACGATCCATTTTTGAAAAATCACTGCTCTAAAACAGATAAACATTTTGGATTGAAAGTTTCTCAAAAATTTTTCAACATCGTCTACTCTTCAACTGTTATGTCAAATTTAAGTTTGTGATAATTTTTTATCAGGCTGCCTTATAAAACGCAAATTGAACAATTAAACGAAATTTTCAAATGGAACACCCTGTATATTTTAACATCATTCGATGGCATTTTTAACAAGCTTTCTATTGCTATAATGGTTGTATGGTCGAATGTCAATGGTTTTGGAGATATTAATACCCAAACTTAGAAACATTAAAAAATTCACAAAATAGCCCTCTTGATGAATTTTGTTGGGTATTTTTTTGTTAATTTGCTTAATATTTATTTCTGTCTTTCTCAATTTTGCTTTTTTTGTATTGTTGTTTTATTACAATAATAGTTATTCTTCTTTTACAACAAAAATAAAATCGAAACTTGCTATTATCAATTTTGGTTTTCTAAGTCTCAGCATGCTTTGAAAATTTAGCAACTGATGTTACCAAGGAAACCCTTATTTTGTAGAATTTTGTTTTAACGCCCTTTTCTGTACTTTTGATAATAACTAAACTGAAATAATGAATTCTTCTAAATAAGAAATGGAAAATATGCTGTAAGCGCTTGGTGAAGCTCAAAGAAATCCGCTTCTGGTTATCAGAAAAGAGCGTAAAAATGATATTCAACAAAATAAGGGATTCCTTGGTAACAATAATTGTTAAAATTTCAAAATAAACTGAGGTTTAGAAAACCAAAATTGATAATAGCAAGTTTCGATTTTATTTGTGTTGTAAAACAACAAAAACTGTTACTATAATATAAAAACATTATTAAAAAAGCGAAATAGAGAAAGACACAAATAAGTTGTAGGCAAATTAAAAAAAAAACCTTAAATAATTTATGAATAGTGCTATATGTTGTGTATTTTTCACTGTTTCTCAGTTTGGATATTAATATCTCCCAAACCATTGATAAGCGACCATACAAACATTATATCAATAGAAAGCTTGTAAAAAATAATATTGATTTATGTTAAAATATACAGGGTGTTCCATTTGAAAATTTCGTTTAATAGTTAAATTTGCGTTTCATAAGGCACTCTGATCAAAAATTATCACAAACTTAAATTTGACATGATAGTTGTAGACTAAACGATGTTGAAAAATTTTTGAGAAAATTTCAACCCAAAATATTCATCTGTTTTAGAGCAGTAATCTTTCAAAAATGGATCTTTTTACGGTTTAAATAGCAAATATCAGCAAAACGAGTGATGATAGACCCATAAAAGTTTGTACAAAGTATAGTTATTTTTCTATAAGGAATCCAAAAATGACATAATATACTGGGTGTTCCACTTGAAAAACCTAACTTTGGTCCGCCTTCTTGGAATGGACGCCCGGTATATTACTAAAATATTTTTAAAATGTGTGCTTAAAGGTTTTGTATATTCTATCGAAAACCGTATGCCGATATCTTTTTTCATTTTAGAGTAATGTTACTTCCTCGCAGCGCTGGGACACCCTGTAAATAAAAACATAAATTTTTTTATTGAAAAACGTTTTATTTCATCAAGCAACCTTATCCATTGCTTCCAGTTGTAATAACTGTTCTTGTGCTCTTTTGAATGTAAAATGCTTATTGAACTTTCCACTATTTAATTCAGTATGTTCTTCAATAAAAGCTATAACGTGGTCTCTCTGAAACAAGTGCAACTGTGCACTTCGCTTATTTTCCATTTTTTATTAATTTTTTAATAGTGCAACTACGAGAACTACTAATTAATTAAGATCATCTAGGTTAGAATTTTTATATATGGTTAGAATTGGTTAGAATGAGGTTAGATTTTGTTGTTTGTTTACAATTTATGACAGGGTTTTTTAAACTCAATGGTTGATATTAATGAATTTGCAACGTTGTAAAGTAGAACCACTCGAACTTTTACGTCGCATACGAACTCTACTTCGAGGCCATCCCGAAAATACGATTATGGATTATTCATCGAACTTTTTCACTCGAACTTGATCGCATGCGAACAAGTTCGAGCGAGGTGGGCTCTTGAAAATCCACACTGGTTAAGAGAAGTGGAATGTCAGAGACCTTGGACTATGAAAATATGGTGTGGAATAATTGGTGGAAACCTAATAGCCCCCTTCTTTGTCGAAGATAATCTAAATAGCAAAAAAAATTGTAATTTTCTTATTGACGAATTGCCACCATTATTAAAAGATCTTGGCTTAGAACAAATACAGAACATGTGGTTTCAGCAAGATGGGTGTCCGGTAGACTTTTCCCTCAATACTCGTGAAATATTAAACAATGGTCATGGTCATTGGATAGGACGAGGTAAACGAGTACATTGGCCAGCTAGGTCAACTGACCTTACATCGCTAGACTTATTTTTATGGAGTTATTTGAAAGAAAAAGTTTACCGTGATGCTCGGACCACACCAGCAGATATGCAAGAGCAAATTTGAAATGTTTATTATAGAATTGACGATGATACATTATTAAGGTCTCATCAATCTATTATAAAATGTATAGAAAAGGGCAATGAAGTTGAGGAACATTTGTTAAAATAGAGAATATGAATTTCAAACAAAAAATATTGGTTTCCATTTGAGGAAATCACGTTAATCTTGAAATGATCTTTAAAATGACCTTGACATTAAAATAAGTTAAAGCATTTCCCTATTAAACCGAAGTAACTTTTATTTAAAATATTTTTTTCTAAAACACATAGTTTTACAGATATTTAGTTGTATCAAGTTAAATGACTCACCCTGTATACAGAGATTTTAAATTTGAAATTACAAAGAGTTCTTACTTACATCAAGTAAAGTAAATAATTAAATAAAATAATAAAATATTATTATTATTATTAATATATTAATTAAATCCAAGGACAATTTATAATTATTTGAAATTGATATTGATAGGTACTATGGTCATGTTCGTACATTTCCGACGTAAATCGGTAAAATAGTATTTCGATAGAGTAGAAATTCAAGTTCTACATGTTTGCTATAAAAAGTAGTTCTTTTACTCCTAATAAAAAATATTTGATATAAAATGGTGGTATTAGAATTATAGCCGTAAACTACAAGATAATTAAAATGAAAATTTGTATTGAGAATTAAAAGTAAGTTTACTTAATTATTTTTGAGGAAAACCAATAAAATTATTTCGTGATCATTTTTGCTGAGGAAATATCGTATATCAACATGATATAATTAAAGCGTTCTGCAGGTATATTTTAATTATAATTAATTTCTCGCTCAGAGCCTGGATGCATTTATTTGAAACCTCAATCCTTGAAGCCTCAGTAATGCAAAATAGCGAATATACAAAACCTTATATTATAGCCATTATGGAAATTTCAGTTATCTTTTTGTAAAATTATTATAGAACGTAAATTGCTGCTTCCCTATCTGAATTAAAGCTGTACGTGGATTGCACGCTAAACGCCGGATAATACTGTTTGCACTTGTAAATTAAATACGGATTTTATCTTAATATCCGGTCCCAATGGAAAAAAGCAATGATCCGCTTTTAATGGGCAAGAAATTGGTGTGTAATTAAAAATTTAACCACGAAATTTGTTCGTGAACAATAAAAAGGTAATGGTTGCATAAAGCTGGCGTGCCCGTTTATGTTTTTGTGGTGCGATAAAACCGCTGTTTACGACATTAAGTAATAGTTACGCAAATCAACCACACAACGCCACATACTCCAGAATTTATGGCACAGTAACAACAATGTAGAAGTGATAGTTTATTTATGGCAGTCCGCATTTTGATTACCAACGTTTCGAACAATAAAATTTCAACAATTTTTTAAATTTCCAACATACTAAAATATATAAGAAAATTGGTAGATTGAGTTTAAACTATACATGGCAACCATGCACCATAAAAACTTTGCCAAATCTCCTCCAGCAGCTTTACTTTTTACCACCAGAATCTATTAAGTTTGCTTTATTTTAGTCATAACATCTTTTATAAGAAAGAAGAAAAATTGAGATTTATATCCTAATATCATTATACACATGATTTTAACTACTAATAGGACATGATCGGAAACAAGATTTTTTTAAATATCGCAAAAAAACATTTTTAGTGCAGTTCCTTAAAAACGAACTTTTATTTGAATCCAAGAGGATAAAGGGTAGAATGTTCAAGAAACATCGTGTAAACAGCTAACAAAAACAGTAAGGTGAGTCGAGTATTGGATCAAGTTATGTCATTTAAACTTAAAGGTTTTTAAGAATTAAGGTTAAAGGATTTAAGTAACAAATTCAATTGTGGACAATTTAAAGCTACCTTTTATTTATTTAAATATCATTTAAATTTAAATGGTCAGTAAGGACCATTTTAGTAAATAATAATTTTTTTTCTTCAAACCTCATTAAAGTGAAGCCTTATGTGATGCTTGACAGGCTTTATTAAGTCATTTTTATGTTCCTTGACTCTATATAGTACAATTCTTGCATTTCCGAAGTTAATCGCTTACGATCGGGTATACTTTGCATTGACAAGGATTAGAAAGGCGGAGTAGAAATACGTTTTTGGGCAACCAAATATACACTGACATTGCATTGTGTATACCATGTAAATTAAATGTAAAATTTTAAAATTATTCTTTATGTTACTATTTTATAACTTCAGACATTTGAAGAGATAATACATGCTCGTCACAAAAAGTACTTCTTTTACTCTTAATACAAGCATTTATTTCTGAGAATATTTTTGATAATTACTTGTACATAATAACTTGTATTACAGATGTAAATAAAAAGGTGTGCAAAAATATTTGATTTCCTATAATTAGGTATAAATAATTCGTTGGTATGGTTTGAAGCATTCCCTCAATTTTCTTCCATACCTAAGAAAAATTGTGGGATTGAAAGATCAGGAAGAATTATAACCACATTCCTATATTTTGCAGGATTAAAAGAATTTTATAAATATTATGAAGGAACAGTACCTAATTACCAAATTAACTGTAATTGAAGACCAGGATTGAAGAATTTAAAATTCCCAATTTCAAAATTTAACTCTTTTTAACTTTCAATAACATGTTTCAATGGCTTTTACCATTATACAGGGTGAGTTTTTAGTGCGGCAACGGTCGATATATCTTTTATTTTAAGAGATAGAAAAAAAACTTAAATTACAAAATTGCATGATTCATTGATGCGCATAAACATACAGTTTTGTCTATACAGGGTGTTTTGTAGTTGGAGCGCAGGCTGTCCCACCCTTTTTTTTTAATGGAATACCCTGTATATTTTTTGATGTTTGCATTAACACTAAGTTAGAGAATACATCGAAATGTTTATTTGAAAATTTTAGTGCGCCCTTAATTTTTATCGTACATTTTCTTCAAAATTTATTACGTGTGGACATAGTTTTGGAAAATGATGTTGACCTTATTATGAAAACTCAAAAATCAATTTTTATGACATTGGGTAATATTAACCGTGAGGTATTTTTCGTATATTTTTTTAGAATTATATCATAAATTGTGACAGCTACGGAGGCGTGAAATGAGAAAACTCGAGAGGGCTGTATTTTAATTTTTTTAAATGGAACACCCTGTACTTTTTGACAAAATATTGTTCCTCTTTAAGTGTTCTGTAACATTTATACGAATCATTTTTCGCTAAAATTAAAAACAACGTATTTGAAGGCATTCTAATTTTTTATTAATAAAAAATATGATGTATTTTTACCATACAAGCCAATAATTATAAAATATGCTCAATATATTCCCCATTTACTTGATTACATAACTCAACTCTTCGTAGAAATGAACTACCAACATTTCGTAACATATTCTCGTTAACGTTTCGAAATGCTTGCCGAATGCGTATTTCCATATCATCCTTAGAAGTAGGAGGAAGTTGATACACCAAATTTTGAACATACCCCCAAAAGAAAAAATCTAATTTTGTCAGGTCAGGAGATCTTGAAGGCCATAAAACAGGTCCTCCTCTTCCAATCCAACGGTCACGAAATTCGTTGTTAAGGTGTGTCCACGTATAATATTGCTATAATGCGCTGGAGCGCCATCGGGCTGAAACCACATCCTTCTTCTAATAATTTCCGGAATATTGTTGAGAAGCTTAGGGAATTCGTTCCGAATAAAATAATAATAAATTTGGCCATTTAAATGTTCCTCAAAAAAGTGTGGGCCTATGAGGTAGTTTCCTACAATACCTCCCCAAACATTAAGTGACCATCGATGTTGGTGATCAGGAGTTCTTGTAAAGTGTGGATTTTCTGTATCATAATAATGAAAATTTTGTCTATTTACAAATCCATTTTTATGAAATGTAGCCTCGTCCGTAAATAAAACATAATAAAAAAAAAAACGGTTGATTTTCGGCCCATTCACAGAAGATCCTACGATTTTCAAAATCATTTTCACCAAGCTCTTGCAACGGTTGAATGTGATAGGGATGGAACTTATTTATCCTTAAAATCTTGGATATACTCGATTGAGAAATTTCAATTTGGTCACTTAATTTTCGAGTACCAATATGCGGATCCTCAGTTACTGCCAATAATACTGACAATTCATTTTCTTCAGTACGAGCTGTTTTTTGGCGATTTGTTTTTTCAAACCTGTCTTTTAAACGCTTAAACGCAACTTCATTTGGATGTCTTCTTTCTGGGTACCGTTGTTTCTAAATTTTTGACGCCAATAAACAATTTTGCTCACTTTCACCTAATGCGTAAACCATTTGTATAATATTAATTAGTTGAGGGAATAATCCATTTTTAACGAAATTAAAAACCGACTAGCTCTTACACAAAATATGAATAAATAAATGAGCTAAACACTTATAGCAATACTATAAAAACACGTGATAATAAAATTTGTAAAGAAATCTAAAAGAGAGTTCTTTATTAAATCTAACAACACATTTCAAAAAAAATGCAAAGGAATTCCATAAAACATATTAAATAACACAGAATCTGCAAAATTATTTAAAAAATTATTTTAATAAAAGTTAAGGACCACTTAAAAAGGAACATTTTTTTGTGAAAAAATACAGGGTGTTCCATTAAAAAAAATTAAAATACACCCCTCTCGAGTTTTCATATTTCACGCCTCCGTAGCTGCCTGAGTTTATGATATAATTCTAAAAAAAATATACGAAAAATACCTCAAGGTTAATATTATTAAATGGCATAAAAATTGTTTTTTAAGTTTTCATAATAAGGTCACCATCATTTTCTAAAAATATGTCTACATGTGATAAATTTTGTAGAAAACGTACGATAAAAAATTAAGGGCGTACTCAAATTTTCAAAAAAAAACATATCGTTGTATTCTCTAACTTAGTGTTAATGCAAACATCAAAAAATATGCAGGGTGTTCCATTAAAAAAAAGGGTGGGATAGTCTGCGCTTTAACTACGAAACACCCTGTATAGACAAAACTAATTTCTGGTTATGTGCATCAATGAACCATGCAATTTTGTAATTTAAGTTTTTTCCCTATCTCTTAAAATAAATGATATATCGACCGTTGCCGCACTAAAAACTCACCCTGTATAATCAGCCAAATCGTATACGCATTTAGAAGTCAGGTAAACTCTAAAGTAGGTGTCCTGGATCACCTCATATGTTTTTTTTATACTTGTTTCAATTTTTTATACAAAAAATAGATATTAACGGTGCTCGTAAAAGCATCTATAAAATAATCAATTACAACATCATTAATAAAGTAATTTTTAAAACAAGATAAAAAGGTAAGACTTGAATTGAAGACATTACTGAAAAGGGGGGCAGCTCCATTTTCGTACTGATTTATTTGGTGCAAGAAATAAATAGATCCGATATAAATAGGGAATATAGAAAAATAGGGGTGTATTTATTTCTTGCATAACTATATCAGATTGTTTTTTAACTTATGTGAAAGTATTAATTTAAAAATTAACGAAAATGGTGCTGCCCCTATCAGCAGCAAGGTCCTCAGTTTATGCGTATATTGCTGTAAAATTATTGCCGCGTAACATTTAAAGATTGAAATCGTAAAACATCATAAAAATAGAGTAAAATGTCACCTTAAAGCTTCATACCTAAAGGGTGACGACCAGAATTGATTTAAATTAAATCATTTATCTAGAATAGTTAAAAATCCATTTAGTCCAAATAAATTTAGATTTAAATGACATGGCCAGAATGGTAATAACATAAACTTAATAAAAACGTAAGCAGGAAGTACCTATTTAAATTTCCAAATTTGAAATCTAGTAAAAAATTATAAAGAAAGTAGGCAAAACATTACCATATTATTGATAAAGACATTGACAAAATTATTTTATCCACAATATTATTTCTTTCACCCACATTACATTTTTATCGACACGATCGTTTCATAGACAAAGTAATTTTCTCAAATATAATTTCTTATTTATGTGGTTAGTCATCGATAAATACATCTAAAATGTCGTAATTCAACTTGTAACAAAAAGCTTTAGTTAACTTGAAATATTAAAAATTGCAACATTTTTGTGGTATTAACAAAACTATCAAAAGGTCGAGGAAATACATTATTGTTGATGTAGTCTCAATAAAACCGTTGTATATCGTTTCATCGACAGTCCATTTCATCGACACAACCGTTTCATCGACATAGCCAATTAATGGACAGGGACGTTTAATCGACATTACCTTTTCATCGACAACCATTTCGTCGACCCTACCTTTTTATCAATAAAAATTTTCATCGACACTACTTTTCAATTGATGCAGAGGTTTCATCGATATTTTCATCGACACTACCTTTTCATCGACAAACCATTTCTTCGAGAAGGACGTTTCATCGACACTACCTTCTCATCGATAATAAAAGTTCATCGATATTACCAATTTTTCGACAATGTCGTTTCATCGACTACAGTATCATCGACACTACCTTTTTATCGCAAAGACGTGTTTCATCGCCAATATCGACAGTGGTCGATGAAACGGCATTGTCGAAGAATTGGTAATGTCGATGAAATTGTTTGTCGATGAAAAGTTAGTGTCGACGAAACGGTTGACGATGAATCGTCCTTGTTGAAGAAAAGGTTTGTCGAAGAAAAGGTAGTGTCGATTAAATGATTGTCGATGAAAAGGCAATATAGATAAACGTCCGTGTCGATGAATTGACCATGTCGATGAAACGACCGTAACAACAAAACGGTCGTGTCGATTTAAAGGTCATGTCGATAAGACCGTTGTTGATGAAAAAGCACTGCCGATGAAGTGGTAGCACCTCCAATAAAACTGTAGTAGATGAAAATACATTGATGAAGGAATGGTATTGTTGAAGGAATTGTATTGTTGATGAAATGGTTTTATCTATGTCTATAAAAATATAGTGGAAATGAAAAATTCTTGTCGAAGAGAAGGTCTGTCGATGATACTGCATTCGATGAAAGGAGTATGACGATGTAAACGTTATGTTATTTTCTGGTTATTAAAAAATATAATATTTTGGTGAAAACTTCAATGGTTAAATAATTTTTATGTATTTGTATCAATCGTATGAAACACAAGTGCGGGATTTTCATAACACAAAACAGGGTTTTTTTAAACAGTGTAGGTGGTTGAGACGATACTTTGGACTGGTACTGATCAGGTATGAAGGGTGGTTGTTCACAAGCGAAGAACCACCAATCATAAATATTCAATAAAGCACTAAAGTTGGATGTAAGAATTTTGGGTTTAACCCTTCATACCTTACTGAGGGTCTTTTTATTTGAAAAAATGCGTAAATTAAAAAAAAATCCTAATTTTAACCCTATAAACTCCCTATATGAATGCCTTATGGAAACCAGCAATTTTACCAGTTAGAGATCGATTTTAATAGCTAATTTTACGGTTCTGTAATCTGTAATAGTTACTGTGAAAAACTAGCCAAAATATATTTTAAAGAATACAAAGATATCAATAGATTATTAAAACTACTAATGAGTAGTAATATTAATATTAATAGCAATTTAAATGAAAATAACAATAAATTTAATTAATATTTTTAGTTAAATTAACCGAAGTGTCAATATAAAATTAAATTAATATCGAAATTAATTAAAGACACGTCGTAACAATTAAGAAACAAAGGAAATAAATATTCGTACAACGCCTACTTTAAGTATTCCAAATATTTGAATGCAAATTAACCTAAGTAAGGGTAAACATGTAGCTATCTCCACAATTCTTAGGGTTGCTACTTTCGGAACATATATTTAAATTAATTCTAATTAAAGTAGATCCTGTACAGATTTGAATCTTTTATCTTGGTATACTAAAGAATAAAAAATACTTTTAGCAAAAAAACAGCCAAACTTTTTAGTTTCACAAACATTACAAGAAGTGTTTAATTATTATCCAAACTCAATTTTTGTTTTTATTTCATATATTTTATTTTAAGAAGATAGTGGGCGAAATGTTTGAAAAGCGTACGCATTCTTTTATCATTGTTCAAAAAGTACGCCCCTATCAAAGACTCTACATGAAAAACAAAAATTGTATACAGGGTGTCCCGAAATTAAGCGGCCAAACTTTAGAAAGCGATTCTACAACTAATTTTAAGAAAAAAACTTCCTATAAACATGTGTCCGATTTCGCTTCCTAAGGGAGCTACAGCCCTTTAACTAACTATTGTGACTAAAACTAGGTTTTTTGTCATTTATTTGAAAACGGTTGGTAATAAAGATTTGAAATTTGGTGCGAAGACTAATACATATAAGATATAATTTCTCAATTTTTTTCAGATTTTTTGAAAGCTCTGAAATTTTTTGAAATTTTTTGAAAGCTTTCAAAAAATCTGAAAAAAAATGAGAAATTATATCTTAAACGTATTAGTCTTTACACCAAATTTCAAATCTAAATTACAAACCGTTTTCAAATAAATGACAAAAAACTTAGTTTTAGTCACAATATTTAAAGGGCTGTTGCTCTCTTAGGAAGCGAAATCGGACACATGTTTATAGGAAGTTTTTTTCTTAAAATTAGTTGTAGAATCGCCTCCTAAAGTTTGACCGCTTAATTTCGGGACACCCTGTATATTGACGGCAACTCAAAATTAAGCTGGTGAGTTTCCGCCAACTTATTGGAGATTTTACGTAACAAATGTAGGCTAAGTATAAATCGGGCAAATTTTGTTGGCAAATATTGCCAACATGTTTTAACAACTGTTGGCAATAAATTTCTGGGGTACAGAAACTTTTGTCTGAAAACAAATTTAGTGTGAGTTGGATCTACCGAAAATTTTTGCAAAATGGTATCCAATACTTCCTTACAAATAAATCTGTTGCCAACATAATATTAATAATAATGATAATTGAGCCACAAGACAAAGAAATTCTTCAAGTCATTCTAATCAAGTTACGAAAGGAGCAACCATCTTTTAAGAGTAATTCCATCAAATTTTCAGTAGATCCATCTCGCACTGTTGGCCACATGTTTGTTGTGTCCAAAGCTAAATATAAACCGGACAACATTTGTTAGCAACTATTGCCAACTGTTACAACTGTCCACAACAAATTTCTTGGATAATGCAAGGTTTGTTTGGAAACATGTGGCCAGCAGTGTTTCGCGTCCAAACCAAATTTAGTGCGAGGTGAATTGTCCAACAGTTAACGGTATTAGTGCTGCTTTTATTATTATAGCTTCTCAAAATTTACTAAATTGCACCTACTACGGAGTACTTTTCACAGAATGACTATATTAGATTTTAAAGAATATCTTTGTCATGTGGCTCTAAAAATTACCAAATAAAATACCAACTATCACGTATTTCATTAATTATCTAGTTAAAGTCCCAACCCAAATTGTTGAAAAAATCAAGGGATGCTGTCTATTCGAACGAACAAAACAAGCAACATTTTTCTTGGTATCTGTGTCTCGAAAATCTCCAACATTTTGGCGAATTTCCGCCAATTTGTTTTCGAGTTGCCACCAACATGTTTTCCGGTAAATGTTGGCTGGTTTATATCTAACTCAAGATAATTGTTGTCAATAAATTTTGTCTGGTTTATACTTGCCTTTACGCAGTTTTAAAATTTTTTATTTACAAATTCTGCTTTACCTTATTGCCTACTTCTCATAGAGGTTAACTTGCTGAATTTAGCGAACTAATTATTTGAAAAAGTTGGAAAATTTTTGAAACACATTTGTCATTATTATTATCGTCTTCTTCACTGTTAGCTTCATTATTGTTGCAATCTTCAACATTTTCATTATCACTAGTAAAACTATTATAACTATTACTATAACTATTAACGTTATCGTTGTGTTCTTTTTGCTACTTATAAATGGATCAGAAGTTATGAGCACCATATGTATGTATCAGATCCTCCATGTTATTTAATCTACTAAAGTATCGAGCAAAATGTTCCTGAAAATATTTAGAATTTTTTATTTTGTGTCTCTAGGCTTCTTCGTATAATACCCCCATGAATCTTTTGAACACTTGCAGGCATGTAATACCAATCTTTCAACACAATTTAACTGTTTCCAGTTTCCATGGTTATTGATGAACATAACAATGGATTATAAAAAAACCTTCGAGCTGTATTTCCATCATTAGTTGTCCCCGAACTTTCTTTTGGAATGTTTATTAATAATCCTATTTCTCTTTTAAACTTTACTTGTATCATCCTTTTCCTAACATTCACATTCTTTGTTCATCTTTCTAATTTTCCAAGATTTAATATCTAGACTGTTAGAAATATGCAAGATGCATTCCCTAACTTAGGATGTAAAGAAGAAAGTCCGAAAGACAAGGGAGGTTCATTATTTGAAAATGTTTACAAACTTTAAAATTGTTCAGATTTATTGGGGTTGCTCCACAAGTAAAATATAACACCTTTGTGCCGAACTATAAGTTAGAGAGTTGCATACTTTACCGTTCACTACTATCAGTACAAGTAAATGGTTGGACCAAAAACTTTTAGCTCTCATGTGAATTCTTTTCGCACAAGATTTTTAATGTAAAGAACTTTTGATTTTAGGTAAATTCTGCCGGGAATTTCCTTACTGTTAGCTCTTTGTAAGTTATTTCAAGAGGGATTAACAAAATTACAAACAAAGAAGAATCATTAGTTGAATTTTTAATTTAAAATTGTTGTTTGTAATATGTGGCTCCATCACAACCCCACTTATAAATTAATTTTAATACGTCTCCACAGGAGGAAATATTCTTAATGCTGTACACCAAATATTGTAATTTTATAATAGCACAATTTTTCATTTAGAGTATTTTCATTTGAATAACATTGCTTTTTTGATGTCAATAATTTAATAAATCCAGGCTATACAAAATGCATTAGCTTGCTGTTTAATTTTCTGGTATTGATTTTTGTCAATTTATGATCGACATAAAGTGCTTCTTTAGAAGATAATTTTATGGGCATTCGCTATTCATTTTGGGTCACTAAAATGACTTTTTGTATTTTTGCTACTGTTTTTAATTGCAGCTTTTAGTCATTCTAATTGTAACTTAGTTCTTCTAGCTAATACCAGAATCTCGCAGAAGTGTGTTCTTGAAGTCATATAAACCTTCTCTTTTTTGTTTTAATAGACGCTTCTTTAAATTCTTTTAAAGGGCGACCTGTACTAGTAGATGCACTTGGTAAGCCTTTATTAGAAGTATCTTTAATTTCAAATTTAACATATTCCAAAATCGTTTTAAGGTATAATTACATTTTAGATGAAGTACTTTATTTAAATTGGTTGCTCTTTCCATTATAATATAATCCATAGCCTTTATCATAATTTAATGCTAACTTTCTTATTGTAAAGTTAAAAACTTATATGTAGAGAAGAGTGATCTACTGATTTGTGTAATCGGTTGAAATCAGTAAATAATCAATTCACTTCAAAGTTT
Source organism: Stenus bimaculatus (assembly GCA_963971135.1). Classification (NCBI taxonomy): domain Eukaryota; kingdom Metazoa; phylum Arthropoda; class Insecta; order Coleoptera; family Staphylinidae; genus Stenus; species Stenus bimaculatus. The sequence goes on from OZ020182.1 coordinate 43,566,598, forward strand.
TATAACTTGATTGGTGGAATGAGGTCTTGGCCACGAAATTTAGATCAATTTTGGCAAAACCATCAATGGTTTTCTAGTACCAAGGTTTTTTTTTTGAAAAAGCGGTAACTGGTCTACTGTACCCGCATTTGACTTACACTGGATCAATGTATGTTAATGGGCACAACGAATTAACGAATGAAATTACTATGCACACTCTTTCTACAAAGACGTACTAGCTCACCGTTATACCATGACGCCATCTCTTCTTGGTTACAGTGAACTGATTAGATCTAGATAGAAGTTTTCAAAATCGACGGTTCTATATAGATGTGCAGTTCTGTACGTACCATCTACTAAAAGTTAGTTTGCTAATTACTATAATCGACTCTGCTCTATAAGGAAATGGGCCACTATTCCCCATCACACCATATTTGAAAATAAAATTCATTTCTGCAATACACATAACCTGTACGAAAAGCAAAAATCTCTATTTCGAGAGGTTATTAAATCATTATTTGGGGAATAAAATAATATTAACACCATTATTGTAAAAGGTTTTTAGTAAAAACCCTTTAATAAATAGAAATAAAAATTAGATTTTCTACGTTGGGTAGTAAAATGGCGACAACAGTTCCCCTCTCAGTGTGATTGCATCGAGCATAGGTGGGAGAAAAAGGAAAGTACCAGAACACGATATTCTATGTGTGTGTGTAGTCAATAGACAAAAAAGTATAGACACCTTGGCTTAAAAGAATCCAGTGTCGAAAATCTATAAACACCTATAGACGAAATTGATGGAAAAGTGAAAAGTGAAATGCACAGCCAGAATACATTTGGCTATCCTTATCCTACCCCATCATTAAATGGAGTTGTGATAAGATTAGGTAATGTTCCAATCACACGAGAAACTGTTGTTTTATGTATCAGTTTAGCCTAGCCCAGCCCTACAATGATTGTACGATGTAAATCTTTAACTGATTATTTTTTATGTAACCGAGTGCTATTTGGTTTGATAAAGTATAGATACGATTTCTAAATGTATTTTTTATCCCACACATTTAAATTCTCATGGAATGAAGGAGGTCATATTAAAATTTTAGGAAGTGCGACTAAAGAAACTCACGCAATCTCAAACTTGTCTAAAACCTACTAAAACGTTGTTTTATTGGTAATATTTTAGACAGTAATAAAAAGAACATCAACCAGAACTAGTTAATTATAACAGATTAGACATGACCTTTGAATTAAATTACATCCTTAATCTTCATAAACCTGAATATATCTTGAGAATAAGTTTGATGCATTGTTTTTTTCTAGAATTATAATGAAATGTTTTACGTAGTGTGCTCCTGAAATGCTAAATAACCCAGAAACACAAATTCTAGTTTTTTAGAAAGACGTTATTTTTTATTAAAATTCTAACACGACGTCAGATTAAAATTTTTAAAAATAATAGGTCTTTTAAGACCAGATTTTTTGCGTGTACTTGCACATTTAACAGCAGCTGTTGCTATAATTGCATGGTTGCTTCCATAAAATTCCCCCAGAGGGCAAGTAGAGGTTTACATTAAAGTGTTTTTCATTTAAATTTTCTGATTAGTAATAAGCACATCATATTGTGTGTTGGTGGTTGGTACATAGCGTAATACTTTTATAAAAAAATAAAAAACGTGTAATAAAAAATAATCATGAAACAGTCTTTTGGGGTGCATATAAATTTCATGAATCCGACTAACGTAATGAGGTAATTTATGTAACAAAATTAGCCTTGCTTACATTTAACATTCGTTTAAATTCAAATTATCACCTTGTTTTTTGCACGAATTTGCTTTTAAAAACTAATAAAATAATCTTTTATGTTTTAATAATGTATTTTTGTTTACAACTCGGTTGTTGGTGACGTTTTGTATGTAATAAATTGCTGAACGAACCCTTTGGTGTTACCTCGCGGTCTGGCAAACGTTTTGTAAAGCTTCGCACTGTAATTACAGGATGTGTTGACTTTTATAAATGTGGAGCGAGGGGCTGTTTTAATTTTAAATAAAACAACTCGATGGAATATCGAGATGGTTTTTTTGTTGGGAATTAAAAATTAACATTCTTCGAAACGATTCGATATGCTATTTTTACTCTCATTTCACCATTGCGGTCACAAAAAACGTATAACACGACAATTCGCTTTTTTACAGTTTTATTTTAGTACTTTTTCCAGATAATTAAAAAATTGCAAATTTTGCATGATACTAAATAAGGTGAAATGGGGTAAGTGCAGACCGTTTTTTGTTAAATGTTCGAACCTTTTTTTGAAACTTATTTTCTACAAACGCGTTAAAAATATCAGTTTCGACACTCAGGTCATGCGTTAAAGACGTTTTTTACCACTGTAGAAAGTACGTAAGAAAACCATGGTTACCAGGTAAACAACTACTAATATTTTCATAAATTTCATTAATTTTATTCTCAAAACTCTCGTTTGCATGGTGTGCGTGTTAAAAATTCATGCTTATGGTACGCGTATGAAAGTCGCAGAACTCGTTCTACGCGTGCCGTAAACATGCATTTTTAACACTTACATCACAAATAACTATTATGCAACAAGCGCAAAAATTGGATAATATTTGCAGGCGATGTAAAAATTGTACAATGAGACCGTAGTTCGAGTTGGACAATACATTAAATGCAAATATGCTTTTTGCACGAGTTGCATAAACAATTTTTTCATCAACCATTAAATACAGGGTGCTGGAAAATTCGCAGACCAACGCAATGGTGCGATGTTGAGGAACTCTTAGAGAACAAGGGAAAAATAATTAAAAAATTCTTTGTTGCTTTAGCTCGAAGTTATGGAAAGTTAAACTTTCAATTTTTTACTCTTTTAATTTGCAATATTCCCATATTTATGCTTTGGTATGACACGTAAATTATGTAGAAATGCAAAGATATTTAGCCTTGTCCATCCTACTTAAGAATGGTATTGTTAAACGTGCTATTTTAAATTTTAAATATTTGAATTTTCCACATAAATAAACATGTCAACTTTGTAGCTTAATTTCAAATTACAAATAGGTACAATTGTCAGTGTCAAACTGATCTGACTGGTCAAACGAATTTGTCAAAAAAGTAGTAAAATGTATAGTAACAATGAATATGCTGATATGTTTTTAATATTGGGCGAATGTAGAAATAATGCTACAGCAGCTTCCTGGCTATTTGAAGAGAGATATGTTGGGAGAAGACATCCCAATAAAAATGTATTTAGAAGATTGAAACAAAGAGTAAGAGAAACCGGTAGCTTCCTATTAATAGGAACAGATCGTGGTCGAGGAAGAAATGTGAGAAATCCAGAAATGGAAGACAATATTCTTTAGTGCGTCGAAGAAAACCCTACACGAAGCACCAGAGGAATTGCAGACGAATTAGGTGCTGATAGAAAATTAGTTTGGGACGTTTTGAAACAAGAACAGTACCATCCATATCATTACTGCAAGGTAAACGAATTGTTACCTCAAGATTACAATCACCGACTAATTTATTGTAATTGGTTACTTAGAAAAGTTGAGGAGGATCGAAATTTTACGTCAAGGGTGATTTGGACTTACGAGGCAAATTTCAGTAGGGATGGAATGTTTAACCAACATAATAATCACTATTACGCTACAAACAATCCATACCTTACACATGAAAGAGGACATCAACATCGTTATAGTGTATATGTTTGGGCCGGAATATTGAGGAATCGATTAATTGGACCTTTCATTGTACCAGATCGATTGGGAGGAGAAAATTTCCTTCAATTTTTAGAAAACCAATTAGATAATTTCGTGGATGATATCCCACTAGCAGTAGTACGTGGTTACAATTAGATGGTGCCCCAGCGCATTACGCGCTACAGGTGAGGGGCTGGTTAAATCAAAATTTTCCTGGCAGATGGATTGGTCGCGGAGGTCCCATTGATTGGCCTCCAAGAAGTCGTGATTTGACCCCTCTCGATTTTTTTTTTCTGGTCATTTGTAAAAAAATACGTGTATCGTACTAAAGTCCACAATGTGGAGGAACTTACTAACCGTATTTACCAGGCTGCACAATTAGTTAATGCTGCCATGCTAGATCGAGTCCAAAATAATATTGTAAGAAGAGCTGAGATTTGTTTAGATGCAGAAGGACGTAATTTTGAGCAGTTCCTTTAGTTTAATTTATTATTGTCGTTATCTGTTATTTGTTTGTATATTGTTTATTGTGTTCGCTTTAGCAATACTTTAAATTTTCTGAATAGCGTAGTTTCTCTTGTTATTAGTTCGAACTTTTTGTTAGTAATCCTTTAAGTTTGCAGGTTTTTGTGTATTGTTTAAAGTAAGTTTTTTCAATGTTTTTAGTTATTTATGCATGCCATTGGTTGTTATGGAAAAATTAAATACAAACGAATTACACTTGATCATGGCATTTTAATTTAAATAACTAAAATTAACACAGAGTTGCCAAATTTAAGATTTTAAAAACACATATATCTTCGAGGTAAAGCAACAAAGAATTTTTTAATTATTTTTCCCTTGTTCTCTAAGAGTTCCTCAACATCATACCATTGCGTTGGTCCGCGAATTTTCCAGCACCCTGTATAATAAAATTCCATAAAATCCCATAATTTCCTTAATTTTACGCAACCCAAAATAAACATTGAAATATACAGTAAGTCCAAACTCGAATTTACATTAAATGCCATTGATAATGTCAACATTGTTTGACGAAAACGTTCTGGCTTAGTAAATATCTTTTAAATAGAGTGAGTTTTTTTATTTTAATATTAAATATTTCTCGCATTTACTTCGAAAGAAAAATACGCCAACATGAGTTAGTAGAGGTTTCTTTGTTACTAGCTGTTATTTTCAAAGAAATATGTCGTGTGGTTCAGAAATTGTTGGGACCTCAAATACCTATTTGCATTACCTGTCATTTTTGTAATTTAGTTTGCAAGTCAATTTTTAACCTAAAATCGCTACCTACATAACATTCTATAATATTTTAATAGTGCTGAAACTCCTGCATAAACTACAAAGCAATGTTTAAAAATCAAAAGCAAATGCAAAGATGAGGAATCGGAATTTTTAAATTCTGATACAAATCCAGAATATTTGACTTCTGTGAGAAAGTGTCGTATGTTGTTCTATCATGTTTAAAAACTCCAGCTTATTTTAGAGAGGAGGAGGAGGAGGAATCGAAATTCGATTCTGATGCAGATGCCGAATATTTAACCTATATTATTGTTAATGTTCGGATTCTGAATCCTTAAACCAACCTTCACGTGAAAAAATATTTAAACAGCGCAAAATTGTAACTCAAAGTAATCCTGGTAGAAAACGTTTTAGAAACGTGAGTAGTAAGCCTAAGAAATATTTAAATTGTGGTGTTAAACATTAAAGTAGGTCTGGAAAATTAATTGCTGCCAGGAGTATTCGTTCAGCTCCCAAAAATTATATACACCGAAATGTCGAGATCGCATCACTGAAGAGGAGAGAAACACAATTTTCATAGATTTCTGGGCTCTGCCCAATGAGACTCTATTGCACAATTTAAGAGAATGATTGGCAAAAAGCAAGTAACCATTAGCGCGAATTGTATTTTTAGAAGGAAAGTATCTCGAGAATACTATTTTAAGGTAGAAAACAAAGAAAGAAAAATCTGCAAAACAATGTTCTTGAATACATTGGGAATATCGGAAATGTGGATCAAAGCGACTTTAAAAAAGCTCAGCAATAATAATGCAACTGTTACTTCTGATCAGAGAGGAATGCATGGTAACAGAGAACAGAGTAAATCAAATTAGAGAGCATATCAAAATAGTTCCTTTAGTTTCCTTACACTATATACGAGAATATTGTCACAAAGGCGCTAATTTCTAAAAAACATTTTCAAATAATATTTTAATAATTTAGCCATTCAAAAAGCATATCGAATGCAAAAGTGCCTTAAAAGCCTTAAATTATCCTCTGCACGTGTCGTAAGTCGTAAAATCGGCGTTCCTTATGGCTCTGCAAAATTTATTACAGTTTCACAATTAATGCAATAGCTTTAATTACATATAATAAGTATTGCTGATCAATCAGGATGGTCTGCGAAACTAAAATTTTACATAGGACAGGTATTAGCAGGTGATTAACTGAGTGTCAAGAAATTCAAAAAATAAGACCTATCCTAGGTGTTATTTTTATAAATTTTGGCATGTATCTAAAATGTAAAATGAAAATGTTTGGTAATTAAATTGTGAGTCAAACTACAATTTTGTTTAATTTATAAAATTATAAAACCTAGGCGTGACAATGTTCCCAAAGATTAAATTTAGAGATAGGATTAAGTATTTCGAAAATGTTTAGGTTGTATTAGGAATGGGCAATAATAAGGCAACTCAACGTCAATATCGGGACATTTATTAAAGAATTCAATATTAGTTTTCACAAACCCAAGAAATAGCAATGTCAAATATGTAGTGTTTATGAACTAACACATGACGAACAACAGGAATTTAAATTGCAAACAGCTAACGAAAATCTTTTGAAAAAGGCACGAGCTCGCAAAAAGAGTGATAAGGATTTAGTTGACGAAACAGTTTAGTACCGTGTTTCGATTTGCAAGAGATCCTTTTAACCCCAGGGTCAGAAGTTGGTGTTTTACTACATGTACGATTTTACTATTTATGATGTAGGAAACAAGAAATTTGTAGCTGCATTTTGGAAGAAAGCTGCAGACAAAGCAAGATGTTCATACGAATACCTTCCTCGAAAACAGCAAAGTACTGCCTACAACTCCCTCGTGACAAACTGAGGAAGTTAGTCGGCATATGGACCGGCCATTGCCGATTAAACAAACATCTACACCAGCTGGGAGTCACCAATGAGCCTACATGCCGAAGATGCAACATCGAAGATGAAACCGTGAAACTGTGCTACTGCCCGATGGCATCATCAATCAGAGGATCCATACTTGGGGAGCTCTGGCCAAGCATGGCCGATTTCAGCGAAGCCCCACCTGGAGAACTGGTCAGGTTTGCCGAGACAATCGGATGGCCGGAATAGGGACCCGGTAACTGAAAAGAGGGAAGCTAGTAAAATGGGCCCAATCGTGATGGCCTAATTGCCCGTGTTTTTACACACCCTCGACCAAAATCCAGATCCAGATCCAGCTTCATTTTGGAATTCAAGTTGCACGTAAATAAAGGAATCAGAAATTTTTCTCTTTTCAATGCTTACTTGTGCAGCTGCTTTCCTAAAGGAAATATTGGTCACTTTTTTGGAAAAAGAGCACACACAGAATGAGGGTGATAGAAAATGCCAGAAAGTCTGTCAACAGTGGTTAGTTTTTTTATTTAGGATGACGAAAACAACAAGAAGACCCTACGACGTAAAGGAAATTGAACGAACTAATTTGTTATCCACGAAAAGTTTTGAAAAAAGCAAAACTGTATACACGACATAATGGTAACAAAGTATTTATCAGTAATATCACAGAAACAAATTTCAGTAGTACAAAGCCGAATACAGTTTCGTTTAGATATTCATATGAAGGAGAGATTAAGAAACCAAATTTGAAGAAATAGATCCCATGTAGACCTCAAATTTATCATTACAAAGATTTACTGCGTACCTTTTTTGACAATCGACGAAAAATATGAAAAAAGTAACTGTTTCCCTCAATGTATCATGGATTTTGTGAATCTCTTGCTTCAAATGATGATAATAATTACGACCCTTAAGGCCGGTTTATTTACCTTCCAGTAAAGGGTTCAGTAGTGTTACTAGGGAGTTATTTACATGTAAAAGTGATCAGTAAATTAAACTATTTGGTTATCTCAATTCCCTCAAAGATTTTCGCTACTGAGAGGTTAATTTATAATATATTTATACAGAAAAATAACTATTTATTCACCTTCCAGTAGTAAAAACCTATCACCAAATTGAGTATATTAAATAGTTTAATTTACTGATCACTTTTACATGTAAATAACTCCCTAGTAACACTACTGAACACTTTATTTGAAGATAAATAAACCGGCCCTTAGTATTAAATTTTATTTGAATATTGGGCAAATAGTTAAGAGCAAATTGACCCTAAAGATTCCTCTAAAAGCAAGTATTAACATAGAGGAAGTAGTGTGGCAAACAACTCCTACAACAAGTAAAACGCAAACTACCAACAATTATAAAATAAAAAATTGCGGAAAAACGATGACTGAAAGGGACCTGGCAAACAAACAGATTCCCACAATATAAAACAAGATTAAATCAAGTTACTTTTCGAACTCAAAGCCTTAGTAAACAACCAGAAGAATAACTAAATCCAAAATTATTATAAGTACTGAAAACTCGTACTACTCGCTATGGAAAGTCACACGTAAAATAAAACGGCTAACTGAGGTTTTTCAACTATATCCACCGGAAAAAAAATCAACGAGATCCTACAATACCTAGAGTCCCCATACCAACCAGAACAACCGACAGGAGAATTTAGAGCAGGGCAGGCAAATGAGGTAATCACATCGAAATTAAATCAGAAAAATGCACCAAGATATGAACTTATTACAGGAAAACTACTCACAGAATTGCCAAGAAATGCAATACTGTACACCTAACACAATTTTCAATGTAATCTTAAGGACAGCACATCCCCTGGCGTGGAAAGTAGCTACAATTATTCTAATCCCAAAACCAGGAAAAAATTCCGAGAAAGTAAAATCCTACCGTCTAATCACTCTACTTCCCACAATGTCAGGAGTCCTAGAAAAGCTTATACTATCCAGACTAGAATCGCTCCTAACAGCAAGTAAAATAATTCCAACCCACCAATTAGGCTTCAAAACACAACATGTAACCACAGACTAAGTTCATAGGATATACAAAGAAATAAACCAAGCAATGGAGGTCAAAAAATACTGTAGCCTTCTTGGATATATCACAGATCTTCGATACAAATTAAAAAAAAAAACCCTACCCTTAAATTACATCATAATCCTAAAATCTTACCTCCTAGGTAAAACATCAAAACAAGCATACGTCACTATTTTCAATAAACTAAGGTGTGCCTCGAGGGAACATCCTTGGAGCTGTATTATCATCACAGCAACATATGCAGATGATACAGCAATACTATCAACACACCAATACTATCAACACACCAATACCCAAAGATGGCATCTCAAAAATTTCAAACTCATGTAGATAAAATACAAAAAGTTGGTTTAAAAAATGGCGCATTCAAGCAACCAAAATTTCACTAAATAACCAACAAGTTCAACAAAAAGAAGATGTTAAATACTTATATATGCACCTGAATCATAAGCTAACCTGTAAGAAACACATTTTCACAAAAAGAAAGTAATTGGAATTATGGGGAACAGCATCAGTCTCCATGATAGAAATTCTGGAAAGATTCAAGTTTTTGGCCAAAACACGTGTTGAAGTACAATTTTCGGCACTCGTACGCCAAAACTATTGATTTTACGACAAAGAGCTTGTAGGAAATTTTCTCTAGTTACATTTTGAAAATAAATGTTTGTATCGTAAAATGAGCCGGAAAAGAGATATCGTCAAAAAAGTGTTTTTTTAATTTTTTTTTAATTTATTTATTTATCAAAGAACAAGTTACAGATAATAAAAATATACAGATTATTAGTTAACAATTTAAGTATTAATCACCGAGAAAGTAGGCTCAGACAGATTGAATCTGGTATGAGAGGCGCCATTTTTCCAACATGGCTGCGCGAGCGGCAAATATACGAGGTGGCAAAGTGAAAATTCGGAAAGACCACATCTAAATCTATAAAGTTACACATTTTCAAAACTCCCGGAAAACATTCCAGGTATAACTACAAAATGACTGGACTATTTTTTAAATTCATTTGTGTTTGTCTCAAAACTACAAAATTGAGTTACTATAGTTTTCGATATATCAAGTACGTCGCACTTACCCCGAAAATGGGGCAAGTGCATTAAATAGTTAAAAATGTTTTGAGGCCTTATTTCATATGCTACGGAGCAAGAGAAGAATTGTAAATATTACCTACTATAAAATGTTTTTGCCGTATTATAATATGCTGTTTTGTGCTCCTTCATAAAAACCCCGAGATGTACGTTGATATTTTTATATCAACATAATACATATTACTGCATATTAGCTATGAAAATGTTACTTACATTAGAATATATCAACCGGTTTACGATCTTACCCCACGTCACCTTACCTACCTATTAATTTTAATTATTTTATAGAATTTCCTTGCTTATGATAAGTTATAAAACGATTTAAAGTAAAAGAGGTCAAAACAATTCCAAATTTCACGTTGAAGCATAAACAAGGGAGCAATTCTTTAAAGCGGATTTATAGGGCTGCTTGGAAAAATGTATAAATAATGCATGACTGGGAAATCTCTTCAATGATACGATTGCTGCAATATGACGCCCGGGTGACACGTGCGAATTTATTGCGCCCTCGTAATTTACTACCAGAACGGTCTTTTTTGGGGGCGAAAAACGCTGGACACATTTGCTTATAATTATCGCTTTAAAAAAATATGCTGCTGAAATAAAAACTTTCCGGCTGTGAAGACTTTTTGCACGCTGTTGGCTCTATTCACTCTCCATAGAATTCCTACATGAAGAAATAGTGGGTTTATAAAAAGTATTAGGATTTTCAACAAATTTCCATAGAAACATACCATTTATTCTTTTGTGAAATACTTTCTCTGAAAATAAGGACATAGGTCCTGGACTCCAAATTCTACACGCGTACAGATTTTATGGCTCCTCAGCGACAAGCATATTTTTCTATTAGGAATGATTAAGGTTTTTATTGGTACGATATTGTAGGTCTATAAATTTTACTTCCATTTTATTTACTAAATATATCTTTTTTTAGTTGGTCATAAATGGTTCTTTTCTCTTTTTTATTAAACAATTTTTTTGGCCAAAGTAAGTAACTGATGCTAATAAATAAATATATTTTGAATGTAATTTTCGGCTCAATAATTAATTATCTTTGAAAGATTTTAATTAAAATATTAATACTATTTGTCCTGGTAATAAAATTTAATAAATTAGTGAATTTTATCAATTAACAAATTGTAATTTTGAATAGTAATTACGTCAAATTAAATTTTGTGCATCGTAATGATAAAATAAATACTCCTAAAATTTATATGAAGTATAAATAAAATATATAATTAAATGGAATTGCGCTTAATAAAAGTATTATTTATATTTTGAAATTCGTAATAAATATAGCTTATAATGCATTAAATTATTTCGATTATAAATTAGTGTAATTAAAATTTAGCTTTATTATATATTTTTGATGTAATTTATTGAAGTCGCGCTAAGAAAATTAAGAAAATTGAATTTCGCCATTAGTCGGCGTTTCTGTAATGTCTGCGCTTTAAAGGCTTTATTAACAAATAGTAAAGCATAGAAAGAATCGCTTTTGCACCCCAGTTTGCAGTCGACGTGAAATTCTTTCCAGCATTTTGCTCAAGCCAAAGCAATCAAAATGAAAGACTTAAAAGTTTACCACACCACAAATTTATGTTAATTTTACGCTAACTTTGAATGCAATTCACCAAATGGTTTCACGAGTATGATAATAAGTAAAAAAAAACCGCGTGCACATTCAAGTTAAATTTCTGCTTTGATGTATTAATACAGGCATGTTTATGTAGTTAGAAATTATTACACAAGCATCTAATATATGGCTGATAATTTAATAATTTTCTCACAACGCAGGTCGAAGAGCTATAGCAATGTTCCTTGTGGCTTTCCAACTTCCCATAACTAGACATCAAGTGCGCTCTGAGAATTGTTAAGTTTCCATGGTGCTGTAATGCCTTATACATTGTTTAAATTTACTGCTTCCAGCAGGAATTCATCACCTGAAAAAATTAATGAAAATGCTAAACTTTCGGAAATAATGCAAAGCTTTTAATACGCCTCGTGGGACATTTAATGCTTTATTTGCTAAAACAAACACAAGACTACTTTAATAAAGTGATATGATGCTAAAAACACGTTGCAAGTTATAATGAGCATTTCCTCGCATGAAGTTGAGATGAATTGAGTTTGCGCAAACTTTTTAACGAGTTTGTGAAATTTGCGATGCAACAAAACTGGCTGATATTTTCTGTAGGCGTTTGTTTTAATTTCACGTTAATTGCAATACACACCTCGTTTCCATTTGCATTATAATTAGTTTCCTCTTATCCCCTGAGCTTATTTGTACAAGTGATAGTTATACAAACATAATTGCAATTTTCATCACGTACTTTTAAATTTTTTATATTTTGATTTTACAGTAATATTTTAGATTACTTCATAATATCACAATCTTAATTTTGAATTGATAATTACAGAACTATGATATCTATGAAATTTTTAGATTTTAAAACTAGGAAGTTAAATTAGGCAAAAAATACATTTAATAATAAAAATGGCTCAAACAAATTAATCCAGTCAATCAGTGTTCAAAACCCTTTCGTTACAAAATTTTTGGGGTGCTGAATCCGAATTTCTGTTTGCTGCCTTGTAGGAGATCGACTACACAACGAAAAACGCAAAAACACTCAAAATTTTCGCAGTATTTTCAACTTTTCGCAAATGACCATTATATAGACAAATAATCAAAACAAAATTTTCTAGCCCCACGTCCAAGGGAAGATTAAATTTTTCAAGACTCTAAATTCACAGATCCTTCAGCCCAGCCAAAGGAAATAGCATCTGCTGATGAATATTTTCTTATAGTAATTTCGGGTGGTAATCTCCAAACCATAACCTTCAACAGCTGATGTATAAGCAATACGTGACATCAGCTATAACGCATCAGCAAATACGTTTCAACAACAAGCAACATGCAATACGCCTTCAGAGTTTCCATCAGATGGGAGCAGTGGATCGGAATCTACTTGGATCCAGAGCAATGGGGTAAAAGTTGACAAAAATGGGTTGGTTCCCATTACCAAACTGAAATCCTCTGCCCACGAGAGGTTTCTTCAAGTTATATCTTGCATATACAAGAAAGATTTCCAAGGTTGGTGTGGGTGTAGACGAGCAGGACTGTTCTGCACGAAACTGTGCCAGCATTGTGAAGGGTTACCATTATTATAAAATTGACACAAAGATACCCTTAACCAAAAATAACTAGGACCACCTTTTTCCCCCCTTCAAACCAAAGAACTTTTATTTGAAATATTTTTCTCAGATATTTATTTGTCTCAAGTTAAATGGATGACCTCGTATATTGAACAGCAAATATTCTTTTACAGTTTATAGTTGAAGAATCTTTAAAAACTGACATGAAATCTTCAACTATTTCATTACATGTATTATTAAAGGCAGACGTCTTAGTTAGGGTCCGGATAAATTTGGCAACGCCAACGATGAACTTCTAATTTGCTGTTTCAGACATACCACTTTTATCTGCTCTTTAACTTTCAACTAGTTGCTAGGTCTTAGATTACCAAACATTCGATTTATACCCACACATACTGAAATTATTTCAAAAGTAGCGTTTTATAATTTAAAAATGCAAAATCATGTTCAATATGTTTTAAGAAATTTAAGATTGTTAATTAAATTAATTTAAATCCAAATCTTAAAAAAAACTGCTTGTCATATACAGGGTGAGTCGAAATTAAACCGCCAAAATTTTTAGGCAGATTCTACGACTAATTTTAAGATAAAAACTTCAAATTAACATATGTCCGATTTTGCTTCCTTCAAAGGTGTTGGGGAAAAGAAACGTTATAAAAAGTATGTTAAAATGGTAGATAGCACTTTAAATTTAACCCTAGGATGTTTATCAAAAATCACCAAAAAATGGTGAAGATTCAAAGAAAGACAAATTACGAATGGAGAATTGAAGTAGGTATATAAATTGTTTTTTAATAAAAAAAAATCAAACGAAATCATTTTTTCAGATATAATTTCCAATATAATGACTTGTTAGCTTTGAAGAATGAATTAAAGCAAAATTGGCTAGGATTCAAACCTGGGACCTATGGTGGCCTCAGGTTTTTTAGAAGGAATAGTTTTCTTTCTTCATATGCTTGTAATAATTACAGCCAGAATTCGATAATGAGAATATACATCTTCCAATTCTATTTTTAATAGTTAATAATTAAAAACTTTTAAGACCTCAATTTCATCTTGAGATTTTTTCGAGACTAGTATGATTTTAATAAAAATGTACTTTTTTATATTGACAAGGAACTTATCGTTTAGGTTGAGTATCTTTCTTAATTACTGATAATATTTTTGTCGTTATAATATACAGAATTCTAAAACTCACTAAAATGTCATCATGTGCTAAGGGAACAATGAAATTTGCGGAAAACTATGACGCTTTATTGAGTTTTAACCTTCGCCGTAGAAACAAAACCTCGTTTCAGGTGTAAAATCCAAAACAATAATAACCAGAGATAATTGAAAGGGAGTATTCTCAAAGGGTTTAAGGGCAAAAATAATTTAAAAAGGAATAAATATAAAGATTCAATTCTGTTGCAGAAAGGAAAATCGGGCATAATAATGGCATATCAAATACTTATTACCAAAACTGGAAAGGGTTATTAAATTTATTCAAAAAAAAAATTAAAAGAACACAAATAATAAATTTAAGAAGTTTAAGTCAAAAAGTAAATAAAATTTTTAGAAGGTCTTCAGTCACAGTTGAGCATGCATGCAAAATCACCTGAGGTTTCGATTAATTTAAAACGACAGTTCCAATGCATACATTCTACTTTCTATTCGTATAATAAAACAACGAAGGTAAAATGGTGTCATTTTTTCTTAACTCATTTTAAGAAATTATAGGAGATCCAATTTTCCGTCTCAGGTAAGGTTTTCTTTATCTTATTGGATTTTAATTAGAAATTTGCATCCAACAAATATTAGATATATTTACTTTTTTCACGATTAAGAAATATTGTGATAATCTATAAAAATGCAAAGTCAAGTATTTTCATATATATAACATTATATCGACTTTTTTGTCTTCATTTCTTTCGGCATTCAATTTGGATAAGATCAGAATTACTGGTCAAATAAGAATGACTACTAATTACCACAAATTTGTGTTCAATATCAACCAAATATATAAACAGCAAAAACAACATTTTCTTCCTTTTTTGTCAAATGTAGAGTATTGCATGCAGACCTCTTTGCAAAAAGTTAAGTTCCAAATATTTGGCATCTAGACCCTTTGGGAAAATAACTTCAATTATGGATATTATTTGTAAGTTTATCAATAAATCTAGATAAAAGGAATTATTTCTATCCAATATAGACTCAAAAATCTGAAAGATCATCCGTTACCGGAGATGTAATAATGAAACAAAATAAATTCCGCTTTAGTCCGTTCTATTTGCACGGTAAACATGAATTTTCTACTGCCCAGGCTTAATTTCAAGATGTAACCCAAACTTGACACATGACTCCAAATTTTCTTCAAACGTTTCTAAAAAAATATCTGGTGTGATATTCTATAGCACTTAACACAAAACCTTTACAGAATCACTATCATTATTCTCGCCTTATCTTGACCTTGCCACAGCTACAACATTTCTAGATATCAAAGCAGCCCTTGATTTTATCTAATTCCTACTAACATAACAACCATCATCTCAAAAACCTGCAATATCCTAACTATCTTCTTCTCTCATTCAAAACCATAAAAATAATTACCATAATAACTTTTTATTAAAGTTCAATCCCAATATATATTCTTCAAGTTTCTGAAACTAATTCTATTATTTCAAAACCGTCTTCATACCTTAAATCTACCTTAAATTATTATCTTTTAGCTCATCCAAAACTAGCCTTATTAAATTTCTGAATTCAACCAACTCTTTCTCCAAACCTGCCTCCGTAAAAGACAAAATTTAAAAAACTTGGACTTATTTTGAAATAAATTTCTTATAAGAAACCAATAGGTCTGCACCTACTGTGTGTTCCCAGAAAACCTCACTATACCTAACGTTTATGTGTACCAAGTATATACGATTGTAGATTTTCTCTTTTTTCCAAATAATAGCGACCATGGCAATATATTCAGTTACGCGATGCATACTTCTACTGCAGAAGATCTGACAACTTTCTTTCAACTCACTGCCAGCTTCTTTTCAGGGTCATCAGAGATGTACATATTTTGATTCAATTCTTAACATTTTCTGTATCTCCCCACTCAAAGCATCACATCTGCATTACTACAATTGGTCTGCCCAATTAATGGATGTCATCTGGACTACCGAAAGAAAAGAATAGCTATATTTTACATTTAAATACCAGTAGGCAAGGCAACTTTTTGTGTACGGATGTTGGGCTAACAAAAACAATACGCGTCCGGTTGAGGGGGCATAAATTAACAATCCAGAGAGGCGACTGTTATATTAGGTACGAAAAGGAATTTATTCGGCATACAGTATTGGAAAAAAGTAGAGCAACATTTCTTTTTTTTCTAAAATTTTTAAAAATAATGAAAATAACGGGTAATTTTAAAAAAGTATCACAAGTTGATATTTCTAGAAAGTATTCGCTGCATAGATGCATTATATCCAGAATTATAAAAAGGTGTAATGAAAGTGGAACAGTAGATTTCAAAAAAAGTCTGGACGGGCACGAAAAACAACATTATGTAAAAATAGAGCGCTTATAAATATTTCAAAACAAAACCCATTTTTATCTTCAAACCAAATTAAGGCCCAATTTCATAACAATCAGTTTTCAAATATTACATCACGCACTGTCAGAAATAGACTAAGTGAGAACAATCTTATAGCTAGAAGACCAGCAAAAAAACCTCTACTTTCAAAGAAAAACAGACGTGCCCGAATTAAATTTGCTTAAGACCACATTAATTAGACTTTGGAAGATTGGAATAGGGTAATATTCAGTGACGACTCAAAGTTTAGCTTGATAAGTAGTGATGGAATACAATATGTGAGACGTCCTGAGGGCAAAACATTATATCCCAAATATGTTCGACATACAGTAAAACATGGTGGTGGATCTGTAATGGTTTGGGGGTGCTTCTCTGGTTTCCGAATGGGCCACATTCATCGTATAAATGGCATAATGGATTGTATTGTGTATAAAATTTTTTTAGAGAACGTTAGGTCCCATATGCTGATAGCACTCTCCCATTAAGTCACTTCTTTCAGCAGTATAATGATCCGAAGCATACATCAAAGGTTGGAAAACTATGATTTGCGGTAGAAAAAAATAATTTATTGAAATGGCCATCACAATCTCTGGATTTAAATCCAATTAAAAACCTTTCGAGTAACTCTTTTCAGCGCTTCAAAATGCTCGGGATGATCCAATTTTAATTAATAATATTTTTAAATCAATGCCCTGAAGATGTGCTGATATACTTAAGACTTAAGAACAACGGGTATTGGACAAAGTATAAGTTTACAGTAATTTTTGTATTTTTGTATGAATAAATAATAAGTTTCTAATTGTTGCTCAACATTTTTCCATCCTTATTACTAAATTATCTTAGTAAACGTGCAATTTTTATTTTTATTTAATAAAAAAATTATGACAAAATGTAGATTTAATGCATTGTTATTTTGAACTGTTATTTATTACAGAATATTATATAACCTATATATTAAGAAAATTTAAATGTTGCTCTACTTTTTTCCAATACTATATATACTATATTAGCTCAAATTTTAAATTGTTTAACAGTACCGCATTTTTAAGCCTCAGCCATGAATTGCGGGATGTTTAAGTGGCAACATGGTTGATTTGTTCTAAGAGGATGAGAACTTGTACTAGATATGTAGTAGAATTCATGTAGTCACTCTGGAAATTCAAGTTCATGTAGTTATTAATATTTCTTTCAAAAAAATGTCTGGCAGCATAGATGGAATAATCAATATATCTGATCAAGTAGATAAATATCCCGCCATTAGCATATAATTGTTGCAGTAAGGTAGACTGTTCCCGTTTTTTTTTGCAAAAAAATCATGAATGCTCGCGAGTATCGACCAACTTCCCTTCCAGCTAATATTGTGTAGTGCGAACTTAGCCTTAAGACTTCTTCCTGAAAACTAATTCTGAAGCGCATCATATTTAAAAATCACTTATTCAAAACATTCCCGTAATCTATTTCTTCTATCATTATATCTTCATGAAAGAAAATTGAATCTTATCGTTAATAAAAAAAATGAAATCACAGAAAGAACTTCGATATTTACACCCAGTTATATGATGAACTAAATCTATTCTAGGATCAGGCAATACTTCGTTCTTGCTATCTAACTTGATTGTTTCAATTTAAAAGCTTGTAAAATGAAATAAAAATTAGCCCCATTTTGAACATGCTGACTACTTCCTTTTCTAAAAGAATATTTTTTTACAATCGGCAATAAAAAATATCTGATTTTACTTTAAATTCGGCTATTCCACCAATAGGCATTTGAATTCAGTATATTGTTCTAGTCTCTCTATCCTCATTCTTTGTTTCTATTGAGGTCTTCTTCGAATTTCCCTTTCATTTACTAACAGGTATTCGGTCCCTATTGGTAAAACAGCTTACCTTCAAAAATATATACATAAATATAAATACATACACTTTCAAAATTTGTGGTAAAAAAAGTGTATTAAAATTCAATGCAGGGAAAGTTTATCGCACAAGAACTCATTGAAGATATTTTATTGCAGGTAAAGATCATCGCGGAAAATTTCATGGAGTTTCCAAATGATGAATTTTCTTTTAGCAAATATTAAGCGTTTCTATGATAAATATTCTGAGATAATTTCCCGGACAGAAGTAATCATGTACAGCTTTGTGCACTCGACTCGAACTACTCGAGGTACTAAAAATTCTTATGGCAGCTAAAACTTTTGAGCTCTGAATCCCTTAATAAAAGGTTTTAAAATTCTTAACGCTGTTTAGTTCTTATGATGATAAAATAATAAAAATTTCATTCGTGGATGTAAAATTAGCTTGTAATATAAAAGATTTAATTTCGTCATTTTAAAGTAATTTTAAAATTATAAAACTTTTTCTATTGTTTGCAATGAATCATACATAATTCATTGGTCGTGTTTAATTTCTCAAATTGTGGACCTCGTCGTTTGCATGCAAAATTTTAACTCCAAACCTAATGTATTGTAAATTGCGCTAATGTGAGTTGCGCCGGATGATTTTGTCGGATGCGCTCCTCGAACCTCGTGCTTTTACATTAATGAAATGTATGTAATTAATTCCGATTTAACTCCGGCCAACAACACCATGAGAATCCTGATTAAAGTTGAATGTTTCAATTACGTTCAAAATTGGGAAAAAATATTTCTCGCCTCTGTGTCGTCATGCATAAATAACGCCTGATAAACTGCTTCCCGTGCTAAAAGGTACACACAAAACGCGAGTATAAATTTCCTCTTCATTTAAATAGTTTATAACGGAAGAATTGTAGCCGCAGCGCGCAAGGAGGTAAGTAGTAGACTCTTACAGCCAGCTTTATTCCGTTTTCTTAACTAGCATAACGAAGAACATAGTGGGGAAGTCTCTAAGGCGACCAAGAGACATTAAATTTAAGTAGATTCACCACGTTTTATGTCCACCACAAATATTAAAGTGTGAACGAAATTCCTTCCTTAATAGTACAGGTTAAGTGCGATACTAAATCGAGAGCGTTTAATACTGAAGTCATAAATTTCCAGTCGAAGTGTATTTATTGTACTTTATTTAGAAACGTAAAGTTTCAACTGCAACTTATTATTCATTTGTACCACACGACATCTATTAAAATCTAATTTTTAGATACTACAGAAATAACAATTTCTTGTCGAATGAGTTCTAGGTCTATAGAAAAAAAAGGGATAGGATCAGGTGAACGCACGGGCCATCAATAATAACTGTGCTTAGTAATAAAATTTTAATAAATTTAGAATAATGATAAAATTCTGTGCATCCTTCTACACCTTTTCAAATTATATTTCAGAAAGCGTTATAAATGAATTTGATTTTAGAATCTGTCATCTATCATCAACATGTCGCACCAAAGATAAAGTTTTGTGTAGAACACAGAACATACCTGCACTACACTCGTCATTTTTTATTAGAGAAAACTCGAACTTGCTCTTTGTTAAAATAAAATTTATTTACATTTTGAGGTTACTTTGTAAAAGAAACAAAAACTCGCAAAAACGTGTATGATACTTGCGAGTTTTTACCATAGAAAAGTCACGAGAAAACATGTGAAGATTTTATACAGTAAACTCGCAAGTGTCATACGGCCTTAAGATAAATAGGTAGATAAAGTTAGATAATCACCCCGTAGGAGTTAAACTCGAAGAGGTCATAGAGGTACTTTTTCCACAGAGGTGGCGAACCCTATAACAACAGAAGATATCATAGAAGCCTCAAACAGACTAAAGGCACCAGGACCTGATGGCCTACCAACGGTAGACATCAAAATTGCCATCAAGATGTTACCTCAGAAACTAGTAAACATGTACAATAAAATGCTAAGAGCAGAAAAAAATACCCAAGTCCTGGAAAGAGGCAACTGTTGTGCTAATTCCTAAACCAAATAACCCGATAGGTACATTCAGACTCATCTCCCTCATCAACATGTGCGAAGATCTTGGAGAGCATCAGAGTAACTAGAATTAACAATGAACTTGATTCGGAGATCTGCTCTCGGTGCACTGCTCTGAAACTTATTGTATGACGAACTCCTGAGAACAGAGGTACCGTACAGATGCAAATTATTGGCTTTGCAGACGACATAATCATGGACCAATTGCAGGAGGCAGTGGTTGTTTAGTTTGAAAACCTAGTAAGAAGCATAAATGAATAAATGGCAAGACACGAAATGAAACTAGGTCCAAACAAAACCGAAGCCCTTACGATCACAGAAAATAAAAGGTATAGCGATATTCATCTCAACATATTCGGAATGACTGTTAAATGCAAGAGGTCGATGAAATACCTGGAAGTCACTTTGAACAACCGGCTATCCTTGAAAGCAGGTGTGGAGTATGCCCCATCCAAAGCTGAAAGAGATGCGATGGTACTCGGAAGACTAATGCCAAGGACGATAGGGCCCAAAGTATCAACAGGCGAATTTTATACTCGGTGGTGACCTTAATACTACTATACGCTGCCCCCATCTGGGCAGACGCCCTAAAGGTAAACCACAACTAAGAAAAGCGCACCATGATAAAATGCTTGTGATGATATGTTGCGTCTATAGAACAGTATCAGCTGCAGCGCTACAGGTCAGTCGGGCATCCCACTCCATCGAAGTAATATTAGCCAAACAGCGCTGTCACAACCACGGCTCAGATAAGGAGGGCAAGAATCATAACATAGACCAGGAAATATAGAAAAATGGTCTCAGTGCGACAATGGACAACTGAACAACTAGCTACCGCAGGTCTTCAGCGGACACGGCATATTCAACTCGTATAGGTAAACGTTGTTTTACGCCGGGGTTCCGTTCTGAGAGACACCGGCGTAAAAAAATCGGCGTAAAATGAACACACATTTTTCGTGCTTTTTATCGCACAATGTTTGGGTTCAGAATCACTATTGTCGCCCATAATGAAACTACAAATTGAATATTCTTTTAATTTTATAAGAAAATAAAAAATATAATCATATCTTTTTATTTTTCTTAAAACGAAAACTAATTCGGAAACTCGGAGAATCCCACGCCGGCACCAACCGGCGTAATTGTGAATTGGCGTAAATCGAACCGGCGCAAAAAGACGTTTACTTGTATTTAAATACGATAGGCAAACGATCGACAGAGACATATAACTACTGTCTGGATATTGATATGATCGAACACACAATTTTCTACTGCCCCAAATGGACTGCAGAGAGCCAAAGGGCCGAAGGTCCCATAGACTGCAGTATCGAAACTAAAAACCTCGTCGAAGAAATGACCAAATCAGATTATAAATGAAATCCCATCAGCGAAATTTATGTGGCAATATTGAAAACCAGGGACGAAGATAAAAGAGCAAACCGCAATTAACGAGGACACTTAGGAGTTAACTGTGATTTTCGTGGGTAGGAAGGTACTGGTGTACGTTTCCATGGTAACGATTTTCATCTTGCTTGTACCCATATGGGTTGTTTTATAAGGGAAAATAACTAACGAGTCAACTCTAAGCCGAGATGAATTCGATAGTTAGTATTTAATATTAAAATAAAAAACTCACTCTTTTTAAAGATATTTAAGACATTATCAATGGCATTTCGTCAACATTGGTTGACGAAAACATTTTGGCTTATTAAATATGTTTAAAAACAGTGAGTTTTTTATTTTAATATTAAATACTAATTAATTAATTTTAGATGGATCTATCACATATTAATTGAATTCGATACAGTTACAAACTTCAACCTCAGGCGACAAATCGTGGATGTACTCGTAGTATCCCGGAAGAAACAGGAGTAGACTGTATGGGTCTTCCAAGGAGAGCTTAACCCAACCAAAGTAGTTCGTGCTCGAAGTACTTCGAAGAAAATAGTCGCCTTTTTTTGGAAAGACTGGACATATCTCGACTTGATTAATGCAACATCGGCTTGATTTTTGGAGACCTGATTTGGCACCTAATGACTTCTGTTTATTCCCGAACATCAAAATAAATTACAAAATCAACGTTTTACGACACCAGAAGAAGCGGTTTAAAATTCTGTTTTGGAGAAACCTCAATCGGAGTGGGAAAAGGGGTTCGAAAATTGGTACACGCGTATGCAAAAGTATAATGTTCATCATGGAGGCTATTTTGAAAAACAAGCAAGCCATTTTGGTCGATAAATATTTGTTTCTAATCTCGAAATATTAAAAGCAGCCCTCGTATCATCGTGTTGTGGATTTCCACAGTGCTTCTTCCTTGATCTCCTTTATTACATGGGTTTAGTACCTTTATGACCCTCAGAGAATCAATCAAAAGTAATCACTGCACTTGTTTTGTACTTATCTCGAATGTACGTATTGTAACTATGTGTAATTCTGCGTTCACTTAACCATACAACTCGGAATACCATTTGCTGAACAATGTTGTGGTGCCTGGAAGTGAGTCAAAAGCAGAGCTAGTGGATATGGAGACAGTTAATAGGTTAGGAAATCTTCTAGTTCTTCTTCCGATTGTTTGACAAAGCAAATTGATTGGATAAATAACCACGTTTTATTTTGACGTCCTGTTAATTCTCTAGTTTTTTCGGTGTGCTATAACGCCTGAACCCTATATCAAAAAATAAAAATTAATAGACATGTACGTTTTGTAGGTTGTCTACTTTTCATTTGTATAATTACTGATATATGGGAAACTAACTAGGTTGGTAGTTTTAGTTTCGTGTATACCTGGAATAGAAGTTTTTTCGACAAAACGCAAAGTTTTCAGGATATGAGTAAAAAAAAACTGAAAATAGTGCGAAACCACCATACAGTGCCCAGATCCGGAAAGTTTCTGCTTCTGCATAAATCTCTGTCTTCAGTGCGAAGATACATGTTGATTACAGATTCTACAAGGAAGATGAACATCACTTCCACCATCTGAAGCATAATTCATACAATATTTCACAGTATTTCTATTCTTTCATTCTCACAATAAAAAATCTTTTCTACTTAAGAAATATCCACCTTACTCCGAATTGATTAACCCTTCTACCTAATGTACAAAAAGTAAGTTCATACTTAGGTACATTTTATAATTTTTAGGTTTTTAAATGATTTTCTTTGTGAAGGTGACATATCTTGAGGTGGGAAATAAAATTACATAGAACTAGTGGTTGGTGGTAAAAATACTTCCGGAATGTTTTCCTGATTCGTGCCGTTTTGTGCATCTGGACTGGACTACAGAAGAATTTACAATTTTGCAGAGAATAATGCCATAACTTTTTCTCAGTTATATTGGGAATTTCGACTAGTATAGATGGCGCTATTTTGACAGAAAGTTTGTAACCAAATGGAGGAAGGCGAGTTGTGCTTTGAGCTTTTATTCGTTTTAGTAACAACACTAGCATTTTTAATGACTAAAAATTGATTTATCAGCACCCATACATATAAAGTTTACATAATTTTATATATTACTCACTTCTAGCTTTGCAAAGAACCACTAGAGATTGGATCTGGTGCTTACTTTAATACCTTGTTAAATATTTTTATATTTGTGAGTTTTTAAAATACGTAGTAATTGTGAATAATCATAAAAAATATTTGAATAAAATATAAGCTTAAATAATGATATAAATTGGTCACTTAATAATCTTATTTTAATATAATGATTACGTTTTTCAATAAAATTAAGTAGGATCTCATGAACCTTCACAATTTCCGTTATAAGTCTTTTTAAGGAAATTTCTTACGGGATTTAAAATTTCTGCTAAATTGAATATAAAACTTTTAACATAATTGATTACTTCAAACAAATAATGCAGTTCTTTAAGTTTGTAACTTCAAATCATTTGCGACCTTTTATCTTTATTAATTTTTCTGCCCTTAATACGAAATACAAATATTTTATGTTTTTACTCTATAATTAAGGTTATTACAAGTTATACATTTATTAAAAAAAAATGTCCAAAGATTAGAGTTTCAGTTTTATTAAAATAATTATTCGATAATTCATTTTACAATAACAGGTTTATTACCTCGACTATAAATCCTAGCGTTTAGGTATATGTAATACCTATATACTCATATATTATGCGATTAAATTTTTTATGTACAATTTCAAAATTTATTTATTCCCCAGGCCGTTAGGTTTAATTTATTTTACATAGTATATTATATTTTATTTAATCGATTAAAAAAGTTCCTATAAATTTAAACTGACAATTGATGTCAAATAAAATTTTGAGCTCAAAAGTCGCCAAGAATTTTCCACGCCTTTTTAATATACTTGCAGTATAAAAACCCACGGCGCTTATGTAAATAAGAAATAATCCCTCCGAGGTTTGAATAAAGTTATTAACTTATATACTTCATCGTACTTAAATTATTTTAATAGGATTTCTAAAAAAATAAATAACCATGTTCATATTTTTCTTCAAGTTCTTTGAGGTAAGCTAGTTTCCTTGGAAATTCTGAATAAATTTCCTGGTTTTTCTTATTTCGTCATCTAGTCGTCGTAAAAATAATATGATTAAACCAAACTTTGCGCTCAAGAACTTTTAATTACTTTAATATTCTAATGAGAGATGAGTTAGGTGAAATTGCGTTAGGTAATAAACGAATTTATTAGCTTTAGTTAACAATCATTAAGGGTTCTCTTTGTGTATTAGCAAATCAATTCGTTATACAAAAGGGGTTGAAAATTTGATAAATGTTTGTCATAAGTGCTGCAGTCTTCTGCAGGAAAATGAATCCAACAAAACAATTTCTCACTGCACAAAGCAGGAGCTTAATAATAAATGTTCAGCTTTGTATATTACTATTTAAACAAGGCACATGTTGTTGACAATCGCACGAATTTAATAAATTTAAAATTCATGCAATTAAAACAGTAATAAGATTTGTTCGTTAATTTATGTAATTAGTTGTATTATGGTCATTAATATCTTAAAGCTGTTTGCATTTAATGTATTGAAGTTAAATATCAATTGCTTTTGTATTATTGTTATTATACCCTGTAAAACTTTATCCATAAACGAAAAGCAATGGGAAAGGGTGCAATTATGGATAAAACATACGTTACACGAGTCGACATTGTTGTAATAAATTGGTAACCATTTCAACGAGCGCAAAATCCCTTTGTATTATTCTGATGTGTGCATTAGAATGTAAATATCTGTACTCGATGGAAACTTAAGCGAATAGTTTGCATTTTCAAGGGAGATAACGCCGGGATTTCAGTTTTGAAAGCACCCAGGGAAAAGCTTTATCATAGGCTTACATTGTTTAAAAAATAGAGCCTAATCCTAAATTAAGCAGTGAAAAGCGGAGTTCCTTTATAAATTTATAAACATACGAGCACAAGGCAAATTGCTCAATTGTTGATTAAAGTTGTGTGTAAAAATTATTCTTGCTACAATAACTTTATTTTAAAAATAATATATTTTTCTCCAATATAAAATACTCCGTTTCAAAATCAAACCTAAAAAATCATGATAAGTTTTTTGATAAAAGTTATGTATTAAATAAAATTACAAGCACATATTTTATTTTTATAAGTCACAAGCCACAATGTGCATGCCCATAATTATTAACGTGTTTTACAAACATGCGAAATATTTCTTTCATATTGTAATAATATCAAATTTATAAATTTTTTTTGTCACGCAGTAATTACATTTATCATTTTACACTCTTTGAATTTTTATGTAATAATTATGAAATCTACTTTTTTTCAGTGGCTAATAAATAAAATAATTTTTTAAAGTAGACTAACTGAGGTAATATGTATAAGATGGGATCATCAAAAAGTTATGATGTACAGGGTGTTGCAAAAGTCTTGCATCAAATGTATCTAACCAGCTTAAAGGCATTTTTTTTATTCTTGGTAAAAGTCTCAAGGTACACAAAATATGTGCAAATTTTTATAAGCTCAGATTGACTGGTTTCGGCTGCTAGACATCATCAAATTATCAACTACAAAAAACATAAAATTAGATGTAAAGAAAGCTTAAAAATACATTAGAACGAAAACATCTTAAAGTTTGTGACCTAAATGGTTGTTCCAAATAGATTTATTGTTTATTCTTCAGATTTAGAAGATGTTAAATAAATTATTTTTGCACTTTTGACGAAAATTCTACATGAAATTTTGATAAGGTTATGTCCTTGTTAAAAATCACATGCCCAATTTATTAACTTTTCTTGATTCTTAATTAGATTAATAATGAAAAACAAATTTTCAATATAGTTTAATAAGTTAAATATTAACGTTCTCTTTTTCCTCACATGTTTGATGTATAAAATGACTACTATGTCAAATCTTGTAAAAAGTTTTTTAAATTTTATATATACCAACATACTGAATTTTTAATATTTCTTTGTTTTATAATTTTGTAGGTAATATGTACCATTTTTTTAGCTCTGATGAAGGGAATAAAATTTTCCGAAACTGGTTAGCAGCATTTTAGAAGTAGTTTTTATTTTAAAGTCCTAATCGGGAACTTTCTTTAACATTTAT
The DNA here is from genome assembly GCA_963971135.1 of Stenus bimaculatus. Taxonomy (NCBI): domain Eukaryota; kingdom Metazoa; phylum Arthropoda; class Insecta; order Coleoptera; family Staphylinidae; genus Stenus; species Stenus bimaculatus. The sequence continues at coordinate 43,593,714 of OZ020182.1, forward strand.
TACTAGGGACGAAAAACTTTCATTAAGGATTAGAATGTAAGATTCAGATACTGCACATAAATGGAAATCATTATATGATTGTAAAACATAAGAAACATTTTATTAAAGCTTCTAAATATATACTGTACATGGTATCCTAAAGGTACCCACATGCTAATCTAGCCTTAAAGTAGAGCCTTAAAGCAAAGCATTAAAGTAGAGCAGTCATGAAAAATCAAACGAATGCATTTCAACGCGGTTACACGTGCCAGAGTAAAGTCATGAACGAGCACGATTCATAAAGCAAGTATGTTTGCTTTTTGGATCGGTTCTTCACAAAAAAAGGTTGTTTTTTTAATTCGATTTTAAAACTTTGAGTTCCGTCATAAAGGGGGATGTTCATTCTAAGAGGCGTATGAGTTTTAAATTTTTCAAAGCATGCTAACGCTCTGAAAAATAATTCTTAAAAACGGTCAATTTTATTCCGATTGTCGGCACTTGAAGTAGAAAGTTCATCTTGCTTGCATGCATGCTCGACATGTGTCATGTGTACCTTGCCTCACTATTATGCTCTTTCATGAGTGTTCTACTTTAATGCTTTGCTTTAAGGCTCTGCTTTATGAATGATGGACATGTGGGCAACCTTAGTGATCAAACTTTAGAGTTAGAAGTTAGAAAGTAGATCAAACTTTATCATCAAAAAAATCAAGACAGTAGCGATCCATATTTTTTAAGCATCCTGAAAGCGAGTTGAGATTTATACAGGGTGTCTCACTTTTTTTCCAGCAAATTTTTTTTTAGATAGTAAATGTCATTCTGAACAAAAAAATTCCTATGAAGTATTTTCGACTCCTTAAAAAGTTACAGCAATTTTAAAGTTGATAAATTTTTATGATTTTTGTGAAACACCCTGTATAATAATCTTTCTTCTTAAATTTTTTAATTTAAATCAATTATTATTTGGATTTTTACTTTAGCAAATTGGTTTTTTTGAATATTATTGGCTGTTTCTAAAATAAGTGAACGACGAGGTTAAATTTCTCTCGGTAAAATTTAGCATCTTATTGGCTTAAAGATATAGAAAAGCCAAAGCATACTTGATTTAAATAAAAAAAATTAAAATTATATGAAATTTATAAAGTGTGTCCCACAAAAATCATTAAATTTATGAAATTTTAAAATTGCTGTAACTTTTTAATGATTCGAAAAAACATAATAGTTTATAGGAATATTTTTGTTCAGAATGACAATTAGTAACTAAAAAAAATTTTGCTGGAAAAAAGTGAGACACCCTGTATATATATTTTATGTTCTTTGTAGTTTCTCTAAGAATGTTTTGCTATAAATTAGATGTGATTTAACCAGGGTATTATACAGGGTGGACAAAAAGTTCGGCAACGTCTATTTTTGCAACAAAAAGTTTTTAAGAAAACTGATTCAATTAAAAGTTTTACAGTTGACATATTTGTAGGAATATTAGCATGACCTTGAAAAGTACGTCGAAGGTCACGTAATAATCAATTAAGATTTTTAAATGACAACCATCTATTTTTACAGCGTTTGTAATTGTAAAAATTGCCGCTGGCCATTAGAGGTTTAAAGAACATATTTATTTAACATAAGTAACAAACGTTTGAATTTTCAATACAAAAAGTTCGGCAACGTCATTCTAGATCATCAATAAGAACCGTACAACTTTTAATTGAAACTTGTTGAAATGCTTCATTTTAAAAATTAATTGACATTGACTTTTGGTATTGGAATGATTTAAAAATCTCTGGAACTTCCAGAGAATTTACAAAAATGGGTGGTTGCAATTCAAAAAAAGTTAAGTGATTCCCACGTGATCTTCATCCTGTTAAAACAAACCTTCTACAAATTATGTATGAAACTTTAAAAAAAAATTCCGAACTGCTTCATTTCGAAAATAAATGGACTATTTGTATTGGAAGTTTAACTCTTCCAACTTCCAAAATACTTATTCAATAAAAATATGTTCTGTAAACCTCTTAATATCAGCTATAATAATATGCAAAAAATGGGGTTTGCTATTAAAAAAGTTAAGTAATAATTGCTTCAACTTCAACTAGCTGTTCAAGGTTATGGTAAAATTCACTGAGAATCCTACAACTTTTATTTGAAACGTTTATTCAAAACTCATCTTTTCAAAAAGGTCCTTGCTGAAGTTTGTTCACCTTATATACAGTTTTGAGAAAAGAGTTTTAAAAAAAGTTGTTTGATTTAAACATGAAAAATGATCTTAGTATTTTTGGCCAAGGGCCATTTTGGTGTTAATATCAATGATAGTTTTTTAAATGAATTCTTTAACAGTATCAAAATTTACAAAAAAGTAAATTTGGTTTAAATCACTTTTCATTTGACAGATTTTTCTTTTCAAAAATCTCTATAGAAAGTGTTTTTTGGAACTTAATAAAAACATAGATAGATTCTTTGTATTTTCTCCTTTGATTCAATAAGATTTTATTCGAAACATTTTTTTCTAAACGATTTAATTTCTTAAATATTTATTTGTCAGTTAAATGATTCACCCTGTATATTCATTATACTATCTTATAGCTTAGAAATTGATGTATTCTTTTGAAGTAGAAAGGAAAGTATTTAATTTTGAAATTTAAATATTCATCATGATAATGAAATTTTAAACTTAATTCAATGATCAAACCAAAGTACCTGAATTTATTCATCTTTTCAAGTCAAGTGTTCTACTGCTTTTGATTTCTAATTTACTTATGATCCTTTAGCAACATGTTTTGGGATTCAAAGGTAAGCAATTTCTCTTGCTTTATTGTTCATTTACTTTAATGTCATCTTTTAGTTCAAGATAGACCAGACATTGTTAATCATCGCTACATAGTCAACATGGCGATATTGCCCTTCATGTTAATTTTAAAGATGAGATTTATAGGAAAGACAGTTTTTGTAGCCAAAATAAAAGAACTAGGTACTCAAAATTTTATAATTTATGGGGACTATAATGTAGAATCAAAAGACACAAAAACAATTCCTTATTTGGCATTTTATTGAGAAATAAACAAAAAAAGAAATTAAGAAAAAATATTTGGGTTTTATTTTTTTTACTTTTGTTTCTACATTTTGACAACGATTTCTATATTACTGTTATTATTACCATTTGAATCAGGATAGTTTTAACTCTAAGTTTTTCAAATCTGTATGTAAATTGACTACGACTACGTTTAGCTCGAGCAGGTCAAGCCAGCTTGAATTCGTGCTTGAATTGACCTTTTACAAGTACATTAAATTGTAGAGGTTAAGCCAAGCCGAATTCAAGCTGGGTTGAGTTGCCCGAGATAAACGTAGATTACGTTTATCTCGGGTAACTTGATCCGGATTGGATTGAATAGCGATTGACTCAATCCGATTTTTTTTTTCTAAATATATGCGTTGGATTTGATTGATGAATCCAATCCGACGTATTTATTTTAGAAAAAATTGCAGATCGAGTCAATCCCTATTCAATCCAATTCGGATCGAGTTACATAAGATAAATTGATTAAAGTGTTATTTTAGAATGTAACAAAAAACGGTGACCTAATTTTTGTGACAATGAAATTCGACCTAATTACTTTATTTGAACACTCACCAATGGGATTTTGAATTGTTTCTTATGTTAAATTATTGTTATAAGTTAGTACTAATTAAATTTTAAAGATAAAAAATAAATGAAGTTTCTCATATATCTTCTATTAAAAAAGATTTCCAATAAAATTTATATTTACTTTTAAAACTTAAATCATAAAAATAACTTTCTTAAATGCTTATAATGTTTTGAACACACAAAAGGATTTAACATTTATAAACGTTTTACTAGAGCACATTAGTCCTTGTTAAAAGGAAACAAAATATTATTATTACTGGACAACGAGTAGCAAGGATCTATAATTTGAAATGAAGGTGGTGCTAAAAATTAATGCTCGAGCAAAAAAGTTCAAACTTTTGATGTTTTAAAAAGGTATTTTTAATGGTGTCCACTTTCAATTTGCGATAGTCTTTTACTGCTTTTTATTTTGTTATTTCTGTAACTCAATCTTGAGCATAGCATAATCAAGCTAGTTTTACCACTACTAAGATCACTTTATATAAAAATGTCTCGATTGTATTACATTTAATTAATTTTATAAAAGTATACTTTTAAGTTCATTTTGAAATACATAACTTGCTGATATAAAAAAATATTGACTAATTTGCCTTGAATTGTAATTTAGTTTTGCATGCCAAATATTTTATAATTTTATATGATTAAAGTACTTTGAGTGTAAATAAACATTTTCATTGTTATTAATTACTGGATTTTAGTAATCCACATGTTTGAACTGGATTTTATTTTATTTTTAGCTGTTAATCTATTAAGTGTTTTTAAATGGATTATATGATAGCTATTAATAATCCTATTCAATAATTAAAATCAAATTGAGTTTTTTATAGTTGAAATAAATATATACATATATAGCAGATAAAACTGAAATATTGACACTTAAAATTAATTTTATTTGAAAGAATATTAGCTGTAAATAATTTCTATTATCTTTTTCAAAAGGAACCCACATTAAACAGATATAAAAAAATTTATGTTTTTTATATTTCTTGCCCTACACGTTCGCCTGATTGTAAATTGCTAAATAGTTATTGGCAGGACTGTTTTAAATCCATTACAAATTAAATGTAATATATAAAATAAATTTTATAAAAAAGCTGCACAGAATATTATTTAAATTAAAAATAATATTTATTATTTAAAACATATACAACATACACAAATTACAAAAAATATTTATAGCCACAAAAGGTTTTTTCATTTAATAAATTTATGCTGGGCAAGATTATTTAAAAGCCCTAGGAAGTAACGTCGTAACAATAAGCAACATCCATGTTTCAGGAAACAAGTTCTGTCTTTACTTTTTGTGAAACTCAAGTAATTAATGATTACGACAAAAAATGTTTGTATGGTTTTACTTCAGTTGGCTTCTTATACTTATTTTGTAACTAAATAAAATTAATATTTACTTTTTTGATGTATCAAAAAGCTAATTATTAAATAGTTTTTATTGGTAAATACGCAATTTTATAGATAATTCTCATTTTTAATGTTCTAATTTATATACAGGAAATTTATCATATTTAAAAAAATTAATTAAAAAGTTCAGTTAGTAGTGGATATTTACCTCATCAAATTACATTGTGAAAAATGTGTGCTCATCAAAATGATCTTGTTCCAGATCCAGATCTTAGTGTCAATTCCAATTCAATCAATAGCAAAAGGAACAGAGTTTTATTCCTAGACCAAATAAAAATCAACTAATTTTTGCCATTACACAAACTCATCAAACTCAAAATTAGTCCAGTCGAATAGTAAATAATAGATGTAATAATCCTTGTTGAGAATTTTATATTTCTAAAGTATTTATGACTTGTCCTTGGCCTTGGAATTTATGGTTTCCCAACAAAATATCTCGACGCTAACCTTTCTGGAGCCAAAAATTAACGAAATTTTTGGATTTGTTTTCATATTTGTCTCTATAGCTCTGAAACGAGCGATACTAGTATTATGACCGTTCAAAACACTTTTAAAAAGCATACAATTATTTACAAATTTGATTTGAAAGTTTTTCTTCTACACCCACTAACTAAGCTCTTTGAAAATGAAGGATTTTTTTCAACTTTGTGGAAAATCGCAGTAACCAGCTTTTAATCCATTTTTACTTCATTTTACTTATTGTAACTTGTAGATGTTTGCATAATGTTACTCAAATGAAGATCGAAAGGAAATTATTAGACTAACATATTTCATTTACACAAATAATATATTTCAAAACTTTAGTGAAATGAAGTTTTGTTCGAGGATGTCCCAGGCCTCAGCTTCATCATCATCTACTTTTTGTGGGGAAATAATATCGGCCACAAAGATTGATGACCACTTCCGGTCTCCTTTTTGGCAGGTACATGCATTGGTGCAACGTATTTTACAGTTGCATAAAACAACATCTTGCAAAGATTCAGAATCTGGGTTTTGGTTCTTTTTAAGGAGACCGTTAAAGCGGTGACCGGCCTCCATTCAGGAATCCTGAGGAGAAGAGATGTAGTTTTCCAGCCACGATTGCACTTGTCTGTTACTGATGAATTTACAATATAGTGCTGTTCTTCTGATGTTCTAATGATTTTTATGCGTATTGTACACACTATTGCTGTTCACTGAACCCGAACTTTTTGATGTTCGAACTTTAAAAAATAAAAAGTTCGAACTGTTCGAACTGTTCGAACTGTTCGAACCCGTTCGACATAATAATAAAAGTTCGAACTTTTATAATTTATTTTACGTATTTAAATTATTTAAGAGTAGTTTTCATAATTTTATTAAAAAAATTACCAAAAAAAATTCCAAATTTTTTTTGAAACTGATAACTACAAAAAAATAGAACATTTTCTTATGCCACATTTCATGATAAAATTTAAAGTTTGTATTTTCATAAATAAAGAATTTACAGGGATGGCCGTAGTTTCGTGGACATCCGGTATATGTTGTATTAAATTACCTAATTCAGCCAGTGGCCGAAATTTAATATTATCGAATTTTTTCCTAACTTTTTCCGAACCCGAGGTGGAAGTTTATAACATCTAACGTAACGAGAACGGTGGATTGTTTACTACATCACCAGGGATACGATTTTTGTCTCGTTTCCACATTATGGACGTTTTTTTGTGTAAGACATAAAATATCTAACTAGTCAACTCTCAACACAGATAAACTCGTTAGAGTTACAAACTTCCACCTCCGAACTTTTTCCGAACCTGAGGTGGAAGTCTGTACAGCTATACGATTGTTTTCGTACAACGAAAAAACCGTTTGTTGACTAAGTTGCTTGGTAATAGATTTTCTATATCTCTTCCTTATGCACGTTTTGTATTGATTGAAAGAAGACAAAATCCGTCACTATAGCAACATATTCAATAAACGATTTTTTCGTTGTACGAAAATAATCGTATAGCTTACAGACTTCCACCTCTGAGGTGGAAGTCTGTAAAGCTATACGATAGTTTTCGTACAACGAAAAAACCGTTTGTTGACTAAGTTGCTTGGTAATAGATTTTCTATATCTCTTCCTTATGCACGTTTTGTATTGATTGAAAGAAGACAAAATCCGTCACTATAGCAACATATTCAACAGACGATTTTTTCGTTGTACGAAAATAATCGTATAGCTTACAGACTTCCACCTCTGAATTTTTTCTGAAACCGAACTTATTCAGAATTCGAATTGTTTTTGAACCCGAATTATTTGCGAACTCGAACTTTTTCCGAACCCGAACTTTTTCCGAACCCGAACTTTGCCCGAACTCGAACTATATTCGAACCTAAATTTTTGCGAACTAGAACATTTTTCTAACTTTTGCATAATGTTCGAACGGTTCGAACTATTTCAAAGTTCGATCTTTTGAATGAAGAGTTCGAACTTTAAAAAATATGAAGTTCGTACAGTACTAGTACACATTATCTTCGTAATTATTTATTCATAGGTATTAACAAGGTAAAATTACAATCACAAAGTTAAAAAATATTCTTCACTTTCAAATTTTCAAAAAGCTACAGAGCACTAAGTAATTTGTGCTCTCTAAAAGCATTTAAAATACTGAAAACACTAATATCGCTCATTTGCAAACTTTAACGAAAAAACTAAAAAAATCCAAAAATGTTGTAGGTTTTTTGTTCCAGAAATTGTAGCCTCCAGATATTTTGTTCAAAAACCATAAATAACTCTATTTAGTATCGTCCTAAACAGTTGAAAAGCATAAAATCTTCTTCCAAGTTTATTGCATCTATCAGCCTATTTTTCCGTCTATGTACCTATTACTATCTTGGATAAAAAATTAAGTGGTTATATGACCAAATAAACAACTATAGGATAAGTTGACGATTTGATTAGGAATGTTGTGTTAACAAGAAATAAAAAGATTTGCCTAATCGGTCTAGGTCTGTTTGTTGATTTACCATGATTTTCTGATTTCTTTGGATATATGTGTTATCGTTAAAACCCGAAATCAGTAAAAACTAGTTTTTACTAGTCAAAACTAGAAGTAACTAAAGACGTTGGTTGAAACTAGTTTTAACTAGTTAAAACGCGATCTAACAAACTATATTTGTAAAAACGCGAATAAATTGAATCTTCTTCTTAATTTGGGTTTTAACTGAGAGTTTCAGTAAAAACTAGTTTTACTTGATCGTTGATTTGCTAGAACTAGTTTTGACGTAAGAATCCAATAAACACCCGAACTGAATAATACATTATGTATATTAAAGACACCAAGAAAAGATTATAAAATTCAAAAAGAAGATTTATTCATAAAAAATTAAATATAAAGAGCATTTTAAACGCAAGCAACTGATTCCCAAATTCTTGTTTCCAAGTTGTCATAATATTATTATTTATCAGAGCACACAATGTTTACCACAAACATAAAATTTTAGGTTATGTTTTGGCTTGAAATAATATTCTGAATTTCGGGTTTTTACTGGTTTCTTACGTCAAAACTAGTTCTAACAAATTAACGATCAGGTAAAAGTAGTTTTGACTGAAACTCTCAGTTAAAACCTGAAATAATGTTGAAGATTCAGTTTATTCGAGTTTGTACAAATGTAGTTAGTTATCGCGTATTAACTAGTTAAAACTAGTTTGAACAAACGTCTTTAGTTACTTCTAGTTTTAACTAGTTTTTACTGATTTTGGGTTTTAACGGTAACATATGTACATCATTTCACTTAATAACCGTTTTCAATAATTTGGTTCTCTATCTAGGATATAGAATTTTTTTAAATCAAAACTATGGTCGTAGTTGAAATGATGATCTTGTTAGTTTTCACGCATTTAATGGTTTGGAGTGTCTGCTATGTTCACTAATTAATTCCATCCGTCATATATCTTTTTGTCTGTCAAATGTAAATTTTATCGCAGTCTTTACACTCAATCTACTAAATATAGTAGACTTAGCTTTTTCCATTTCTTTGGTGTTTTGATTTTAGTTTTGAAAATAACCGAACAGAGAGAGAATTGTAAAGAGACATGGTTGTTGCTTGTTTTTAGGATCTTTTTTTTCATTTTTGGGCCATGCCTGATGGTATACATATATGGAATTTTGAAGTAGTTCTTATTTTCATCTTCTGAGTTGTTTAATCCAAAATTGTCAAAATTATTAGAAACAATAAAGATGGAGTTTTAGGATAACCATTCAATTTTAGTTTTTGTTTATTCTATTTGTGAAACTGTGGATCTCACAACAATTGGATTTTTTGAAGATATTGATTTAGAATGTTAAGTTTTTGATTCAGCGGGTGATTAGATTTGTAGTAAAAATCTGAAACCGTTGGTTTTAAGTAGAGGCTTAGATGATGTTTTTGAGTTGTTGTTGATCAAATATAAATCCAGAAAAAGTAGTTTCAAAAAAATCCAATGTGCCTACAACTTTGTTTCTAAGCACCATAGATACTAGGCACCATCGTGAAACTGTCATCAACGTATATCACGAAAAACCCAGGATTAAAATCCAAGTTACTTTCTGTTTTATGATTTCGTTCATAAACACGTTAGCTGAAGGGAGCCCCCATTGGACAGCCTGATATTTGTGAGTAATGTTCAGCATTAACAATAAAATAGCTTGTATCAAAAATATGGTCAATACTCTAAAAATAGTTGTTGTGGTATTTTAACTAACTTTTCAATCTCAAGCCATTTTCGTTGTATTGCTTTGCATATTCTCTCTTTGTCACAAGTGAAGTTTTCTGTAGCGTTTAATAAAGGCATGTTCATAGTAAATTTTAAACATTTCCAAATTTTTGCTTGAACCAGTGACGTAGTATTTTATTTAAAATGTGACTTGAGCTTCAAAAATAGTATCAAAACAACACACCCTCATAAAAAACCCTAAAAAACAGTTTTTTTAAATAAAATATTAATGGTAAGCTTTAAACTAAAAAAAAACTTAAAATGCCATTTTTCAAACTGATGCATAATCCAGAGATGTGCCATATTATTTTAAATATGACCAGAGTTTTAAAAATAATATAAAACAGCAGTCTCTTGGTAATCCATCATTTTATAAAGTATCAAAAAAATGGTTGATAGTATTAACTTAAAACTCAAAATAAAATTAAAGAGTGGTTTTCTAAACAATAGTATACAGTGCGCGCCAAAAGTAAGTTCCCCCCCCCCCGCTCACTTTTGAACATTTGAACAGCTTAATATTTTATTCTGAAAATTGGGTGACGGGGTAGTTGATTGCGTGGTTTCTAAAAAATGTATTTTTGTTTATTAGATCCTTCCGATTATACCGGAAGTTGACAATAACTTTATTATTTTAAACGGAACACATTCTTGAATGTTTTAAATCTCCGTGAAAAGCTGATTCAAAAAACCTACCATGGTAAGGGTAGAAGGTTGATAGTTTTGGAATTACGGCAATTTGAAAATTGTATGTTTTGAAATTCTGTGAAAACTGTTTTTGCTACACCAAAAGATTTTTTAATGTCTCTAATTTTCAAGAACTTTCTGATTAAAGGACTGAAAATTGTAATACAAGATGAATTTCTTTTCCAGATTTTTTATGGTTAGGTTAAGGTTTTTTTTGGACAAAACATACAATTTTCAAATTGCCGTAATTCCAAAACTATCAACCTTCTACCCTTACTATGGTAGGTTTTTTAAATCAGCTTTTCACGGAGATTTAAAACATCCAAAAATATACACGGTGTTCCATTTAAAATAAGAAAGTTATTGTCAACTTCCGGTATAACCGGAAGGTCCATATAAACAAAAATACGTTTTTTAGAAACCACGTAATCAACTACCCCTGTCACCAAATTTTCAGAATAAAAAATTAAGCTGTTCAAAAGTCAGCAGGGGGGACAAACTTTTGGCGCGCACTGTATAACAGCTTCTTGAAAAATCCTCAAATTAAATTGTCTATTAACAAAATATCAAAAAAAAATGTTCTCAGTTAAGTTTAAACTGGAAAAAACTTAAAGTGGTATAATATTAAAGACTCCTGGAAAACCTGTAAATAAAACTGTCTATATACAAAAAATATTTAAATATAAATCGGATAACTTAAATGCCAAAAAAAACGCAAACAAATCACGTGCAATGATATTTTAAATATGACTTAAAAATAGAATAAAATAGCAGTCTCATGGAAAACTTTGATATAAAATTGTCCTGTTGTGTGAAATGAGGTCAAAAGTCAATATGTGACTTTCCTTCTTAATTTTTATATAAAAAATGATGCCCTCAATTAAACATATTTATTTTGAATAAGTTAACATAATTTCTAATTTAAAAAAAAAATTTAGTGTCTCAGACTGTGCTAAGAAAGTTTGTCATGCCCATTTTTTTCCGAAAGTAGTAATTACCTACGGAAATTTTTGCACTTAAAAACATTAATCCAAAAATATCGATTAAGTAAAGTAAAGTAAAGTAAGCTTTATTAACCCAACAGCCCAAAAGAGCCAATTACAGAGCCATATAACAATTTGTAACAGTGAATAAATTTTATTTAAGTTTAATATAAATATAATATAAATATAATTTACTAAGTAGATACATAAAAATTCAAAAAAATATACATGACAATTGAACAAAATAAATTAAGTATTAAAACAATTCTCAACTGATGACTTGAATTTTAGAAGATTGGGAATGAATATATCCACCCACTCCTGAACATCATGGTAATTACGAAACATTTTATATAACGGCGAACAGTTAAGATAATTCGTATTTGGCGTAACAAAATAGAACGAACGTGTATTTCTAGAAGATAACCGAGGCACAGTAAAATTAACAAAATTAAGAGAGAGCATATCATCAATAAAACCATGTACCAACTTAAACAAATAAATGATAGAAAAAATCTTGTGCGAGTCAGCAACACTTAGGAATTCAAATTCATTTAGTAAGTTATCATAACTAATAATTAAACGATCAGGGTAAACACCGTATTTCCGAAAGTACAATAATCTTAGAAACCTTCTCTGGACGCGCTCCAACATATTTATATATTTATTATTGGAGGGACACCAAATAACAGAGCAGTACGCTAGCTTAATGAAAATGAATGAACAGTATAGCAAGATAGGCGTGTCCAGACTAAGTTCTTTGGTGTTCCTCGCTAGAAATCCTAAAGTTCTAAGGCAGGAGTAAGAAAGTTTAATAATATGTTGATTAAATGTCAATCTAGAATCAAATTCAACACCAAGGTATTTTATTACATGGTGTCTAATTAATACACTGCCATCTATAGTATAATTATGAATTAAATCAACTTGCTTGCGACTATAGGATATAACACAACACTTGCCAGTATTCAGTTTGAGACGATTTCTTTGGCACCATCGAACCACTCCATCAAGGTCTTCTTGAAGCAAAGCACAATCATAATCCGATGTTATTGCCCGAAATATTTTAACATCTTTAGCGTAGAACAAGAACTGGCACTTTAACAGCGCACTGAGGTCATTGATAAATATCACAAAGAGAAGAGGTCCAAGGTGGGAGCCTTGAGGGACCCACCTAGTAGCTACAAAACCATCTGACTGAAAACCATTGGCAGCAACCACCTGAGTGCGATTTGATAAGTATTATGATATAACGGTAACAAGGTTATCGGGTAAGTCACAATCACGAAGTTTATCGAGCAGAATATCATGGGGCAGCTGATCGAAGGCTTTAGATATATCCGTGTATATCACATCAGTTTGCTTCTGCTTACTCATATTCACATAGATGTTCTGACTTAAATTTAATAGGTTACTTGCCGTAGAGCGTTTACGAAAAAAGCCGTGTTGGGAGACAGATATTGTGCTCTGGACCTTAGAATAAATGAAGTTGCTCACGATGCTTTCAAAAACCTTGGCGAAATTACTAAATATCGAGATTGGACGGTAGGTTTTTATATCCTTCTTATCGCCCGATTTGAACACGGGAACTACTCGCACCTTTTTCCACTTGCACGGAAATATTCCAGTTCTCAAAATTAAATTAAATAAGAAAAGTGTCGTCTTGGACAGCGCAGGAGCACAATCTTTCAGAAGAAGAGATGGAAGTCCGTACCCATACTAAATGTTGCAGTTAGTTTCTTAAGATGATTTTGGACTGTTTCCTCGCTAAGCTGAAAATCACCCATGAACAGGTTCCGACGAGGACTTTATTTAAAGGATCCTGAAGGTATACACTCTTGAAATGTTTGGCAAAGGAATTTACAATATCCTGAGGCACGGTCAAAGTTACTCCATCACAATTCATCTCACCAGGAATCCTAGTTGTATTCTTTATATTATTGACAAAGGACCAAAAGGTACTTGGATCGGTGTTAATGTCCCTTTCAGCGCCTCTAATATATTTTATCTTTTCTGCCTTAATCATACGCTTAAGAGAAGATCTCTCCATCATGAAACTACTCCTATCTGCTTCCTTTTTGGATTTTAGAAACTTAGCCCTGGCAGCATTAAGAGGGTTGTAAGTAAATCAAAGCTTAAAAATATTTTTTGAAGTCGCCCTAACATTTGCAAGATCTGAGGCCGGATTTTGTTTGTTGGCGAGTTTTATGAACTCGCCAAAACGTCATCATTTTCCGCCAATTCGTCATTATTTACATTATTCTCTTCGCCTGAATGATGACGTTTTGGCGAATTTTAGAATCTCCCATAGAAACAAAATCTCACCTTGATCACGAACAGAATGTCGAACTGTAAGTCATACATCCTTAATAAGGTATTTAGAATTAAATTGGAAGAACAGTATTCAGGGGCTGGATTCCTGAAATCTCACACCGTGAATGTTAAATTCACCTTCCTAGAGGGCATGCGCAAACGTTCACTCGTGAATTAGGATTCGGTGATAAGATTTTGCCGCATGCGCTTCGAGGAAGGTGAATCTAACATTCACTGTTTGAAAGTTCAGGAATCCACGTCCTGAAGTTAAAGAAATAAAGGCTGGGATGCTGTATTTTTTATACACAAGTGACATGCCAGAGACAAAAAACACCATCACTACAACTTTTGTACTAATAATACTGGAATTCTGGAAGTAGGAGAAGATGAAATAAATCGACCTGGGTATGACTTTAGGCACGAAATTAAATTAAATAAAACAAACTTCTTCTACCAAATCTTTTTTGTTTTTGTATACTAAAACGTCTTATTGCTTAAAACTCTTGCATTGTTTTACCTGGCGCTTATACTTTTTATTGTTAATATAAAAGAAGTCCTTGTGTTGATATTCTACAATTCCCATTCAAATAAAGTTATTTAAATTATCATTTTTATACAAACACTTTATAATTAACTTCATAACAAAATCAGTATTTTGTAGCTACGTGTATTTATTCATTATAAAATGTTATATTTAAAACTTTTAATTAAAGGCTTCTAGAGGAAAATGGTTTAGAGAATTTGATCAGCACCTAAATAAAATATTAATATTCTCATTTCCTCAGAAATAATTAGAAGTTTCGTGCAAAAATATTTAAAATGCTGAAACAAAATACGAATGTCAGTAATTAAGGATAATTTAATATCTTTTCCTGCGCTAATTTGTTTATAAGTTAGTTCCCAAGAAATTATCAGTTTTAGGAAGGAATAAACTTAAATCATAAAGGTCTGTTAGTAATGCATACATAGTATATTAATTTTAACCAAAACCTTTGCAAATTTATTGCAATCATAAATTACAAGATACACAGTGTAATCTTCCAGGATTTTAGCGATAAATTTCATACAGTAGAGGTGTTTACATAGAAAGCTTTTAGATTCTAAAATTAACCAAATTCGAAAACTTTAAATATGTTTATGTTCCATTGAATGAGTTATAAAGTTTGCATTTTTGTGAAATTGAACCAACACATTTCACGAAATTATGGACGTGAATACGAAATAAAAAAATGATAACATAACATAAGCAAATATTTTTCGCGTTATAACACGTTACCGCATAATGTTACATATTAAATTTGAAACAACACAGCTGAATTGTATGTTTTTTTATTAGCAGCTTTATAAATCAAGCCTTCCAACTGTTTATTATTTTATGTAACTCTACATACGTTGCGCAAATCATTAATCAGATAATAAAAAAATTATGTGAAGCCCTTCATAATTTATTTAACTATTATAAATGATTTAAGTGAGGTTAATATTTTTATCCTTCGTCGCCAGCAAGAAAAATTATTATCTTTCGAGTCTTAAGTAAGTTGTCTATAAATTATCACGCCCAACATATAAATCTGTGGTTTGATAATAAAATTACATTTTTTACGTCTTTACTTCCACTTGTTCCGGAACAGAAAAGTAGTAAAGTGCCGAGCTTCCATTTCGCTAATCGGGAAAGCAGCCAGTACGCCTAAATGAGAAAAACTTTACTCGTCGTCCTTATTTAACTCCAAACGATGAGTCGCGTGTTAATGCGAATTTCACTGGATGCTCTTTTACCCAGTTTAGAAACGCCTCATAAAAAGTCTTTTTCCAACAAAAAAAATACATAGTTCTTTTCATTACCAGCTTGTTTTTTTTATCAATCGTATTTCGTTTTATTGAAATATTCAACACCATTGTTTAAAAAAACGACCTGGAATATTGCATTCTTTTAAGGCTTGGAAACTTTACGCCTTCTACCTTAAATTTCGTCTTTTCCTCTTTCTGAATAATATTTGTGGTGGACGACGCATTCTTTACGTGCCTTGTCTTTTCCAATTTCAAGACATACGTCATATTGTGTTGGAGACAGCGGAAAAACTTTTTTTCAGTTTTAATGTGTTCAACGTCGGAATGCTGAGTGGATAAAAAGAAAACCAGTTGTTCGCTCTGAATAATTTTGTTGGAAACTAGAAATAATAATGTAGGATTATTCCTTTTTTTTTTTAATTAAACCATATTAGAAGAATTCAGAACATTGTTAACATTCTCGTTAAATTTTTCATACTTGACCCCAATACATACAAATGGTAACTAAAGTAATAGTAAAACTAAGAATAAAGTCATATAAAATAATTCTAATTATTAGAAAACTTGGAAACTTATTTATTTTATTTTCTGCGAAGCTGCTACTTACACTTATTAAAGAAATAAAAAATATTCTATCCATTTATTACTTCGTTAAATTGCTCTTTTTTATTATTGTCTCTGGATGACACTTAATAATTACCTAAGGTTTTTACGTCAATTATGTTTCATTGAAAAGTGTCAAGTAAAGCAAAAACCAAGACAATTTTGTAAATTAATAGTTTTTCTGAGTTAGATGGGGTTGCACTTACATTAAAATCTAATAAATAAAATTGAAGCTATATTGACTGATACTTTTAAAGCACATTTTTTAAATAATAACTTGTAATGAAAACCTTTTTGCTTGGAATTTACAAAC
Organism: Stenus bimaculatus; assembly: GCA_963971135.1. NCBI lineage: Eukaryota > Metazoa > Arthropoda > Insecta > Coleoptera > Staphylinidae > Stenus > Stenus bimaculatus. The sequence continues at coordinate 43,610,129 of OZ020182.1, forward strand.
GTAGAAGGAATTCTGCGAAAGCCAAAGGATATCACATGACATGCATAATGTCTTTTGGGCGAGACAAATGCTATGTAGTTATGTAACTCTTTCAATTTCAACTCATTTTAAATCGATTGTTGAAAATATTACTAACCATATCTCATGCTTCACATATTTTTATCTTTTATGTAAATTTGTAATAGGAAAGAAGCTAGATATTGTCTTACTATTAAATATTTTATAACCAATAAACTTAAAAGTTTAGACATGTTTCTATTAGCAGAGTGTAACTTGTTCTACAATAAAATGATTGTACCTTTTACAAAATTATCTCTGAATAGCTTTTAACATGACAACAATTAACTTGACAATTATTAATTGACCTTTCCTTGATTTTTTAATTTTTTTGTTTCATTTAATAGACGAAGTTTGACTAAATCTTAATTTGTAATTAGTTTTTTTTATATCATTTATACAGGGTGTCCCACCATTTTTCTAGCAAAAATTTTTCATAGATAGTAAATATCATTCTGAACAAACATTTTCCTAAGAACTATTATTATATTTTTTCGACTCCTTAAAAAGTTACAGCAATTTTAAAATTGATAAATTTTCATGATTTTTTGAATTTTTCTTGCACTTATCCTACAGATTAGAGATCAAGTTGTGGCAAATAAAAAAATAGATGCTTCAGAAGTTGATAATAGAAAAAAGATGATACAAAAATAATTTTATCAACAATTAGGTTTGCTGGTTGTTCAACCAAAACAGAATTACAAATGTTCCAATGATGGGAATACTTCAAGACGTCAATCCTCATCACGAAAATCAAAATAAATTACATGTATATACTTAGGTATATTTGGGGAGAAATTATTATATTTGGTATATTGTCCATATAATTAATTAGATCTAACTCATCTACAATATCTAGATTTTCCAAATCCATGATCGCTGGACCGACAAGATTGCTTTACCCAGTTTTGGTGCTTAGTTTCATCTCTCATCATATAAATCAAAAAAACTTATACGTACATATATATTTATAATTACATTATTCACATAATTTAAATCTACCTCATCCACAATATCAACATTTTCAAAATTCATGTTTGATGGACAGTTTGGGTTATGTTTTGATGCGTAACCGCTAAAAATCGAGAACTTATGTAAAAGCTTTGCTTGACGTGAATAAGGTGTGGTGCAACCGACTAAGCTGAATTTGCGACTTGAAATACAGTTTAAGACTAAAAGTCTGGTTTTAAGACATGGTGGAGAAACCAGACGTAATAGGTTATGTTTCAATATCTATTAGTATTGTGTTTTCAAAATAACCTAAGAAAATGGATTCTTTTGATTTGCAGTGCCATTTTTTAAGATAATTGCAAGGCATCTTTACCAATACTTCATGTCCAATCCAAATACCTTACATTTTTGTCCAGTCTATACTTCTTCTGGCATATTATCTTTAAATGCTATGGTAGGTACTCTGTTTTTAAGATAACATGCAGTATTTAATCCTAAGTCCTGTAGTATCTTTCTTGAACATTCAACAAGTGTAGTGTTAAATTCCTACTAAACCATTTTGAGTCGTTGTAAAAGGAACAGTGGATTCATGCTTAATACCATTTCGAAAAACTACTTTTCAGCATCATCTAATATTTTTTTACTATTTTGCAACCATCTTCATTAAATAAAACAGTTCTTCCAAATCTTGCCAAATTATTTACAACACGTAAATTTATCTTTAAATCAGATACATACATGACATTTTGTGCTGTTAAAGTATTCTGATCTTTTAAAGATATTGAGACATTTCACACTCCATTGCAATTTAAATTTAAATCATTTGCAATTCCAACATCCTAATTTGATTTTTTTGGTAGAATTTTCCAACCAATCAAGTGAGTTGATGCACCCGAATCCAAATACCAATTCATAATAGTTGTATTTTTTTACATCTGAGAAAATCAATTGCTGAGGAAGTCCTCAGTTTAATTTTTGCGCTTTCTATTCGCTTTCCTATTAAAATAATAAATTTGTTGACGTGTGCTCAAACTTAAAATTATCTAGACTAAGCAAAATGATGTAAAAAAACACAACTAGTCTGCTTGTGAGCACACATACCTGCAAAATTTATAGTAGTTTTGATTTGACACTTCATTCCTTTTAATTTTCAAATAATCATTCATTATTTTTGAGCTATATTTTTTAACATGCCCATGTTCGAAGCATTTATAACATTTTGGACCAAAAACGTATGTCCTTAAAATGCAGATTGTAATTCGGAATTTTCAATCTTGAAATTAGTTTTTTAACATTCTCTTGAAATATCAAAGACTTAACAAATTCAACTGTACTTTCTTTATTTGATCCTTTTATGTCCAAGATCAATGGTTGATATTCATCTGGCAAACCCGCAAGGATAATGCTTCTAATAAATTTATCCTTAAATGGTTCTCCAATACTTTCTTATTGCTCAGTAATCTTCTAAAGATTCAAAATTTTCAAATTGTATCTTAGTTTGGAATATAAACCAGGCAGTCGCACTGTACCTCTATCTTCAAACGCCTTTTTGAATTCATTCCTTGCTTTTTGGGCCTCTCTGTCTTTTTTGTTATAGCTGCCATAGATGGTTTTATTAAAAGATTAGTCTTGCCCAGCGTTCTTTGGTCCAAATCAGAATTTTACCTTCTTTTGGCTCAATACAATTTCATAGGCACAAGAAAATTTTTAATCCAAAATTCCCAATCATTGTAATTAGATCCATCGAGTTATTTCGATTTCGATTATTTCCTATAATAAATTCTAAAACTACTTTTTAAACTTTTACAATTACATGTATGTATGTATAAATGTAACTATAATTTCTGTTAGCCCCTAAAAAATGTTTGAAAATAATCCACAATATCATAATCCTCTTGATGACCTGAGCTTTTAACTTAAACTAATATTAAGAATTTTGCTAAATTATTATACGAGAATGATAAAGAAAGAAGAAAAAATAATTATTAAATTGTTTTCTTTAAACTTGAATTTTTTTGATATTTCATGGTTTCTTTAAAAATAATTTATTAAACTTTTTGAAAGAAAAGGATTATTTTAAAATGTTTCTTTTTAATTTCAAGTTGCTAACTTTTCATTTTAGAAAAAATGAAGTGGTGCTATAAAATTCAAATTTTCATTATGAGTATTGGGGGTCAAACTGAAAAACAAATATCCCAGTTGGAGCCAAGTAAGTCCCAAAGATAATTATTCAAGCGGCTGGTATTTAAATATTACGTAGCGTGCATTCCAGAAAGCATTAAAGTCACCCACAAAATTTCTCGTTAAACAAAATTTTAATAATCTTTAAAAAATAATTTCAGTATACTTTCTTTTAATTACTTTTTAAATTCGTATTAAATTTCAGATTTCACAAGCTACCAACTATTAAATTTTTCCACATTTAATAAAAGCTACAACGTGTGCATACAACGTTAATAATTCTCTGAACGCCCCTAACGCTTTTATGCTTGATGTTTTTGTAATAAAATAATGTGTTAAATTGAAATTAATTTTCAAACTGAATATCGAGTCGTGAATTTTCAACAGCATTTTTCAATTATAGTCTCACGCCTAGATAAAATCAATTTCCAAATATAATCACACACTATTAATTAAATTTTAGGTATTCAAATAAACTTTTATTTATTTTTTTATGTAATTATAAAAATTTTGGTTGTTTAACAATTATAAAATTGGTTTAGAAACCTCTGGAATTATAAAAAAATATTTTAATATAATACACTAATAAAATCAACTTCATAATAGGGTTTAAGATTTTTTTAAACCAATACTTTGTTTTGTCGAGAAGAAGAAAATTATTGAAATTTTTTTAGAATTGCACGAATTTTAATCCCAAGGAAGTAAATGCCACGAGTCGTACCATGAGTTGCATTTTCTAAGATTGGAAGATTGGGATTAAAATGAGTTAAGCATTTCTAAAAAAATATCGATAGTTATTCTTACCACGAGTTATATTTGAAGAGAGAATATAATGACTGAAAATGGTGTTTAACAAATCAACTGGCAATGTCAATGAACAGCTTTGAATCGTCAAGTAGGCTTTTTTAGCATGGTATAGTCAGTGTGGTATTGTCAGCGTTCTATTGTTAGCGTGGTAATTTATTTTAACTTATTAGGAATTGTTATCTCATCTAAACTCGCTTATCTCAGAAACCTATAGGACTTTCTCAAAGGCAGGAAAATGGTACCTGTGAGGAAACATTGGATAGTGATGAGAAGCCTGCCGTCAGCTAGGATGACTGTGGCCCTTAAGGGTAACTTTTCCCCAAATCTGAAAAAATATAGTTTGATCTACTGTTAGTTATCAAATAGAGCTATCGACTTGGTTCTTATGATAAAAGACAAGGCTAGACTCCAATGCCAACAGTGTTGTAGTTTGTAGTCCATTTTTTTGCCACCGCTACAGTGCTGCTCCATTTTCACCATTCCTTATTATGAATTTTTTGTTACAAACTAACTTTTAATTGCATATCCATTTCTGCTTATGGTTTTTGACAAGTAAGTACACGACAACTTTCATTTCACACACATTCAAAGTATTGTCAGTGTGTCTTTTCCGATACTCATCTTGTACATTTCTAAAATTCAATTTTCTAAGTAAGGTTAACTTTAGCTCAAGTATTTGGGCAAGATTAGCCCTACCTGAAGGTTGAGCCAATATTTTCCCAACATTCCTTGTCTACTTTTCAATAAAAAAAAAAATTATTTTACTGGTAGGTACTTATACTTTTGAAGAGGCGATTCTAATGATTGTTCGAAATTATCACCCTTTACTAAGATGATTTTTCCCTCTAGTATCACTTTTTAAAAAGAAGCCTGAAAATTTGTTATTTCGAATGAGTAAAAACATAAAAAGGGTAAGAGCGGAAGTAAATGCAGAAGTTATTGAAAAGTACATGGACAATGTAAAAGACGTTTTACAGAGCAATACATATATGTATAAGGAATTACAACGAGGCAAATTTATCGGAAGACCCTGGAAACCGAAAAGTAATCTGTAAAAAGAGCACTAAATATTTTGAAAATATATGTAACTCTAGGATAGCTTCTACTTCTCTAATATTTTGTGAAAGTCCTAATAGTAATATTATTCCACCCTATATTGTGTACCGAGAATATATGATCAACTTGGGCTGAAAATGGCGCTCGCTACAACCGGTCAAAAAATGGATGATTTGTCACGTTATGTTTCGAAGATTGGTTCTCACTTTTTATGTTATGTTAGGAAACTTACGGGTCCATTTGTCCTAATAGGACACAATATATCTTCCCAAATAAGGACCCACGTTTTAGAGCTCTGTGAGTCACAATTTGAAGTTTGTGTGTCTTCCACCAAACTGCAGTCATCTTACACAGCTGTTGGATGCGGCATTTTTTGGTCCAGCCAAAAGACTGTGGCGTGAAATGGAAGAAATCTACTTCAAGAAGCAAATATGATTGTATTCCTAAAGATGTGTTCCCATCATTGAATAAAATACCGCATGAATACTATCGATGAAAACAATAGAAGTAATTTGGTAGCTGGGATTGGAAAATCTGGAATACATCCTTTGAAAAAACTAAATTTACAAGACAGACTAACCGAAAATCAAAATATTGATTATGACTTAACGGAGATTCCTTTTTGGAACAGTTTGAAAAAAAAACGACCCGAATAGCTACAAACTGGTGAATCAAAAAGAAAGAAGAAGAATGTAGAAGTTGTATTAGAGTCTGATGAAGTTAGTGAAATCATTTCAGACCTTGAAGATAGCTTTTGAGATCATGTAGTACCCCCTCCCAATCTTCAGTCTCTGTCGAATCGTCGGACTTTGCCGTTGATAATTTTGTTGTTGTGAATTATAGGTGTAAAGTCTTTCTAGTGGTGGCCCTACTGTTGAGTGCATGGAAAAAAGCTTGAGTTCTGGTACTGACCCGAAAAGAACTTTTTCTTATGACTGGAAAGATGTATGTCTTAAAATAAAAAAAAAAACACCCAAAATGGCTTCAAAACGAAACTATTTAAAAATAAGATGTAGGTAAATACATGTCAAAGGGGTACTTATGGGGTGGCAGAAGGGGAAAAAATCCCCCCCCCCCAAGATCATAGATAGGAGCGAAAATAATAAAAATAATAAAAATTCGGGTACCAACACTGAATCCTTTTTAAATTGATAGCGTTTTCTGTAGAGTTTTATGGATTCAAAAAAGTGGTAGAAGTTATGAGTGAAAATATAATAATTCGAATTTATTTTTTCAAACAAATTCCATCAAAATAATTTATTGATGGTGACCTTTTATAACCTTAGGCCAAAATAGCGTTAATTAGCTTTACTTTCCAATTTTTTCATTTAAATTGACCAAATATTTAATGAACTATGGTAGCATTTTGAATTTCTACAGAAAAAGTCCCTCCAAAAAAGGGTGTTCCGACCCTGAAAATTGTTTTATTTTTGTATATTAGTCTACTTTCTACGATATTCTTTAAATCGCTTCTTTATGGGATACAGTATAATAAAAATTAAATCTATAATTATTTTGGATAAAAAATCTATATAAATATACAATAAATAATAATAAATACAATAAATAATAAACAGTAACAATAAATAACCTAAACTAGAAGTTCCCAATATCACTATAATTATTTTCAATTAACAATTTTTAAAATACAGGGTGTCCCAAAAATTACGTTGAGTTCCACCTTTCAGAGATCCTCAGAAAAATAGTTAAAAAATCCTTTTGGCCATTTGAACGAGATATTATTTTTTTTAAATTTAAATTTACCAACAATAATTACTCGTCATACTTTTCAATTTAAAAAAATAAATTATGAAGTTAATATAATACGATTTAAATTTAATTTATTAGGTACGGGGCAACTAGCGGGTTTTCAAAATTCGTGCTAAAAAAGTTGAATTCCCAACTTTGTTATTTTATATCTCGGTCAATTGATCAAGAGGACTTTATTAACTATATTTCTGAGTATCTCCTTGAAGGTCTCCAACAACGTACTGGAGAGCTCTTGCACCATTTTCGAGACACCCTGTATATGTTTGCAAAATTAGAAAAATATAAGGTTAGGTTAACTTGAGTGTTTTTTTCAAAAAAATTCATCTCGAAAAAATAGCCCAATTTCGAGTTCACATCAAAAATGTTGCCCTCCCGTAGATCAAATCCTGGATACGCCCTTGATACATTTGTAAAATATTTAGTTTCATTTTATTTTATCCCCAACTCATTTTACAATATCTAAATTATAATTGCGATAACATTCATTCAAATCATATTTGGGCTTAGTTATTATGACATTTTACATTTGAGACAATGTTACCCCAACTAATAAAAGATTGGCCCAAATTTTCAAAAAAATAGTTCTAGGTTTTAATAATTAATTAATATACCTATACTTTGAAATCCGAAGACTTCAATAACAAGTTAATTAAATATATACATGGTGGGCCAAGGAAAACGAAACGGTTGACGTTTAAAATAGTTAATAAATAACTTGAAAAAACGCTGGGACAGGTCAACTTTAGTTTCGAGGGGGACATATTTTGCAATAGAACTGATGCAAAAGTCCATTCATCCCTGTGTGCTATGAACACAACCCCTTAACTTATAATAGGCATAGTGGGGTAAGTTGTACCTCGTTGGAAAGATCTCGAGTTACATACAAAATACAAAAGTTAAATCGATCGATTCGTTTTAAAGATGTTTTAAATTCAAAATGCACAATGTAACATGTAACATATCTTTAAAATTAATCGATCGATTTAACATTTGTTTTGTGCATGTTACTCGATGTAAAAAGAGCTTTCCAATGAGGATCCAGATACACGTCCTTGATATTACTTATACCCTCTAATTAACTAGACTAGTGTAGGTATTACATTTTACTGCTTTTTGTAAATGGCATTTTAAATACTTTTTGTTTTACTTTATTATCTCTTAAAATAAGATATTTCCTGAAAAATAAAATCTTGTTCACTCTGTATACGAAAATCTCATTGTATAATCATGGAAAATTTATCTCAGTAAAAAGGATTCTGATTACCAATACAGGATGAAACCAATATACATTTTATGCCAAGAGGTTCATAATTTAATTCTCTTAAATTTAACCTACTTTTACTCACATCGTTTAGCAATTTTCTTCCTATTTTTTAATTAAAAAGTATTGTTGAAATTCTCTTTACAATAGTTTTTTTTTATTAAAGCCGTCATAGTAATATACTTTTTGATATCGCCAAAAATCTTCCACCTGAACGTGAATATATAATATATATATATATATATAATATAATATTTATATATAATATTTAATATTTATATATAATATTTATTTATTGGTGCATACACAATACATTGCATTTAACACAAGTCAGAAAGAAAATTGAAATAGTAGTTAAAAGATTAATTCTATTACAGTAATGAATTAAAATTACTCCTAAAAAATCATCGTAATTATAGAATGCATTTAACGCTAGGTGATGTTTAATTTTCAACTTAAAAATGTTTAGAGAACTTTGTCTGATTACGCTAGGAAGAGCATTAAAAAATTTGATAGCCAAATAATTTGGTCCGTTTTTTTAACCTAAATGATGTTGTTACAATATTGGAGTTACATCTCGTGTCATGATCGTGAATATCAGTAAACAATTGAAAACAATGAAGGTTTCTCTTAACATAAATTAAACATTCGAGAATAAATAAGGATGGCAATGTCAAAATATTTTCCTGAATAAAAGTATTTTTACAATCCGCAGTATATGGTATATTTCCAATTATGCGAACAGCTCTGCGTTGTAGTGCAAAGATTCGGTTTGATTCAAAAGAATGACCCCAGACAATTAAGGCGTAAGATAACAAAGATTGACATAGACCATAGTAAGCAGTTTTGATGACGCTTTTGTTTACTGACTTAGCTAAATTTCGCAAAAGGTATATATTTTTTTCTATTTAGGTGCGTTACTAGTCGCTAGTAACACACTGACAGCAGTGCGTTACTAGCCAGTACCGCACTGCTATGGGTGCGTTACTGAGTAGTAAATTTTATTTTTCGAAGTTGGTAGCACTGAAGTTTATTGATTTTAAAGTGGCAGTTGCCAAGCGATTTACAGGTTATTTGATTATTTGACAAACCTCACATTAGAGTTGCCAACCACCAGAAAAGTTACTAAAATTGAAAACTATAATATTTTATTTTAAATAGATAAAAAGGCGCAAAATAGAAAAAATAGTATAAAAAACTCGTTTCATAAGTCGATAGTAGCACTTGTTCATTAAAATACTCGTCGCTACACGACTCGTATTTTAAAATTGAACGCGTGCTACAACATGCGACTTATGAAACTCGTTTTTTAATATACTATTTGTTAATTTACTTGCTAGATCATTGACATGTAGTTTCCATGTAAGAGTAGGTTCCAAATATAAGCCAAGAAACTTTGTATGCTTTCATAAATTTAAATTAACAGGTACATTTGGTACATTTTTTAAAATGAATAACAAATGGTCAGTTTTTCCTATATTTAAAGTTAAATTATTAAAAAAGAACCAAGATTTTAAATATTCTAGATGTTCATTCATTTTTTGAACGACAATATCAAAACATTCACCTTTTACAGATATGTTTGAGTCATCGGCATAATGTATCACATCCGAGTCTACAAAATGGCTATGCAGATCATTAATATAAATAATGAATAATAGTGGCCCCAGAATACTTCCTTGGGGCACACATAATGTTAAAGGAAGCTTATCTGAAGTAACATTCATTATTCTCACCTGTTGATAGTGACTTTGTAAATATGAATTAATTATGTTTAACGATGTTTTATCAAAACCATAGTGTTTAAGCTTCCATTGCAAGACATCTGGTGACACACAATCAAATGCCTTGCTTAGGTCACAAAAAGTTGATAAATAAAATTTACCCTCCTCAAAACAAGCTGTGGCATTTTTAACAAAACTAATTATGGCGTCGTTAGTTGAAAGAAGATTTCTAAAACCAAACTGAAACTTGTAGAATAGATTTTTATCTTCAAAGAATTGCAATATTTGAAGCTGGAGAGCCTTTTCAAATACTTTTGAAAATGTAGGCAAGATAGATATTGGCCTATAATTTTCTTTTTTGGCTTTATCTCCTTTTTTGTGCAGTGGAATTACCGCTGCTGACTTTAGATTGTTTGGAAATATACCGCTTTTAAAACACTCATTTATGATCTTTGTTAGAGGAGCTATTATAGCGCTCATAGATCCTTTTGGGAGTACTGTAGAGAGCCCATGAATATCTTTTGTAGGTTTACTTTTCAGAGAAATAATAATGTCTCTAACAATTTTTTTTGATTTATGGCAGACCACGAAAATGATGGAGGAACATGGTCTAATTTAAAGTAATTATTTAAACAATCTAAGAATGTATCTTTATTTAACTCGTGAGCAATATTAGTAAAAAATATATTAAACTCATTAGGATGAATAGTAGTTAAGGCATTGGTAGATTTTTTGCGTGCATTAATGATTTTCCACATTGCAACATTTTTATTTGCTGAACTATTAATAAATTTTTCATTTGCATTAAGTTTGGAATCTTTTAGAGCTTTTTTATATAATGCTCTAAAGTTATTTCGTTGTAATCTATGATTTTCTAATTTAGAATCATTGTACAAATCGGAAATATGCTTTAAATATGATTTTACTAATATATTTATTTCTTGGACATCGATTAAAGGTAAACAAATTTCACCACTTTTTTATCTTCAAATTGAAACAAGTTGTTTAATTATTTCAGATGGCACTGTGAGATCTGATTTGTTGATTCTTACATAAAGTCAATAGGTTTCAATATAAAAGGTATATTGTATTACGTATTTTATAAATTTATCGGATACTGTTTATAAATATTTACTTTACTTTTCTTCATCGCCGGAGAAGTACTTTTTTATTATAAAATCAACAAATAAATATTTATATTTCTCGATTCAGAATTTTTAATTGTACTTTAGATCTCATTAATATCTTCAAGCTTTATAAGGTTTATTTTTCCTCAATAATTGCTCTGTTTTATTTATAAGAGCAGCAGGAGCTAAAGCTAAAAAGCATCTGCGTGGATATAACAGAAATATAAAACAAACAATGGCATAATGCCCTTTGCTCTCATTAGGTAAGCCTCACCTACTCTAGACACGCGTAACGAATGATTACCACGTCGCAATTCTCCTTTGTTCATCATTTTCGTTGGCTTCCCAACACCACTCATATACTCAACTGGTGGAATGTCGGTTATGAAGTAAAAAAATAGTTCCGTAAACGAGATGTAATCTTCTTTGAGATATAGAAGCGTTTTATAAAGCTTGCTTCAGGAATTTAATATTATTTCTTTTGATTAATACTTTGCAAAGTGTATCAAACGTATGAGTAAAAAACTGAAGTATGATAACTACAAAAATTTTCGAGGAGTACATTAAGGTTCTTTAAGGTGCTTAAGGTCCTTTACAGTCGTTGAGGTTTTCTAGAATTTTAGAATTAGGAAGGTTATTGCTCCTGCTAATCTGGGTTACTTTTTATACAGTCGTTAGTACGCTCACTGACACTTTCGAGCCTTTGCTCGTTCAAGGATGTGGGTAATAACATTAGAGTACCTCTTGTCTCAAGTATACTATGCTTTACTGACTGTACATACACCCGTGTTATAATTACTTAGAAAAACAACACAACTACCAATTTTAGAAAGTAGGTTTTTGAAAAGTTAATGATGTGGGAGGATAAAAGAACTTATAGGACAAATCTTGTGACAACACGAACAAAGGTGAAGGAAATTTGATGTTTTTTTTTTATTTTAGTGTATTATGAGAAGCAAGATTTTACCAAAATTCATAAAATTGGTTTCATTAAAAAAACCAAATTTTCACGCTTGCATCATTAGACTACGCAATTATAATCACTTCTACGTTTCTGAACTCTTATATTTTTCCTATAATATCACAACTTAAAAGAGTTGTCTGGTCGACTTTATGAAGCAAAATACAAGGATAACTGATAAGCTTGAGGTCCAATTAATGAACATGTCGTAAGATCCAATCAACGAGTGAAGCTAAAATGGTGGTTGAGATTGTTAGAAGACAATGCACAGTTTAATTGCTATGAAGGTTACACGTTAAGCATGTGGTTTTAGAAAATAATTAAGCTATTGTATAAAAGAAATATCTTAAATTTTCAAAATTCGTTCATAAATTTATTTTTGAAAGTACAAAAAATTTAAATCACTTTTTAATGCTTTATTTTTCATTAAAAACTTGTTATTGAACATGAAAACTATTCACACTTTAAATAATTACCACAAAACTTTTTCTAATATACTAATGGCCCGTATATTAAAAGCGTGGCTGCAATTACAATGAAATAAATCGTATCAGTTAAATTATTTCTCTTAAACGTGTAAAAGTTTGTTGAAATATGAAACTTTGAGAGAACTAGTAATTGATGGAATGTAATCTATCATAGGAGTAGGTCATCGCGGTAAAAAAATCCACTTGAAGCCATCAATTTTATTTAAAGCCGTCAGAAGCGAAATGGATCTATACACTGTTATTAAACTCGAAAGGTCGAAACTTTTTCTCAACTTTTCCACCACAGACATATAAATTCGGTGTGCAACTGAAAACTGGGCGTGGCTTCCTATATCACATCCTCTTTTTTAAAAAACGCACTGGCGAATTTATAGCTTTTCGTCGCAGAGCTTTTACTGTAATTGAATTACTCATGGGGTACTATGTACTCGTAGTAAAAGCGGGATCTCCAAAGGTATATGTGTTTCCTTTTATGGATTTTATAGAGATAACTATTTTGGTTTTATAACTTTTTATACTTTTTATTGCCCGCACGTAAAATTTTTGTGGGTGAGCTCGAACGGTTTCCAAAGTTAGAAAATGGAGAAATTGCAAGTTTGTATACTTAGATAAGATAACAATTTAGGAATATATATTTTACAGTGCTGTCAGCAAAACCAGTGTTATCTAGCTATGTAATAATTTTGACATTAATTTTTCGTATAAAATATTTTATGAAAAATAAAAAACTGCATAACAAAGCGCTTTAAACAAAAAATATCTATAAAAATCATAACTGGGGTTTTAAACCTATACGATTGTATTTTAGTTGATTAAAAACTTTCAATCAAAATGAATAAAAGCTAAACAATTGTTAAAAAGTATAATAATTGCAATCAATTCTTGTTAAATGTGAAATCGTAATTATCTTTTTATGGTGATTTCAATTTGTAGCTTAATCCTATACAATTTAAATACATAAAATTAAGACTTATATTTTGCTTATTTAAAGATGGGGGATAAAAAATACCAAATTAATTAAATAAAATTGTTTCGATTAAACCGAAGGCGTGTAGCGTTAAATGAAAGTAATTTCATTAGCACCTAAGTAAGAAATACCGTTTTAAAAAATTTAGGTTTTTCTGATAAGTATTATTAAATGTACTCTAATAAAGATAAGGTATCTACTAAATTTTATTTTAAATACATTTTTTTAAATCATTGATTACATTGTAGGTTACTATTACTAATTAATATTTATGGAAAATTTAATTAGTTAGTTACATTTTACAATAATAAACTTGTATTCGGTAATGAGGCTATTTATAATAATTAGCTGCCAGACCCAATAAACTCATTTTTATAATTACAATGAAATAATAATAATATGTGATTGATGAATTATAGCTAATATGATTTGAAATTATTATACTAACATAAGAGAATTCAATTGAAAGCTACAGGTATACAAAATGGTGGAACAACACAACTGCCCAAGACGTTACTAGTTTTTAGCTCTTTAAAAAGAAATTTGGATAAGACAAAGAGATAGTTCAAAATTAAAAAATTCTAATAATTATCATTATCGCTAAGGATTAGAATACTGGATCACCGGAATGGAATGAAGAATGAATTCCTAATGTATTAATCATTTCTTCGGGTAAGTATTCTACATATATGATGGTCCAACGAAAACTTCACAAGTCTGTTTTTTGGTATTTTCAACCAATTTTTCGTAAAACGATAGAAGAGGTCAATTTTAGTCTTCAGAAGTAATTACTCCTAACGGGTGATTGACATCACCTCAATAATATAAAATACCTATGTAAAATATTATTTTGAAAATCGGTGGAAAATATAAAACAAAAAAAGCACGTACTCAGTAGTAGGTAATATATAAATGATTCATAAAACAATCATTCCAAGAGCGTCCAAGTGGACTTTATTTTGAACTGCTAGTGCAAATTTTAAATATTCTTTTGCTTTAATTCTCATACTCGGGACACAACATATTTTGTATTTTAGAGTTCAGTTATAACATAAGTCTTGCGAGAATAAAACGAATGAAGCAACTTTTTATGGTCAAAAACCACGCCAAAGATTACGATTATCAAAACTATGATGAATAAGTTTTTTTTGGTATTGCATTAATATTTCAGAAGTTACAAGCATGGCATAGCGTTGCATATAATTGTGACCCAACTATTGCATGGAGTAACCAAACCCTCGGCTACGATAGACAATTTACTTAGAATAAAGACCAGCATTTTACACGACAATCGCTGATATTTTTGACGTTTTACTTGTCACAAAAAATAGTCAATTGTGAGTTAAATAGTCAATAAGCCTGGCTTACATTACGAATAAACGGGCGAGTAAGTGGGCAAGTAGGAGGGCGAGTTCAAAAACCGAGATCTACTCGACTAATATAAACAGAAGGGCGAGTAAAAAACCTCCTCTTTTTTTACTTTATATTAGTGAAAAAAACACCTTTTTTACTTACCCTACTCTTTATATTAGTCGAATATATCTCGGATTTTAAACTCGCCCCACTACTCGCCCACTTAGGGAACGTTCCACTAATGAATACTAATAAAGCCCACTACAGCAAAATTTTCTTGTTCCACGAATAAATACGGTCGTTGTGAGCTTCATGCGGTCGCCATCGATGACGTTTTTATGCACGAAAGAAACAACCGCGGTCGTATGTGGAACGACTTTGCGGTCGTCGTGGGCATTGCGAGTCTTTAGTGGAACGCGCCCTTTCTCGCCCGTTTACTCGACCAATGTAAACCAGGCTTTATTATATGTGACAAAAAATATATGAAATCTTCGGATGTCCATTTTGAAGAGAGAGGTATTTTATGGTGTTTGGAAAATGTATACTTTTTCTCTTCGAATTCGAAGAGAAAAAGTATACATTTTCCAAACACCATAAAACAAAAAATATAATTTGGTTGAAAATTGCTAATAAACGATTACAAATATTTTGTGTCAAATCTTATACATCATTTGACTAAAAATGTGCTGGTCTAAAATGGCCCCAAAAGGAAAACATTTAAAACTTCTGCAAGGGTATCTTTACCGCAAGTTGAATGGGAAAAAAGTACCAATGTTTGAAATGAATTTTCTGTTCGTACCAGCTGGTACTAAAATACGAATATTAAAAAACCAATATGAAATCATCTTCCCAAAATTAGAAGTCCTTCGTACACACTTGAAAATACACAAAAAACCTGATTTTTAGCGACGAGTCAAAATTCATTTTTTTAAGGGTAGAAGCAAATACAAAATAATATTCCACAATTTGTTTTAGAAATAAGATTAGATGAAGATATTAGGATAAGAAAATATGATGGTATTTGATTACTGAGACCTGATGTAGCTCTCAGGCACTTCGCTTTGCATCACTACAACCTCGTGTTTTCATTATTTGCTTCGTCAAACCATAATGTATGCACTGAAACCACTAGCTTTCCAGGAATATTTTAAATATTCCAGGGGTGCGTTCAGTTTAATCGGATAGACTATTAAACAGACGGGTTAGTTTCCTATGGAAGTATTTCCGAACGTTTTAGGTAACATTTTAAAAGTTATAACGTTTAAGTATTTATAATCTTTATTTTTTTTTTATTTTAGTCATTTTTAGTTGCAATTTTATCAATTTTTTTACGTTTCTTAAAGAGAATAGATTTATAAGATTTTCTTTAAAATTGTAGAACCTAATTTTGTTGCAACAAAGTGGTCGTGCTTGAATGCGCATGTCAGAGAGTTTTTATCCACCGAATTTGATAGATGGCTCCGAGACTCTCTCGGAAAACAAAAATAATTTCCGAACGGAATAAAATACTAATCTAAACTGGTAGTCTCCGAAGACTATAACTGAATGCACCTCAGAGTAAAATACTACAAACTACTCAAACTAGAAACGCGAATCAGAACCTCCAGTGGAGTAGTCCACCTTAAAAAATACTTGAGGGTACCAGGACGAGGTAAAATGAAGACTTTAGAGCAGTTTACTCTGACACACTTAGAATTTGGAACAAAACTACTCAGAGCAGTTACCTGAGGTGGAAGTTTGTAACTCCTAACTTACCAAGAACGGTGGATTATTGACCATATTCCCATAGTAATAAAGTTTGTCTATCTTTTACCTATATGGATTGTCTTTTAAGTAAGAGTTGGGTTAGAAAATATCTAACGAGTCAAGTCGAAAGCGATATAAACTCGATAGGGTTACAAACTTCCATCCCTCAGCCGCTTTCGTTTTGGGACTAAAATATTCCTGGTGTAATATGTCCTGAGCTATAATGAACAATTTACATTTTGACATCAAAAAGAACACACCAACGATATCGAGGGTGTTGTTCCCTTACTAATGTAACCTAAAAATCAATATAACATTTACTTCACTCTCTCTAAAAGTGCAACTTGTTCCAGATTTTAGGTAAATGGATAAGCTGGTTAAAAAGAACACGTGAAATATGTTCTGGATCTGATCCGGACTGTTCATGGCAGTTTGTAACTACAAAAAGAAAACGGCCCCAGAATATAAACAAAATCCAGTCTGATGGGGTGAAAGTTGATCAAATTTACTACTCACCAATCGCTGGTAGTAGCTTTGTTCCTCCAACGAGTTCTGACTGTTACGAAACCATAACCAAACTGCTAGAATCGAGTTTATGCGCTTGCGCTAACTTCTTCAGTTTGGTTACGGTTTCGTTTCTGGGGAAGAATTTCGCAAAAAAATTCTTAAATAATCCATACAATTTTCTTTAAACAATGATTGTGTTACAAATTACCGAAAGGACAATTCATAAAGTTTGTTATTTAAAAATTACAATTTACAATATTATAATATTTACATTTTTTGGAATTCTAAACATGTTTCCGTTTATTTTATCAAACATTTATTGATTGTTTGGACCAAGTTTTTTAAATTTTAGCTAAATTAGTATTTATTTAGGTCAGGAAGAGAGTCCAGGCTATAGGCAATTTCATTCGTTGTCAATAAAATGGGTTCGCTTGGATTTTTGATGCCATAAAATACGGTTGTTAATTTTTGGATAGTAATTAAGTACATTATAGTTATACAGGGTGATTCAGACCACCCGTGCCACCTATTTATCTCGAGAACGCGTTATCGCACATCACTAAAATAAAAAACTTAATTAGCAAAGTGAACCTAAAGAATCCATTGGTAAACTTATTTTTTTCCGGAACAACCCGGAACTATCCGGAACCGGAAGTAACTTTGATTTTTTAAATGGCAAGATAGGTCGAGTTTGGTATGGTTTGACAGGTCTTTCAAAACAAATTTCATAATTGCCTCTAGCCTTACCCATATTAAGAATGATGGTAGTGTTTTAATTTTTCTATAATTTAAGAAACCATTTGTCACTTGTTTGCTTATGTTTTTTCCTTTAATTTGTTAATTATGCAAGATATTAAAAAAAATATTTTAATAAAAGTTGTTTCTTTTTAATAGACCTTTCAAACGGTACCATACTCGACCTATATTGCCATTTAAAAAATCAAAGTTACCTCCGGTTCCGGATAGTTCCGGGTTGTTTCGGGTTGTTCCGGAAAAAAATAAGTTCACCAATGGATTCATAAGGTTCACTTTGGTAATAATTTTTTTTATTTCGGTCATGGACGATAACGCGTTCTCGAGATAATTTATTTTTTTAACTTTATTATACTTTATCATATGTTTAATAATAAAATTTACTAGTGAGTTTCTATGGATTTCGTTGCTTACTATTCAGACCAGAGTGAGTTCCTAGAGTTTTCGCCGTTTCGTTCCAACAGCTTCAAAAATAGAGTGACGATCACATTCATGCGCATTGGAAACAAAAACTTGATAATACATGGTACGTAGGACGGTTAAATCGAATCAATCAGTTTTGTTACGGTTTCTTGATAATCCAAAAACTTGTTATTGGAACGAGCCAAACTATTAGTTCTAAGTATAACATTTTATAAGTAGCTAATTTAAGTAATCATTTTATATTTTTTAAGAAATTGTATTTTTGGCTCTTTTTCCTACAAAAATTTCAATATGTACAATACAAGAGTCAAACCTAAACAATGAAATATATTACCTTATGTCTGGTTTTTACTCCGTTCATCATAATTTAGTGAAATCTAAATTATAAAAGATTAATAATCTAAATACTTGATATGAAAATTATGAATCAAAAAGTATTTTAATTTTAGTAAGTAACGTTGTTACTTTGTACAATAAGAAAATGGAATGAGGAATTTTTACATTTTACTTAAAACTCAAATTCGCATTCATATTTTGAAACAATATTCACACGTAGATCCTAAATAGTTTTGAAAATCGGTCTTAAAGAATTATCTGATACCAATTATCTAACATCGAAGACTCAAGACAAAGGGCAAAAGATAATTAAAAGTGCAAAAACTCTAAAAGATTTTAAACCGCTTAAAATTGATGCATATTCGTTTCTTTAAAAAAAGATTTAAAAAAAACCTGCTAAAGTATAACAAACCAGGAAATTATTAAATTGCAACAACACACAAATTTGAAGCTTAAAGAAATAGCGAGAAGAAAACCATACGAAATTAAAAAAACATATAATAATGAAATTGTTTTTAATCCTTTGGAGGGATTGGATTTGACAAATTACTCTGTCAAACCAGACACAAAGTGTCGATTCAATTTATATGCTATCAGTAACCACAGTAGTACATCTTACAGTGAGCATAATACTGCTTTTTGTAAAAAAGCACCCTGATAACAATTTTCGAAAAAACACAGTTAGCTGTGAGGTATACGTTTTATTTTATGAGTTGGTAGGGAATTACCAAATTTATGCTGAATAATTTTTGATTAACAGTTGTTATTAGCAACAAAACAATTATCGGAAACATGTACATTGTAACAGAGCACACATTACCTTTCCGCTTGGGTAATAAAATTTTTATAATCCGAGAATGCGAAAATTGAATAACGTTTCATTTACATTTTCAGGTGCGGTCGTAAAAGAAGCGCCACAAGAGCATGTTTATCACGGTATTTAATAATCTAAAAGATGATAAAAATATTCTATGAAAAAGTGCAACTTTCAATTTTCACCAACAAAAGGTAATAAAGCTAGGGATTTATTTTTAATTGTTTAAATGTAAAAAATAGGAAAAACAGAATATTTAATCTAAATTTTAATTATTGAACTCTAAAAATTTAATCAATATGTAATATTTATTTCAGATTCTATATGGATATTCTACAAGTATATTTTTACGATTTTAAGGGTCAATTATGTTACTCATGCCGCGCACCAATATAAAACTTAAAACACCCAATTTAAATAAATAATAACAACGATATACACATTTTTGCATAATAATTGAAAACTACTGCACGTTATTATTTATGTTTATGACTTTTTTTGTACGGAAAAATATCGTTTCGTAGCTACCTCATAACTTGTCACATTTTTTTTTGTTTTTCATGTTTATGGTAGTAACCGATTCCTATTTCATGGCTTAGCAAATTCGGAGAAATATAATATGGCACTTTGATTGGTTTTTCTATAATTATATTGTAAAGTAAGAGTCCTTTAAGGGCCAAAAAAATACAATTATTGTTAATATTTTTTACTGCTTCTCTCAGATTTTGCTCACTACAAATATTTTTAAATACTACCAAAATTTGGTACAAAAATATAAAGTAGTTTATGAATTATTGCTCAGCCCGTAGCATTTAGTAAACTTCAAAAAAGATTAACTAAAACTGATGACTATGATTATGTTGCAAATATTAATATTGTCCTTCAATAACGCCAGCTTACAAGAAAACGGGGCACACGTAAAATATCACCTCATCTTACCCAAGAGGAAAATTACAATATTTGATTTTCCTATACGAAAATCATTTCAAAATTCAACCAAATAAAAATAAAATCAATAAAATGGTTTTAGCAAGGGTAATATCACAAGTGGTGTAAGTATAAGTATTATGGAAAAAAAAATTAGAAATGCACGAAATTTAATCCCAACGACGGAAACTTTTTAAGATTTGGAATAAAATGAGTTAAGCATTTCTAAAAAAATATCGATAATATTCTAACCACAAGTGATGTTTGTTAATTGAATATAATGACTGAAAAAGGTGTTTAACAAATCTAGTTTTCAGGTTATAATTCAGTTTATTACTTTAAAAAATGTGAGCGTGGTATCCTCAGTGTGGTATTTTATTTTCACTTATTAGGAATTGTATTCTCGATGAACATGCTTTAACAAGTCTTGCCGATAAAAGGTCGTGTCGATAAACCGGTTATGTCGATAAAATAAACATAGATTAACGTCTGTGTCGATGAATTCGTGTTATAAGGCGTATTCTCGAAAATATAAAACTCTTAAGGGATAGGGACATGCTAGAGTTTTTCGCCAGAGCTGTCAGAGCTGCCAGAGATTGTCAGAGACAGGTGAGGCCATAACAAAGTAACTGCCAGAGTGAAAAAAAGCACTCTACCGAACTCTGGCAACACAGATTTTTATTTAGCATGTAGACAACGCAATTCTTTCTCTAGCATCGCTTATTATTTCTCTGTCACTCTGGTTGTTAACTTTACCAGAGTTTTTACTCTATGCGAAGAGTTTATATGTTGTTGTGTAATTATATATTAATGGAAATGAGAAATGACCAGTTCAATTGAAGGAGAAAATAAAAAAGGAAGAAAAGCAAGATTTTTCCATTTTTGCACCGTAGTCAAAAGAAGAAACCAAGGAATTAATAGTCGAAGCAAACACTATTTTGTGGGATATAACCCTCGAAGAATATAGGAATTAACTTTAAACTTCTTCACATTGTTTTTCCAATAGAAAATAAACCGCAACAGCAGCTGCCATTCTGGCTTGGGTGGTCATGTTTAATCTCTAACTGCTTTTTTGTAAAAGATTTATGTCCAGAAAAAAGAAGGTCAGGTGTAAACCGTCACTAAAGTTTGTGACAGAGAGTTCCTAGACTTCTCTGGCAAAACTACTGTCAGGGGGTACAAGATTTTATCTTAGGTGTAAAGGATACGACAGAGCTCTGGCATCTCTGTCATAAAAACTCTAGTATGTCCCAAGCCCTTTAGGCTATAAAGAGTTAAGGGTATTCTTTCCATAAATTTTGGGGTTTATTAGATTTGCTCTGGAGACATTAAAATTTTTAAATAAATTTTTCTGTATTTGAAATTTGAAGTCTTCATCTACGAAACATTTCAAGCATTTTTGAAAACTAATCTTTTAATTCAGGTGGAACTATACAGGGTATCCGGAAAATGAGGAATATGATGAACTTTAGAACTTTGAAATATTGATTTGAGTATAGGACTAGTTCTTGGTATATACAGGGTGAGCTTTTTGTCCAAAATTTTTGTTATTATGTTACAAGATCAAAATTTTTCCAAATTGCATGGTTTATTGATGCGAGTAAACAGAAATTATTTTTGTATGTATAGGCCCAGTCAGCACAGTTACCTCCCACAGACATCTTTGCGAGCTCCTATTTACTTCACATTAGACCTCCCCTTAAACTCTCCAGAACGTCTCCTGCCAAATGTCCGCCACACAGGAAATTGCCTAGAAGTTAACTTGGAACTCACATGTCGACAAAACAATTCTAAAGCTACGACTGCTATATGGATATGCCATAAATCTCCGGAAAATCATGGGGACACCAACCAAAGATGACCTACTAGTTATACATCACGGTTAACCCATCGACACATATGCCTCTTTGGTTTGGTGGACGAAAACTAAAGATATCAGCCACGCCCAACAAGCTGCAAAGCATGCAGCGGTAGGCGTGCTTGGGAATCACAGGAGCTACGGGTACCATCCCTGCAAGGCCACTTGAAGATTCTGGAATCTCTAGAACCAGATTTCCCAATTAATGGCAGAAGATTTGACTTTGAAACTTCGTTTGAGAGGATACCAGGGAATAGAAGGCAAATAGTTGGGAAGATCGACCCCAAATTAAGATTTGTAAGCACCAAACCGTTGTATGGGCTAAACAAGTCACATTTACCGGAGGAGATCATGCGGTGGAAAAGGGATAGTATAATGTCCCAGTGGAGTCACACTCCAGGTTCAAAACAATTCATTGATTACTCACCTAAGAGAACCTCTAAGCTTCTCGACCTAAGAAGAAACTAAGGCTCATCACATGCCTTTTAACTGGACACTGTTCATTGTGGTGCCATCTCACCAAAATGGGCAGGTCAGAAATCAATATAATATAATATTCTGTGGCCTGAAAGATCAAACTTCGGAACACATCATCTGCGAGTGCGACGGAATCGCTCGCATCAGAATTGATCACTTCGGCTGTACAACACTAATTCATACACTAATACAGCATGCCTTTTGGAGGAGGGAATATTTACCCTATAACAACAAAGAAAAGCGGGTACTAAACCCCTGCACGCTTTCCTATCAAATGGAAAATTGCATTTCCATTTTCACAAAAAAATGGTGTTTTTCTCTGATTTAATATTGCATGCCCTTTTAGCAAATGATAGTTAAAATAAATTTAAGTCTTGAAAATCGTAGGCATGCGATTCGCACGGTCCCAAAGGGCTCAAATGGTCATGTTTTCTTGTAATAAAAAAAATATGATTTTCCGCGTTTTCATAATGCATGCCAATGGAAAGAATTAAAGTTTATGTCATAAAACCCCCATAAAAAAATAGGAATGCGCCCCTCGTTGAATTAAGGGTGGAAAATTTGGGAAAAGTATTGTGAAATGACACTGAAGTTTAAAATTTTCACCAAACTTCAGTGTCATTCCACATAACTTTTCCTAAATTTCCAAACATGAGCCAACGAGGGGCGCATGCCAATTTTTTTATGGGGGTTTTATGACACAAACTTTAATTCTTTTCATTGGCATGCAGTATGAAAATGCGGAAAATCATATTTTTTTAATTACAAGATCACAAGACCGTTTGAGCCCTTTGACGCATGCCTACGATTTTCAAGACTTAAATTTATTTTAACTATCTTTTGCTAAAAGGGCATGCAATATTAAATCAGAGAAAAACACTATTTTTTGTGAAAATGGAAATGCAATTTTCCATATGATCGGAATGGGTGCGGGGGTTTAGTACCAGCTTTTCTTTGTTGTTATAGGGTAAATATTCTCTCCTCCAAAAGGCATGCTGTATGAAATCGGAGACCAAAAATGTCGCGAGCTCCCGGTCTATTAATATTCTCACCACTTGGATACTGAAAAGGTGTAAAAAATGTTTTTTCTAATTTCATGGAATGAAGCAGTAAAAAGTTTCTGGCCAAATTTTTAACTGAAAATGTTGTTTGGGTCAATTAAAAGAACTTGTTAAAAATTTTGCGTCAAGAAAATAGTAATATTGATGAAAATGCTTAAAAAGGATTGTCCAGAAATGGGTAGTATCCATGAAACGCCCTGTTTTAGGAAAAAGATATGTCGATGAAAGTATATTGTGGGTACATTAAAAAGTTATCGAAGAATTAGTTTTGTTGGTGAAGTGGGTATGTCGATGAAGTGGTCATGTCGAAGTGGCCATATCGATGAAGTGGTCATATCCATGAAAAGATCATATCGACAAACTGTTGTGGGTGAAAAAGCGGTATTGATCAACTGGCATGGTGTGTTTTCATAAAGGTTATTCTATTTTCACTTCCATTCTAAATAGGAACGAAAAACTTAATAAACCTTATAAAATATGATATTGTCCTCATGAAAAGTGCTTTACGTGTAAATATTTAAAATAGGCCTGTAATTATGTTAAGTTTGGTCAGGTTCCATTAGTTAACTTGGTTTATTCTCGTTTGAAAATACGTAAATTGAATTTTGCTTTTAGTGTGATACTGGTATTGTAATTTAATATTGTATCTGCAGAATATACATGTAGTTACATTAATTACGTCAATATTCTAAATAATTACATTAAAATTCTTACCTTGCACATTTTCTTGGGCGTTCAAAGGTGGCGCCGCTTCTGCAGTGATTAAAAGCAACCAACTGCTGATCACGTACCGCATCCAACAATCGACCAACATTTTCATAGATCAATTAAAACCCTTTGTAAATATAAACAATCATATTACAGCAGGAGGAAACGGAATGAGTGAAGCCACTATAATCGTAACGCTGGTGGTAACCACGATAGAGGTCGGAGGCTGCATATGCTGATTTTGCCACTTTGACGGCAGGGAACATCAAGACGGGAGCATTTGACTTTAATGTATGTTCTTCGACTCGCTTTCCAGCTTCCTGATCTTGTTCAATGCACAAAGCTGAAATGTAAAGAACGATTTAGAGCCGACAGCTATGCAAATACAGCGATAACTAGGAAAATTACAAGCGAAACTTGCAACGCAAATGAAATGCTATTTTAAAAATATTTACGTAAACAATGCTATTTAAATAACTTTTGTTTAAAATTCTATTGTTTTAAAAATTTTATTTTTGAATTAATTAAATCTCCATTTGTTTAAAATTAAAAAAAAAACTAAAACATGTTTTATACTAGTCGAATGTATTTGTATCAAGTAACGAAAAATAAATTGGTTGAGAACAAACAACAAAAATGTATACATGTCGTATTTATTGGACATGATAAGTACAAAGTATAAAACGTTGACAAACAAATAAACACCGATGAACATATATAAAAAGCTTATACGAGGTGTAACTAATTGAGTATGTTAAATGAAAATGATTTGCAAACAATTTGATACATATTTATTTTCTTTATTGGTTATATTTTCAGTTTTACCTTAGATAATATATGAATTTCCTTACGACTTTTTTGTGAAGTTAAAAGAAGAGACATTTTAAGAGTAATTTTTGTTGTAAATTGCAGCTTGGGGGTATATAAAACTTTGAAAACAAGATGTAATGCCGAGATCCCACTACAAAGCCCCTATGCTGCCTATATATTAGGAATTTCAACTAAGTAAAGATGGCGCTATTTTGACATAAATAAAGGAAGGCGAGTATTGGCTTTGTTGAGCTTTCTGTTTTTGTTGGTTTTAGTAACTGCACTAGCGTTTATAGCATTTTTGGTAATTAAAAATCGATTTATAAGTTCCCACACAAAAAGTTTACATAGATAGGTTCTTATTAATTACTCGATTACTAGCTTTAACAAATGACGGCTAGAGGTCAAGTTTACAAAAAGAGGTTTATATATATTACTTCACTACTAGCTTTATAAATGGCAACCAGATGTCGTATCTGATCTACGAAATCGCGAGTAATGGTGCAATTCCATGCAAATCAGTAGGTCTTTACGGGAAAAAAATATATTGTCCTAGTATTGGATTATCGACATTGGTAGATTTATACTCCTTTACTCAAGTTATACCTATTTTGTTTAAAATGCTTAATTTTAAAGGTAGCTATTGTTCTACTATGTCAACAAGATAGTTCTATTCAGTCTAAACTTTTGAGTGTTAAATAAAGTACGATGTAAAAATTAATATTAAAGTATATGGTCTACCCCTAATTATTGGGTTTTTTTTACAAAAGACGGCACCACCAATATTATTGCAGTGGCACAAAAAAGTTTTCTGTTGCTACTGGTTTGCTACCATGTCATGTTAGTTCTCTTCTTTTCACCAAAATTTGACTTGAACAAATTTAATAAAAAGAAAACAACATTATTTGTATAACGTTGAATTTTTGAAATTTATTGTAGAAATCGGTGTTATTTTTTCATTAAAAGTTAGATCCTAGATATTTTTATGGGCCTTCATAATTAAAACAAAATACAGGTAAATGTCGTTTTGCGCCGCTTCGATTTACGCCGATTAACAATTACGGCGGTTGGTGCCGGCGTGGGATTTTCCGAGTTAGTTTTGGTTTTGTTTTTAAGAAAAATAAAAAGATATGATTATATTTTTTATTGTATTATAAAATTAAAAGAATATTCAATTTGTAGTTTCATTATGGGCGACAAAATCGATTGAGAACTCGATTGAGAACTCGATTGAGAACTCAAACATTGTGCGAAAAAAGCACGAAAAATGTGTGTTCATTTTACGCCGATTTTTTTACGCCGGTGTCTTTCGGAACGAAACCCCGGCGTAAAACGACGTTTGCCTGTACTAAAGTTTCGGCATTATAAAACAAACAAATATCATCTTCAGTGCTAAATCACATAATTAAATTAAATTTGCATATATGTTATATACTCACATGAACGAAGCGATACAATAAAAATTTTTATGAGGACGACATCAAATTTTGTTTTTATTTATTTTTCGAATTTTAAACCATACCAAACCAAGTCAACGATTAAAAATAAAACTATCACTAACAAAATACCTATTTGCTTTCATATAAATATACCAGAAGATTTTCTTCTTCCAACCACTAGCCAACTGTTAAAAAAACTTACTCTACCTATTTGCCATCAAATAAAAAATACCACAAGATTTTCTTCTTTTAACTAACCGTTTTAAAAAAACTAACACTAACCAATCACCTACTCATCATCTAATAAAATTTAAATGAAGATATTCTTCTTCTAACCACAAGCCAGACGCTAAAAAAACTAATACTAACCAATCACATATTTGTTATCCAATAAAAAATACCAGAATATTGACTTCTTCCAACCACCAGATAGTCGTTAAAAAATGAATAATAACCAACCACCTATTCGCCATTAAAAATACATACCTGAAGTTTTCTTCCCAATCACCTATTTCTTCATACAATAAAGTATATCTTCAGGTATACTTTCCATCTTCTTCCAACCACCGTCCAACCTAACCAATCACCTATTCGCCATGTAACAAAATCTGAATTCTTCTAACCACAAGGCAGCCAATAAAGAAAAAGTAACACCAAGCAATCATCTATTTGTTAAAAAATGAGCACCAACAATCACCTATTCGCCATTAAATAAATTATACCAGAAGATTTCTTCTTCCAACCACCAGCCAACCGTTTAAAAAAACTAACACTAACCAATCACCTATTCTACATCCTATAAAGTATATCTAAATATAATTTTCTTCCAACCACCAGCCAACCTAAAAAAAATATACCAGAAGATTTTCTTCTTCCAACCATCAGTTTTTCGTAAAAAAAACTAACCAATCACTATCACATTTTTTCTTTTGAAATAGTTTTTCGTCTGTGATTGTTCTCACTGATTAGTGCTTCTGGATTCTATCATTGTTTTAATATGTGAAAATTGTGTAACGAGTCAACTCTAAACCGACATGAACTCGATAGAGTTACAAATAACCCAAGCAAGCAACAGAGGCCAAAAATGGGGTGTGGGCTACTTAATTCCTGGAAAGCTGGAAACCGATTTATGGCGCAATTCTGTGCAAATCTATAAGTACATACAGAGGCTTAATTTTTGAACCACTCAACACGAAGCCGCATGTCACATCACAAGGAAAGTCTCTTATTTTTCATGAAACTGATAAGGACAGAATGATGAAAGTAGCAAGCTTCATTTGTCGTGTGTTAAAAAAAAACCAGAAAGAAATCTTTAAAGTTTATTGTATGTGTTGTAATGGACGGTTTCCACAGTTACCTTAAAGATATTTCCTGTAAGTGCCTACAGTTACACCATTAATTTCTTCATTTGCATGTAAATATAGTTGTTTGTAGTTTGTGAGGCGAGTACCAAACACCTAGAAAATTTCTCACATTTTTCGTGTTTCACTCCTAAACGATGCATTTCTGGGAAAATTATACTCTTCTATAAATTAAAGAAAATAACATTCTTCGTCGAATGAGTACTATATTATATTACAAGTCATTAGAAAGATATACGAGTTCAAAGAACAACACTTTTTCCACTTAAAAAAAACTGTTTTGGATTTACGTGAACTCTTTCATTCCTGCTAGCAAACCAAGAATCAATCTTAATGAATCAAGTGGTTTTAACTTAAAAATCCACAATTAAAACGTAAAAAAATGTCTCTTGACAACAAAATTGAAAAAAATGAAAATAATAAAAATACAAGGTTGATTAAATTTGCTGCATTTGGAAGAAGACGCTAACTGACCAATTGTACGGTTGAAGGTCAACGTCATCCAGAAGATCTAAAAAAACCCGTAATCAGTGTTAGGTAGCACATCTTCACCCTCGTTCAAGTTTGCTTCAGCATCAGTTTCAAGTGGTGTATTGCTGCAGGACGCTCCTCTGCAAATACAGCATATAGGGGAACACTTCATCCCTTGCTACCCGCAACCACAAGCATTTCGGTACCCTTTCGAAAATTTGGAGGCAGTGTTATTTATCAGTGGGACTTGTTCAGCTATTAATGGTATTGAGAGTAGCCCATGTTTAGTAACCTTTCACCCAGTTGAACTGGGTCCATCAAATGACCATTCCACAAACTAATTTTTAGAAAAGATTGCTCTGCTTGCACTAGAACATCTTCTTCAGTCGGTTGAATTGTAGTCAAGATGAAAGTATTATGTACTAAGGATTTAGAAATTAAGATTGAGGAAACGATCCGGCATACAAATACAGTCCCGTCGCGGTTTTTAAATATCTCATCAATCCTTTATAATTCCGCATCTTTATCGAGAAGCTTTGGCAACTTCATCTTCTCTTGTCTGAATATGGCAGATTTTGAATCACATCAGCTGAAAACATGAAGAAATAACATATTTTCTTTAACTTTGTTTGAAACAGCAGACGGTCTCTGATTCTTTTTCCAGGCTTCATAAAAAATAACCGACAGCTATTAGTAGCTGATAAAGTAATAATTACTAGAAGATCTATATTTTCTCCTACCACAATCGCACATTCAGAGTGTGCAGCATTTGCTACATCCCTTCGGATAATGGTTGCGTCGGTATCCACTGTAGTTTATTCTACAGCGATGTTTCAATCTACAATTTTCTGAATTAGCATTGATATATACAGGGTGGGCCAACGAAAACGAAACAGACGAGTTTTAAAATAGTTAATAAAAAATTTTGAAAAAACGCTCGGACAGGTCAACTTTGTTTTCGAGGGGGACATATTTTGCAATAGAGGTGATTCAAAAATCCATTTACCCATGTGCCCTATGGACACAACCCCTAAAATTTTATTTGGGATGGTGGGGTAAGTAATACCTTGTTAGAAAGATCTTTTTACTCAGAGTAACATACAAAAAAAAAGTTAAATCGATCGAGTCGTTTTAAAGATATTCAAAATTTAGCAAGTAGAGAGTTTCATGTCTTTTAAAATTGTGCTATGAACATCGCGCCTTCAATTTTAAGTGTTTTGATAGGGTAAGTAATATCGTTTCGAGGGGGACATATTTTGCAATAGACCTGATTCAAAAATCCATTCATCCCTCGCCCTTTGGACACAACCTCTAAAAATTTAATAGGGATGGTGGGGTAAGTAATACCTCGTTAGAAAGATCTTTTTACCCAGAGTAACATGCCAAAAAAAAAGTTAAATCCTTCGATTCGTTTTGAAGATATTCAAAATTTAACATGTAGAATTTTCATGCCTTTAAAACTGTGCTATGAACACCACGGCTTCAATTTTAAGTGTTTTGATAGGGTAAGTAATACCTCCTGGGAAAGATCTTTTAGCCCAAAGTAACATACAAAAACATGTAAAACGCAATTTATTTTCATTTTCTACAAAAGAGAGATTTTAAAAAAACAAATTTAAATTTATTCGAGGAATTGTTTAAAATTTTGTTACATCTGGAACAAAAGAATGCAAAACATAAAACGATTTATAACCACATTGAGATTCTTTTTATCAGTTGTATTTTGTATTAGTGGTAATTTTCATCGTGTTAAAACTATTTATGACTAATTATTAGAAATCAACATTTAAAATTTTGTGAACTTCTGTAAAAGCTTCTGCTAGCAATGGTTTATACAATTCCAGAAAGGGTTGAATTAATCACTTTTTATTTTATAAACGATGAGAATGCTCATTGTGCAGCTAATTTATTTAATGAACAACATCCAAACAAACATTGTTACCGAAAATACGTTCTGGAGTTGGTTGCAAAATTTAAAAATACTGGTTCTGTTGGTAAAAAGAAACACGATCCTGGTAATGTTCGTCCAATAAGAAATGAGATCATTGAAATAGGTGTTTTGGGACAAGTTGCTGCAGATCCAATCTCTAGCAGAGTTACGACAGAGAATTATTAATGAATGCCGAGAAATTACTGCTGAAATGTTACAAAATGTAAGAATTCGCTTTGAGCAAAATTTGTACGTTTGAATGAAGGTTGGTGGAACTCAATTCGAACATTTAGGCCCGATTGCACCACTGTTCCTTAAAAGTGTTCCCTTACTAAGTGAATCTTAAAATTAAGTGCACCTTAACTAATAGTTCAATTGCACCACTAGAATTAAAGTAATACTTATGTTAAGTGAAAGGAAAGCTTGACAACACTGTAAAAATCTAGGGAAATTTCCGTTTCTTGCATATTTTGGGATTCTAAAGTATGTAATTCTGTGGTATTACGCCTAACCTATAATTTCGACGATGTTTCTCGGTTTTATTATTGTTTTCGTTTTTAACTTAAAGGAAATTGTGATAGTGTTTCATAGGGAAATTTTAACTGTTTTAAATTTATTTTTTACATACAGATCAACCTACAAAAAGATTCGTTCAACAAACTTTTCCCAAAAAGTAGTAACTTTTCCCAAAAAGTAGTAGTAGAAAATAAAAAGACTATTGGGTCTACTTGGAGAGACAAAGATGAAGCTTGGTAACAAATTACAAAAGAATTCAATGCATCGTCCCCAAATGATGTCTTCAGATCTACAACATCACTTTAAAGAGGTTTACGATTATGAAAAGTGTAAAACAAGAAAAGGTGCGGCCCAGGAAAGGCAAGAAATAATAAAAACAGGTGGTGGTGTTCCTCGAGTAATTTCAAAACCCAATGATCTAGTATTAGAAATTATTAATCAAAAACTATTGTTGGTTTGAGAAATCCTTGTGACATTGACGCTATTTGTGATGCTGGAGAAACTATGGCAGTTCCAAGAACAAAATGCTAATGGTGATGAAGAGTAAGATAATTGATGTAATGTGTATTTTATAATGATTGAAATTTATTAAAATGTTGATTTTTGCGTCCTTGTCATTACCCGATAGTTAAACTTTTCAACGCAATAAATTTATTATAAAACTAAAATTTTTAATTAACTAGAATGAAGATAAAGAAAATCCAGGTTGTTTGGACAAATATCCATACATAAGTGAAACTCCAATCCATGAATTGGGGTAACTACAAGACTCTTCATCTAAAGCAAAACCTATCAACAAAAAGTTAGAGCAATGCAGGGATAATAATAATTGGATAATTGGTCATCCCACGAAATTGAAAGCGCTTTAAGAATGGAGCTGTTACAACTCAAAATTGAAATAATGAAGGAAAAATTAAATGCCATAAGAAACATGCCCAGTTAATATTTTATTGTGGTGCGAATAGTGTGATATTTTTCATAGGCAAGCGCCCATTTATTTTTTTCATTTACACATTTCGTTTAATTTTTTCGGTTAAATTGTAAAGAATGGAATGTTTTTATTTTTTTAATATATCTTTTTATATAATTTTTGCATTTTGAAAAACTCTTGTTTATGTTGACATCTGCAATCAAAGTTTTTTTAATTTGTTACAAATTGGCGTTTATTTATATATTGTGATAATTAATAATAATTGGTAGAATTTAAATTTTATGTTGTGATTAAAAAACATTTTTTCCTAACTATTTTGTTTTTTTTTCAAATCATATCTAGAAAAATAATTATCCAAGAAGAGAAAGCACAGTTTCTCTTCTAAGGTGAAATATTTTAAAAAGACTCAGTTCATCCATCGATTCACTTTTAACATATATTCTTCGGGGAATTCCCACTTCTAATATCTCTAACACTTCAACATTATCTTCCAAAACTGAATGCAACTCAAATTCAACATCCATTTTATTGCAAGTTTTTTTTAATTTAGGTGAACTGAACTGAACGTTTTGAATTTTTAGGTTAAGAAGGACTTTAAGTGGCAGAATTCTTCGACTTAAATTTAAGATAACCTTAGGCATTTAAGTGTTCCTTAAAACAATGGTGCAATGTATAAAGTAACACTTGAGATATATAAGTGTTCCTTAACGTTTAAGGAGCAGTGGTGCAACCGGCCCTTAATAAAATAATAAAAACATCCTTGAAAGTGTCGGGATCGATGGGATTCTTTAAAGTGTTAAGTTTTCTTCAAAAAGATTAGTTAAGTTTAGTTTGGTTAAATAAAAAATAATGTGCAATACTGTTTTATTTTGAATTCTTTAAAACAAACCAATCGATTTCACTTTTGTTTTTTTGTATGTTACTTGTGGTAAATAGAACTTTCCAAGGAGGTATTACTTACCCTATCAAAAGACTTAAAATTAAAAGGCATGAAAACTCTACTTGCTAAATTTTGAATATCTTTAAAACGAATCGATCGATTTAACTTTTTTTTGTATGTTACTCTGGGTAAAAAGATCTTTCCAACGAGGTGTTACTTACCCCACCATCCCTATTAAAATTTTAGGGGTTGTGTCCAAAGGGCGAGGGATGAATGGATTTTTGAATCAGCTCTATTGCAAAATATGTCCCCCTCGAAACTAAAGTTGACCTGTCCGAGCATTTTTTCAAATTTGTTTATTAACTATTTCAAAACTCGTCTGTTTCGTTTTCGTTGGCCCACCCTGTATGTCATTTTTGTTCACTGTATTCGAAAGAAATATATCTCTTGGCATTATCACTTATCACTAACATAGTTTCATCGAATTCAAAGTTAGGTGCAATAAACTTGTTCCTTCTAAGGCGTTCTGCAACTTCTGTGCTCTTCTCTGTAGAGTCTTCTGGATAGCCATCAGATACTCTAACTGATCTCGGGCCCTAGTATTTTTTTACAAAATCTACGTATTTGTTGAGGACTGAGGCCGGATTTTGTTTGTTGGCGAGTTTTCCGCCAATTCATCATTATTTACATTGTTATCTTCACCTGAATGATGACGGTTTGGCGAGCTTTAGAATCCACTGTAGAAACAAAATCCCACCTCTGAAGAGAACCTTTCTCTCAACTCCCACGGTTTCTGGTGATGCAAGATTTCGCCAACAATGACATTGATACCTTGATCAATTCTTAAGAAGAAAATGCTTCAGAATCCCAAACCATGCAAAAACGCATTCAACGAATTTGTCGCTTCCTGAACTCTGAGTTTAAAAAATGTATTGAATCTCTTGGGTAATATTTTGATTATTAAAGTTTTGGTTAGCCAAATTATGTTCACTTGAAAGTTTATGGTTAAAATATGCAATAACTTTCTTTATAATCCCGAAATAATTTAGATAAGATATTTTGGGAACGGTTTTAGCAAAGCATCTCACTTTTAATGCTTAGGTATAATTTTTCAAAATTAGAGGACTATTAAATTGTACACTGCAGGAATAATCCAAAATGGAAGAAATATATCAAATTAACAGGTTTTGGTTTAAAAAAAGGCGTTTACAAATAATAAATCTAATAAACATTTAATTAATCTAATCAAGGACAAAACATATAAAAAAATTACTAAACCTTGGATGAAAATAAAGTTCATTTATTAAATAAACCTCTACAAACCAATTATTGTGAAAATTGGCGTAAACTCGCATTTTGTGTAATGTAAAATGGGAAAAATAATTGTTTCTTTGTTAAGTTAATACGTAAAATTGATTAAATATTCAAATCTTTTATACGTGATTTTTCAGTAACGAAAAATAATTGAGAATTATTGATAAATAAAAATAACGAAAATCGAGTTATCTTCGTGCATTGTGTGGCACACTCATCAATTTCATCCTGTACGTTTGTATCGTAACATGAATCAAATTATTCATTCGTCATCTCTTACTTGATCGATGGAAAACAAATCAAGTCTGAGATAAATTTTGCAATTTAATATTTCACGTTGTTAGGTGTTTTAATTGTTGTTTGATTAAAGTATATCCAACATCCAATGTTTCAGCTTGTTTTGCCATGCAATTTAAAGCACTTTTATGGCACTTGAAAAAGGATGATTAAATTCTGAATGACTTTTCACAAATAAGACAAACATTGCCGCGCTCTAATTAAAATTTAACGCCACACTTTCAATCAAGTCACTTCCAGGTGTTAAATAAATAGAAATCTCTTGAAATTTAACAATTTTGCGTGAGGAAGTTTCGCCTAATTACTTTAATATTTTTAGAGCTATAACTCTAAAGGAAGAATAAAAATAATAAAGGATCTGAAACTCTTTCATCTACCACTTTTGTGAGATTACATTAAAGATAAGCTCGAAAATATATTAAGATGATAACCTCAAAGACACGAACAAGAGCCTTTAATAAATTTCGAATTTAATCCAATAGTTTTTAGGTCCTTTCCACTATTGATGAAATTAAAAATTTATTTTAATACTCCTATTAAATAATCTCAAATGGTATTGTTAAATCTTTTAATTATTAGCTGTATTATTTTTAAGCGATAAACAGCATCAAACACACAAAGATTCTTTCGAGACGCCTACGATAAATTTTTCTTCGGAGGTCCTAAGATGGGATAAAAAATTCATCCCACTTTTGTATAGCTTCCTTAAAAATTATTAGCGAACTTTTTACTGATTTATAAGCTAAATTAATTAGGCTACCATTTGACAACGCGTTATGTGTTGAGCTTTATGCAGAACGGCCCAAAGGTAGGATTAAATCATTATACATTTTTTTCAGGAATTGTGAAAATTTCTTTCAGTTGTCTGAATTTAGTAGAATGACTTTGAAATCCTTTATAGAAAAGATATTTTTTGCAATAGCGTATCTGGTGATATACGGATACTTCTAAATTTGTCTTTTTAGGAAATCACTAGTAAGGAGCTCTTCGATATTTTTGGGTTGCTTGTTTGTGATAAATTGTAGACATTTTTTTAAATTACAATAGAAATTGCCTATTATCATAAGTATAACCAATAAAAAAATTTTAATATAAAATTATTTAATCATTAATTCGTTAAGTTGTTAATACTTTTAAAGAATTAAAAAAAAATCTAACATACATAATCTGGTAATAAAAACTTTTTAAAAGTTTTGAAAACCCTTCCAGGTTTATAAAAAAAATGTTATAAACGAAATAATTTTCCACAAAATATTTATAGAGCCGGGGAAATGCTTTCCCGAAAGTGTATTGGCCTCCGGACGTTTATTTCAAACTGATTAATTTGGAATAATTATGAATCAGGATATCAAGTTTGAAGAACTAAATACGAGTTTTGATTGTTGGCTTCGGTATTGTATTAATGTCAATAGCGCTCGTTATGAATACCAATCAATTGTTTTGTTTAGGACCAATTATAAGGCTTGTTTTTTACGGGTAATTTTTAATACGCGTATTTAAAAAATACAAATTATAAATTACAATAAATTTTCGTAAGATAGTCCTTTAAATATGCACACTTATTCAAATTATAAGTCTAATATTTTTCATACATTACCACTCATGTCATTTGGGGTTAAAAATTAAAAATTAAAACTCCAAAAATACAAAAAACAGTTCATTTGTTATAACCATAGTCAATGCATAATAAACAGAATTTTATTATGGATTGGCTGTGGTTGTGACAAATTACCTGTTTTTTGGATTTTAATAAACATAGTTTGTGAAAAAAATTGATTCCAACGTTTTGAATCAGTAATGTTGTTATCGCCAAAAGTGTTGTAAGTAAAAAACTGAAATTTGTGTAAGATTTTCATGTGCAAAAGAAACCAAACTAATTTAAACACTTAGTTTTTGCCCTGAAGATGAAACAATAAAGTTTCGAAACGTTGGTTTGAAAATTGTTTCCATCCATTGGGATCAAATTTGATTCTGGGCCTTTTACGTATCCACAAAAACCCATAATAGTTTGTAATGGTTGCTAACATGGATTTGAAATTTAATTTTTTTTTGGAATAAATTAAAGTCATAATTTCTTTGGCTGATGATGGAGATTCCCCGAAATAAATTAGCTAAATTGTGGATAATAAATAAAGTTGGATATAGAAATTTCCTGTGTTAATTATTGTATTAACGATACAAATCATCAATAAAAATACAGGGTGGGCCAACGAAAAGGAGGAATTTTACATTAGTTTGAAAAAATCTTTTCATACCTAGCTGCTATGAACACAACCTCTAAAATTTTAAATGGGATAATATGGTTATAAGAGGTGTAACTCCGATTTCTCTGTCCCTTGGAAATGCTATGGGCGAATGAAACAGATAACTGTGCGAAAGTGATGCCACTACAATTTTAGGCTATTATACGGAGGTTTTTAAATAAACATAACTTAATTAAGAGTTAATCGATTTGAATTTTGTAAATTAATCCAGAAAGTATATTAAAGGGATTAGCAGATGCTGTATTTAATTTTTTAAAATAGTTTCATAATGAGGTGGTAAATTGAGCCTAAAAGTTGCATATTTTTGGACCCAATCAAAAGGTGAAAATTAAAAAAAAGTAAAAAGTAAAAACACCATTGACTGAACTATGGAATCATTAAGCAGCATAAAAAAATTATTCGATTTCAATTAATCGTTCGTGTTTTCTGTTTCTTTAAAATAATCGAAATTTGCATTGCCAAGTCCTGTACCTAATTTCACCGACTATCTTCTTAAGTAATACGTCATTGGAAAGATGTTTTTACCTCGTGTAATATACAAAAAATAAAACTTACATCGATTTATTTATTTGGTAGATATTCAAAGTTTAATATTTGGAAATTAATTTGTTAACAAACAAATTTAAATTTTGAATATCTTTAAAACTAAAACTTTTACTTTTTGTATGTTATTTGGGGTAGAAAGATCTTTTCAATGAGGTATTACTTACCCTATTCTATTTCAAATTTGTGTTCTTAGCGCCAGGGATGAACAGATTTTTGCGACAGCTCTAAAAAATGCCCCCCTCCGAACAAAATTTGACCCATCATAGCGTTTATTTCAAAGTTTTGTATTTACTAATTTAAATTTCATGAAATCTTCGGATGTCCATTTTGAAGAGAGAGGTATTTTATGGTGTTTAACCCCAAAGCTAAAGCATGTTTTCAATTAATTAATTTATTATTTAAAGAGCTAAAATAAACTTCCAACCTCATTTTATTATTTTATTATTTAACAAGCCAAAACAAGCTTTCTAAGTTTAATTTTGGCATATTTTTCAATTCTATTAAATGTTAACACCGTTCTTGATTTTGGGCTTCTGGAACATTTGACGTGCACACTGATGATGGCGTAACTGCCGAAACCGGTCTGTGAATATAAAAATTCGAAGAGAAAAAGTATACTATTTTTCTAAACACCATAATTTAAATTTCGTCCATTTCGTTTTCGATTACCCACCATGAATATAAATTAATATTACTTATTTTCCAAAGCTTGAATTTTACATTATTATCTTTTCACTGGAGAGCGTTAAGCTTCCAATTTTATAGGCTTCAAATATTGAATTAAAACCACTGGAAGTCGTCGTTTTATCTTGGAAATTTCAAGGCTCAATCAGATCAGGTCGAATTCAAACCAGCTTGAGTTAGTCATATTATTATTTTAATAACTGATTTTATATTTAAACTTATAGTGCAATTCTGTATAACACCATACGTCCTTACAAGAAAAATAATTTATTATATGGGTTGTAATGGATGGTTTCCGTGGTTATCTTGCATATTATATTTCTTGTAAAAGCTTACTCCTTTGCACAGAAGCGAAAGATTAATTTCAAAATTAGTGTTGATGTAGAGTTATAAATAAAGGTCCCCAACAAATACTGAAATACTAACAATACTCGTACAATTACTGAAAACGAACAACCGAAGTAGAATAATACAACTACGCGAAACAATATTTAACTAGGACCATTTCTCTGGAATAGAGTAAAGGTGAAAATGTGGTTGTAAATTTTGTGAACTCCTGGGTTAATATAAATTTTCACCCTTTTCCTAAAAAACCATATTCCTCATATACTATATTTAGAGATTTATATCATAATGCTTTACAACAATTAATTAACTAAAAGCTGTATTTTAAAATTAATAAAAAAAATGTAAACGAAGGTAAAATAAAGGCACAAAAAATTAATGACACTTTAATTAATGAGTTTAAATTTTTTTGCTAACTAAAAAACGCGTTCTGAGTACCTTCAAATTAAATTGATACAATGCGACGTTGAGAATAAAGCAAATAAAGAAGAAAAAATATTTTAAAGTAATGAGAATTATTATTAAAATATTTGTATTTTAAATGATTAGTAATAAACCCAAAATAAAATAAAAATTTAGCAAAAATTAATCATTTGTATTTTTCAAACAAATTTATAAAAATATTGGTTTCTATGCTAACGCCAATTATAAGGTTACTTTAATGGTTCAAGGAAGTTGTTTAAATGGAGGTAATTACACCTTTTCCTTCCTTCCACTTAAGATTTATACCTATAGTCGAATCATCTTCATCGCGATATGTGACTTCCAGAATTCTTGTTTATCCAAGAAAGTACCCTTCGTTCAATGATTTTATTCATTGAAAGGAAATACGCAGCA
The DNA here is from genome assembly GCA_963971135.1 of Stenus bimaculatus. Taxonomy (NCBI): domain Eukaryota; kingdom Metazoa; phylum Arthropoda; class Insecta; order Coleoptera; family Staphylinidae; genus Stenus; species Stenus bimaculatus. Next base: position 43,649,067 of record OZ020182.1, read on the forward strand.
GTATTTCTATTAAGTTCCGGATGTTTATGGGAATAATTTTGAATAGCATCTCTATTAACCTCTAGATGTAGATTTTTGTTTGTATATTTTACAACAGCAGCTCTATTAACCTCGGGTTATTTTGGTATAGTTTTGAGCAACGGCTCTATGATGCTTCGGATGTTTCTGTTATCAACAAAGCAAGCTCGTCGTTTTATATTGATATTTTTAGCAGCAGACGATACCAAATTTTCTACCCAAGAGAACTTTTCAATTAGTATAATAGCGATTGTACGAAGGAGCTCTCCATCTATCGCCGATTTTTTTAAAATGTCAAGCTATTATAAAACGTTTGAAGTAACTTTGCCCATTTTCAAAATATATTGATTTTAAATAAAAATCATAAGAATATTCATTAAACGACTTTAACCTGATTCGCATATATAAACACGTAGGTTATTGAACCTACGTGTATTGACTGGCTTTGCGAGTTCATTAATTTGCCACAAAGGGCGAACAGTGTCATCTATTGATAGTTTTTTTCAATAATGATTTCCTGTGGACTGAAGTCTAAAGCCCGGCGTGCACTGGGATGGTGTGGTGATGGTATGGCGAGTGGCATTTTTGGAACGCTTTATAACGGGTACTGTGGCGCTTGTTGGGAGTTTAGTTCACGCTTTTGTATTCATTATAAAGTCTTTTAAAGGTGCCACTTCCCACATTATTGCCACGTCACCTGCATACCACTTTAGTGCGCACCCGGCCTATGAACTGGCTGGCTCTTTGCAACAAACTGGGCCTAAATTCCAAACTTGTTTTCATAAGTACTGGATATATTAACATTTCCAGAGAATAAATAGATTCATCAGTAGAGTCATCTCCATCTTCATTGTACGTCATTATTTGAAACCTCGTCCAGTTGGCGATAACATACTGAACAATTTGAGTACGAACCTCGTTAGCTCGATTCTCGATTAATCAAATTATAAATACAGGAAGAAAGAGAGTAGAATAGAATAGTGTAGAATAGCCAATTTCCATCACCTTTATTGGAATTATAGTGAGGTATTTATTCACCGTTTATTGTAATATTCTCCATAGCACGTAGTTGACAAAAGTGACAAAAGTGATATAAGTGATGAAGTAACATGCTCATTAGAATAAAAACGGTAAAAGCAAAAACAAAAAGCCAAATACAATTAAAATTCTGCCACTTAAAGTGGGTGTTGGAAGAAATCCTTTCTCAGTGAGGGTTTGTAGTATATGTATAAGCAGGTATATCAATGATAAACCCAATTGAAGTAATCTGTGCTAAGATTAAAGCAGTATTGTTAAAATACAACTTCCGTGCTTCCTGTTATGACTCCTGTTGACAATTTAATTTCATTAAGTATGATTTGTATTTCAGAAGTAATCTAGTTTATTATAGAAAGAATTATTTGTGTTTTATTCAAAGTAAATTTTGACTTAGAAATTTTAGATTACCTAATTTACTCTTTTACCCTCCAACAGCCATGTCTTCCTAAAGCAGCTACTTGATCGATTTTAGTGTTGTGCTCCTCGAGCACAACCACCACCAACAGTTGAATAATAATTATTGTTTCTAAGTAAACCAACATTTGTTTTATAAGGAAGGAGCCATAACAGGAGAAATCCGGTATTAACTTTTAACAATACTGCTTCAATCTTAGAACAGATTAATTACTTCAATTGGATTTAACATTAGTGGATAATGACCTAAGCCTAATATTATAACAGGTGTAATGTTAAATTTGCCAAAGCACATTTTTAATATTTTAATGAATTGTATGTGCTGTTATTGTGGTTCACGTGCAAAATCACCGCCAAAACTCTTGGCTTTCTCAATTTTTTAGAATTGGTTTTTTCTGAAATTAAATTGATTTTTCTGAAATACAATTGACTATTCTGAAATACGATTGATACTTTCTGAAATTAAATTGACTATTCTGAAATTTCATTGATGCTTTCTCAAATACAATTGACTATTTTCAAATACAATTGATACTTTCTGAAATTAAATTGATTATTCTGAAATACAATTGATGCTTTCTGAAATACAATTGGAAAAGGAGTAGTTGTCTAGTTACTTTGTTAATAATTTTGACATGATTTTGTTACTATGAACTTAAAGAGAACAAATTCCCCAGATTTGTAGATGGGAAATTTGAATTTACTACAATCATTTTAGCTTACCCTGTATCAGATTGTTTCAAGAAACAGCAAAAAAAAATACCATTTTTTCAAATTTTAAGGCTATATGTCTGTATTTTTTATGATTCGGTTCAGTGGCGGACTAGCCCTATGGTCGCTCCTGTCACTTGACATTCAGTCACTCCAAAAAAACAGGGCCGTCTTTAGTGCCCAGGGTCTGACTAACATGGGGGCCCATTGACGCAGGGGGGTGGGGCAAGTTTGCCATGCCACAATGCATTATACCAAAACTTGTTTTCTTTTCACGTTTATTATACATATAATATTTTGTAACAAAATATTTTATTGCTATGGATCTATTGAATTTATTATTAATTTCTTTTATTGTTTTTTGAAAATGTCATTTAGGTATTTAATATTTTTTTACTAAATTTGCAACTGTTATGGTATATTTTGATGAACAAAGTCCATATTTTTTAATTATTATGAATATGATTACTTTTATTTCAGAGGATATGTTATTTTAAGCAAGCCAGAGTTGCACATCTTGTTTGTGAAATAAAATTAAATATTAAGGAATAAGCTTATCTTGTCAATTAAAAAAATACTGATGGCGCAACAAAATGGCTATATTTTTTCAAATTTTTACTTTACAAAAAAATAATTTCTGGATGGTGGATGTGATGCCTTAGAAAAACGAAGATACCGTTCCCCTAACCTCTAACCTCTAACTTTTGGGGGCATTTTTTCAAAAAAATTCATCCAGTACACGGCATTTTTTGAAAAAGCCAATATCAAGTTGTATTTCTCAAGTGTCAGTAAAACGCTTGGCCTTGACAATTTTTAAAAATTTCGCCTGTGGCGCTGAGCTAGGGGGGCAACGTTAAAAACTCTTATTTATGCACTTCTAAATTTTCCTTAAATTAAGACTTATTATTACTTACAATCCTAAAAGTAAACAAAACAAAGATTTTAAGATTTAAAAAAGGACGGAATTTTATAAATTGGGGTCCAAAACTAGTGTCAGATTACACCATAAGACGGCCCTGCAAAATACAACACAAATCCCCTTGATTTAAACAAATTATTTTTACTGTAATAAAGAAATACATTTGAAATTCCGAAATGTCTAACAGAGATGTTAGAGTTTTATTTTTTCTTATCTAATTTTTTTTTAGAAATTAAAATTTAATATGCCACTGTACAAATGATCGATACTTCCAAAAATATAACGATTTAAAAGGATTTCTATTAAAAATAAAAAATTAATTCATTAAGGCACTATTAAGTTTAAAACAATTTTACATTAAAATATCTGTTAAAATTATTTTTTCTAAAATTTTAATCAAAATTATTAATTCAGCTGGATTTTAGAAAAAAAAGGTAAAATAAAAAATTGTAAATAATCTATGTATACTATACAAATTATACAGGGTGAGGATAAAGTTCGGCAACGATCATTTATTTATGAAATAAAGCATTTTTGAAAAAAATGTTTCAAATAAAAGTTTTACTATTCTTAGAGACGCATTCTTTAAGAATATTGCCATGACTTTGGCCAGTACGGTGAAGGTCAAGCGATACTCAACTTTTTTTTTCAAATGACAATCTCAATTTCTTTTGCATAATATTATAGCATCTTTATAGAGGTTTACAGGCCATATTTTTTTATTTTCTTTAGATAAATAGTTTAGAAATTACAAGGGTTTAAATTTTCAATAAAAAGAGTTCGGCAACGTCCATTTATATTCGTAATGAAGCGTTTTTGAAAAAAATGTTTCAAATAAGAGTTATACTTCTTTTAGTGGTACATTACGTAGTAATATTATCATGGCCTTGAAGTTCAGGTCCAAGGTCAGTCCATGATGACTTTTTTTTTTAAATAGAAACCCCCAGTTTTTATCGTATACTTTCATAGCCTACTTTGAGAGGTTTACAGATCATTCTTCCTTTTTTTTGAGCAAATATTTCGGAAGTTATAAAGGTTTAAAGTTTTAATACAAGAAGTTCGGCAACGTCCATTTATTTCGAAAACCAATAATTTTAAAGATTTTGTTTTGCATGATTTTATTTGATCAGATGTTCAAACTGCTGCATTTTTGAGTAGAACGACAAGAAAAGAAATAAACAATTGCAACTATTGTTATTTTCCTGACAAAAGAATGCATTTGAAGTGTGCTGTTTTGCTTGAATTTGTTTTTGACGTTATACAAGTGCTTAAAATAATTTCTACTGAGAAGACGTAAGAAAATTAACTTTTCCCCCAAAATTATAAAATGCATTTAACTGAAAAGGAAAGAATATCAGTTCTAATTATGCGAGGATGTGGAGACAAGGCCCGGACTTATGAAGAAACCGCAATTTTGTTTAATAACACATTTCCTAATCGTACGCCTATATCTAAGTCAACTGTTATGCGAACTGTTAAAAGATTTGAGGAAACAGGGTCAATAAAAGACATTCCCCGTACAGGAAGACGAAAAACAGTGAACAATGACGAAACCAACTTAGAAGTTCTTCAATCGTTTGTGGAAAATCCTCATACATCAACTCGAAAAGTTGTTCAAGAAACTAATATTAGCCAAAAATCAGTCCGAAAAGTATTAAAAATGTATCATTTTCGTCCATATAAAATAACATTAGTTCAGGAACTTTCTGAAGATGATTTTGATAGGAGAATCGAGTTCTGTGATGAAATGATTAGGCGATTTGATCCGAATAACTTTTCTAATTGGATCTTATTTTCTGACGAAGCGACTTTCCAATTAAATGGTTCTGTAAATCGCCATAACTGCAGGTATTGGAATGATGAAAATCCACATTGGATGAGAGAAAACCATACTCAGTATCCTCAAAATGTAAATGTGTGGGCGGGAATATTAAATAATAGAGTAATTGGACCAGTTTTCTTGGCTGGAAATTTAAATGCCGAGAGCAAAATCAAATAATCCCAGCAGTTCAAAATTTAGTTGGCGAGGCATTTAACAATGTATAGTTTCAGCAAGATGGCGCACCACCTCATTTTGGTTTACAAGTCCGTCAATTTTTAAATAATACCTTTCCTAATCAATGGATTGGCAGAAGAGGTGCTATTGAGTGGCCACCTAGATCACCCGATCTTAATCCATTGGATTACTTTTTCTGGGGCCATTTGAAAAACGTAGTATACCAAACAAAACCTGAGAACCTTAATGATTTGGAAAATCGAATATTAGACGCTGTTGCATTAATTTCACCTGAAAGCATTCAAAACGTTATCAACAGTTTTTATGTTCGTTTGTAACATTGTCAAATAGTTAATGGGGAGCAGTTTGAATATCTGATCAAATAGAATCATGCAAAACAAAATCTTTAAACTTATTGGTTTTCTAAATAAATGGACGTTGCCGAACTTCTTGTATTAAAACTTTAAACCTTTATAACTTCCGAAATATTTGCTCAAGAAAAAAAGAAAGAATGATCTGTAATCCTCTCAAAGTAGGCTTTGAAAGTGTACGATAAAAACTGGGGGTTTCTATTTAAAAAGAAAGTCATCATGGACTGACCTTGGACCTGAACTTCAAGGCCATGGTATATTATTACGTAATGTATCACAAAAAATAGCAGAACTCTTATTTGAAACATTTTTTTCAAAAACGCTGCATTTCAAAAATAACTCTTTTTATTGAAAATTTAAACCCTTGTAATTTCTAAACTATTTATCTAAAAAAAATAAAAAATATGGCCTGTAAACCTCTACAAAGAAGCTATAATATTGTGCAAAAAAAATTGAGGTTGTCATTTGAAAAAAAAAGTTGAGTATCGCTTGACCTTCACCGTACTGGCCAAGGTCATGGCAATATTCTTAAAGAATGCGTCTCTAAGAATAGTAAAACTTTTATTTGAAACATTTTTTTCAAAAATGCTATATTTCAAAAATAAATGGTCGTTGCCGAACTTTATCCTCACTCTGTATATTATATACAAATTAAAACTCAGGTTAATTGGCTATTCAGACTTTATTATTGTTATAGTTACAATGAATCGCTATGGCGATTGTAATCTAATTTATTTTGAGTATTTTATAAAGTATCTTAGAACAAAAGTATTTAATACGCAGTGTCTTTTAATTAGTTTTATCAATACCTAAAAAGTTTTTTCCAGCATTTGAAAAATCCTCCGTCTTGACTAATTTAAAAAAATTCCCCTGCGGCGCATTTCGAATTTATCAAGAAAAAATTACATTTTCAAATGCACCTTCTTTGTTTATCCTTATCTAAGCCAATAGATTTTCGTTTTGAAATGTCAGTATAATATTTAGTGTAATAAAAACTGATGTAGCTTTTAACAAGTAGTCGCAAAGCAAAATTTCTTAGTTCGTCGTAATCATCGACCAAAATGTATAGAAAAATAGTTTATTAGGTTATTCGAAGTTTGCTGTATTTATTTATGAATTATGCTGAATATTTCCAATTTATTACGAAGCATAATACTTCCTTTCATTGATTGTTTCTTATCATCGAAACCAAATCTATCAAATAGGAAAAACTTGCAGTTTGATTTTTTATTAGTAGACACCAAAAAGCTAGTTTCGTATTTGGGATTAGGACTAGAAATAAATCGACTGTTTTAAATTTGATAACCGGCTTCGAAAACTATTTTCTTTTCTTCCTCAGAGCTCATTTAACATTGATGATTTTTTGTCAACCTTAAAAACATTATATTCATCCTAACAATCATTAGTAACAGCTTTAGATTTTGATATTAATTACTATGGAACACTTAATTTTTCTGAGATAGTAATTAATGAACAATATTAAATGAGCTCTGTGGAAAAAATAAATAAAGTAGTTTTCGAAACGGGTCAGCAAATTTAAAACAGTAGTAATTTTTATGGCTTTAAACTTAAATATAAAGTAGATAAAGTACAATTTATATTTAATAAATTACTAAACTATAAACATTGTGACATACAATAATAGCTTAGACTAGCAAGTTAATTGTTCATATTCAGTGGTTTTTATTACGTAAAATATAAAAACTTGGCCAAAAGGTTTTAAAATATAGCGAAAACGTTGCAACGCTTGCATTTAAAAAAATAGCAAAAACTTTAGGTAGAAGAAAATAGTAATTTGAAATACGTTTAGGTTTCTCTAGTGTTGGTTATTACTGACATTTGCAAGTTTAATTTTATTTCCCAACTTTATCATACTACTTGAGTAAGTATAACAATACCTATTTACTATAATCTCAAATTGCAAACTATTTTATTTCAAAACTATTTTATTAGCACGAAGTTAGAAGGCAAATATTAATCTTGGTAGTTAATATTTATAAAACACCTTTTATTTCTACCACATTTATTTATAGTATTAAATTCTTCAAGACTTATTTATGAAGGATTAATTAAAAATTATATTTTTCAGTGTACTTAATAATATACAAATAAATGAATTAAATGAATGAGTAAACGAGAGTTTAATCCCTAAAAAGGAAAAAACAAGTTGTTTCACCGCAATGCGGTGGGAATTATCGTAAATACTTAAAATCCCACTAAAAAGTATTTAAAAAATTATAGAAAGCGTTAAAGAGAACCTCAATAAATTTTATTTTTTTAAACTGGCTTTGGTTTAAAAATCTAATTATTTTTTAATTACAGAAAGGTTAGAATTAAATACGTATTTAATATTAATTTATATTAAGGACCAAGCACCATTAATAATACACTTTTTTGACCAATCACAAAAAGCTTACACTGATAAATTATCTAAGGACATACAAACTAATCGCTTAATGACTACAGCATTTACATTAGAGATGATTGCATTTTAATCAAAGATGCAATACAATTTGAATAAATCCTTTTTAACTACTTTAGATTAATGTTCACATACAGGGTGTCTCATTTTAATATTTATCCAGCATCCAGCTGATTATCTTAAAACTAAGTGATTTCTTAAAAAAAAACTTATAATAATTTTTAAAAATCCTTGTCTTTCCCTGCGATTTTTCTTTAAAAAACTTATATTTCCACTAAAATTGAAAATCCTAAAATTTCTGTTAATTTTCTTGTAAAGTAAAATTAAAGAACCACCAACGTTACAAACGGTAAAAAACCACCTACGTTACATATGGTGGAGACGCCAAAAATTCCGCGAAAAATTCTTCATAATTTTTCATTTGAATCAAGTGTAAGGTAACGTAATTTGATAATTTTGCAAAATTGCACTTTACTTCAAGTTCGACGTGCTATAGGTCATTGTGTTACGATGTAATTTAATACTCCTAATGTTTTTATTTTTTTTATCAAGTAAATAAAAAGTGTTTAGAGATAGGTCAGTTTTAGTTAAATGTAATTAAGGTAAAAAAGAAAAACAATACTGTGATGTAGTGAGTTAGGATTATTAATATAAAAATAGTGTAGATTGAGGATTAGGATTAAAATTAGAGTTTAAAAGTGAAGAGGAGAAGACGAAAAAATACTCCCAAGAAGATGGTGGCCTGTGGAATTAATGTACCATGAAGGATGATGTGTAATGGGTCAAATTGGAGGAACATCTGGTTGAGGACCGCAAATACTGCTACTTGAGGATATCATTAAGTTCGAGTCCGGGGCGAAGCCACTTGTAAGAGATCTACTCAAGAAGAAATATGGAGAACTTTATAGGAAAAATAAAGTTAAAGCTGAAGAAAGGAACCTTACGAGAAATATATGTGTTGATGTTTGCGAGGTTTCATGATGTTATGGATCATGCAATATGAAGCATCAAGTTTTATACGGGAATGGAAACTGGAAACCACGACGTAGCTAACCTTGGACCTAGTTATAAAAAAGTTGGTATGGGAATGGTGCAGTGATGACAAGAACTAGCCAATCTCGTCATATTTGCGTTGGAGTCGGTGGAGAAGATAAGGAAGAAGAATGTCCAAGACCTAGCCAACCTCAGGACTGAAGAACGGAAAGGGAAGATACAGAGGTTTGAGTCCTAGCCAAACTCGTAGCTACAAAAAGACTGCCAAATGAATACGTTGATCAGGAAATAGGTATCCTGACGTGCATGAAGAGGAAACTGATGAAGAAGAAATAAACACATTAATGAAAATGTGTTAGTCGCGAATAAAGTGTAAAAGACAAGCGAAGTCTTTTGTGTATTATGGTATTGGGTAGAAATCGAAAATCAAGAACGTTAGCTGGGGCTGAAACGAAGTCAACTCAACTACAACCTTTGAACCGACCAACAAACTAGATGAAAAGCAGTTTGAGAAGAAAGGAAGAAAGGGATAAACACAAGCATCCTACAGTACGAGAAGAAACGAATAAATCGCCATTGAAGAAATGATAAGAAGAAAGAAGACTGGAAGAATTTTTTTTGAAGCAGATACGAAAGAAAGTCATTACGAGGAGAAAATAAAAGATGAACAATCCGAAAGCAATAGAAGAAAACACCGAAATATTATTGTCAACCTCTGGAAATTATACACAAAAAATTTTTTTTCTGGGACGAGCAGACAAAGGCGGGAGAGTCATGTCACGATACATAATTTTGCCCAAAAATTATGCAGTAGTATTTTCCAAATTAAATCAATTGAAGTGTGTTTTATATTTGTTCGTGTTTATTTCATAAAAACTTACGAATTGTGAACTTACATTGTTTTATAGTAAATCATTCATTAAAAATAATACATGAGTCCTCTTTGCTGACCAACAAAAATAGTGCAAGTATTGTGAATAATTTCAAGAACGCGTGACCGTGACTGGGTCATGTATGAGGACACAAAGGTGTTTAAATACAGAAGACTTGAAGTCAGGGAGGCATTCGATAATTAGTGAATTAGCAGATTAGTAAATTCGATCATTAGATAATTAGTGATTAGGGAGGAGGCCTGGTGCCGATCTTCAATCGGTACCATGGCTCCTTAAGTAGGTTAAAGTGTTGTAGTTTAATTATTAAAAGTATTTATTAAATTGTTATTTAGTTTGTAAAAATGTTATTAAATAAAAACATTAGAAATGACCTAGAGCAGAGAACCTCTTACGTTACATATTGTGAAGGCGCCTACGTTACAATATTATGAAAAATTGACATTTTCTAAAAAAATTTTCAAAAAAAATTATCAATCGATAATAAAAGTTATGGGTTACAATTCGAAAAAAAAAGGTTTCCCCATAAAACTCCATCAAAATTAAAAACCCATGACATTATTAAACATGTTCGAAACACTCTAACTTTCAAGATATCTTAAGAAACAATAATAAAAAATTTTGAGTTTTTTTATTCCTATTTACAACTTTACCTACATCTTATTATTCATTTAGAATTTTCTTTTCGAAATTTTAATGATTTTATCTCATAAATGCAGATGCAGACTGCAGATGTTTCAAAATTTTCATTCTTAGAGATTTACAAAAACTAATTTTAAAATAAACAATTCAGTATAATTTAAAAAATTGAAAAATTTTTACGTCTAATATTTTATAATACATATATGAGCTCTAATTAATTTTTCAAGCTTTACTAAAGTACAAAAACCTGATTTAATTTGAATATTGAAATTTGATTGACGCGCACCGTATTTAACGAACTTAAAACCATTTTTAGAGTTGATTACGGCGAGAAAATAGCGGCTGTGGGCATAATATTTCAGCTTCATTATTTTAATAAATTGTAAAAAGAGCTGGAGTAAATTTAATAAATTTTAAACAAATATCTGAATCGACCTGAATATTACAGAGTTCTGAACAACTTCACCGACTTTAGAGTAGGATATAAATGGTTTTAGTTTAGACAAAAGAATTCTAAATTCAAATTTTTATACACAACTGAAATTTAATTTAAGTATATTTCCTAAAAGCCTTACTTATTGTTTTAATTAGTGTATAATATGTATTGGTGAGTTTTTAAGAAAAAAAATATAAATATAATTTTTTGGATATATTCTCGAATGATATAACCACAAACAATACCTACTGCTTCTTATATAAAATTCGATGAATCATCCTTTTTAAATTTTTACATTATCGATTGCAACTTAATATTTAGTAGGTCAAGTTGTTTCCTAATAATTAGAAGTTTAGTTGTTTTTTCAGCAAATTTATAAAAAGAAATTTATTGGAAATTCTGAAAGGTTTTGTGTAATGGATATTATAGTAAAATAAAATCAATCTTAAAATCTGAAAAATATTTTTGTTTTCATAAAATGAATGGCTATTATATACGCCTTTTTAAAGGATATTCGCTACCTAAAAAATACTACAGGGATGTAATTTAATAGGTTCGAATATTACAATTTGTTTAATGAGAAATTCGTCACATTATAGTAATGAGAGATTTTATATGACAAACCATGCGGGGTGAATATGTGAGATTTATCAAATCCTATTAATTTTCCCAGTTTATAAATGGTGATGATGGTGATTAGTAATTACCTTTATAAATTTCTGTGTAATCTTTTATACAGGGTGATGAAAAAGTTTGGAATAAAATTCTTAACTGACGTATTTAATATTTTGAGAATCTCTTGGTATAAAAAAATTATTATTTCTTGAAAGTGCAAATATTTTATGTAAGGGTGGGAACGTCTTTGCTCTCTGGGTTTCTAGCAGGTAGTTAATAATTATTGAAACGTACTATGTTATTGCAGTTTATAACTAATAAAAATTTTTTTTAAATATTCTAGAAAAATCGTTGATTTTGTATATATTTTCGCGATTTTGGGGTCTATAAAATTGTTAATAAATTTTTAATTATTGCAAATATTTTTACAAACATTTGCACATGCATTTATTTTAGCAAACAATGCTAATTGAAATATTTTCACTAGAAAATTTTAATGCAAACATGAAAAATACGTAATTTTATAAACAATTTCGTATTTTAGTCATAAATTCTGAAACTTGGGTTATAAAATTTTTAATAACTTTATTATTATTACAAACATTTTAATAAAATTCTGTACATTTGCTTACGATACTACAATTCATGATCAGTAATATTTTCCTTAGGATATCGCAGTGGAAATTTAAAATATTTTTAAGGGTGTAAATTTTACAATATGTTATTTATATTGCTTTTTGTAAATATAAAAAATTCGTATAATTAAATAAAAGTCTAACTTTTGCTGCGATCGGGAGTTTTTATTCTCAAATGATTATTTGAGTAAAAGTTCGACTTTTATTTAATTTGATAACGGGACAAAACCTCCTTATTGAAATTCGCATAATTTTTAAAAAATCAATAAGTTCCATTTTTGCCAATATGAGCAAGAGCAATGACGTTGTCACTCACTGCGCTATATCTAGTACTACTGGTAAAAACAGAGATATTTGGTAAAAACAATTGGTCCATTCGAGAAATTTTATTTACAGGTCTTTTTGGACATATAAACCATGAAGTGAAGAGTTCCCAAAAATTTTGGCCGCGTAAGTATGTTTTTAAGGAAGAGAGGAGATGGAAAGTATGAAAAATTAGGATTTCTGAGAACCAGCCAAATAGGATATAATTTTGTATGTATTTTGGTCACTGAATCTAATAACACTATCAAATTGATACTTAACTTCCGAACAACATGTTGACTGTTGATGTGCGAGATAGTAGGGTTACTTAAGATAAGCTAGATATAAAGAAACTATACAAATGGTTGTTAATTATTCATGATCCCTTTTTCTCAGAGCAAGTTCGTTGTTTCTCTTGTAACTGGCATAACAGGAACCGATTTAAGTACCTATAAAAAGAGATTGGGGAAGAAACTAGGAAACATATGGTTAAGTTAAAGTTCCGAAAGCTATGAAAATACAATAATGGTTGGCCTCTTGTGGCTATAAATTCCTCGATTAAAGATTAAAGTTCTTGATAAACTAATCAGCCCATAATTTTCGACGGTTATAAGGTTCATTGCAGCATAAGGAGAAGTGAGACCAACTATAAAATCCAAACTCCTAGAAACCCGTTTTCTTACCTATGCTAAAAATAAAGAACAGTTTATAAAATGCCATCATATTTGTTTGAAATAAATGGCTTTGAGTACAGACAGTCTTGTGGAGAGTTGCACAAGATATCGATATTCTAATATTGATAACAGATCTTACTTCTGTTAACCGAGAATATGTATAAACTTTAACCCAAAATTTGACAAACAAGTTAAAAGATATTTCCTATTTCAACATAATGAAGTGAAGAGCTATATTCACTCTACGAAAAAAACTGGTCCTCAAGTTATTTGAAGCGGAAACAGTTTTGAGAGAGTATGTCTTAACTTTCAAAAACGCTGATGTCCAACATGATGAAGTTAAAGCAGCAAAAGTGTCTATTTTCCTTTTTTTTGGGAACACTTGATCAACTTCGAATATTTCATTCCAAAAACATCAGCAAAACTGGAATTACTCCTTCGATTTCTTCTTGTGCATCACAGTAGTCATACCAAACCTACCATCAGGTTTAACTGTGGCTTGGAAGAAATTGGACCCCAAACAGTAGGGTTTGATTCGTGAGACTTGAAGCCATTGAAAACCACTTTGAAACATGCTCCTGATGCTATTATGTTAATGATTTCCTGTTCCTGCAAAGGCAGCTTCTTATGTACCCAGTATTCTTGTTTCAAAAATTGTGTGAAATCTTTGCAAAATTTGTTAGGAAAGTAGATCAATCTCAGAAAGTGAAGTTATCGATTATTGCGATGATGATCAGGGAATATTACAACATGTTTATGACAACATCGATTAATTGATGGCCTTTAATTATGATGAAGGCGCATGCATATTTATGAATAATTTTTGTTTTATTAATTTGCATTATTTTTATTCGATTTAGCACCAAAAACATGAAAAATGATACCCCACTTGCCTAGTTTTTACAAACGCTGAGTTTTTATACTATAATTGCCGAGAGCATCACCGTTCACGGATTACAAAAATTTTATTACCCGAGAGCAAACGTAATATGTCCCAATAGATATGTTAGTATTTCCAATTTCCACTCCTTGTTTTAATTAAAAATTTAGATTTGGTTATATTTATTTATAGGCTATATTTAATTTAAATTTTAATTAATTTCATCTAGAAAGTTTTGCAAACGTATCAAAAAGTAGTAAATGATATTATTTATTAAAATTAAAAGTGTATTTTATATAAAATAATGATATATTTAAAAAAAAAATCAAATACATGGTGATGTAAATATTAAAATTCCTTGGTGTTAATTCCTCTACATCAAAGGAGTCTTGAAACTCCTTGATTTTACGATAAGTGTAGTTCAAATTTAACACAATTTCAATTCAATCATTTGTCCGAAAATTGTTATTTTTTTAACTATAGTTATTTTGACCATATTGTTGAGTTTATGTTCAGCTTTGGTTTTTTAGAGTTGGCTTGTAATAATAAAAAAAGGTATTGAGAATTTCAAGTTTTTTGAAAAGTCGTTGAATAATAAAAAGATTTTTTCACAAGTGTTTTATTAACTATTAATAGTAAATAGTATTGAAGTTAACATTTGTGGCGACCGTGACAGGACACTTGTGAGAAAATGGATCGAAAAAAGAAGTCAAGAGTTGTAACGAGACGTGCATTTACAAGATTGTACGACAGATTGAACCTTGAATTAAAGAAAGAAAATATAGATAAAGATGAAATTGAAACAGCATTATTATTATTAGAGAAAAGAGCTAAAGAACTTATAGAAGCTGACAAAGTTATTTTTGAATTAATGTTAGATTTAGAAATAACAGAAGAATCTTATGATGAAGAAAGTATAAATACAGAAGAATACCAAAGAAAATATGCTAAAATTAGATTAGAAGTAAATAAAATATTAAAATCGAATTTAAAAGAAAATACTGTCAACAATCAAATTAATGTCAATATTGACGCTCGAAGAAAATTTAAATTGCCTGAAATTGAATTAAAAAAGTTCGGTGGAGATTTAAAAGATTGGTTACATTTTTGGGGCCAGTTTAAAAAAAGTCATGAAGACGTGGAGTTGGATTTGGAAGATAAATTTCAATATTTATTACAATCAACGAAATAAAACAGTAGAGCTCATGAATTGGTTAATAGTTTTCCTCCAAATACCAACAGTTATATAAAGGCAATTGAAAGTTTAAAATTAAGATTTGGAAGAGATGATATGCTTGTTGAAGTATATGTTCGAGAATTATTAACTTTAATTTTAAAAAAAGGTTTAAAACAAAGAAAATAAAATGTCGTTATGTTCATTATATGATAAATTGGAATCACAATTAAGAGCTTTGGAATCGCTAGGTGTAACTTCAGATAATTATGCAGCAATGTTATATCCATTAGTTGAATCATGTATTCCAGAAGAATCGTTGAGAGCTTGGCAAAGAACACCAGTATTTTATGAAACCGAAAATAGGGAAGAAGGAAGTAAGAATAGACTAATGAAACTTATGAAATTTTTAGGATCTGAGGTTGAAAATGAAGAACGTATAAGCTTAGCAACCGCTGGGTTTGGTGTACAAGAAGAACAAGGGAAAATTAACAAGAAAAAATATCAAAACCTAGATAATATTGCAACAGCATCGAATTTGTTGAATATAAAAGAAAATAATAAGTCATTTAATAACTGCATTTTTTGTGACAATAAACATTTTAGTAATGATTGTTTAAAAGCCAAGAAAATGAAAATGGAAGAAAGAAGGAAAATAATTAATGAAAAACAGTACTGTTATTATTGCCTACGTCCAAATCACTTTGTAAAGACATGTAAGAAATTTATAAAATGTTCAATTTGTAAAGGAAGACATTTAGAAATAATGTGTAATGTGTACTCAAAAAGAAAATCAGAAGGTATCAAAGATCGTAAACGAGAACGTTAATACAACAATCAGTGAAAATGCTTTAACAAGTTATTCGATTTCCCAAGAAAATTTTTTGTTGACATTAGTGGTTAAGATAAAAACATCAAATGGTTATGTTCCAGTAAGAGCTATAATAGATTCGGGTTCAACGAGATCATATGTTTTGAGTTCAACTGCTGAAAAATTGGATCTAATGTGTTTGGAACAGAATGTATAAAACATAATATATTTGGTGGTTTTCAAACTCAACAAAAAGACCATAAGCTTTACAAAATATTTTTATCAAATATGAATAATTCAAGTGATTATTGTATAAAAGCATTAGAACAATCAGTAATTGTTGGAGAAATTTCAAGTATTAGAAATTGTCCATGGATCAACGAATTAAAAGAACTTAGTATTGAAATTAGTGACTTGGGACACATTAAAGGACCAATGCAAGTATTGTTAGGTGCTGATATTGTAGGAAATTTATTTACTTGTTCGAAGAAAGAACTTAAATCAGGACTGGTTGCGTTAGAAACTATATTAGGATGGACAATTGTTGGTTAAGTACCCGTTGAAAGAGAAGATAAAAATTCTGAAGCATTATCAGTAATATCTATGTTAACAACTGATGCCAAGATAAGTGATTTATGGAAGCTAAATGTCTTAGGTATTGAAGAACCAAAAGAAGTTAAGAGTAAGCAAGAAAGAGAAAGGGAAGTTTTACAATATTTTTTAAATACGGTTAAAGTCGATAATGTTGGTAGATATGAAATTAAGTTACCTTGGGTAGAAGATCGTGAAAATTTACCTACAAATCTTGAAGTAGCTGAAAAACGTATTATTTTGATAAATTTGATAATGTTTGTAAGGAATGGTTAAATGAAGGAATAATTGAAATAGTACCTGGAACAATTGATAAGAACTCTGGTCATTATTTACCTCAAAGACCTGTCATTAAAGAAAGAGGCACAACAAAAGTTAGACCTGTTTTTGATGCATCTTGTAAAAGAAAACATTTTTTATCATTAATTGAATGTTTAGAGAAAGGACCGAATTTAATTGAATTGATTCCTACATTATTAACAAGATTTAGAAAACATAAGATTGGTGTAATTTCAGACATAAAAAAGGCATTTTTACAAATAAGTATCAATAAAAACGATCGTGAGTATTTACAATTTTCATTGATGGATTGGAATAAAATTCAAGAATATGCCACTGCTCAAAGAATTAATTGGAAATTCATTCCACCACAAGCACCTTGGTGGGGAGGATAGTGGGAGAGATTAATAAGAATATTAAAGTCATTGTTAAGAAAAGTATGTAACGAAGTGATTTTTTTGGTGCCCCCTAAATTAGATTTTATGAAATGTTTATTAATTGAATTAAATTTAAAGTTTAATTTAATAATAAGAAGTTTGTTGCGTTCAATGTTTACAGTCATTGTTCCGTATTGTAGCAAAAATCCGCGCGTGGCCATTGATCAAAATTCGAACTCTTTGAATTTGATTGTTGTAAAAATACATAAATTTACTAAAATTTAGTTGAGATGTAAATTCAATTTCAATGGCCCTTAGAAATTATTTGTTCGATAAAATTTTTGCTCACAATGGACCGTTGCGACATTTGGCGCTATTCATCCGAGGTCAATTTGCATATCCAAATTTGGGAAATTTGGATGCGCGAGTGATTTTACTCGGAGTAGGATAAGCCCAAATTCAATGGCTGACGTCACCGTCCAAAATCCTATAAAATCAAGAGCATCGCGCCCGGAGCGCAACTTGCTTCGTTATCAGTGCCTTGGCCGATACCTAGTGCGACATTAGATTTCTGTGCGATTATAATTATTTGCGGGAGTATTTTCTTAGTTTTATTTAAATAGAAGTTTACAGAGGTGCAACACCGTTACCGGTAAGCCACATTTACATTGGTCTCCCTAGGTGGGAAAAACCTTTGCATTTTTTTTGTTTTGTGTACTTAACGTTACTCTTCCGTTTTAAATTAACATTGTTCCGTCCTACTCGTTTCTTACTTTTCCGTTTTCGGGTTTAATTAACTGCGGTTAATGTGGATGTTTTGCCTTGCAAACCTACATTTTTCCGTAAGTGATTAAGCTTGTTAAATCTTCTTTTCGGGTTTAATTAACTGCGGTTAGTGTGGATGTTTTGCCTTGCAAACCTACATTTTTCCGTAAGCGATTAAGCTTGTTAAATCTTCTTTTCGGGTTTAATTAACTGCGGTTAGTGTGGATGTTTTGCTTGCAAACCTACATTTTTCCGTAAGCGATTAAGCTTGTTAAATCTTCTTTTCGGGTTTAATTAACTCCGGTTGGCGTGGATGTTTTGCCTTGCAAACCTACGTTGTGCCGAAAGTGATTTTACCTGCTAATTCTTTACCTCCGAGATTAACTAACTCTGGTTGACGTGGACGTTTTGCCTTGCAAACCTACGTTTTTCCGAAAGTGGTTGAACTCCCTACTCTTCCGGCGTGTGTTTCATTTAACTCTAGGGTGCACGGATGTTTTGCTTTGCAAACCTGTGTTTCTCGAAAGTGGTGGAATTTCACGTTCTTTAAATTTCCAATTAATTAACTCCGTCGAGCGTGGATGTTTTGCCTTGCAAACCTACGTGTCGTCGAAAGTGATTGATTTCTGTTTTCTTTCTTTCTTTTATTAATTAACTCCGTCGATCGTGGATGTTTTGCCTAGCAAACCTACGTTTCGTCGAAAGTTATTGATTGTAGCCTTTATCCTTCCTGTTAATGTTAATTGAACTGAGATCCGTGTACAGAGAGAACGTTAGACCCGACCGTACAAAGTTTGTTGCACCGAACTGAAAGGAAGGTGAATATTGGCGTTTGTATAAATTGTGTAAATACAGCGCACAGTAGAGAATTGTAAATTTGTACTTTGTATTTTTGGGGGGAAAACTACACAATTATAATTTTATTGTTTGGGAAGCAGTCAAGAATAAACTAGTTTAAGCTGCTCGATTTGGTTAATTATTACCAGCCCATCCCTGACCCTTGTGATCTGTAAAAGTCGACGCAACCGAAGCGTGCGATTGCTATTGTGGGGACCCACATTAAAAGCCTGGCGCTCGAGCAACCCGTTGAAAAGTTATTGTAACGCGTCATATCGGTGCGCCGAAACAAAAGGCGTCACAAACTGGCGCCCGAGCAGGGACCTGAATAAATTAAAATTGTGTGTAGACTGTTCCGTGAAAAGAAACTATATAGTGCGGGAAACCGTAAAATTGTCGTGATGAGTTTACCGGACTTCGAAAATCCGTTCGATAAATTGGATGTGTGCGACGACGGCGCGGGGCCGTCCAGCGAGGCGGCTAAGGTAACCAAAACGCTATTAACCGCGGCCGGAGGGTTACAGCCAGATCGTGCCGCTGACTGGGTGAACCAGTTGAACCGCGTTGAGCTGAAAGAAGAGCTAACAAAGTTTCAGCTGAATACGACGGGTAACATCCAAGCCCTACAGAAGAGGCTCGTTAAATTCCTGACTAGTGGAAATAGGTCGCCAAATCCTGTGACACAAGACGCACCTATGTTTCCTCTGCCGGTGACGGTACCGATGGCGAATACTTTTAACTCCGCGTACGTACCGCTGCCAGGGAACCGTGCGGGCATCCATCCGAACATCTGGAAGGTTACGTTTAACGGGCGACAGGAGCCCGTGTCCTTCCTGGAGACAGTTGAAGAGAACCGACTCAGGTACAACCTTAATGCTGACGCATTGTTGGCATCACTGCCTGATCTCCTGAAGGACCAAGCACTCATGTGGTTCCGAAACAACCGCAGGCGATGGCAGACATACGAGGATTTTACGGAGGCGTTTAAGAAATGCTATTTCCCGGTGGACTATCAGTTTAACCTGGAGACCGAGATAGCTAGACGCCTGCATCGCCTGGATGAACCCGCGATGCAGTACATCACCGATCTGCAGACCTTAATTCGTAGACACGGGAAAATGGACGAATCCCAAGAGTTAGATTGGGTGTACCGCAACATGCAAATCAGTTACCGTCTATTCATCCGGCGTCAGGACGTGAAAAGTTTAGATGAACTGGTGAATCGTATCCTGGAATACGAATCTGTGAAGGGTGGCGTGCCCTCAGCTACCGCTAAACCACGCCAGGAGGCACGTACACCGGGATACCAGCGGGCAGGCCACGAAGCAGGTCGACCCGATCCGCCTAAACCGCCCGAGCGTAGAGCGGACCCGTCACCGGCACCGCCCAGGAATAATAATCCTAGAAAGGAACCAGGGTCAACGAACGTGTGTTGGAGGTGCGGAAAAACCGGACATTACCGGACCGAGTGCAGAGAGAAGGGATCAATCTTCTGTTCCAGATGCGGGAAGCAAGGTGTGCTGAGCCGCGACTGTGCTTGTGGGTCGGGAAACTTCCCCGGAGCTGCCCAATAAAGCGGCAGGAACAGCTCCCGGATATGGTAGCCGCAACCAAAAGAGTCAGGTTCATGACGCCGTCGGAGACCAGGCCCCACGTCGAGGTTAGCTTAGGTGTCGAGAAGACACTAGCCCTCGTAGACACGGGAGCCCATCGGTCGTTCGTAAGCCGTGAGCTGATGCGACGTCTCGATCCGTTCGGAATTTTCAAGGAACGCTCCGAGGAAGGCTCAATCAGTATGGCCAATGGAGAATCAATCACCACTGAGTACCAGTACCGACTGCCTGTCAACCTGAAAGGAAAAATTTTCCTGCACAGTTTTCCAGTCGTTCCTCACCTGACCACTGACATGATAATAGGTGTAGACTTCATGAATAAAGCTGCCCTATCGGTTACGTATCATCGTGGGAGAGTTACCGTCACCGAAACCCGGAACGACGCAGCGACTGCACCGGAGGGGACCGAGAGTTCACCGGGGGCCGTCGTGTGTACGATTACCGCTGTCACCGCAGAGAAAGGGGAGAGTCACCCGAACCCCGGACCAAGGGTACACCACCCCCAGCAACCGAAGGAACCTGAAAGCTCTATCAACAAGAGTCTTAAAGGTCTCAGTGAGGTAGAAGGTCGGAAGTTGAACGAGTTTCTGGAAGAAGAACTGGCAGCGTTCGAAGGAATTTCCGGACCTACCCCGTTGGTGGAACATGAAATCAGGCTCACGGATCATCGACCGATTAAGCAGAGGCACCGACCACAAAACCCTAAACTCCAGGGTGTTGTCGACGAGGAAGTCACTCGGATGCTGGCTGGAGACATAATCGACCCGTCGAGTAGTCCGTGGAGTTCGCCTGTAGTTCTAGTGAGAAAGAAAGACAACAAATACCGGTTCTGCGTCGATTACAGGAAGGTGAACGAGGCCAGCAAGAAGGATGCTTACCCTTTACCGTTCATCAATGCCACCCTGGAAAAGCTGAGAAATGCGCGATACATTTCAACGCTGGACCTGAAGCAGGGATACTGGCAGGTTCCGCTGACCGAGGAAAGCAAGGCCATCACCGCATTTACAGTGGCGGGACGAGGCTTGTTTCAGTTCAAAGTGATGCCCTTTGGCCTTCATTCGGCACCCGCGACTTTTCAACGATTGCTAGATACGCTGATAGGCCCGGAGATGGAGCCAAATGCGTTTGCGTACATCGATGATATTATCATTGTAAGCAATACGTTTGAAGAGCATCTGGCACACCTGAAGGAAGTATTTCACCGGTTACTAAGGGCAAACTTGAAGCTCAATCCGGAAAAATGCGAGTTTTGTCGACAGTCCCTTAAGTACTTAGGACACATTGTCACTCCCGAAGGAATCCGAACCGACCCGGACAAAGTGAAGGCCATAACGGAGATACCGCCGCCAACAGGCCTTCGACCATTACGACGTTTCTTGGGAGTAGCATCATGGTACCGGAGATTCGTACCGGATTTTTCAAAAATCGTTACGCCATTAAATAAGCTCCTGCGAAAGAAGCAAAGATGGATGTGGGAAGAAGAGCAGCAGGTGGCTTTCGACCAATTGAAGAAAGCACTCACTGAATCCCCTGTGCTAATACCACCGGACTTCGCTAGGCCATTCGTGCTACAAACCGACGCTTCCGATCACGGATTGGGTGTTGCCTTGACGCAAACCGTGGAGAACAAGGACCATATTGTAGCATACGCCAGTCGCACCCTGTCTGGCGCAGAGCGAAATTACTCCGTCACCGAGAAAGAATGCCTGGCGATAGTATGGGGAATCGAGAAGATGCGACCCTACCTGGAGGGATATCGATTTAAAGTCCTAACGGATCATCAATCTCTTCACTGGTTGCATTCCATCAAGAGTCCTGCTGGCCGTCTTGCTCGCTGGAGCGTCTTTCTGCAACAGTACGATTTTGAAATTGTTTATCGGAAAGGTGCGTTGAACAGAGTGGCGGATACTCTGTCGCGAGATCCGTGTGTTCCTGGAAACACACCAGAACCATGTCCCAGGATGAGACAGCCGGGAGGTGTGGAGGAGGGTACCGGGGACGTTGGGGAAAACCCTTGTAACCGGAAAGGTAGGGTCGACGTGGTACCTCCTCCGGAATCAGGAAAAGATAGTTCGTCTAGTGAAGAGGGCCCTGGAAACCTCGGAAAAGACTCCCGATGCCGGCGAGCTGGAGTCGAGGTAGGGGATCCCTTCACGAAGCAGGAATGTTGCGCCACCCAAGGTGAAGGAGCACCTGGGCCGGCGAGTGAGCCCTCGGAAGGGGACGATAACTACTTAAGCTGCTCGTGGTACCAGAGGAAGAAAGCTGAGGTAGTGTCAAATCCAACGGCTCATCCGGATTACATCATAAAAGATGATCGACTATACCGACATTTTTGGGAAGCGAATGACTTCGCCGAACCAGGCATGTCAGACCCATGGAAGTTGTGCGTGCCAACCAAGCTGCGAGCAACTGTCTTGGCCGAGAACCACGACTTGCCCACCGCTGGGCATCTGGGTATTGCAAAAACTATCAATCGCATCGCCTACCGTTACTATTGGCCCGGAATGTTCCGGGAAGTTACCAAATACGTACGCAAGTGTTTGACCTGCCAGCGTTACAAAGTGTCACAGCAGCAAACACCGGGCAAGATGCAACCGTCCAAGAATCATTCTCCGTGGGAAACCGTAAGTATTGATCTGGTAGGACCACTGCCGCGCTCCAAGAAAGGACATAACTTTCTGCTAGTTATGCAGGACAGGTTCACGAAGTGGGTCATATGCAAACCGCTTCGCAAAGCAACCGCCAAGGCAGTCACCCAGATCATACACGAGGAGGTTATCTTGAGATTTGGATGTCCAAAGATAGTTATATGCGATAACGGCGTCCAGTTCGATAGTCGTTTGTTCAAGGGCCTGCTCAAGGAGATGGGGATACTGCCGAGGTTCACCCCAACCTATACACCACAGGATAATCCGGTGGAGCGGACGAACCGTACGGTGAAGACGATGGCGGCACAATTCTGCGAGATGGATCACCGGACGTGGGATCAGTTCATCTGCGAATTCACGTTTGCTATCAACACCAGTCGTCACGACTCCACGGGTTTCAGTCCCGCCTTCCTAAATTTTGGAAGGGAATTACAACCACCGAGTGCCATCCTCAACTACTTAGCTACGGGTAGCAGCGAGGAGGACGTTGAAGATACCGAGATTACCGTTGAAGACAGGCAAGAACATGCCACCCGAGTCGGCAAGTTGAAAGAAGTTTACGAGCTGGTGCGGCTTCAGCTGAATCGTGCTTTCAACCGCCAGAGTAAACATTATAACTTACGCCGACGGGAATGGAGATGCCATGTGGGAGATAAAGTGATGAAGAAGGATGTTCACCTCTCATCTGCCGTTAAGAACTTCGCCGCCAAATTGGCACCGAAGTACTCCGGACCGTACCAAGTAACAAAAGTAATATCTCCTGTTGTGTATTGTCTGAGGGATTCTTCTGGGAAAATCTTGAAAAGTGTGCACGTCAAAGATCTAAAACCGTTTGTTTAAAAATTTAACCGTTACCTGTTCCGTAGATATGTACGTCGACATCACGTGGGAGACGTGGGAGGATGTTCCTCGTCATGGCACCTGGAGGTGGACACCCCAGGCCTCTGATTTCCAGCCGGAGTTGGGCTACCCTCAACTCTTGCATTGGGCGTCGGAGATCGCTAGTCGACCCGGCCGGGTGTCCATGGAGGTGGTGTACCCGCCTCCAGGGGAGCCTAGTGGCGAGAATAGGCCCCGTACCGCGACCGTCGAAGAGATAGAGGAAGACGTAGGGAGCGGCCAGGAGGAGGCCACGGAGGACGTGTCGGAGGACGACACGGCAGAGGTAGAGGAGGACGACCAGCCAACCCCTGAGGAGGAAGTCCTCTTCAACAACATGGCGTGGGAGACTGCGGACGAAGAGCTGGAGGAAGTGCTCCTCCACGCCGCGGAGGAGAATGAGGAGGAGACCTCGTACAATGAAGTCGAGTTCGCTCCGGAGGAGGGTTCGCTCCGTCAGGAGGAAGCCATCCTCATCTCCAGCGACGAGGAGATGGGGCCGTCCGTTGCGAAGCCTACGCGTCGGGGTCTGTTAGTACCGGACTGGATCATGGAGGAGTTCCGCCGGTACCATGGCCAGCCGGAGGGGTACCCCGAAGACCTCCTAAGGGAGCTCCGAATCTTCCGGGGTGCCGAAAATAGACCAGCGCGTAGGCAAATAACGACGCTGCGGACGGAAATGGGCGGCTGCCTGAGAGTCCGGTTACCGGCGTACCGTCCGCCCTAAGTAAGATTCGTGTGGGGACCGTTTTGTTGGAAGGGATGAAAATATGTAACTGCCGGGAGGTAACCGTAATTTTCTTATAATTTCAGCATGGAACACACGGGAACCTCCAGTTCGTGGATGACGGACGAGGAGCTCATACGTGAGCTCGATGCAGCACTGCACGACGCTGATCCGCTGGCGGCCACCAGCCAGCTCACGGGCCACTTCCGGATCCCACCTCTCGAAGTAAAGTTTGGGCGAGGCCGACGAGCCCTAAACCAAATATTGAGCCATATTAACCGGGCCATGGAGGAACCTGCGTGTCTGGTGGACCAGGGGACGCAGACCGAGGCCGAAAAGAACGACGTGGGAGTCGTTTCCTGTGGACGTCCGGGCCGCCGCAGAATGGCAGTGGAGCGGCAGCTGTGTTGGAGGTGTGGGCAGATGGGCCACATGCGGCTAGAGTGCTCACAAAAAGCAACCACGGTGTTCTGTTCTCGCTGCGGCCGGGTGGGGATCACCAGTTCCCGATGCTCCTGCCCGAAGCCGGATTCCCCAGGGAGTGGTTGTATCAGGACGAAATGTGGTTGTGTGGGATTATCACCCACGCCCAGGAGGAAAACGGTTCTGAAGGGCGCTAATTCGAAGACTGTCGAATCGAGGCGACCAAGGACACCCCCGCAGGGTATTGAAGAACCCTGGTAGGGGGAAGAAAGGACGGGGGAGCCACCGAGGTAGACCGTGGTGGGGCTCCACGGGTAGTGGCGAGGAGGGGCCACTATCACCGGAAAAGCTATCAACGGGAAAACTATCCCGGAAGATCAGCAGTTCACGGACGGAGGGGCCACCGAGGCTGACCGAGGAGGGGTCCCACGGGTAGTGGCGAGGAGGGGCCACTATCACTGGCAGCATTGATACCAGGGAAACACAATTGTGTATCACCGGCCAGTTATCACCGGCAACATTAACACCAGGGAAAAACAAATTATTACCGATGAATTAGCACCAGCAACGTTATCATCTGGAAAATGTCAGCTGGACTTTGCTGATCATCACCTCAGTCTAGGTGAACGGACGGAGGGGTCATCATCACCGAAAAGTAAATTGTTACCGGATGGACCCCACGGTTGGCAGCGAGGAGGGGCTGCTAACACAGGTGCATTTAGCGCTCGCCTAAATAGTGGCACCAATGTAATTAGTACCAGTATTCAACACCGGCGAAGAGTGAGTTATTGATGTCGTCACCATCTACGTCGAATCAAGGTTGAAGAAAAGAAGCAACCCTCATCACCGATCCTGGCCAGAATACCCGAGGGGTTCCCAAGGAGTGGTGAGGCGTCCTCCTTCAGAGATGGTATTGAAGCCTTTAACGACGTTCCGATGCTTAGGGGATCCGAGAGACGTTCAGGAGGTTATATCGCCACCCAGTTCCGAAGACCGAAGAGGAACCTTACAAGAAGACTTAGGACTTGGAATGTTAGTATAAGTTGTTCGATGTAAGGGGAAAAGAAATGTTGGCTCATTTCTTTTCACCGAAGTAAGGGGGGGATGTAACGAAGTGATTTTTTTGGTGCCCCCTAAATTAGATTTTATGAAATGTTTATTAATTGAATTAAATTTAAAGTTTAATTTAATAATAAGAAGTTTGTTGCGTTCAATGTTTACAGTCATTGTTCCGTATTGTAGCAAAAATCCGCGCGTGGCCATTGATCAAAATTCGAACTCTTTGAATTTGATTGTTGTAAAAATACATAAATTTACTAAAATTTAGTTGAGATGTAAATTCAATTTCAATGGCCCTTAGAAATTATTTGTTCGATAAAATTTTTGCTCACAATGGACCGTTGCGACATTTGGCGCTATTCATCCGAGGTCAATTTGCATATCCAAATTTGGGAAATTTGGATGCGCGAGTGATTTTACTCGGAGTAGGATAAGCCCAAATTCAATGGCTGACGTCACCGTCCAAAATCCTATAAAATCAAGAGCATCGCGCCCGGAGCGCAACTTGCTTCGTTATCAGTGCCTTGGCCGATACCTAGTGCGACATTAGATTTCTGTGCGATTATAATTATTTGCGGGAGTATTTTCTTAGTTTTATTTAAATAGAAGTTTACAGAGGTGCAACACCGTTACCGGTAAGCCACATTTACATTGGTCTCCCTAGGTGGGAAAAACCTTTGCATTTTTTTTGTTTTGTGTACTTAACGTTACTCTTCCGTTTTAAATTAACATTGTTCCGTCCTACTCGTTTCTTACTTTTCCGTTTTCGGGTTTAATTAACTGCGGTTAATGTGGATGTTTTGCCTTGCAAACCTACATTTTTCCGTAAGTGATTAAGCTTGTTAAATCTTCTTTTCGGGTTTAATTAACTGCGGTTAGTGTGGATGTTTTGCCTTGCAAACCTACATTTTTCCGTAAGCGATTAAGCTTGTTAAATCTTCTTTTCGGGTTTAATTAACTGCGGTTAGTGTGGATGTTTTGCTTGCAAACCTACATTTTTCCGTAAGCGATTAAGCTTGTTAAATCTTCTTTTCGGGTTTAATTAACTCCGGTTGGCGTGGATGTTTTGCCTTGCAAACCTACGTTGTGCCGAAAGTGATTTTACCTGCTAATTCTTTACCTCCGAGATTAACTAACTCTGGTTGACGTGGACGTTTTGCCTTGCAAACCTACGTTTTTCCGAAAGTGGTTGAACTCCCTACTCTTCCGGCGTGTGTTTCATTTAACTCTAGGGTGCACGGATGTTTTGCTTTGCAAACCTGTGTTTCTCGAAAGTGGTGGAATTTCACGTTCTTTAAATTTCCAATTAATTAACTCCGTCGAGCGTGGATGTTTTGCCTTGCAAACCTACGTGTCGTCGAAAGTGATTGATTTCTGTTTTCTTTCTTTCTTTTATTAATTAACTCCGTCGATCGTGGATGTTTTGCCTAGCAAACCTACGTTTCGTCGAAAGTTATTGATTGTAGCCTTTATCCTTCCTGTTAATGTTAATTGAACTGAGATCCGTGTACAGAGAGAACGTTAGACCCGACCGTACAAAGTTTGTTGCACCGAACTGAAAGGAAGGTGAATATTGGCGTTTGTATAAATTGTGTAAATACAGCGCACAGTAGAGAATTGTAAATTTGTACTTTGTATTTTTGGGGGGAAAACTACACAATTATAATTTTATTGTTTGGGAAGCAGTCAAGAATAAACTAGTTTAAGCTGCTCGATTTGGTTAATTATTACCAGCCCATCCCTGACCCTTGTGATCTGTAAAAGTCGACGCAACCGAAGCGTGCGATTGCTATTGTGGGGACCCACATTAAAAGCCTGGCGCTCGAGCAACCCGTTGAAAAGTTATTGTAACGCGTCATATCGGTGCGCCGAAACAAAAGGCGTCACAAGTATTGGGAAAAACTAATTTAAACTACGAAGAACTTACCACAATATTATATGACTCCGAATCTATAATAAATTCTAGACCAATAACTTACCTATCAAATTCCGATCCAGAGATTTTACCGTTATCACCGAATATGTTTTTACAAGAAATAAAAGTAGTTGGTGTTCCTGATATAGACATTATTGAATCTACATCAATAAATAAGAGATACAAATATTTACAAAAATTAAAAAACGATATACGAAGTCCATTTAGGAGTGAATATTTAGGACAATTTCTTCAAAAAATTCAAAAGAAAAATAATTGTAATGCATTAAAAGTGGGAGATATTGTTTTAATTGGATCAGAAAACAAAAAACGATTGGATTGGCCTTTAGCAAAAGTTATAGAATTGATCCCAGGTAAAGATGGATATAATCGTTTAGCAAAACTTCAAACTGCAAAAGGGGAACTTCTCAGGCCATTTCAAAGAATTTTTCCTTTGCAATTATCAACCGAAGAAAGATCGTCAGCACAAAATGTTTTATCAAATGTTTAATTATTTTAATGAATGTAATATTTGTATATACAAACCATCTCTAAAATGTGGGAGTATTTTGAGTTTATGTTCAGTTTTGGTTTTTTAGAGTTGGCTTGTAATAATAAAAAAAAGGTATTGAGAATGTCAAGTTTTTTTAAAAGTCGTTGAATAATAAAAAGATTTTTTCACAAGTGTTTTATTAATTATTAAGTTAACACATATTACTAAATATAACCATAGATTAGGTTGAAAATTTTAAACAAATACAATTAGAGAAAAATACATTGTGTAAGTTTATAATTTTTATGGTGTGTAAATTCAAAGAAAAAACTACAAAAAGTTTGCAGGCAGAACATTTATTCCTTACATATCTTACAAATATACATTTTTTGCAATTTGGTTTTAATTTTATATTTTTCCCCGAAGGCGAACAAAGTGACCTGAGGCATTTGATATGAGCCATGGCAAATTGGAATACATAATTTTGCCTATTTTTTAAGGCGGCATAAAAAAGAAATAAATTTACTTGAAACGAAAAGTGAACGATCGAACTTTTATTTTAACCCTCATGTAAAACTTTGTTATTTTGTTTTACGTTTATCAATAAAATATGTCTGACTGTAAAAGAGAAAATTTTGTAAAAATATTTATTAAAATAAAAAGTTATTAAGTTTTTTCCAACTAAAGTCCCAAAAAGGTGAAGAAAATACAAACTAATTCAAGAAATCGACGATTTTATGAGGTTTTTCTTTTAATTTTACAAAGAAAATTGTACCAATGATAAATAATAGTACCCCACACGATTGTACAAAATTTTGGCAAAATATTCATAAAAATTAAAAAGTAATTACAATTTTTTCTACTAAAGCCCCAAAAGTCATGATCAAAATACAAAATTATTCTAGAAATCGGCGATTTTCTAAAGTTTTCCTTGCAATTTTTCAGCAAAAATTATACCACTGATAAGTGATTGTACCATACACTATTGTAAAAAATTTTGAAAAAAGTTTTTTCCAAAATAGGTGAATAAAATACAAAATAATTCAAGAAATCGACGATTTTCTCATGTTTTTCTTTCAATTTTCCAGCGAAAATTGTACCAATATTATAAATAATAGTACAACACAAGACTACCAAATTTTGCCAAAATATTTATAAAAATAAAAAAGTAATTAAGTTTTTTTCAACTAAAACCCCCAAAAAGGTGACTAAAATACAAAAATGAGTTTTGTGATTCGCTTATTTCCTTTCGGCGTTTTGAATGCGTCGAGTTCTCGTCCAATTTGCTCTTTTGTCTTTCCTCTCCTTCTCCAATTCGTCCATTTATCGCTCGCCCTCGTTTCTTTGGTTTTTTATCAATGTCGTTCTTTTGGTTGGGGTAGACCTTTGCGTTGTTATTTTTGTTTACGATTTTGTCACCAAAATCATTAAATATATTTTCCGACGGCCATATGAGAAAATCGTATATGTCATTCATATTAGTAGTTTAGAAAATCGTTCATTTCAACACTAGTGACTTTAACTTTCCATTTTGTAACTGTCAAATAGTTCTTGTAATTTTCGATAGAGGCGCTGCGAAGGAATTCCGAAAGCCCTCTCTTGGATTTTTTTGAACTTGCAAAAAAAGGATAGTTCAAATAAAAATTTATATTTAACCCCGCCAATATTACTAATTTTATTATTAAAATCATTATATAATTCACTTTTGTGTAAATTTTAAATAAAATAGGAACATTTTTTATTCGTTTCGATAAGTTGCTTCCGTCAAAACAGCGCCACCTACAATTATTTACATTTAACTAAAAATAATCGATAACTTCATTGTCAGCTGCTGTTAACATAGGTTTTGTTATGTTGTTACTACAAAATATTAATAATGGTCGCAAAATCTCCGTGGTCGTCGGCAAAATAGCGTACACAACTCGCAGAAAGTGAATTTCGTTGCTCGTGTAATATCCTCACTCGGCTAGCGCCTCGTTCGGCTATTTTCACACTCGCACAAAATTCGTAACTTTCTAGCTCGTTGCGTAATATACTATTTCATTATTAAGGAGATTTTTTTCTGTTTTAAATTTCGACCGTTTGTTTCACATTATTTCACAGGGAATCTTTGTCCCGAATTCAATTAATTTGGGAAGTCTATTTTATAAACTTGCGTAAGGCCCAAAAATTAATTGTTAGCCTCTGGTACATCATTTTGGAAATATTTGTACTTTCGGAAATATTCTGTTTATCCGTTGCGAGGTAGTATTAGCTATGAGAGCCTCTTAAATGAATTTAATTTCCTATCCATTGAGAATAGTCATAAAGTGATATCACATTGTTATTTATTTAAAATTATTCATAATCCTGTTGATGATCCTAAAACAGTATACTTGACAGTTTTTAGTTACTCGGCAATCAGCAAGATCCTCTATTGCATTTTCATGTACAACGTATCATACTTTACATCATCAAAACTCATCCATTAATTATATATGCAATCAGTTCTGCTCCATTATTAATGGTATTGATATATTTAATCTAACTTATGATAAATTCAAAACTAAATTAGAAAGACTATATTTGTAAATCTGACAATGATTTGGTAAGTGAAGGAATATGACTAGAAACTCGACACTTTCATGATTTATAGGGATAATATGCGGTTTTAGAAGACAAAAAAACACCCCTATAAATAGTTTTTTTTGTGACATTTTTATTTAAAATATTTTCAACGATTTCCATTGTTTTGTTATTACTAATTAAAAAAGGGTGGTTTTAGCATTCAAGTGATACTTTTTTTAATCTCTACACAACTTGGTTACCGATGTAGGTACTGAAGTGTGGTAGAAATCGATAACCAAAAATAAAAACAAAACGCTGTAACTTTGAAACTATAAATGATGGATTCCCAGATTTTTAGTTTTTTGACGATGAAATTTGTTCCACTTTCTAACCCTGTAGTTTTATCTGTCACGGTGCCACGTATTAAAAAGAAAAAGGAATGGTAGATAATGAACAACAATATTTTATCAAAAAGCATAAATTAAGATGATAGTCAGCAAATTGGACCGTCTGGTTTAGAAATTCGCTTGATATTTGCGGTTTTGGGCATAATTTTTTTTCAGTAGACCTTTTAAAAATTTCTTTTTTTGGTACACAGAAGAGTCTTCTTGCTACCAATTTCTTCATATTTTGTTTTTGTAAGTCAAACCAATTAGTCGAACGGTAGGAGTAAAACGGCTCTATATAAAAAATGTTCGCGTAGCGGCGTTTTTAATACAGATAAAAAACTAATTGAAATAATACTCTTTTTCCAACGATATCAAAAAGTTAAGGTATAAACGAAGAGTTCATTTTTTCGTTTTAAGTTTATTTTTTAAATTTTTACAGCACTCCAAAAATTATCTAAAATTTTAAGAAATTTTTAGAACGCTGTAAAAATGTACTTAAAATAAAAAACGAAAAAGTAAACGTTAAGGTATGAACGAAGAGTTCACTTTTTCGTTTTTATTTTAAGTACATTTTTAAAGTTTTTACAGCGTTCTAAAATCTTCTTAAAATTTTATAGAATTTTTGGAGCGCTCTAAAAATTTTAAAAATAAACTTAGAACAAAAAACGAAAAAGTTAACTTTTCATTTATACCATAACTTTTTGATAGCGTTGGGAAAGGAGTATTATTTCAATTAATTTTTTATCTGTGTTATAAACGCCGCTAAGCGAACGTTTTTTTGTAAAGAGCCCGTTTTACTGCTACTGACTATTTGGCTTGACTTATAAAAACAATAAATAAAAAAATTAGTAGCAACAAAACTCATCTGTGTAGCAAAAAAATTATTTTTAAAAAAGCTGCACTGGTAAAAAAGTTATGACCAAAACCGCAAATATCGAGAGAATTTCAAAATGATGCACTCAAATTTGCCGATTATTTTCTTTATTTGTAGAATTTTGAAATATACAGGGTGTCCCATTTTAATTAATCCAGCTGAATATCTTGAAAACGAAGCGATTTCCTTAAAAATATTTCAAACAAAAATTGTAGCGACTCGAGGGGGACATTTAATAGTGCAATGGTTTTTTTATTGTTATAGGGTTTTATGGGGGTTTTATGGGAAAACATTTTTTTTCAAATGGGAACCCCCATTTTTTATTGTAGACGCGTAATCTATGGAAAATAATAAGAAAGTTTTAATTGAAGCTTTTTTTTCTAAAATATCAATTTTTCGCTATATTCACCAAAATTAACACAAATTTTGGGATTTTCGATACAGTTTTACTAAAAAACTAAAGGTCTTTAAAAAAACTCGTAGGAGTCAAA
The DNA here is from genome assembly GCA_963971135.1 of Stenus bimaculatus. NCBI lineage: Eukaryota > Metazoa > Arthropoda > Insecta > Coleoptera > Staphylinidae > Stenus > Stenus bimaculatus. The sequence continues at coordinate 43,681,919 of OZ020182.1, forward strand.
AAGTGCTTAAATTAAGGCAAGGATTAATAAAAAATATTATTTTACTTTATTAAAAAAAAATAAATTTAAAAAAAGTTTATTTTATTTTTAATATTTTTTAAGAAAAATATTATTTTTTTTTACTTTTTAATTTAATTTAAAATAAAGTCAAAGGTAATTAATTAATAACTTAAAGATATTTGGATCTGTTCTTAAATTACGAGAGCTAGTCTAAATAAGATGTTCGAATATTCCTCCATTTTGTTCAATACACATGTTTACTCGTGTGCGAAAAGCCAATGATACATTTCTCAACATTTCAGGAGTGATACTTCGAAAAGCGTCCGTAATTCGTATCATAATATCCTCTCTAGTTGTAGTTGGTCGTTCATAGACCTTATCTTTTATGTAACCCCATAAAAAATAATCCATTTTTGTAAGATTCGGAGATCTTGCTGGCCATTCGCGTATTTCACTAGCAGTTCCAATCCACATATTAGGGAATTGGTTATGTAAAAATGTTTTAACAATTCTGGCAGTGTGGGGTCTAGCCCCGTCCTGTTGAAACTACATTCGCTTTTTTAAATCTAGAGGTACATCTTCTAAAAGAGTAGGCATTTCGTTTTGAATTATATTCAAATAAACATGTTGGTTAAGATTTTCTTCATAAAAAAATGGTCCCACAAGATACTCATCCACTATTCCAGCCCAAACGTTTATAGACCAACGCCACTGTAATCTATGATCTCTTTGCCATTGTGGATTATTTTCAGAATAATAATGAGCATTATGAAGACTTACTCCACCCATGTTTTCAAATTTTGCTTCATCAGTAAAAAGAACGCGATTAAAAAAAGGGGATCTCTTCTAACTTGATTCGTAGCCCATATGCAAAAATTAAGTCGGCGGATGTAGTCATCTTCTTTAATTTGTTGGGTTAAATGGACATGATATGGGTGTGATTTATGGTGTTTTAAAATTCTGTTGGCAGAAGATTTAGGAAGTCCATGAAGACGCTGAATTTCTCTTGTAGATGTATGTGGATCTTCATTTACAGAAGCTAATGCTATCAATGAGGGGAGCATCTTAGGACCAGTTTTACTACGTTTTCTTCTAATAGAACCGTTTTCCGGTCATTTCACGAGCCTCCTAATATTTGTATGATTTGGATGACGCAATTGTGGAATCCTCTCAGCATAAAGACGTGCTGCGTGCCGATAGTTATGGCATTCGCCCAAAACTTTTATAATATTCACAATTTCTCTAGGTGAATAATCAGCCATTTTATGAGAGACTGATTTTAAATAATCACAGTGGCTTCAATAACAATGAGCTTCTACAAAAAACTAATCTGTCACAATATAACAATTATGTGCGAAACACAAAGTAGGCTGAAAATGAAATTCCTTTATTTTTAGAACCCTTCTTCCTTAATTGAAAAATATTATATTAAATATTAAATTGCAAATAAAATTGAAAAACCGTTTTGACACCTATTTTTTCCAACCTTTGACTTTATTTTAAATTTTATAAGTAAAAAAAAATTAATATTTTTCTTAAAAAATAAAAAAATAAAATAAACTTTTTTTTTAATTTATTTTTTTTTTAATAAAATAAAATAATATTTTTTTTGCACTTCCAAACAATAATGAGCCATTTTACTCTCTTAATGGCAGAAGTAAAAGTAACACATTTTCTACCAAGTATTCATTTAATCTCTAGGGATTAAAAGTCCCATAACGGTTCATTTAATCCCTTGGTATTAAAAATATTTCGTAGTTAGATATTACAAACACAGATGGCGCGCAAGTTTTTAAAAATAATTGTTTCTGAATTCTGAATTATATTTGATAATTTAATACGTAAGTATATTTCTAATATTACTACAATAATTTTTAGGGTTTTTTTATTTGGGAAAGGAATTTATTATAGTTTTTTGTCTTAAATTCAAAAAATTTTATTGACAAGAAATTCTAACCTCTAAATTGTCTTGTATTATTTATTAAGATATCTAATGGTTTTATCTAATGTAGTATGCTAAATGCTTATATTTATACAATTCAAAAGATTTTTGTTAGTTGTTTAGGTTTCTAGAAGATAAACGATAGAATGTTTCATCATCACTCGGAAGTTCATGCAGACTGATCCGTATCGAATCATGGTATAGGTACTTAAATTTTTAATAATATTTAATTTATCATAAATTAACCGATCAATTGATTTTAGGTTTCCGATGTGCTTCAAAATTATACAAGACTGGAGAAAACAACACAAATTTATTAATAGATATGTACATTTACAAATTACTAAATATAAATATGTACGTTTACTCTAACATTACAATCAATACAATTTGTTAGACCAAATAAAGGAGGTACAACTTGTTCAATTATTTTTTTTAATAAGGTGACAGTTTTATGTCTGGCTCAGTAGTTATTTGCATTCGAAATAACCATTGTCCCAAAATTGAAAACGTTTGTTCAAATAATTAATTGGAAGTGCAAAAAATTTAATATGCACTGCTGGAGCAAAGTGCATTTAATCCTTCGTGTGGTTGTTGCCCTAGACTACGTCTCGGGCAACAATTTCCACACTCAGGATTAAATTACTCACTTTGCTCCCTTGGTGCATAAATAACTATTATTAATCCTTGCCCTAATTTAAGCACTTTTTGTCTCCTACGATTTTTCTTATAAAGCTTTAGTTTTCTAGTAAAACTGTATCGAAAATCCCAAAATTTGTGTTCATTTTGGTGAAAATAGCGAAAAATTGAAATTTTACAAAAAAAAAGTTTTATTCAAAACTTTCTTATTATTTTCCATAGATTACGAATCTACAATAAAAAATGGGGGTTCCCTTTTGAAAAAAAAATGTTTTTTCATAAAACCCCATAACAATTAAAATCCCATGGCACTATTAAATGTCCCCCTCGAGCCGCTACAATTTTTGTCTGAAACATCTTTTGTGGAAATTGCTTCGTTTTCAAGATATTCAGCAGGATTAATTAAAATGGGACACCCTGTAGTTATAATAATAGGTATATGTAGAATAACTTCCAGAAAAAAATATGGTTTTATCAAAGAATAATATTTACAAAATTGGGTCGACAATTCATGCCTTAATCATGACTAAAAGAAATAGCTTTACTAAATACAAAAAAAAATATTTTATTTTATTTTGTAATTTTCTAACACATTTCAAGTTAGTTTACATCCATGTAATTTTTTACTTTAATTTCTAGTAATTTTTTCTTTAAATATTGAGACTCATTTATATCTACTGTTTCTTATAACTTGATTGAAAATGGTATTTTTACCGTAATTTCTTTTTCAAATAATTTTATAAGGTGATCACACAAATTCAGGTAATATTAATAATATGTTTAGCTATTTATTTATTTATTGTTTTACCCATATTTGTATCTTTTAGTCATGATTAAGGCAAGAATTATTGCCGAAACGTCGCGTCGTCTGATATTTTTAAAATCGTTAAATAAATATTGTTCTATAAAACCGTAATTTATAGTTATGCAAAATTCGAGTCAATTTAATGATTATAAATAAATTCCCCTACATTTTACAATTGTCAAACATACATTTTCCTTAATTTAAGTATAACTTAAAAGTAAATGGTGCAGTGAAAATATAAATAAAGGAACACTTAATTTCAAGCTTCACTTAGTAAAGAAACACTTTTAAGGAGTAGTGGTGAAAATGAAATTATCAACCGAATATCAAAAGCTTAGATTCTTGTGACTAACATCTAAATTAGTTATATTTTCATCATTTTAAGATCTCAAATCTTCATGTCTAAAAAGTGTTATTTGCTACTCATTTCACTATTCTACGGAACGATTCGTATACAGGGTGATTCATACCACCCGTGCCACCCATTTATCTCGAGAACGCGTTATCGCATATCACTAAAATAAAAAAGTTAACTACCAAAGTGAACCTAAAGAATCCATTGGTGAACTTATTTTTTTCCGGAACAACGCGGAACTATCCGGAACCAGTGGTATCTTTGATTTTTTAAATGGCAACATAAGTCGAGTTTGGTATGGTTTGACAGATCTTTCAAAAACAAATAATTTTTATTAAAATATTTTTTTAATATTTTCCATAATTTAGAATTTATTCGAAAAACAAAAAAAAATTATTAAAAAAAGTAAATAAAAATTATTGCATATTTTGAAGAATTTTATAAATTTATAAACTCTTTCTACAAAATCTAATGTTTTATCAACTTTATATATCATACTTGTCCATATTTCAACAATATTCTTCAAAATATGCAGTAATTATTATATACTTTTTTTTAACTTTTTTTTTGTTTTTCTAATAAATTCTAAAGTATTCAAAATATTAAAAAAATATTTTAATAAAAGTTGTTTATTTTGAAAAGACCTATCAAACCACATCAAATTCGACCTATGTTGCAATTTAAAAACTCAAAGAGATATCCGGTTCCGGATAGTTCCGGGTTGTTCCGGAAATATTTAAGTATGGTCTTTTAAGAACAAACAACTTTTATAAAAATATTTTTTTAATATTTTCCATAGTTTAGAATTTATTTGAAAAACAAAAAAAAAATTTTAAAAAAGTAAATAAAAATTATTGCATATTTTGACGAATTTTATAAATTTATAAACTCTTTCTACAAATTCTAATATTTTAGCATCATACTTGCCCATATTTAAACAAAATTCTTCAAAATATGCGATAATTTTTATTTACTTTTTTTTGTTGATTATTCGTGTCCGTTAATTATTAAATTAAAGAAGAATTTGTAGCTTTGTGTTGTTAATTTAATTAATTTACTAATTTGGAAGGTATAATTAACAACACAAAATTAACAGTAAATAATAATACAACAAATATTATTCAAAATGTAACATATTTTAAAATTCCATATATAGAAGGTTTATCTCAACAACTTAAAAAATATTAAAATAACTTTTTACAATATTAAAATAAATTATCAATTATTTTTTAAATTAAAAACAAAAATTTCTAATGATTTAATAATTAATACAATTTACCAAGTTAACTGTAAAGATTGCAAAGGTGTTTACATAGGACAATCAAAACAATATTTTAAAAAAAGAATTTATAATCATGAAAATGATTGTAAAGATAAAAATATTGATAAAACAGAAAAAACCACCTTAAGGTGATACGGAGCCAAATGTTGAAAAACCGACGTTTTTACCTTTCATGATTTTTTTAAAAGTGTTTCGAATTGGAAAGTCTAAAAAATAAGAAAATACCAAACTAAATTAAGAATTTTACTTTCATTTATAATTTTTGATATTTATGTATCTATAATTACATTTGTGTAATTTTGCAAGAAAAACTTCTACATTTATATTTTAATTTTTGCAAAACTATGCTCGTATAAATCTAGATAAATGAAAAATAAAAATTGCACATAAAAGTGCAATTCTTACTTAAGTTCGGTATTTAATTAATTTTTTTAGTTTCCAATTTAAAACACTTTAAAAAAATTCAGGAAAAATAAAAACATCGGTTTTTCAACATTTGACTCGCTATCACCTTAAGTAATCACCATTTTACACGCAATCATGTTTTTGATTTCGAAAATATTAAAATTTTAGATGAAGAAGTTTGTTTAAATAAAAGATTAATAAAAGAGATGATATACATTCAAAAAAATGAGAATACAATTAACAACAAAATTTTTTAAATTTAATATAAGTTTTTATTACAAATAATTAAAATTTAAATAATCAACCGTTCATACAAACGAATGATTAGGCAACCAATTTGTCAAAAACATCAAAAATATTTTTATAAACACAATTTTTACCAGATAATTAGAAGACAATAAATCTATTATATTAATATACAATATTATTATTTTTTTAAATTATAAAGACATCGATTTATGTACAGGGTGGTGATAAAGTTTGGAACCAAGGTCATAATTTCCGTAAAAATTTTTTTTGTAAAAATCGCTCGGACAGGTCAATTTTTGTTTTAAAAATGCCATCTCTTGATATAAAAAAAATATTCAGGACGTCACTGATAACTTCACTATGACGTCATCATCAATTTTTTTAAATGGAAACCCCTACTTTTTTTACACATTTTTCATATTAATGATCACATAAAAATATTTGTGAAGTGTGATGTAAACAAGGCTAATAAAAACGAACTCCTTTTTTCAGTGGTTTATTTCAATAAAATGCCGACGTTTCGGAAGTGATTACTTCCTTATTCATGGCTATTTATTAACAAAACCACCATGTGAGTGTAACCTAACTTCCAGCTCAGGTAATTGTTGAGTTGGTCAAAAATAAAAACCTCAGAATTTGAAGATTTTGGGCAAATATTTAAAAAAATTTCAACCATTTTTGAAAAAAAAATAAATTTACTCAAAAAAAAAATAATTAATTCTCAATGAAAATATGGCAAGAAAAACAAATTAAACTAATTTTTAGATTAAAAATAACAAATTATTATTGAAAATATTCGAATTGTTCTTCTTTACACAATTGGAATTTTCTTAAAACTAATTTTAAATAACTTTTAATGAAAAAGGTAATTAAAATAAAATGTTTGAGTAATAATAAACTTTAAATAAAATTGTAATTTATTATAAATTTGAAAAAGCTTTTCATATTCAAAATTTATTGAAATAAAAATTGCCTTTATGAAAGTGCTTTAGTTGACGTTATTTTGTATGGCAAATAAACTTTTAAATCCATTTACCAATGCTTGAATAGCTTACTTCGTTTGTTTAATAATAATCAACAATTATTAAGTTTTGCGAAATTTTAATTATGGTAGGATACGGCGATAGAAAAAGAACCCATGGGGAAGCTTGTGCTTTGTTTAATGAGCAATATCCAAATAGACCGCAAATCTCAAGATCTACAGTAAGTAAGTTAGTTACCAAATTTGCAGAAACAGGATCTGTAGGAGATTTGCCTCGACAAGGACGGCGGACGGCCTCAAGTGAAGGAAGAAACCAAATTAAATTTATTACTTGCGATTGAAGAAAATCCCAATATTTCAACAAGAGATATTTCAAGAAATAATAATGTCGCAAAATTATTAAAAAAGGAAAAGTATCACCCATACAAAATAAAACTCATACAAGAGTTAAATGAAGATGATCCCGATCGCCGACTGCAATTTTGAGAAGAAACGATGGCGCGATGTGATCAAAATCCAAATTTTTTTAGTAGTATAATTTTCTCCGATGAAGCTACCTTTCAATTGAATGGATCAGTAAATCGACATAGTTGTAGGTATTGGTCACAGGAAAATCCTCATTGAGCCGTAGAATCCCATAGTCAAAGACAGGGAAAGTTAAATGTATGGGTGGGAATGATTGGCAGACGTTTTATAGGACCTTACTTTTTTAATGAAAACCTTACTGCCGAAAGATGAATTTTTTGCGGATTGATTTGCTACCAGTTTTACTTCGTATTTTCCCCAATTATGAAAATCGCAACATTCCTAACCAAAACATTTGGTTTCAACAAGATGGGGCTCCTCCACACTTTGGCAGGGCGGTGCGAGAATTCCTTAACACCACGTTTCCCAACAAATGGATAGGTCGGAGGGGACCAATTGAGTGGCCTCCGCGATCTCCCGACCTAACGCCCTTAGATTTTTTTTGTGGGGACATTTAAAATAAAAAGTTTATTTCAATAGACCTAATAATGTACAAGAATTGGAGCTTAGAATTAGGACGGAATTGCAACAAATTGACGAAGAAGCTATTAACAATAGTATTCAGAGTGTCTACACTCGAATGGGACAATGCCAAATGGTCAATGGGGAACAATTTGAACATTTTCGTTAAAATTTGTTACTTGTAAATTAAAAATTTACTTTTTTTGTAATATGTTCATTGAGAATTTATAATTTTTTTTGAGTAAATTTATTTTTTTTTTCAAAAATGGTTAAAATATTTTAAATATTTTTATGTGATCATTAATATGATAAAAAGGTCTATGAAAAATGTGTAAAAAAAGTAGGGGTTTCCATTTAAAAAAATTGATGATGACGTTATAGTGAAGTTATCAGTGACGTCATTAATATTTTTTTCATTCCAAAAGATGGCATTTTAAAAAAAAAATTGACCTGTCTGAGCGATTTTTACAAAAAAAATTTTTACGGAAGTTATGACCTTGGTTCCAAACTATATCACCACCCTGTATATTATTTTGATGTATAAAATAAACTCAAGATTTTTTAAAAATTGAAAACAACTTTTAATAGGTAATTTCTCTTAAAATATTAATAATATATGTTTGTAGATAAATTATACCGGGTGGAAATGAAAACCGGGTCACCTCGATAACTTTTTTATTTATGAATAGAAAAATTTGAAATTTGGCTATGTTCTATGGTTCAAAAAAACAAATTTTATGTGCATTTTCTATTTTCGAAATCACTTCCGGTTTCACCGGAAATACCATGAACATTGTTTTTTTAAATGTAACATCCCATATTTTTATTCATGGCTTAAAATACTTTTAAAAAAGAAGTATTTTAAAGATATTAGTTTTTATTTTTTGCGAAAAAAAATTTTTTTTCAAAAAAAAGAAAGGTTTTCGAAGTCGATGAAAATTACCAAAACTAATTCTAAATAATTCAAATACATAAAATAAATAATCGTTATAAAATTCTCTTTTTAAAAAGTCGAATGACCCGGCATCATTGCATTTAAAAAAGGTGAGATATTTGATAAAATCTTCATTAACTAAGTTTAAAAATTAATAGTTCAAAAACCACTTAAATTTTTTTTCAAATTACAATTTTATTTAGGTATTTGAATTATTTAGAATTAGTTTTGCTACTTTTCACCGACTTCGAAAACCTTTTTTTTTTTTGAAAAAAATTTTTTTTACAAAAAAAATAAAAACTAATATCTCAAAAATACTTCTTTTTTAAAAGTATTTTAAGCCATGAATAAAAATATGGGATGATTTAAAAAAACAAAATTCATGGTGTTTCCGGTGAAACCGGAAGTGATTTCGAAAATAAAAAATGCACATAAAATTTGTTTTTTTAAACCATAGAACATAGACAAATTTCAAATTTTTTTATTCATAAATAAAAAAGTTATCGAGGTGACCCGGTTTTCATTTCCACCCGGTATTTATATTTTAGGCTTGAAAAAGAAGCTAACCAGCTTCGAAACGTTGGCGTTTTAATAATTGTTTTTTTATAAAGTTTGTCCAAAAAAGCTACACATTTTTCTATAATTTACTTTTTTTAACAATTTTTTTTCTTTATCGAATAAATTCTAAACTATGGAAAATATTAAAAAAATATTTTAATAAAAGTTATTTGTTTTTGAAAGACCTATCAAACCATACCGCTCGACCTATGTTGCCATTTAAAAAATCAAAGTTACCTCCGGTTCCGGATAGCATCGGATAGTTCCGGAAAAAAATAAGTTCACCAATGGATTCTTTAGGGTCACTTTGTATATTTTAGCTTTAAATTTTTTAATATTCAGTCACTAAAAACTTAAGATCTTTTCTAAAAATGTGCTAAGTTAATTATCTTTAAACAGCCCATTATAAAAATGGTTTAAAAATAAAAATATTTTAAAAATAAAAATATTTTAGATATTTTTAGTTATTATGATCTTATTAGATAAGAAGTTGGAATGTATCAAATTGTGAAAATACCTAAATTTATTGAATCTCAGATAAACTCCAAAATTAACTACAGCTTTTATAAACACTTGCATTTTGTATGAAGATTTATACCATCCCATTTTTTATTAAAATCCGAATTTAAAGAGTTTTATTGTGATTTTAATTATTGTAAGCTTATGTCTAAAAAGTTTAAGTACGAAAAGATTTGCCCAAAATGTCTACAATAAAATATAGGATAAATATTAATATTCTCGGTCTTAAATATCAAGAACTCCAAATCTGTTTTCTTCCTTGATTATTAATCAAGTAGCTCCAGGGAAATAAATAAGAAATATCTTATTTTGCTTACTGGCTGCTTTGTTTTAATTAATAATTTCAGACAGTCAGATTACTGCATAAGCTTATTAAAACCCAATTATAAGTTAATTGCGATTCATTTTTGAAAACTAAATTTTTTATTAATATTTATAAATTTTTTTTTTCTTATTTAAACTTTAAAAGCAATTAAAGTGTAAATTTATAAAATTAAATATTTTATTGGATTTCTCTTTTTAGTTTAAAACCATGTAATTGCAAATGCAGAGTAGTTTTGAAACTAATTTAAAATTGTCGTGGGTTTTGATATTGGAATAAAATAAAATAAAATAATTAATAAATTAGTGAAATTTTAACCTTTTTAAAAAAACTTTTTTAATTTATAAAAGAAAAAGAAAACTTTTGTCACATAAACACAAAAGTTGAAACAAACTTTTTCTTTATCCTCCTCGTTTCCGCTAATCCTTAGGTATACAAAACACCGCAAAGTCCAACTGAAACTGTAACTGTGCGCGTCGCACACCTGGAAAAACTACGCGACCGAAAACCGTGAAAATCGAGGAAAATCCGCACCGTATTCGGCACACTGGCCTCGATACGCGTCGCGGTTAGATCGCTACTGCCTGGCTGGCAAGGCCGTTGGCGTCGCGACGCCCCACCATGCGCCGGACGCGTTTCCAGCACCGTTACCCATTACGAAAAAGAAAATTAAGAAACAAGCTTTTATGGGAAATTCACTGCTAAATGGACGGGAAGTTAATTCTATGTCAGATTGAAAGTTTCTTTTTTTTAATTAAACCTTAAAGTAAGAGGTATAAAGTGAAGATTATTTTTTATTACGTTAAATAAAAAGAGGTCAGGCATTAAATTTTGTTGTAATAAGTTAATTAACAGCTTCTTTTGTAATTTTTATTTCATTGTTTCTAGGTGGTGTTGTGTTTTCATTATTCTTTTTTGCCCCTTTTAACGAGTATTTATAAAAAGGCTAATAATTATTTTTTTATTTAGGATTATAAATTAAACATAAAGCTCATTTGGATTTTCTGTAAATATTAAATAGGACTTTATTTTAATTTTTAAATTAAACATGTGTTTTCTCAAATATCAAATAACCTACTATAAAAATTAAAAAAGTTTTAATTTATTAAAATTAATTCAAAATTATAAAAGAATATATTTCCCTCCTGGACATACGAGTTCATTATAAAAGGTGAAAAATCATTACTAATAAATAATACATAAAATACAAAAACACAAGCTGTCATTTCTTACGTGAAAAGTCATTTGCACTTCCTATTTATATCTCTTTTTATAGGTGTGGTAGTTTTAAAATGCGCGTTCCTAAAGAATTGAATTATATGACAATTTATCATTTGACACAAAAGGTTCTTATGCAGCCGCAAGGCAGGTCTTGTTTGTCGATATTCACAAAAAGTGCTTAAAAATTGCTTCATCCCTAAATATTAATGTTTCGTCAGAATGCAGTGTAAATTGCTGCTGGCAGATTTTTAAATTTATACCGGTACAAATAACCTAATTCTAAAACTATTTTTATGTACGATTTCCATTTTCTTTTAAAGTCTGGCAGCCCGTAATAGAAAAAAGTTTAATAGAAAAAACAAAACCATTACAATCCCCGAAAGTCTTAATTTGTAGAACATGTACATCTCAAAAATTGATTGAGAAATTAGTTGGCTAATGGTTTTAAAGATATCCAAAGAAAATGTTTAGAAAATATACATTTATACATAATCTTGCATTATTTGGCATTTATTTTAAATTGAAAACACAACTGAAAATAGTCGCCATATATTTTGACTGGGTAAAATGTTTAATGATACAATTCTGTGAAAACCTTACAGAAAATACTGTAAGGTAACTACGGAAACCATCTTTTACAATCCATATAACAAACCTTATACAAGGTGTCCCATTTTAATTAATCCAGCTGAATATTTTGAAAACGAAGCGATTTTCTTAAAAATGTTTCAGACAAAAATTGTAGCGACTTGAGGGGGACATTTAATAGTGCCATGGGTTTTTAATTTTAAGGGGTTTTATGGGAAAACATTTTTTTCGTATTTTTAATTGTAGATTCGTAATCTATGAAAAATAATAAGAAAGTTTTGGTTGAAACTTTTTTTTCTAAAACTTCAATTCTTCGCTTATTCACCAAAATGAACACGAATTTTGGGATTTTCGATACAGTTTTACTAAAAAACTAAAGGTCTATAAGAAAACTCGCAGGAGTCAAAAAGTGCTTAAATTAAGGCAAGGATTAATAAAAAATATTATTTTACTTTATAAAAAAAAAATAAATTTAAAAAAAGTTATTTTATTTTTATTATTTTTTAAGAAAAATATTATTTTTTTTACTTATAAAATTTAAAATAAAGTCAAAGGTAATTAATTAATACACTTAAAGATATTTGGATCTGTTCTTAAATTACGAGAGCTGGTCTAAATAAGATGTTCGAATATTCCTCCATTTTGTTCAATACACATGTTTACTCGTGTGCGAAAAGCCAATGATACATTTCTCAACATTTCAGGAGTGATACTTCGAAAAGCGTCCGTAATTCGTATCATAATATCCTCTCTAGTTGTAGTTGGTCGTTCATAAACCTTATCTTTTATGTAACCTCATAAAAAATAATCCATTTTTGTAAGATCCGGAGATCTTGCTGGCCATTCGTGTACTTCACTACCAATTCCAATCCACATATTAGGGAATTGGTTATGTAAAAATGTTTTAACAATTCTGGCAGTGTGGGGTCTAGCTCCGTCCTGTTGAAACCACATTCGCTGTCTTAAATCTAGAGGTACATCTTCTTAAACTGCGTTTCCACCAAAGCAACATTGAAGAACTTTTGTGTTTCTGTTGCTTGTTTCCAAAAATGTTCCACAAAGTTCTATAAAATTCCTAAATGTTTCTCGTTGTTTTCAAAACAAATGCCGAATGTTTCTTCTTGTCGACGGTTTCCATTTCAAGCGGTAAACTTCAAAAGAAAATCGGCAACAAAAGGAAACTAAAGCTGCGTTTCCACCAAAGCAACATTGAGGTACTTTTTGTTTCGTTTTGTTTCTTCTTGTTGCTTTAAAAAGAAACTTTAAGAAACATTGATAAACTTATTGTTTCCACTAACGCAACTAAATTGTCAGTAGTCGCACGTTGTTTCAGGCAAATAAGAAACGCGCAACACGGTGTTTCCACTGGTGGTCGATGTCGGATGTCGCCGAGTTAACCGAGCTAAATTTGGTGTATTGTGAAGTATTGAAACATGAATCAAGATGAAGAAATTGCGCTGGCGGCGGCAGCCTACATTGTGTTGTCTAGAAAAAAAAAACAAAATAAAAGACGTCACAAATTTTGGGTAAAACCGAGCCTCCAAGAAAGACAAAATCATGTTGGGATACGCCTGCTTAGCACCCTCAAAGTAGACGATATTACCTCTAGAAAAATAAAAAATGGAAGTGTTCAAAATTTTTTAAGATTGTCCAATTCTGACATAGAATGGCTATTGTGTCAGGTTGGTCCATGTTTTCAAAAAAAGATACAAATTTTAGGCCAGCTATTTCCCCAATGGAACCATTGCTTGTCACTTTGCGATTCCTTGCAACATGCGATTCTTACCATTCGTTGATGTATTTGTTTAGAATTTCTGTGCCATCGATTAGTAGGATAATACCAAACGTTTGTGAAGCGATTGTGGAAGTTCTTCGGGAAAAAGTAAAGATAAAGTAAAGCAACAAATTTATGTTCCTACTGAGACGGCGACAAGAAGAAACTTATTTTAGTTTCCTTTTGTTGCCGATTTTCTTTTGAAGTTTACCGCTCGAAATGAAAACCGTCGACAAGAAGAAACAGTCGGCATTTGTTTCGGAAACAACGAGAAACATTTAGGAATTTAATGGAACTTTGTGGAACATTTTTGGAAACAAGCAACCGAAACACAAAAGTTCCTCAATGTTGCTTTGGTGGAAACGCAGCTTTTAATAAGTTTCTTCTTGTCGCCGTCTCAGTGGAAACGAACTAGGAACATAAATTTGTTGCTTTTTGCTTTACTTGTTTTATTTAGTCTATGCGCGTTGGTAAGAATCGCCTTACAAGGAATCGCAAAGTGACAAGCAATCGTTCCATTGGGGAAATAGCTGGCCTAAAATTTGTATCTTCTATTTGAATACATGGAGCAACCTGACACAATAGCCATTCTATGTCAGAATTGGACAATCTTAAAAAATTTTGAACACTTCCATTTTTTATTTTTCCAGAGGAAATATCGTCTACTTTGAGGATGCTAAGCAGGCGTATGCCACCATGATTTTGCCTTTCTTGAAGGCTCAGTTCTACCCAAAATTTGTGACGTCTTTTATTTTGTTATTTTCTAGACAACACCATGTAGGCAGCCGCTGCCAGCGCAATTTCTTCATCTTGATCCATGTTTCACCACTTCACAATGTACCAAATTTAGCTCGGTTAACTCGGCGACATCCGACATCCGACATCGACCACCAGTGGAAACACTGTATTGCGCGTTTCTTAATAGCCTGAAACAACGTGCGACTACTGACGATTTAGTTGCGTTAGTGAAAACAAGCAACAAGAAGAAACAAAACGAAACAAAAAGTTCCTCAATATTGCTTTGGTGGAAACGCAGCTTAAAAGAGTTGGCATTTCGTTTTGAATTATATTCAAATAAACATGTTGCTTAAGATTTTCTTCATAAAAAAATGGTCCCACAAGATACTCATCCGCTATTCCAGCTCAAACGTTTATAGACCAACGCCACTGTAATCTATGATCTCTTTGCCAATGTGGATTATTTTCAGAATAATAATGAACATTATGAAAATTTACTCCACCCATGTTGTCAAATTTTGCTCCATCAGTAAAAAGTACGCGATTAAAAAAGGGGATCTCTTCTAACTTGATTCGAAGCCCATATGCAAGAATTAAGTCGGCGGATGTAGTCATCTTCTTTAATTTGTTGGGTTAAGACGATAGTCGGCGAAATTTTGTGAGCGTAAAATGTGACTCTACGGAATACCATTTTTTAGACAAACCAGTAAATGAAATTCTGTTTTTTTTTGTAGTAGTAGTTCATTAATACTTTGCATAACATGTCTATTATTTTGTTTTTGTATTTTTTATTGAATTTTTAGATTTATAGACAATCAAATCTGACCTAAAAATGAGCAAGTTTTGCTTGCTGTTTTAAACCTTATACTCGATATAATCGGAAAAACAGAATAACACTTTTGTGAAGTTATGTATTTAGATAAGAGAAAATTTTACAAATCTCAATTTAAAGGTCCCTTGTTAAAGAAAAATGGTATTTTCTAGGACCAGGTTTTTTTAAAAGTGCCAATTTTACTGCTGCCGTATGAGTATTTGGTGTGACTTACAAAAACAAAACCAGAAGAAATTGGTAGCCACAAGACTCTTCTGTGTACCAAAAAAAGAAATTTTAAAAAAATTTCAATAGAAAAAAATTATGAGCAAAACCCCAAATATCAAGCGAATTTTAAAATCAAGCGCTCGCATTTGCCGACTATCGCCTTAAATGAACATGATATGGGTGTGATTTATGGTGTTTTAAAATTCTGTTGGCAGAAGATTTAGGAAATCCATGAAGACGCTGAATTTTTTTTGTAGATGTATGTGGATCTTCATTTACGGAAGATAATGCTATCAATGAAGGGAGCATTTTAGGACCAGTTTTACTACGTTTCCTTCTAAGAGAACCGTTTTCCGCTCTTTACACGAGCCTCCTAATATTTGTATGATTTGGATGACGCATTTGTGGAAACCTCTCATCATAAAGACGTGCTGGGTGCCGATAGTTTTATAATATTCACGATTTATCTAGGTGAATAATCAGCCAGTTTATGAGAGACTGATTTTAAATAATCACAGTGGCTTCAATAACAATGAGCTTCTACAAAAAACTAATCTGTCACAATATAACAAATATGTGCGAAACACAAAGTAGGCTGAAAATGAAATTCCTTTATTTTTAGAAACCTTCTTCCTTAATTGAAAAATATTATTTAACATATTAAATTGCAAATAAAATTGAAAAACCTTTTTGACACCTATTGTTTCCAACCTTTGACTATATTTTAAATTTTATAAGTAAAAAAAAATTAATATTTTTCTTAAAAATAATAAAAATAAAATAAACTTTTTTCTTAATTTATTTTTTTTTTAATAAAATAAAATAATATTTTTTATTAATCCTTGCCCTAATTTAAGCACTTTTTGTCTCCTACGATTTTTCTAATAAAGCTTTAGTTTTCTAGTAAAACTGTATCGAAAATCCCAAAATTTGTGTTCATTTTGGTGAATATAGCGAAAAATTGATATTTTAGAAAAAAAGGTTTCATTCAAAACATTCTTATTATTCTACAATAAAAAATGGGGGTTCCCATTTGAAAAAAAAAATGTTTTCCATAAATCTCCATAACAATTAAAAACCCATGGCACTATTAAATGTCCCCCTCGAGCCGCTACAACTTTTGTCTGAAACATTTTTGAGGAAATCGCTTCGTTTTCAAGATATTCAGCTGGATTAATTAAAATGGGACACCCTGTATATTTTTCCTGTAAGGTCTTACCGATTTGCACAGAATTGCACCATAAATTGTATAACGAGTACATTATCTAGGATTTTAGATGCAAACCTATGAAATTATCAAATTGCCAGATGTTCCATTAAAATTATAAAAATGGTCAAAATAGAGACAAATTCGCACAATGTCAAAAAAAGACAGTTAGACTAATCTGTAACGACCAAAATGTATGGCGAGTTTCCTTTTGGGGTTTCTTTTTGTTTACCTAATTTAAGATGATTTAAAAATGTATATTTTCCAAACATTTTCTTTGGAAATTTTTAAAACCTCTAGCCAACGAATTTCTCAACCAATTCTTAAGATGTGCATGATCTACAAATTAAGATTATATTGGTTCTGTTGTCTTCAATTATTATTTTTTAATCTAATTATTCAGTTTCTTGTCCTTACAAATTAGCAAAAAAATAATTCTTGTGTTGAGGACGAGGGAAAAAACAGCTTTAAAAACCATTTATTTCAGCAACTAGTTAGATCAACAGTAGGAAAGGATTGGGTGAATACAATTAAGAAAATTTCATTTTTAAAAAACAGAATATTAATCCTCACACGATACAAGAATAATGGAATATTCCCGAAACACATAGCCACCACCATACCTTGCATACACACCTTACAAGTGGATACACACCCATACAATAATAAGCTTGAAAAATGAAAAAAATTGTCCGAAACTAGTCGCTGAAATAAACGGTTTTTAAAGCTGTTTGGTTTTTTTCTTCTCGTCTTTAGCCCAAGAATAATTTTTCTGATTATTTTTTTAAATTACGGGTTCCCAGACTGTAAAAGCAAATGAAAATCGTACATAGAATTGGTTTAGGAAAGTTTAAGTAATTTTAAGTAATTTTAACCTAATGCCAAATAGTGCAAGATGATTTTAAATTGTAGATTTTCCAAACATTTTCTTTGGGGAAATTTATAAACACTAGGCAGCGAATTTGTTTGGTGAATCAATTTTCACAAATTATGTTCTTCAAATTAATATTTTGGGGGTTTGTAATGGTTCTGGTTTTTTTCTATTATGGCTCCCGGACCCGTTAATAGTTATTTAACCAACGATTAGGTTAAAGAGGACGATTATTGATCGACAAATTTTAATGCACTAGTGTGTTAACCTATGAGATTATTAATAGTTTTATAACATATGATTTGTTTACATATGAGAAAATCGTATATGTCATTCATATTAGTAGTTTAGAAAATCTATCATTGCGATACTAGTGACTTTGGTTTTCTGTTTTGAAAGCCTGAAACACTTCTTGTAATTTTCCATAGAGGCGCTGCGAAGGAATTCCTAAAGCTCTCTCTTGGATTTTTTTGAACTTGCAAAAAAAGGAGAGTTCAAATAATAATTTATATTTAACCCCGCTAATATTACTTATTTTATTATTAAAATCATTACATAATTATCTTTTGTGTATATTCTAAATAAAATAGGAACATTTTCTAGCTGTTTAGGTCGTCACAGTAATTATGAAGTTCATTCCTTTTTTTAATATACAGGGTGTTTCTGAACTCCGTAACTTCGGGAGTTAACAATTTGACCAATTTTAAGGTAAAAAATAGGAATACATTTATTCGCTAAAATGTTCCATTCTAGAAATACGGGGTTCAAGTTTACTTTTTTTTTCATTTTTCTAAACGTAGGTAACATCTACATTTTTAATGACTATTCAACTCTCAAGTGATTATTCGATTCAATCAGTTGCTTCTGTCAAAACAACGCCACCTACAATTAGGTACATTTAAGTAAAAATAATTGATAACTTCAATGTCAGCTAATGTGAACACATGTTGTTATGTCTTTTTAGTTGTTACTACAAAATATTAATAATGGTCGCAAAATCTCCGTGGTCGTCGGAAAAATAGCGTACGCCACTCGCAAGAAAGTGAATTTCGTGCTCGTGTAATATCCGTTTCAACAAAACACAAATTGGTTTAGTGTTTTAAGCTCAAATAAAACGTATTCAAATATGCCAATGCGTTAAATGAAAACAAAACTATTTACCTAATTTCTAAATTCATACTTTAGTCATCAGAGGGCAATGGATATTCTAAAATTACGAACAGATTTCTAGCTGTTTATGTCGTAACAGTATTTATGGAGTTTGTCTTTAATAAAGAAGTTCATTCCTTTTTTTAATATACAGGGTGTTTCTGAACAACTCTCCGTAACTTTGGGAGTTAATTTTTTGACCAATTTTAAGGTAGAAAATAGGAATACATTTATATGCTAAAATGTTCCATTCTAGAAATATGGGGTGTTCAAATTTACTTTTTTTTCATTTTTTTAAACGTAAGATCTACATTTTTAATGACTATTCAACTCACAAGTGATTATTTTTTGTGACAAGTAAAACGTCAAAAATATCAGCGATTATTTTACGACGGTAATGTCAAATTTGAAAAAGTTTGAAGTTGGCTGTCAAATTTTACACAAAAAAGTGGAAAATGTTCGATAAATAGTCCCTTAAATATCCACTCTTGTTCAAATTATAAGTCGAATATTTTTCATACATTACTACTCTTGTCATTTGGGGTTAAAAATTAAAACTTAACCCCAAATGACATTTCTGGTAATGACAGTGAAAAATATTCGACTGAAATTTTACCACTCGTGATATTACATATGATAATTTGCTCAAATTTTCAGAAGAGCTTAACTTCTGGCAGATGCCATTAGATAAAATTGCCAATATCTAAGACAAAGGACCTTACGTTTACCTATGGGGTTTTGGGCAAAAATAAAAATGCACTAAACTTACCAAAGTGTAAGTCCTGTGATATCCTGTAAAAATATTTTATTTTTATTTGACCCCAGAATATTAAAAATCGTATTACAACTAATAAAAGTATTACTATCTAATTTACACACTTTACAGTAATAGTATTAAGGCTCCAGAAAACTGGAAAAGTCTTTGTTTATCAAATAATTAAAAAATTGCAAAAAGGCAACTGTGTAATAATTTATAAAGATATGTAGTTGTCGATGATTTGGGATAGTACTTATGCGTTAACGGAACAGGAAATAATTCAAAATCCCAACTGTGTATAATCTTTTATTTACTCAAAGTGCGACTAGTTTCGCCTTGATCAGGGCATCATCAGGCACAAGTAAATAACAGTACATTCTTAATATTTAAAATTTAAAAAATTCATTAAAAAGTTGGAGACTACAAGGAGTATCAAAAAATTTGTAGACATTTAACATCTAAAATACTTGGATCTTGGATTTTCAATAGGATTGTCTGGATTTGATGAATTTGTTACATTATCACAGATGTTACATTTACGCAATCTTAAAGTTGTAACATCTGTGAGTAAATAATATAACAAATTCTAGTCAAATCTAGCCAATCCGATTGAAAATCCATTGTTTTTAGATATAAAATATCAACAAATTTTACGATAAAATATTGCCAGTAAAGTTAAACACTCTGTATAATAGGAAAAAAATGTATTCCTACTTTATATCTTCTTTTTGATTAAAAAATCAATTTCCGAAAGTTTTTATAAATTGCAAATTTGATTAAATGTGAAATTCTTTTGGAAAAAGTAATTTCTCCAAACTAAGCAACCTTCCATCTTTTTTCTTTATTTTTCAATAGTGGATTAATTTATCCCAAACCTTGATAGAGTCGACCGCACTGAAGTCTCCCTGATATAACATAGAAACGTTTTTTATTGAATCGGTAGTTTTTTATGTACTCGACAATGTACCATCTTCTTTATGTGCTGAAACTTGATCGAAGTATTAAAAAAAACTACTTTCGGTATCTCTTTTTGAACTGTTTGTCCGTTATACAACATAACTCCATATTTGTGCCAATCGATGAAGACTGTTCAACTCCCAGTCTGACAGGAACCGAGGCAGCTAGCTCAGGTTGACCGGAAAATTTTAAAAAGATGTACGGAATACGTCATACGTCTTTTTTGAAGATTTCTGGAAATAAACTGTTCACTGATGTAAGTAGATGCTGTTGAACCATCTCTATAAAAAATCAAGAACATAGACTTACGTCCAAGTCAAGTATACAATTGTGACAACCTCAAAAATTTTCAAAAAGCTGAACAACCGTACATTAGTACGGCAATGAAAAAAGTGCCCCCGTATGTAATTTTTTAAGGAATGGATGACAATTATACCTTGCGTTAATGTTAATGCTACCGGGATTAATTAATGATGAGTGGCCAATCAAAATAGACAAGATTTCTTGCTTATACGACAACAGCTTTGCCATTACATTACGCTACAAGCAGAAATGATAAGCCTCTTCAAAAAATGTTTTTATGAAGAATTTGTCATTTGTAAGAAAGGATTAGAGAAGAAAATTTTTCCGCTTTTTATTGGAATAATGCCAACTGAAAACTTGTTAAAATCATAAAATAGTTTCAGGATAGTTATTAGTTGCTTAGTTTGAATAATTACTGTAATACTAAAATAGTCTAAAATAATAAATCATAAAATATGGATAATAACAAAAGTTTTAATGGAAACTGCGCTTTAATGTGTAATGAATAAAAAGCCTTTAAATTTTTATAGTGAGTTGATCTGCAGTTATTTCTGCCCAGTGGTCTCATTTTAAACTGAATGCATGTGAACATTTACGTTTATACACTGATAAAACCCGATTTAATACTTACTTCCAGTAAAAGCTTAATATAGGAAAATAACATGATGGATATAATGGTGATTCTTTGAGAATTCACTTACGCATCTTAAAACTTGCCACTGTTTGTAAGAAATATAGGATTATTATACAGGGTGTAACAAAAGTAACGCCTAATAGCCTTTATTTAAAGAGTTACATACAATCGTTTTTTATTGTTTATATCAATGCATATTTTAATGGTTTTTTTTGTTTTTTAAGGCTTCCGCTATTTTGTTACTATAGCATCCAACTGTTTTTCATTAGCTAGATTAGATCTAAGCGGTTTATTTTAAAATTCCGTCGATATTTACGGTTTTGGTCATAAATAATTTCTGCTTATTATGATGATTTTTTTAATTTTATTATTTTGGGGTACTATAAGGCTTAATTTTTTTGCAAATTGTCTTTGTCCGATTAAAGCAAACAAAGCAACAAAGAGATTACTTCATAAAAATTTCCCGCTTTTGACTATTTCAGAAATTTAGAAAAAGTAATACTTCTACATGTTTTGTGCCAATTTGTAGAAAGTACTTAAAATAACAACGTAACAGGGCTTTTTTTGATAAATATATTTTAAAACAACTTATTTTTTTTTAATTTTACTTATTTTTCTAAACCCCACAAAAAATAATAAAAATACTCAAAACAAAAGATCCCTTATTAAGTTTTCATTTTCAGCAATTTCTCCAGAGTACCACAAAAAAATATATTATCACTTTCTGTTTTTTTTTTTTAATTTTCTAACACAGTCAATAACGCGAAATTTTTGCGGTTCTCCTAAAATTATTTGGTTTACCCACAATGACACAATTTATAACAGAAATAAAGAAATATTAAAAAAACTTGGGTGGAAAATTGATTATAACCAAAGATGGAAGTATGAATCGGATTTACAATTCTATTTTATAATAATAAAAAAATTAAAAAAACAATTTTTTTGGGAAAAAAAATAAAGTTCCAGTTTTTAACCTTTAAAAAATTATTTGGATTGTGAATATCATTCTGAACAAAAAATTGTCTCATAGACAAAAAAGACTGTTGCCATAGCAACACAATAGATACTGATACGGGCAAATCGAAAATCCCAGAATATGTACCGAAAGGAACGTGTAACAGGCGATTCAACTGTTTTTTCTCATACAAAAATATGGCATGGATTAGTATTTTAATGGTCTGTAGTCAGCGGAATAAACATAAAAACTTTCCTTATTAATAATAAATAATATAAGAATTAATTCAACCTAGTAATGAATTACTTCGTTATACTCAAAAGATTAAATATTTTTAGAGTAATTTCCAAAACGGCAAGTATAGTAGTTTACAAGCACCATTTCTAAGGCTTTTCAAATTCTACTAACTGGAAAAAAAACTTCACAATGCACAAAAAAAATATAATGTCTTAACTTTGGGCGGTTTTAATTATTTCTGCATAAAGTTGCAAAAGATAAAAATCTGTTAAATTTTAATTTAGTTTATGAAAAATCAGAAAAATAAATCTTTCAGAGGAAAGTAGAGATATCCTGGTGCCCGTAATTTTTTTATAGGTAATGTAAAAACCACTAAAATAAATATCGTAAGACAAACAAAATAATTCCATTTATTAATTAAAAATATACATGAAAACCTACTTTATTATAACATAAAAAACAAAAAAATATGTGCGAATAAAATTTAAATTAATATTTAAAACAGGATAAAACTAATATACCGGGTGGTTCACTGAAAACTTCACCAATCTGTTTATAAATTTATTAATTATAATTAACTCTATACAAATATTCATGGAATATCAAATAAAAAATAAGTAAAGACTAAAATCTTATAATTTTGACAACGATGGACAAAATACCTATTATTATTTTTTACTACAAAAGTTCCACTAATTATTTTTATTATGTTTCGCCTTAAAAATTCTTTAATTTTAAAATAATGTTCACTAACTATATTATAATTAATTTCTTATCTAATTAACTTTTGAAGAAAATATCTGATTAAATTTACTTCCTAGTAATAACCTTCCTGTAAAGGGTGTCCCTTAATAACTACGCCAATTTTTTTGCATTGATAGAGGGAAAGAAACTAAGTATTTTTTAATATAAGTATTCGTCGAAAATGCTTCCTTAAAAAGTTATATGTACCACTTTGAAATTTTTCAAAAAATTTATGTTGTAAATAAAATAAATATTGGAAGAGATATTTATGTTTATAATAATTATACAGCTTCTGGAGTAACTCTTGTTCAATCTTTTAAAGATACTTTTACGCTTCGTTAAATATCTAATAAAATTTGACAAACAACATCAATGTAGGCTAATTTATTTTAATTTGTTTTGTAATAA
Organism: Stenus bimaculatus; assembly: GCA_963971135.1. Classification (NCBI taxonomy): domain Eukaryota; kingdom Metazoa; phylum Arthropoda; class Insecta; order Coleoptera; family Staphylinidae; genus Stenus; species Stenus bimaculatus. The sequence goes on from OZ020182.1 coordinate 43,705,480, forward strand.
ATATGTTCAATAAAATATGTTAACGATTTTATTTATTATTTGTTATGAGAACATTAAATATTTAAAAACATTATTATTACAAGAACTGCTCGAAGTTATGGCTGCAATAATTTTGAGCAAATCTACAGGGTGTTCCGTCCATGGTTCACCAAACATTGGGGTTAGAAACTAAACCAAATTTAATCGACACAGACCCAAAAAGGTGGAGTGTAGCTTTTTTAGTTTTAGAGCTGTAAGGCTGTATTTAGTGACCGTGATGAAAAATTAAGAGGTCTTTAACTTTACCGACGTCTCTAAAATTTTCATAAAGTTTGCTGAATACATGCTCTAGACTTTTGAATTTAAGGTCACCGATTTTTATCACAAATCATAAAATCCCTAATTACGTCTTAACCAATGTGTGTTGGAGTCCATAAAAATTATCATTTAAAAGTTAAGACCATCCTCTTTCAATTGATAAAAACAGTAATATTAAAATTATTGTTAAAACGTTGAAAAAAAAATTAAAAAGAGAAACAATTAAAAACTTTTTTTTTCAGTTTTTTAAACTTTTTCCTATACCTTTGTGTTTTTTTAAATTATCTGAAAATTGTTCATATTGTCAACAAACCAAGGAAAATTTAGAAACCGCAGCTGTTTTCCTTCACTTAGTAAAATCTTCTGAAGTAACTTCTACCAGAAGTAGTCCTGAGAATAGTATGTCAAATAGGCTGTATACGGTGTATATCATAAGGAGTTTGTCAATTAGGGATATCTGATGGAATTCCAAATATTTTATAACAGTTTCACGTCAGTCCACCTGCCGGTGATAACGGACAGTGCTCAGAATACTTCTTCTAGGAGTAACTTCAGAAGGTTATAGTAAGAGAAGAAAGAGCTATGATTTCAAATTTTTCTCTTATTTAGTGTAAATATGAAGAACTTTCAGAAAAAAAATACAACCTTATTGGGTCTTATCTTGGAAAAAAACTTTCAAAAATTGAAAAAAATAAATATTTTTTCTTCTTTTTTCTTTGGGATTTATTATTCAACATTATATTAACCATTTTTGTATTAATATATGTATGTATATGTTGTTACCAGTTAAAAAAGGATGGCTTCAGGTTTCTAGTAATAGTTTTCTTTTAATTATATGTATATTGGTTAGAAAGTTATTAGCGATTTCGTGATTTTTGGCAAAAATTGGTGACCTAAAATTCAAAATGCTGTAGCTCCATAACTAAAAAAGATAAACACATTCGATTTTCGAATATATTTGCTCTAGTTTCTAACCCTGACGTTTAGTGAACCACGAACGGAACACCCTGTATTCAGATTCGCGTTTCCCATTGGGCATAGTAGGTACTTACTTGGCTCGTATTTGAGATTTTTTAATTAATTATTTATTTTCATTTTGTCCAAATCCTATTATAAAAAAATATATAAACATAAATGATAAAGAAATATAAAAAAGTAGAATTAACTTGTATCAAATTTTTCTAGAAAAATAAGAAGTTTAAATTTTTAAAAAGTACAAGGGGCCAGGGACGGATTTATACACAGTCTAATAGGGCTGCAGCCCATAGCCCTCTCTCTTTTTGAGGCCACCAAGAACGCTAAATTTCAACTTAAAACAAATAGAAAATTACTGCTATCATTTCGGGAAGAGACCAGTTTTGTAGTATCTCGGGCCCCCATAGCAATTTTTGCCCCAAAGTGCTAAATCCGTCCTTAGGCTGAATTCTCAAATATATTTAAAGGAACCGCAAAATTAATTTTAGTGCACTTAGTTATATTTTTATAAATTTTTAAAAATCACTTTACAGCTTCAAAAAGTAAACTGGTTCAATTTTTACAAAATCTCATTTTTTAACGTTCTCCTAAGAATTTTTCAACAAACTATGCATGATTTTTTACACCAGTTTATTCAAATCAATCATAAAATTAATTATAACTTGCTTATTTTTTTTATAAATTTTTTAATATTATTTTACAACTTAAACAAGTAAAATAGTGCAATTTTTACAAAATGTTAGTTTTTTTTATGGTTCCCCTTGGAAATTTTTAACAAACTCGGATTATTTTTTGGAGAATTCTCTAATTTCTTCAAATCAATCGAAACATGAATTTTAGATCATGTGGTTACTTTTTATGTAAATTTTTAAAAATCATCTTGCAACTTCAACAAGTTAAATAGTGTAAATAAATTAAAGGATGACACAAATATTTGGACTGCTTCAATAAATTAGAAAAACTTGAGATGTATTTTCTATAAATACCTGAAGATGGCATATAATAATCCCAAAATCGATAGTATTTAATTTATTTTATACAAAAAGTATAAATAATAAAGTTGGACTTAAAGAAAATACATCTCAAGTTTTTCTAATTTATTAAATAGTGTAATTTTTAGAACATCTAATTTAATTTTGTGTTCCCCTTAGAATTTTTAATACTCAGTTTAATTCTTTAGTTTATTCAAATCAATCGCAAAATTAATTCTAGCTCACGTGGTAATTTTTTTACAAATTTTTGAAAGTCATCTTACAACTTCAACAAATAAAATAGTGCAATTTTAAAACTTCCTAATTTTTATGATGTTCTCCTTGGAATTTTTCGACAAACTCGGATTCATTTCTGGCAGAACAGGGCCGGTCTAATTGGACTCTTCTCTTTTTGGGGTCCTCAAAAAGCTAAGTATATTGCAACTTTTTTTTTAAATTAAAAAATAAGTGATAATATTTTCGGATTACACCAGTTTTGTGGTATCCCAGGGCCTCCATAGCAATTTTTGCCTAGGGTCCCAAGTGCTAAATCCGCCCCTTTCTAGTTATTACTTTATAATTCATAAATACTTAATTTATGGTTAATTAAATATCCTTTAAATCGTTTTTTATTTTAATTTTAAATATTAAATATTAATTACTTAACCACTCCCAAAAAGATTGGTTACTTAGGGACACCCTGTATAATAAATTAAATCTTAAATGAATTCTTTACAGAAAAATAAATATTGAATAAATCTCGGTTAAATTTTAAATTTGTGGTTTGAATTTTCTTATTTTTATAATCCCTTTTCATGGTTAAGCTAATTTTAGGAGAAGTCAAATGTTTTTATATTTAAAAAATCCCGTTTATTAAAATATGGAGAGTTTATTTATATTAATTTTCATTGAATTATGAAAAAAATTAGTGTTTAACTGAAATTTTATTTAATTTTCTTTCAATATTATAAAACCTATAGATAAAGGTGTAGTATCAGTTTTAATTTTGTTAGTATAGAGTAAAGCTTTTGATACAATTAATCACTCTAATTTACTTCACATTTTAAAGTACATTTTACATCCTCATGTGAATGAATTGAATCTTACCTAATGGGTCGTGGTCAACGGGTTAAATATGTCAAAAACCTATCTATTATATAAACTGTGTTTTCTGTGGTGCCGCAAGGTTCCATCCTGAGGCCTCTTCTATTCAGCATATACATATGCAAACAACTTAGTTTAAAATGTGAAAGGAACTTCGGTATTGTTTTAGATATCGATCTCGGATATTGTGAAAATACAACGTCGTTGATACGAGCCTTTGCAACCTTAAAATGCATATACAGGGTGTCCCAGAACTCGCACATAAGCTTTCGCTACTTTGTTGTGAACTCTTCAGGGATACCTGGAAAATAGTTTAAAAAATCATCTTGGAAAATTATCCGAGATATAAAGAGACTTCTTTATTTTTGTGAATTTGGAAAAAGCGCTTGTTATCATGTAAAGGTTGGCTTCCTTTATTTATTTAGTAATAAATATGAAAACCTGTTTTTAAACTGTACAATTTACTTTTATAAATTGAAAATTATGACAGGTAATTACTACAGGAATTTCGACTATTTTTAATAAAAATACGGACGTATCCAATTATTTCAATTATTTTATTTTTTATTTGCATGTGTTTAGCTACTTATAAATGAATATTTGTCGAATTTTCAAATTTTAAGATGAAATATCTCTGAAGTTGCAAGGAATTGAAAGGCTAATTTTATAAATTCATGTTATTCGTAGACAATCTTTTAAAGAAATAAAGTGGCACATTATTAAAAAATCTAAATAAATTAAATCCTAAAATAAAAATTTGTACTTAAATTATTTTATTATTAAAGTTAATTGTTGGATAACCAATGACTTATTTTAGTACTTACAGTACAAATAAATGTGTTAGCTCAATAAAAACATCATAAAGTAGAGTTATTAAATATTTTTTGACTGTTTGGTTTAGCAGTTGCCAATGTATATAGTATTATAACTTAAGGCGAATTGGAGGAAAAGAGGTTGAAATTCAAGGAAAATCTGTATTTGGCATTGAGAATACACGTGTCTTTTTCTATAGTTTCTCAATATATTTCAAACACTTACTTTTTATCATCTTTTTTGTAAGTGAACACCAGTTTTGATCGCATGAATTTTTAGTAATGGTTTATAAACTTGTCATAATTTCATGAGCATTAAATGCATTAAATACCTAGAGCGTTAATACATGGTTATAAAACTAAATATGATTTAATAAAGTCATTTAATTTACTTTTCCACATATTACACGCGAAATTCAGAACTTCACTACCTTCCCCAATCTATAATCTAAGCTCACCTAATCCCATAACGTTTAGAATCTGGAACACGTTACCAGCTTAAACATTTTCATCTTTCCATCTATAATCCCATGTATACCAAGCTGGAACGCAAATACGTATTAAAACGGATAAACTTAAATTCGAAATTATTTTCGTTAATAGAAAAACGCCAGTTATAAAGCAACTAGAATAAACCTAAATCCAAATAGCGTTTTAATGGAAGAACTATAAAATTTACAGCTTACCTTTAACGAAGCGAATTATATTTCAGCAGAAATTTGAATATGCATGTGCCTTGGGGTACTGTAATTCGAATAGACTACCACCTGTGCGATAGTTGTAAAAAAACGATTCTGTGAAATACTGCAATTTGGAATTAAATTTAATTTTCAACAATACTCGAAGCAGTATTAAAAAATCGTATACGCCAAGCAGAATATAAATCTTATATTACTTAATTTAGATTTGAATTACAAATAAAGATTATCATAAAGCTTTCACTCGTCTCTATTCATCTCCGCCTTATTTTAGTGCTTATTTCTAAAGGGATTAAATCGGGCACTATTTATCTTAAGTGTAAATAAGATAAATTGAATTACTTTACCGAAATACCCCGTAAACCTGGCGAAATTAAATAATTAATCTAAGGATTTCTAATAAAGTTTAATGAAGTTGTTAAAATTTAATGAAAACTATTGTTTTGTTGATAAATTAATCTCTACGGGTCTTTTATTTTAGCGTTTGTAGGTAAGAGTAAAAATATATTTAGGAGAGAACAAGCACTTTAGGCACTTACCTTTTGCGATAAGTTTACTTAGGCGAAATAACGATTGATGTAAAAACATCTTTAATCTTTGATATATTTGTAAATATTTAGACCGTAAATTTATCTAAATTGAAAACAAACTATTTAAATTTTAATGCTAAATAATGATATAAAATAGTAATTTCAATGGGAAGATTGAAGAAGAGATTGCATAGGTACAATCGATTCCTTGAAACGCAAAATTTTCAATAAGCTAAGTATCTAATTTTATAAAAATTTTTGGCAAATCCTCTAATTTAATTTTTTGGCAATTTATGATTTCATTTAATAAAAATTCAAAAAGAAATATTTGATATATCTTTGTTATAAGAAGAATTATTATTTCAATAAAGTTATTGTTATAACTATGAAAATAAGGGACCGGTTGTTTCATTGTACAAAGAAAAAACATCGGATAGTGAACAGCCATCGTGATGGTGTCTACGAATCCTTGGGATTATTACCCAGTGGAAATGTTAACTACTTGGCACTTAGGCTTGGTGGGTGCAAAAATTCGTTCAGATAAGTTTCTAAAAACTAAAAACTACCAATATTCAGATAATATACAGGGTGTCCCATTTTAATTAATCCAGCTGAATATCTTAAAAACGAAGCTATTTCCTCAAAAATGTTTCAGACAATAATTGTAGCGACTCGAGGGGGACATTTAATAGTGCCATGGGTTTTTAATTGTTACGGGGTTTTATGGGGGTTTTATGGAAAAACATTTTTTTTTTCAAATGGGATCCCCCATTTTTTATTGTAGACTCGTAATCAATGGATGAAACTTGTTTTTCTAAAATTTCAATTTTTCGCTATATTCACCAAAATGAACACAAATTTTGGGATTTTCGATACAGTTTTACTTGAAAACTAAAGCTTTATAAGAAAAATCGTAGGAGACAAAAAGTGCTTATATTAATATACCTTAAGGTAAGGATTAATAAAAAACATTATTTTATTTTATTAAAAAAAAAATTAAAAAAAAAAGTTTATTTTATTTTTATTATTTTTTAAGAAAAATATTATTTTTTTTTTACTTATAAAATTTAAAATAAAGTCAAAGGTTGGAAACAATAGGTGTCAAAACGGTTTTTCAATTTTATTTGCAATTTTATATGTTAAATAATATTTTTAAATTAAGGAAGAAGGCTTCTAAAAATAAAGGAATTTCATTTTCAGGCAACTTTTTGTTTCGCACATAATTGTTATATTGTGACAGATTAGTTTTTTGTAGAAGCTCATTGTTATTGAAGCCACTGAGATTATTTAAAATCAGTCTCTCATAAAATGGCTGATTATTCACCTAGAGAAATCGTGAATATTTTAAAAGTTTTGGGCGAATGCCATGATAACTATCGACACGCAGCACGTCTTCATGCTGAGAGGTTTCCACAATTGCGTCATCCAAATCATACAAATATTAGGAGACCCGTGAAAAGAACGGAAAACGGTTCTCTTAGTAGAAAACGTAGTAAAACTGGTCCTAAGATGCTCCCCACATTGATAGCATTAGCTTCCGCAAATGAAGATCCAATACATCTACAAGAAAAATTCAGCGTCTTCATGGACTTCCTAAATCTTCTGCCAACAGAATTTTAAAACACCATAAATCACACCCATATCATGTTCATTTAACCCAACAAATTAAAGAAGATGACTACATCCGCCGACTTAATTTTTGCATATGGGCTACGAATCAAGTTAGAAGAGATCCCCTTTTTTTTAATCGCGTACTTTTTTCTGATGAAGCAAAATTTGACAACATGGGTGGAGTGAATCTTCATAATGCTCATTATTATTCTGAAAATAATCCACATTGGCAAAGAGATCATAGCGTTGGTCTATAAATGTTTGGGCTGGAATAGTGGATGAGTATCTTGTGGGACCACTTTTTTATGAAGAAAATCTTAACCAACATGTTTATTTAAATATAATTCAAAACGAAATGCCTACTCTTTTAGAAGATGTACCTCTAGATTTAAGACAGCGAATGTGGTTTCAACAGGACGGAGCTAGACCCCACACTGCCAGAATTGTTAAAACATTTTTACATAACCAATTCCTTAATATGTGGATTGGAATTGGTAGTGAAGTACACGAATGGCCAGCAAGATCTTCGGATCTTACAAAAATGGATTATTTTTTATGGGGTTACATAAAAGATAAGGTTTATGAACGACCAACTACAACTAGAGAGGATATTATGATACGAATTACGGACGCTTTTCGAAGTATCACTCCTGAAATGTTGAGAAATGTTTCATTGGTTTTCCGCACACGAGTAAACATGTGTATTGAACAAAATGGAGGAATATTCGAACATCTTATTTTGACCAGCTCTCGTAATTTAAGAACAGATCCAAATATCTTTAAGTGTATTAATTAATTACCTTTGACTTTGTTTTAAATTTTATAAGTAAAAAAAATAATATTTTTCTTAAAAAATAATAAAAATAAAATAAACTTTTTTTAAAATTATTTAATATAATAAAGTAAAATAATATTTTTTATTAATTCTTGCCTTAATTTAAGCACTTTTTGACTCTTACGAGTTTTCTTATAGACCTTTAGTTTTTTAGTAAAACTGTATCGAAAATCCCAAAATTTCTGTTCATTTTGGTGAATATAGCGAAAAATTGAAATTTTGGAAAAAAAAAGTTTCAACCAAAACTTTCTTATTATTTTCTATAGATTACGAATCTACAATAAAAAATGGGGGTTCCCCTTTGAAAAAAAATGTTTTCCCATAAAACCCCCATAAAACCCCATAACATTTAAAAACCCATGACAATATTAAATGTTTCCCTCGAGTTGCTACAATTTTTGTCTGAAACATTTTTAAGGAAATCGCTTCGTTTTCGAGATATTCAGCTGGATTAATTAAAATGGGACACCTTGTATATTTTTTTAATTTAAATATTTTTAAGCTATATTACCTAATAAATATTTAAAACAATGAGTTTTTGGGGTGTAAAAATATTTTTTGGGATGTAGAGTGTAAATCGAATAAAAAAATTTTTAGACTATTTTAAGGGTGTGGGGTTGAAATTTTTCATGGGAATTTTGCTCGATAACTATAAAAGTTGACGATTGGAAATTTGAAGCTAAACACCGTGGATAGACACAATTTAAAACAAATTTAGTTATTATTAATTAGCAGTAGTTTTTTTGGAAAAAAATCGCAAAGTTTTGGCAAAATTTTGGCAAAATTTTGGTACAAATACGGCCCTGGCGTGCGCAATTTTTAGCGCAAAATAGTTATCAAAAAGGTGACGGCGCAAGTTTTCCATTGAGGTTTTGAAATTAAAAATCTCTTAAGAATTGGCCCGATGGGAGCCCTTCACGTCTAAAATTATAGTCTTGATTAATTTACGCATAACTTTCCAACCTCTTCGAATTAAAAAACAAAATAGAGCCTATCAGGTGAAGAAAATATTCCTCTTAATGGAAATGAAGTAAAATTTAAAATTATTTAAAAAGTGTGGGCGCCAGTGGTACAATTGTCCGACCGCGTTTGTGATATTTGTGTGATTTGTTGAACATATTAGGTTTGGATTTTTTTCTGAAGCAAAATAAAAAATATTTGACTGTTATAGCTAGTCTCTATAAAAAGTTAAGAATTTTAAAAGTTGACGCCAAAAAAGCACGAATTTCGCAGTACGAATTTGAGGGCGCCAAAAGTACAAAAAAATTGGGATATCGAAAAAAGTGCACGATTCCTGAAGAAGCGTAGTATGTAAATGGCAAATCAAAAAACCGCGATTATTTTGCATTGGCGGATCTTCAGATCGAAGCTACAAAGTTTCTACTTTTGCCCTTCGAAAAAACCCTAAAATTGTACACTTTGCTTCTCGGCGTCGTGACGCCAAACCGTTGCGCCTGGAGACTTAAATATGTAATTCTGGTTTCTCCCCAGGATGTAAGAATAAAAGGAGCCAAATTTCTTTGCTTCTCTATGAAACCCGAAGGAGTTGCGATTTTTTTAAATTGGCGCCGCCGAAGAACGGAAAAAGCAAGAAAAACCGACCGTTTTCGGTACACTTTTTTAAAGTGTTCTGATAGCCCGAAAAATTTAAACTCCTACCTCACTTAGAATAAACATTCCCCTTTAAAGCTCCTCGCAAAATACGTCCGACTTTAAGGAAAAAATACAAAAGGGGATGTATCTCCACCCCCTTAATAAATAGGTCTGGGTGGATCAAAACCCCCATCTTCAGAATCTGTTCTTCTATAACATACTAAAATTTGATAAGATTCGGAGTGAATTTCGGACACTTAGGGGATGAACTCGATTTTTCTTTCGGGTGGAATAGCTTTTTTCGAGCCGGTCCGATCGAAAAGTGGTCTAAACATTTTCGGGTAGCTTTTATCAACTTACAATAAATTTAATTCAATTTTCAAAAAAAAAATTAAAAAAGCTTCAAAACTATGAATAAAAAAGCAAAATGTTATTTTCGGTAAAACTGGAAGTGATATTGAAAAAAAATTTAGTGCATAAAATGTTTCCTTAAACCATATAACATAATAATATTTACAATAAGAAATACTGTAACAAGACGCGTTGTGAAATGGATGTGAATTACAAATGTGCGGTCCTTGTTACGCTTACATTACGATCGTGATACTTCCGGGAGTTTCGAATTGTGGCAACACTAATACTCCTGTTTATGAGTAAAACATCTTGACTCTCAAGAAGTGTACTCCAACAGGGTGGTGTTGCTTCCCTTTTTAACATCTGGGATTGTACTTCTAGTTGATCTCTTGCTGCTATGTGTCTTCTAGAGTTAGTATCCTCCAAGGATGGTGATGGTGGCTGTTAATGTAATCTCCATGACTGCTGCAGTTGTAATTTAGGGGTGGTTTTTCACTTTTGTCCATGTTTCATCTTCAATTACTGTTCGTAGGCCGGTTTCTTTATTTCGCAGCTTGTTCAATTCATCGGACAGTTCGACAACACGTTCAGGTCGAATAGTTTTCGCACCTTTAGCCTGTTGAAAGTTGATGAGTTTCAAGAAGGTTTTAATGACACAGCTACCTTCCATTCTTATTAATGGGAGTATGAGTTGGATTGTGCGTAAACTACGTGTTATGAGAAGTATATAATAGCCGTGGTGTTGATCTGGACATGTTTCCTGGTGACATCATATGTAATTTCGACTCTGGTTGCCGTATTTACCATCATATTTTCTTTCATTGGTTCCTTAAAAATATTAGGTTTGCTCCATATTTTGACGATGAGACAGGTTTTTGCAATGCTCTGATTGCACAGTTCATCTATCATATAATTGGGGCTATGCTTAATGCTTCGTAAGACCAATGACGTACATAGGAATCGTTCGGTTGTCATAATTGGATGTATTAGTTTATACCACGCTTCAGCATTTTTTTCTCTTTGGCCGCTAATGACTTCACTTGTGCCAACACTGTAGCTAGTAGTACGATCTGTGCATCCATTGTAATTGTGGAGATGGCAGGGAATAATTTATTACGCTTCCATCGGGCATTGAATCGTGTTTTAAAATATCATAAATTTAAAGAATTATGTGTTTCCATGCTGAGGATTTAAAAAATATTTATATTACTTTCTATACCGCCTTTAGGTGGCGTTTTGGCGATACCACGTTTTTAGGGTTATGAGTATAAAACCATAGATAATATAATGCATTGAGGCGATGAGATTATTCTCTTGCGCATGATCCAGTCCAAATTCAAGTTTTCGAAGCGTTTCCATTAGATATTTTTTAGCTCAAACTAGATACGATCCCAGAAAAAGCAGTATCGACCTTGAGGTTCCATCCAGTTTTCACTTAGAATCAAGAATCCAAATCCGATTCAATCCCCGATGGAAACGTAGTAATTGTTGCCTTTATGTATTAGTGCCTGTTCCACCTCTGGACTGTCCATTTTGTTGTGGAGTAGTGTGGAAAGTGTGGTGCATTTGGTTACATTTATAACACATCCAGCTAGACTCTCATTTTTGCTTAGCATCTAGTTTCATAAAATTGATTCATTCTCGAACTAAGAGCACTGACAATTCAGCGCGTCTGGTAATAGAATGCGGTAGCTGGCAGTATCTGCATGAGAATTTTGAATTATTTTCCCTACTTCACTTATTTTGGGTTCTCCTTTGTGCTTCTGGGTACTGGAACCTTTTTCTAAAGAACTCTAATAGTTCCACAAAATCTTAAATTTGATGTGACTCGTGTAGTAAATATACGTTGCGGTTTAGACTTTGGCCTTGTCAAAAATTCGGATAGTTTTATCGTTTAAAAACCTTGCCACTTGGATCAGACCAATGTACATAAAATAAACGTTTTGTGTGTAGTCAATATTTTATGGTCAGAGACCGAAGTACGGTCAATCTAATTGCGTAGTCAATACTGAGGATGGATTGACTTGTTCAAAATCCGATTAAAGGAAAATGGAGTTCCAAACTTTGGAAATGCAAAAGATCAATTGAGGATTCTGCTGCAACAGAGAGGTAAGGTCTGTCCCTTTTGCAAACAAGATTTTTGTCTCGCTTGAAGGGGTTCTATACCTGCAGTTTATAAGAATGCAATAGAACGATAGAGACGAATAGCTGCTGGTTGGAAGAAGAAAATTTTTTCTGCCACTTGAATAATATTGGTTCTTCTATCTTTTGGGAAATACAGGGTGGTCACTCTTACGGTGCACACCATTGGGATCTTGTGAACCTAAAGAGTTACAAAGTTGCTGAAATTAGAAAAAAGTTGCCCCTTTTCAAATTCCTTTAGAATCTATTTAGAAATCCGAGATATCATGCTCTAGTCCTGAAATATCATGAAAAATCTGAAATTTCGCATTTTTGTTTTCTTTCCATATTTTTGTAATCGCTTAACTTTTTCGAATGCAATTTGACAGATTTACATAATTTGTCATTCTCTATCGATTGACCTTAAGAAGAAAATGTTAGGTTAACTAGATTTCATAAATACATAATTTAAGATTCCAATGGTGTGCACCATAAGAGTGATCACCCTGTATACTACATTATTACCATTTTTATTTTTTTAAGGAATCTTAAAGTTTTGCTACAGGGTCTTTAATTGTTCTTTACAATTTACAATAGAAAATGCTATAAATCGATTAGTAGTTAAATAAGTATTTTTTTAGATTTTCAAGTACGAACTACTTAATTTATATAAAATCGTGCTCCTCTGCAAAATCAATAAACTTAAATTTGAATATAGTTTATTTAAAAATCTTTGTATTTGTATTATTCAAACTATAAAATAAACTAAAATATATAAAATTAAAAAGTGTTAGTGTTGATTAGACCAAAGTCAAAATTTTGTATTTTAGTTTCTACTTATGACTAGACAAGCTAGTCAAACTTACAATTGACTGAAACCTACTCAGCCAAATGTTGAAACTTTAGTTCCTTCCGGTTGTGTTAAAGGCAATTGGCCAATCCTGAGGATTGACTAGGCAATCCCACCATTGACTATTCTTCGGCCTTTGGCGCTTGACCATAAGAAATACAATAAAACAATCTTTAGTTTCATAAAAGGAGGTTAAGTAAGATTTGGCGAAGATTCTTAACTTCTCTCGAGGCTTTTTCGATTGATATGAAAGGGTTCATCTAGGTCTTTTGTAACAAAACCATTTTTAGTGGTTTAATTCCAGGATTCATGGTATCATTTTAAACCTTTAATTTCTGAAAAGTAGTATATTTTGACTTCTTTACCATACTTTGGAGAATAATATCCTTCAGGCTATGCAATAAGGGACGCAAAAAGAACACGTGAACTTAAAAATTAAAATTCTTAAGAAATAGCTCCCAAAAATTATTAAGCAAAATTCGCAAATGCAATTAAAAATGTCACACTCATTATTGATTTTCCGTTTTCGGTTAATGTTTTCAATAAATTATTGTTATCAAAAACCAAAAGTCTTAAGTGGGGTCCAATGTAGTAATCTTTATCTATAATTATGAACAGTCGATACTTTTTTAAAGCTAAATCTGTTTTCATATTTTACTCTTCCGTGTATGTTAAATGTATCGTACTTTAGCTGTGGATGTTTCGTCTCCTCACAATCATTCAAGAAGTGCTCATTTATTTTGATATATGTAATTCTCTCAGCCACCAAGCTTTTTATTTTTACTCTGTCGTTAGCTTTAAGTTTGCTCGTATTTCAACATGCAACTTTAATGGCTTTTACTCATGCAAAACATTCAACATCGTCTAAATCGCAATTTTTACTTATGTCTGAGATTTTCGCTTACTTCTCCATTTTCTTAATGCGTATTTAATTAAACGTGGATTTTAATGAAATTCTTTTACAGTCAATAATATTAAATGACATGAAACATCAATTTTGCATATTGCGTGTTTATATTTTATCATTTTTTTTTATTTTATGAAATAAATTATTTAAATATTTTGCATTGTGTTTACTAAAACATTACGTACTCCATCCATACGAAATCATCAACTTTGTCGACATACAATTATAGGAACGAAAATATGCTTTACTTATTTTTAAGGTATTGTTTATTTTGTTCCTGAGGCTAACAACCTGCTATTGTAAAAGAAAACTTATGAAAACTGCAAACATGTCCCGTGTGGACGTTTAACTAAAAATGACAAATACAACAAATAAAAGATGCGAATAAATAAAATATTTTAACCCGCTAGAGGGTTGAAGCTTTACAAAATCAGAGAAACAATTATTATAATAATTAGCATTGTTCACCTTAACAAAAATTGCTTTACAAGGGAGACCTCTTATTTGAATGTGGTGCCCAAATCGGGGTGATTACAGGTTTATTTCAAAACCGCTTACACTATATCTTTAAAATATGGTATAAGTAGAATCTTTACATCTTATTGTTAGGCTAACATAAATAGGTGTCATATGAGAATGTTGAGTTCAAACGGCTTAGTGATAACCAAGAAATTAAGTCCTCGCGCAATATTCAAAGATTGCCCAACGACCGACTTCTAAAACTAATATGGAGAAGGCACTATCTGGTGGAAGCAACTACAATGCCCTTACCCTTTGACCCACCGTTGATGTGAGATTAAAATCAAAGGAAATGGTATAAGCATCCAAAACCCGCCCTAAGCAGTAGAGTCATGATAAGAAAATTAATTATCAAATAGGTATCAATTTTACGAAGAGAACATAATTAAATATTTTTTCGTATTAATAATAATTATTTTATATTTTATAATAATAAATTTTAATTGAACCGACTTCATAGTAATTATTTCGGTGATAATGATATGTACATTGTTACAAACATAATTCATTAATAAAAACAAAAGTTTTTAAATTATTAATCATGAATTAATTATGCTGCGATATTAAGGAAAATAAAACAGTTCAAATGCATTACATTAAATTAATAACCAGTGAGGAAGTGAGGATATAAAGTAGTTGTAAGCTGGATCGATCGCCCCGAATGTCTAGTATAAGCGTGTAAAATTTCACCTTGCTCGGTTGCATCGTTGAGTAATTACATGCTCATGAACCACGAGCATAAGCGTTGATTCAATTCGATTTCATTCAACATTACTTACGGTAAAATAAATGCCAATTATGAAAAGGTACGCAAAGTTAAAACTACTCCATAAAAATACAAAAAATTTATATAATTTAGGACCATTTAGCAAATAACTGACGTGGTCATATCAACTTATAATGAAAACTGTATCCTAACTTTGAGGAGTTCCAACAGGACAGTTTCGTGGTGGAACGATGGTATTACTGCCCAAAGAAGGGAGGTCAAAAAACTCTTTAATATACCAAAAGAGTGAGGAATGGGAAACACACAAGGCATCCCTTACCTCAAAGTACTTGGGCATCATACTAGACTCAAAGCTTACCTGGAACCGACACTTTAACAACTCCCACAGCAGCTATGAAGACCCTTTTGGACCTTCCTCTGTTACACTTAATAAAATAATATGAAGCAAGGATGGGATCCGAAGACTTTAGAAAGAACTGCCGATTCTACGTGACGTGGCAGGACACATGAAACTTATAGGAAGAATAAGGAGTTTCATTATAGAAGTGTGGACAGACTCAAAAAATTATAAAGAGATCGAAGACCCACAGATCAAATTATTCAGGATATCTCTCCGGAAGCCTCACGTGGTATACCGAGACCGAGTATGATAATGTGTCAGCTATGGTACGGGGAAAGGGTGATTATTAGCTTTTCCTTGGGAAAGACTCATTCGACTTCAGACGGAGATTCATGTAATACTCTATTGAGTATGGGAAAACAATAAGATAACCTACAATCGAAAACAGATCATCTTATCAAACAGTCAGGCAGCACTTCAAGCACTTCGGAGTACGAAGGTGACGTCAAAACTGGGTTGGGAATTCCTAAATGAACTTATTACCCTGAGGTCTCGCAATAAAGTCATGCTGCTCTGTTACGAATAAGCTAGAATGGGGTCTGCGCTCAGTTTCGCAGGTCCAGAATAAGCAGTAAGAATACCGAAAAGCGCAATAGGGTATCATCTGAAATCTAAGCAAATGGATTCCCATTTGACGGAGACCTTGTTTGTAGGCTGTGGAACAAGGAACCAGAAACGGCACTCCACATTTTATGTAGATGCGATGCTCTGGAGCGAAAGAAACCAAGCATTTTTGGAAAATCAATTACAGAACAAAAGGTGTTGCCATTCACCCTGTGAAGGACCTGCCCCTCCTAATACAGGGCAAAAACATCACAATCTGGGTGTAAAATGAACATGGGTATAGGCACTATAAACTTTTATGGCTTCGGTGCTTTACAGCAGAGGGAATGCATGGAGGAGAGAAAATATAATCTTCAGAGGTTTTTTAGATGTGGAGGTGTGATCTTCCTGTTCCTATTGTGCACCTCTGATCTTTATGAAATTCAGGATTTCCTGAAACGGCATTGTTTTCAGCTCTTCTTTCGTTTAATTTTTCTTCTCAACGACGGCTTCTCCTTTGGGTATGAAAACTTCGTATTTACTAAGTAAATGCTATTGAGTCTCATCGTCCTCCCAAGCATTCATGGAAAAGAGGACGACTTGTCTTTACTTCGAATCTATGCATATGTTCCTTTAATACCGGGTACACACCAAGCGAACGACGACGAACGAACGTTGACTAGCGAATGGGAACTTTTAGAGTGTACGGTTCATCCCAAACGTTCAGTTATTGTAGACACAACGCCAAAAGCGAACGAACGAACAAGATTATCGGCGATTCCCTTCGATAGCCTTCAATTTCTCTCGTTCGCTTGGTATGCACGCGGTGTCCAGTTTTTGGTTTTGTGAATTTATGCAGTATGCTCTAATTTATATACGTAACCATTTTATACGTGTTCTTTCTCGATCTCATAAAAGGGATCCCGAAATTTGTTTCGGGTTCTATTGGCATTTGAGTTATTCCCCTTTTTAGCCTGAGAGCCTGCTTATAGGTTTAGGTTCAATTTTTTGAGCATAAAGCGTCAGACTAGAGGTCTTAAAGGTTCTCGAGGTCTTCGATTCTCCATTAACACTGCAATAGAGTTAAAGGAAGAAGGAAGTGTTATCAACTGACCCTACATCCAGGAAGACAAATTGATTATTGCTCTGAGTTGGTCTTTAATATCTACTGAATTTCATGCTTGGTATTTATGTCGTTCAGTGAGAGTGCTTTTAGTGCCCCATCCAGTATTTGCCTGTTAACTAGTTTCTGTAGTAGTTTTGGTATAAATGATGTCAAGCAGATAGAATTAACCAACGCGTAATTTGCAGCAAGAATCCTAAATATACTCTGTGTCTTTCAGAGATATAAGTCCTCCTTGAAACATGATGGGATAAATTCCGACTTTGTGGTCCTAGTACCTAGGCTAAGTCCTTTTGTGGTCATGAAGGTCCTTCAGTTCAATGACCTAGAATTTTCTCTTGTCTAACAGGTGTCCACCTTACGGGTTCATTTTTGGTGCCACTAGTTTGAGGATTCTCCTAAGAAACAGCTTTTGTTGTGTTCTTTATTGGTATCCACGTTAATTACACGAGTTCGATGTCGTTTCGTATCCCACAGGAATCGTTTCTTCACTTAACCATGTGTACACTGACTGTATACCACAGTGATTAGACCCGAAATAATATATTCAGCCTTGATGTGGTAGCAAAAGATTATGCAGGGCACAATGAGAAAAATACTGAGCAAGATACAAAGGGCTCATGAGAACAACGCCCACGACAAATATGGATGAGATCCTTTTGCACTTTCCTCCGTTACACTTACTTATATAAAAGGCAAATATTTCACAAGGAACTACTGAACGTACGCGAGACGGTAGGATACATGAAATTTATCGGAAGAGTAAAAAATTCCATTTCTAGAAATGAAGACAGACTCAATGAATCCTAGAGTACACACCCCCTAGAAGCCTGACGTTGTACACCAACAAGCATAAAATCAAAGGAGGGACTGGGTCGGATATATACGGAGAAAGATTTAGGTGGAGTCTTGGGTTTCCTTTCGGAGAGAAATTTATGCCATACTCCAATCTCCATGAGAAAATAAGAGAGCTTACAATGAAAAGGAGATCATCGTCTTATGAGACAGTTGGGCTGCACTTCTAGCTCTTCAAAGTACGAAGGTGATTTAGGAATGTTTTACTTAATGAACTTAGTACGCTGGCGCTGGGATCTAGTAATAGAGTGAAGCTGATCTAGGTCCCGGGACACTGTGGCATTGAAAAAGCGGACGAACTACCTAGAATGGGATCTGAAGTCGATTTCATAGGCCCAGTTGTACTTTTGTTTTTGAGAGTAAAATGTTCTGGAACTTGATGTCAAAAAGAACAACTCCTAATATCCCCACTACCGCGCAAGTACATTTGATTATGTGCTTTTCAAAAAGAACTGGAGTAAGGTGTTCTGGAGTTACTCAGAACAGCTCAGTAGCCTGAAAAGAAAGCACCTCAGAACCAGCAGTAGGCATAGGAAAAAGTGCAATACGGTTGCATCTTAAACAACTGGATTCGCATTGAACATGTTACAGACTATCAAAATATTCCAGGAGAAATCCACAGCAGAGAACTATACAACAGTCCTTGAGACAACATATCAGCTGAGTTTCGAGCGCTTGATTTTGAAATTCTCTTGATATTAGCGGTTTTGGTCATAACTTTTTTGCCAGAGGAACTATTTTAAAATTTCTTTTTTTGGTATATAGATGAGTTTTGTGGTTACCAATTTCTTCTTTTTTTGTTTTACTAAGTCAAACCAAATACTAATAGGGCAGCAGTAAAACGGGCTCTTTACAAAATACGCTCGCTTAGCAGCGTTCTCCACACAGATTTAAAACTAATTAAAATAGAATTTTTTCCAAAGCTAGCAATAAGTTAAGGTATATACGAAGAGTTTCCCATTTCGTTTTTTTATTTTAAGTATATTTTTAAACTTTTTACAGCATTTCAAAAATTAAGTAAAATTTTAAGAAATTTTTGGGATGCTGTAAAAAGTTTAAAAATAAACTTAAAACAAAAAACGAAATGTGAAACTCTTCGTTTATACCTTAACTTATTACTAGCGTTGGAAAGAAAATATTATTTTAATTAGTTTTTTATCTGTGTGGAGAACTCCGCTAAGCAAACGTATTTTGTAAAGAGTCCATTTTACTGCTGCGGTATGATTATTTGGGTTGAATTAAAAAAATAAAAAAGAACAAATCTGTGTACCTACCAAAAAAAAAGAAATTTTAAAAAGCTTCATTTGAAAAAAAAATATGAGCAAAACCGCAAAAGTCAAGGGAATTTCAAAATAAAGCGCTTACATTTCCCCAGAATCCTCTTAAACAGAACACAGCCCAGAATTGTGACAGTACACATGACTGTATAGTAGCGCATGTGGAAAATCGTAAACTTTGATGTAGACCTCAACCTCTTAAATGTCTCCGAATACAGCCAAAAATAAAGATATTTCCATACCGAGATGTCTGTGGGTTGTAGGATAAGAGTCTTTTAGATTTTAGCTCTAATCTTTACGTTAGTGGCAAATGCTTCTTCTGACAAGAAATTTTTTCATCTTAAATTTAAATTCTTTTTACAAAAAAGACAGAACTGGAAGTTTATTTCGAGTTAATAAATACGTACGGGCTGTCATGGGGCGTTATAAGCTATCTTGCTACTCCTGGATATCTGTTGATTATGCGAACCAGTGATTCTGGGACCTGGAGCTACGATCTGACAAAATCTGGACTTTAAGTCAATTATTCCGCTAAGCCGCGACTAATGCTACAACATTCCTGTGAACTGGAAAGCGGGAGAGGCTCTTTAATGCCATAGCAATTAGTAGGCTGCTATGGGGATAGCGAACTCATGGAAGGGCGATAATTTTTCCTTATGAAAAAGTGGATTGAAATAAGCAACAATGTTTTCAAGTTTCGTTACCTTCGCATGGTTTTATGCTTGAATCCACGTCTTACATTCAAGGATAGGGAGATTAGCAATTCCTTTAATGATGGACTTACGTCATGTGAATACATGCTGTGGTTATAAGTGATCCACGTTATAACCAGTGTCAATATCAGTTATCCCACTTATGAACACATATAATTACATCTTATCAATAATTACGATTTTAGTATGGCTATAATTGTAAAGGATATTGAATCCTTCACGCTCAAAGTTTGGTTCGATTATTTAAATTAATATAAAAGAGGGCTAAAAAGTGAAATCATCATAATACATAATATACTTTAATATAGGCTTTCAAGCTACTAAATAGCCATTAAAAAATAATAAAAAAATTCTATGGCTAAACTAGCCACACTAAAACAAATGAATGAGATGTTGAAGAAGAATATATATTGAGCAATAAAAAGAATATCAAACGAGGAAATAATAAATTTTCGTAATAATCGCTTTTGCTAGACATGACGAAAATGCAATAAATTTATTCATAATTTTGTTATTTTTTAGTTTTAAAAGAGGAAACAGGAACATATTTTATTAGCAATAAAAATATAATGTAATATATAAACCCGATGCCTTTAGGATTTTATCGCATAATAAAAATCATCGTCGAGATCAATTTTAGTGAATGCAAGTATATTACGTAGTAAAAAACAAATGAGTTTATTTTAGAGTGATTGTTAATGGCGCTTTAAGTTTTTAATAGTTCATAAAACATGCAAAAAAATTCACTGGTATACTTAATGCGACTAATAAATGACTTCATTACTACATTTTAATTAATTTATGTACCCAGTAAAATTTTTTTGCAAAAATCCATATTTTAGTTTAAGAGTTTTGAATTATATTTTATAATTGAAGCTGCTTAGTGAACATAACTTTTCAAGAAGTTGTGAATGCGTCGGAGACATTAATTTTTCTCCAAAAACTTTCCTTTTATTTTTAAGCCTCTTAAAGAGCCATTAAAACTTCCACGTCGCTTTGCTCGGCACGTTGATTTCGGTCGAAAACATATTGGAACATAAATCGGGCCTTTTCGTGACTGTCAGTAGGGTAGTGAGTATGTCTGATCTAATCATAATAATTTATCATCATCGCTTGCATTCGGATTCCGTCCTCGTAAATCTGTAATGTAATAAGCGATGGTGGCGCGAAAGGGCAAATATTGTGTGTTCATTTGACTCGATTAAACAGAATAATGCTTTTGCTAGAACTAATTGCATATCCATTCCAGACTAAAATTACTTTGTTTATTTTAACGCGGTTTAAATAAACAGGATTAGTCAAGTGAATAAATAGTAAAATACTTTCAGGGAGGTTATTATCTGCTTTCCATTTTTTCGTCATAAAATAAATATCAACTGCGATTTCGATAAGTGCTTATAAAGGAAACAAAAGAAGCAATCTCGATTCACCCCGAAAACATTATTAGATTATTTTATGTTGAGAACCGACATTGCTTCGTTAACTCCTGCTGTCTCCTGCAGACCCATCCATACATTAGAAAAAATTCAAGCCGAGCTTCTAAGCGAAAGTATCCAATTCTCTTTGATTCTTTTGCTCGCCCGCTTCTTATTGCTATTCGATAAATTCCTTGATTACTAGGATAAACAAAAAAATTTAATTTTAATAATGGTACACGAGTTTAATTATATAAGTTGGTTATATTATGTGTTGCGAACAAAAGAATGGAAGTCAAGTTGGAGCATGAAAGCTAATGGAAACGCGTTCCTACAATGCCGAAAGGCGGAAAGCCGATGATCGATAAACTTATAAGCTGTTTTTCGCGTTAAATATTGCCTTTTAAGTACCTCGAGGTGAATTCGCAAAAAGGGAAGGTTGATAAATTACGGCTGTATTAAATCCTTTATAATTACGGCTTCAGGGAGAATTACATTTTTTTAATTGCTCAGGGACTCGCCGCGAAAAACTTCGTTAATATTTTTGTAACAGCTACTTAGATTTTCACTCCGTAAATTTTTCCTCAGGTTACACGTTTTGCGATTTAAATACTAAGGTTTTTTTTATCTCATATGCACTACATCGGTTTTGAATCCACATTTGTAAGCCTAAGACATAATCATAGAAAGATTTAGGTCCATATAAATCAAGATTCAACTAAAAACATAGTAAAGTTGGTAAAATTCATCATCCTATAATTCAATATAATTCTCTTAATCTATCAAGGGGAGTTCGCTCAATTAAATAATAATTTGTATTGAACTGGATATGTGCACTCTTTTAGGTAGGCTATATTTTAAGTATTAAATGCTATGCAAGTTACTTATGGAAGATAATTTGGGTTACTTCTAGGATACGAAAGTAGGAGAACCCGGGCGGAAAGAGGTACCGTGATAGAATGGGGTGGGGTGCTCGCTACTTGAGACGGAAACACGCGAGCTTCGCGCACAACGTTCGGTTCGCTGTGCTGCGCAAAACGGATTGTCTGATGTGTCAGAGTCCACATAGTTTGGATTTTATTAAAGGTTAGAGAAGAAGCTTGCAGATTCTCATTTTTGCTCTGCGACATCAAGGTAATTACACTGTTTCAACATAGTTTTTATTGATAATTCAAGGCTAATAAATATAACGGCCACAATACTTTTGTTTTAAAGAACGTTTCCTCGGAGCACAATCAGCGGGGCAGAATGCGGTATGATCCGTTCGGACGCTGATTTTAATTTCGGTTAGAATATTTTCTTCCTCCAACTTCCATAGTGCTTCACATGTCACTGCTTTCGCAAGCATGAATAGACGTAAATAGTCTAACAAATATAATAATGGATTCGTTTTAACATTGGTTTAAATCTGGAAACATTTTCATGTATAGGTTATATAAAGACTTTTACCCTTATTTATAAATTTAAATAAAACTTTTCTACATTCATAATGATATGAATTAAATTTTTACTTTATTTTATTCTTACTTGAATGAATTCTAGTTTTTATATTGTTGAATTTTTTTTTATTTTGATAAATAAAATAGTAAAATTCTAACGCATTTCTTTATTTGAATAAATTTTCTAACCCAGCCTGAACCATAATCGAAACTGCATCCGAAATTTTCACACTTATAAAAACCGGAATGAGGAGCTTTATGTCAGAATGTCACTGTAAATTTCGGTTGGATTCTTTGAACGTATCAATGTATAAATTTTTAGCGAATTTAAAGATTTTAGCAATTGTTACCAAACTCATAGAATTGTCATCGCATAAAAATTCAACGCATAGAAAAATTCATCACTAAAAATTTCATCGCGAATAATCAATAATGTTTTATAATAATTTATAAAGAGCCATTTTTAATTTGTTACCTCAAATTCATATTGATAGATTTTTATCCTTTTATGAATTTTCTGGTATAGTGGGACCGCGGTCAGCAAACAGGAATTCCATCATAACTGACATTGAATGAAATCAGCGACGCTGAATATACTGGAGTGTTGTATTAGTAGTAGTCTGTACTACAACCTTCCAGCTAGTAATAGTAGTCTTTACTACAACTGTCCAGCATGGCTTTGGTCGCTGATCCTTTTAAAATAATTTATAATATTCCTAAAATGGTCCTCATAATGTCATAAATTAGTTTCATCATTCTGCCCTTGCCAGTTTCATGAGAAAATAAGAGTATGAACTTGAGATGTGGTATGCGACATTGTGTTGAGTGGTTTACAAATAAGGTTCATTGTCTTGTTTATCCTCCTGCACTTCTATTTCCAATTTTTTTCCTGTAAATTTCTTGAATTCTACCAATACAGGTAAAAGTCGTTTTGCGCCGGTTCGATTTACGCCGATTCACAAGTACGCAGGTTGGTGCCGGCGTGGGATTTTTCGAGTTAGTTTTCGTTTCGTTTTCAAGAAAAATAAAAAGTAGTTCCATTATGGGTGACAATAGTGATTCAGAACCAAAATATTGTGTAAAAAAAGGACGAAAAATGTGTGTTCATTTTACGTCGATTTTTTTACGACCTTGTCTTTCTTAAGTACACCATCGTTAACTCTGGTATTTATTGGCAGTTGGTAGCACCCAGCTGTTGAGCAAAGTAGTCAAGAAACGAATCCAAGAAATGAAGGCTCTTTTTACATACTAAACATATGAACTTTTGTAACATGTCTTTGGTATTTGGGGCATGGGTACAGTTTTTAAGAAACATTGTTTTTGCCGAGGTTACTAATAACAAAATTTAAACTTTTTTTGTTACACAAAATCTAATTACATATTTTGATAATAGTTTGAACTCCTAACAACAACTTTTACAAAAAATTGCCAAAAATACACAATATTTGTATTTTTTTTTCGATAATTCTAGATATTTATTATTTTCACGAGTACTTAGCTTCCGGTAGGTCCTTTTTAAGTCCCCAGAAATAATTACCCAACATTCCAGGATTCCATTTTCATTGATATCATTTTTCCATTTGCCAAATATCCTAGTGAAACCTCTCCCATGTTCGTCGCTGACCCAGGTTTTCGGCAAAAAAAACTAGATCTGAGTCCAGGAAATGTATCTTATGGGCCTTTCCACGATGTTTTAATTTTTATTTAGTCTTAAAGATAACGTTAAAATTAAAAATAATATAAAATCAATTTTTTCATATCTTTCATAATGTTCAAAAGTTCTAGTCCGGTAACGTTGTCCACCGCAAAGCTCTATAAACTCTGTTTTGACAGATGACGGTTACATAAGCTAACCAACAAGGAAATAAATTTGACATTTGCAATCTATCATCACCGATCACAGACTCTAGAGCTGGTAGAGTTGATAGAGATGACTGCACACGAGAACACCCGACGGGAACACCAACAACATTACCGCCTTTTTGAATACAATTTCTAAATAACTTAATTTAATTTTTTTGCTGCTATAATTAAAAAATAAACCAGCCAATTAAATTAGGTTTTTTTAATAGCTATGCATAGTATAAAATTCATTGAAAAACCCATTATGTTGTCAATAATTCATTTATTAAATCTTTGTAATTTTCTGTCCTGTGAGTACAAAAAATAATTTTAATGACATTCACTAAACTTCTATTTTTCAATTTCATAACATTTGTAATAACTATTATTTCCTAAATCTTAATCGTTGATTTCGCATGGGAATGTAGGTAAGACTATGTGACTGTCACTCAAAATGTGAGGGTGATAGGACAATTTTTTTTTTGTAATTTTATAATAACGATATCAAAATATGGCCAAATCACATAACAGGGTTCTTTGACAAAAACAGTGTTGACCAGATAATTAGCTAATATACTGGGATTCCATTTTTATGATATTGTTCTTCCATTTGACAAATCTCCTTGTGAAACCTTTTCCTCTATTCGTCACTGACTACACCCTGGTTTTCGGAAAAAAAATGTGAGTCCAAGAAATGTATCTTTCAGGACATGTTCCAGCCCAAAGCTTTATATGTGTCAATTGTCAATAGTTAATTTATTAAATATTTGTAATTTTCTGCCTTGTGGTTAGTGGTTACCAAAAAAAATTAGTATTTATAAAACTTATTTAAGTGGCTTTTTTAAATTCTTTAAATTTTTGCACAAAACTTCGTTAATTTCCTTATTTGTGGACCTACAAACTACAAATATCCCTTCTTGAAGTTTTGCGTCGTTAATCTTATGAATATACATAGGTGAAGCTAATATGTGACTGTTACGAAAAATTTAAGGGTGATAGGAAAAAACTTGTTGTAATTTAATAATAAGGATACCTAAATATGGTCAAATCACATAACAGAGTTCTCAACAAACAGTGTTGACCAGTGTAATTGGAAAAAATGCGCTTTTATCATTTTTCCAAAAGCACACCCCTATACTTGACAAACAAAAATTTTAAATGAAAAATAGATGCAATTTGAAAGGCAACAATTTGCGGAAGTGTTAAATTTTTGATTACAAATGCCCAAAAATCAATTTTTACTAGTGAAAAATATGCTATCCAAAAATTTTGGCGACAATCGTCTAAATCAAATTATCTTTACTTTTTAAGGAGTTGAAAAATAGTTATTTTTAGTATTAATCGCAAGATTTGTACGTTAACTATCTTTAGTACTTATGATTCTTGAGGTTATGCTCGAATCACTCGACAAAATATCGTCAAAAAGATATATACGATATGATAAGGACACATTCTAATTTTTGCATTTGAATGCAAGGAAATGCGGCAGAACGAAAATTAATAGAATAAGTGCAGCGCCCTCTTTAACAGAAAGCACAAGTCTTAATCCATTTCTTCCGTCTTCCGTCGTCCGCGTCCGAAAACGCCGAGCTTAGCAACTTAGCTGACACGTTGTATTGCGCTCGGCGATTTCGTCGTCCGAGGCGGTAAATTTTCGTCGTTAGCAAAACGCACCTTAAATCGGCTTTATTAGATCTTCATTCTGGTCATGAGTTTAATTTGTAATACAGTTAAACCTTTTAGAAGAAAACTAAACAAACTCAATTTCTCTATTCCGAAATCTAGAAAAGGAAGTACCAAGAGCAAACATGTTTTCCCTTTATAATAATAATACTTTATTTTCCATAATATCATATTTACATGATATAAGAAATTGTCAAGTAGGTACATTACATAGTAAGAATAAAAATATAAATATTTATAAAATCAATCACAATAAGTGATGTAAAAGATGTACATCACAAAACTAAATAGTATTAAAATCAATTACATTAGTAAGAGTCTTCTAAAAATTCAGAAACACTGTAGTATGTGTTACTTAGGAGTATATCTGTAACAGACTGCAAACAATTTTTGATATTTTTTTTTCATTCTTAACACGTATAGAAATTTTTATTAAATAGCTTTATAGATACAATAAAACAACTATTATGGTACACAGAAGTTCTGTGCTGAGGAATGGCCTCTATACCTAATAACAAACTGCGTGTTTTATACGTTTTATGATGGTGACTTATATTTTTTTATAATATAGTAGGCAGTTAAGAATGAAGAGAGAAGGCACAGTTAATATCTTTAAAAAAGAAAATAATTCTCTACCTGAATGTCTGCTCGATACTTTACAATTAGCCCAAATTATTCTTTTCTGGATGGTAAAAACATCTTTAGCCGACGAACCACCCCAACACAAGATACCATAGGATAATTTTTATTGCAAATATCCAAAATAGAATATTTTTAGAGTATCTGGTGAAACACTCTTAAACGAATAATTGTGTAGCATGCGTAGTTGAGTTGTTGATACTTAGACAGGCAATGCGACATCCATGTTAATTTCACGTCAAAATTGAAATTGAATTTCAAAAACTAGTATATTTGAGTTAACCGATATATCATTATTTTGTAATTTATATTTATTTATCTAGATTTAAATCTCTAACTTAATTAATGTGGAGCGAATAATGATGATTCTAATCCCAACTATAACCATACGAAGAAATAAAAGACAGTAGTGATACTAGTTTCGCCTTTATTAGGGCATCATCAGGCACTATAAGGAATTACAATTTTTTATTAGTTTCAAAAACAACAAGAATGTTTAAAATATAAATCATACCTTCAAAATTTATTTAGACACAAGACATTCGCAATTTATGACAGTGTCAAGTCATAGAGATAATATTCATAAAGATAAGTTTACATTGTTCAAATCCGAATAAACGAGCACATAGGAACACGAGGTTTATAACGTTAACAGGAGTTTGAGAAAATTGTCATGGTCAGATTCAAATTGGACATTAGGTGTTGCTGTGTTCGCATTCAATTGACTTCTCATAATCTCTAAGTTCTCCAAGTTGTCGATAAATTTATCCCATGTTTTATGGAGTACAACTGAGTTTGATTCTAAGTCGAATTTATGGTTATTAGAGATTATGTGGTCAGCGAAATTTGATTTGAAAGTCCTGTTTAGTCTAATCGCAGCCTTATGCTCTTTGAATCTGACCATGAACGGTCTTCTAGTCTGTCCTATATATTCGCTTTAATATGTGTTTGGTACATTGTACTCAAAAAAGTGCCGGTATAATGTCAAAAAACTTTTTTGGTACCAGCCATAATAAAGAAGTTATAACCATATTTTGAAAATTACAATTTCTTCTTATTTAAGAAGTGCGAAATTCAAATATTTTTGAAATTAAATTAAATTTTGTTTTTTAAAGCGAATATATAGGACAGACTAGAAGACCGTTCATGATCAGATTCAAAGAGCATAAGGCTGCGATTAGACTAAACAGGCCTTCCAAATCAAATTTCGCTGACCACATAATCTCTACTAACCATAAATTCGACTTAGAATCAAACTCATTTGTACTCCATAAAACATGGGATAAATTTATCGATAACTTGGAGAACTTAGAGATTATGACAAGTCAGTTGAATGCGAACACAACACTTAATGTCCAATTGGAATCTGACCATGCCAATTTTCTCAAACACCTGTTAACGTTATAAACCTCGCCTTCCTATGTGCTCGTTTATTCGGATTTGAACAATGTAAGCTTATCTTTATGAATATTATCTCTATGACTTGACGCTGTCATAAATTGCGAATGTCTTGTGCCTAAACAAATTTTGAAGGTATGATTTATATTTTAAACATTCTTGTTGTTTTTAAAACTAATAAAAAATTGTAATTCCTTATAGTGCCTGATGATGCGAAGGCGAAACTAGTAGCACTACTGCCTTTTATTTCTTCGTATGGTAATAGTTGGGATTAGAATCATCATTATTCGCTCCACATTAAACAATATCCCAAATCATCGTCAATTTTCATTATTATTCTAACTTAATTATTTTTCACAACTATATCATCTTCACTCATACTCACTAAGTATAAGGCCAGTGCTTTTAAATCTTCGCAATTATTTTCTATAATAAGTGAAGGGTAAGAAGTTGATAAGAAGGTAGTTTATCTTCAAAATATCGATACACCAAATCGGGCAAATCGAAAATAATGTTTTTCTCATTTCTTCCACACAATATTTTTCCAACTTTTAACCTTTCACTACGTTGATACCGATTCCTTTGTTTGTCTAGAATCTACAAGTATGTCAGTGGTCGGATGACAATTTTTAAAGATTTTCTGAATGACATACCTATACAGAGTGTCTCACAAGACGTTGGACTGCATGGATACCTTTATTATTATTGAAGATAAAAAGTCAATTAAATGGACAACTTTGTTCATTTATTCGACTTAGTAGAGATTTGTTCTTTTAATAATAATTCGTTAACAAAAGCATTTGAATTTCGCACTTCTTAAAAAAGAAGAAATTGCAATTTTCAAAATATGGTTATAACTTCTTTATTATGGCTGGTACCAAAAATGTTTTTTGACATAATACCGGAACTTTTTTGAGTACAATGTACCAAACATATTTTTTTCTTATGGCGGCCAACAATACTGATTCCAAATATGAGTTAATCCAATATGGCCCCCATAAGAAAAAAATAAGTTTGCTTCATTTGCCGTCAATCCGTTAGCAAAAAATAAATTCATTTAACTTACTGAATTATACCCAAAAAAGTGGCTGTATAATGTCAAAAAACATTTTTGGTCCGACCCAAAATAAAAAAGTTACCTATAGCCATATTTTGAAAATCGAATTTTCTCTTTTTTTTAGGATAGTATAAAAGCGATGTGTAATTCAAATATTGTGTTAAGAGTCATTTCTTACGCCGCGCGATTTTAACGTTTAAGGTGATACGGAGTCAAATGTTGAAAAACCGACGTTTTTACCTTTCATGATTTTTTTAAAAGTGTTTCGAATTGGAAAGTCAAAAAAATAAGAAAATACCAAACTAAATTAAGAATTTTACTTTCATTTATAATCTTTGTTATTTATGTATCTACAATTACATTTGTGTAATTTTGCAAGAAAAACTTCTATATTTATATTTTAATTTTTGCAAAACTATGCTCGTATAAATCTAGATAAATGAAAAATAAAAATTGCATATAAAAGTGCAATTCTTGCTTAAGTTCGGTATTTAATTATTTTTTTTAATTTCCAATTTGAAACACTTTAAAAAAATTCAGGAAAGATAAAAACATCGGTTTTTCAACATTTGACTCGCTATCACCTTAAACACTAAATGGCAATGATTTTTGCATACCAATTGAAAACTATTGCACATATTATTTATATTTTTGTGTTTTGCTTGCTCTTTGATGCTTAATTTGCGAAATTTACAGTCGAATCATCCTGCCAAAATATCTTCCTTATTTTTTAATATTTTTAAGTGCAATAAAATGAAATTCGAATCTTAAAATTGTTGTCTAAAAAATAGCTGGATTATTTTATTTTTTAATATATTTTTAAGGAAATATTTGGCTGGAAAGTAACAAAATACAACTAAATTTTAATATGTGTCCCAGCTATTATTTAGATAATGTTTTTTAGATTTGATTTCATTTTATTGAATTTAAATCTTGGCAGGGCAGTTTAAAAAAATATAACCCTAAAATGGCGTCAATTTAAAAGGAACGACCAAGTTAAACCGACAAACATAAATAATATGCGCAATACTTGTCAATGAATGTTTAAAAATTTGCCAATCGGTGCTACAAATCTCTACTACTTTTTTACTACTAAATTAACCGACTTTCTATTTCCAATATTATCAAAGATACTTATGCAGCCCAACGTTTATTATCCCAAAAACAAGGATTAATCCTATTCTGATATTTTAGTAAAATAATATCCTATCCAACAAACAGCATTTGGGAATTTGCCAAAACAAGCAATGAGTAAACAGTACTTTTCTTGGAAACGTCTTTTGCTTAAGTAATTATCAATCGTGCTTTGCTTATTTATAATAAACCACAAAGTTTTAAAAATATTACTGCAAAAATTATACGACTCGCGAGTTAATCTGGTAGAATTAAATTAATTTATTTGTTAAATTATAGTTTGAAAGCAAGTAACGCTTGTTGAGTATGAAGCAAATAGAAGCAGCGCATCGTGTGGATAAACACGGGGCTTGTTTGAATTTGCATATTTCATTTATGCAATCGCTACTGCACATAATGGTATACTGGAATTTCAATTAATAATTCCACACACTTCTTATTAACGCGCAGATCATTTGCAATAATTTTCATTCATCGCGTTTTAATAAATGGACGCCTCGAGTGACGCTTTTAATTTAATTGCAATTTCTTGAAACCTTTCACAACACCCTTCATAGATTGCAGGGCGTTGTAATTTGAGTGTTTTATTTTTCAACATAAACTAGTTCATAGGTCTACACAACAAAATATTCGATAAAAAATAGGTAAATTTTTAACGCTCAAAAAGTGCAAATTTAAGTGATTTATGGTACGTTTTAATAAATAATTGGAAAACTATTTACACCATAGTCGGTAAGTGATAATATTGCGTTAGTTTAGGTTAGTTATGTTACACGTAAATGTCGGAATATTGAAGAGATTTTGATGACGTGGCTACTATAGGAATAAGCATAATAAAGTATCATCCAGATTTTCAGGTGAAACATAAAACTTTTTTTGAGAAAACATATTTCAAATTAATCAAGTTGGTTACCTACACAACCTGTAGATGGGTAAATAGAAATTTAAATGAGTTTATTTCAATTCCAATCAAGTTTGATCCTTGTGGGTAAAAGTTTTGATTTGTTTTGCGCAATCGGTCTGTAGTCTGGTAAATAGTTGTAATTTAATTACCAAACACTCAAGGCGTTTGCACGACAAATTAGTAAACTATTAATAATATTGAGATAGAAATTTGCGTTTAATACATTTATCATTTCGTCGCTGATGTATACAACTAAAGCAAATCCTGTCATTCAGAACTCAGACTATTACATAACTGAGCAGGATAGTAGAGTGGCATAACCAAATTAATTGTTTGATTAGAATTAGCTGAGTAATAATATACATAGCAGGCGTATTTTAATCCCCGGTGAGACGTTTGGATTTAATTAAGTATCTCCTGCTTGAATCGATCACAATAAATCATTGAGAAAGACGTGCGTGGACTGTGGGTAAGCTCGTTACAAATTAAGCGATAAGAAATTTATTTCTGAACACATAAATTACGTCAGTAAGGTGCAAGTTTTGCATGGAAGTCATAATTAATATCTACCAAAAATACTTGTTTCAAATAGTTTTTTATAAAAAAACACATCTACTGCAGCTATATATAATATATTGCTGTTGCATATATGCTCCCGGCAGCTTCATATATCAGCTATAATGGAATCGCTATCGTGCCTTATTTACATTATCATTTTAAATTTGTTTCCGACAATAACTCACAAAAATATTTACAGCAATTTAAATATTCAAATTGCATTCGATTTTTTAACTAGTAAACGAAACTTTATTAATTTAAGCACTAAAAGCAAACCAACTGGAATTTGGAGTCTCATCGTAACGTAAAGTGCATATCTATTACTTTAATTTAGAAAGAAGTGCTCTACTTTCGAGGATTTACATTAGAATCCTTGTGGAATAGCCACTTGATACTTGATAGCTTCTCTATTAAATTACCACAATAAAGTAAAAAACGGATTTACATCACACGCCCAATTTAATAATAAAATTAATTGCACCCGAATGAAAGTGACGATGCATTAAATAAAATACCTGTTGGCTTAATTTAACGCGCAGAATTATGCGGGTGTATCATGATTTAAAATTTCCAGCATAAAAATGCGCCTGCTTTTTGATATTTAATGCATAAAAAATTTCTAATTTGAATTTTCCTCCTCTCCATATTTGCATAATGGATTTTCTTCGCTGTCGAGCGTGTACCGGACCAAAAGTCGCTTTTCAAGTGGAACAAACTGTGCGTACACAACAAGTTTGCTTTCGGAAGGCACTAACTTTGCGAAAATAACTGTTATATAGTTTTTACGTAAAAAGTTTCTACTTTAGAACATATTTTTTCGACATGGGCATAAAAATGTTGGTGGTTAGGTTAAGAAAATAAATCTTTCAATATTTTTTTAGCACGGATCATAAATAGTAATAAATAAACCAAGCAATGAACTTCAATTTTAATAAAGAGTAGCTATATTGAATAATTTATTATCGTAAAAATGTTATGATAATATTTTTAATTCGCTGAAAAAGCAATATTGCATTAAATTGCCCGGCGCATCCACCATAAAAATTCTTGCGATAGGCGCCGTTAACATTCATGAGAATATTAATTATTTTATTACTGACAACAAAACTAATCTGATTATTACATAAATTAATGTATGTTCATGAACTTCCGTTATTTAAATTTCAAACATAAGTTACTTCTAACCATAATATACAGGGTGTATCTTAATATGTGGCCCAAAATAGATCATTTTTTTTTGTAATTAATTTCATTTACATTTTATTAAATTTCACTTCGAAACTACCTCTTTATTATATCTTTGCGATAATTTTGGCAAAATTGCAGGCTTTGCAAGAAGAAGAAGAATATTAGTACAACTATCTTTAAATTCACTTTTCTCTTAAGGGTCACTTAACGTTACTCGCGCCGCGCACCGTTTTAAAAAGTAAATACCCTATTAAATTAAATAATAACAACAATATACACAGTTTCGCATCATAAATGAAAACTATTGGGAATATCATTTATGTTTATGTTTAAAAAATATACTTACTGTTAATATTTTTTTGCGATAATTTGGTCCTGATTTATAGTTTTTGCTAAATCATCAGTGACGTCATTAATATTTTTTATACCAAGAGATGGCATTTTAAAAACTAAAATGGACCTGTCCGATCGATTTTCTCAGAACAGTTAAAGATGGCAGTTACGAATTTTGTTCCAACCTTTATCCTCACCCTGTATAAACAAATTATTGATTTATATGAAAAATTTATTAAGGTTTATTTTTTTTAATTTTAGGTACATCATTAAATAACGCGTGTATCATGTTATTGATATTTTTTCATAAACGAAACATCATACTTTTTACTTAATGTTTATGGAATATCAAATTTTATTCGATTAAATTTCTTATACCGGGCGATCATTTCAACACGATGCTAAAATTTGACTTAATTTCTCAGTAGAATTAATAATAATAATTTGGACCATTAAGGGTCATTTATGTTACTCAGGCCGCGCACCGATTTAAAAACTAAATACTCAATTTAAACTATTGTACATATTATTTATGTTTATGAGTTTTTTTTTTGTTGCTGCGTTTAAATTGGGCAACTTTTATTCAAAAACAACGTTTCGTACCCCACGAATAACTAATTAAAAAAAATTTTCTTTGGCATGTTTATGGTACCAACCGATTCATATTTTATGGCTTAACAAATTCAGACAAGTTTAACATCGCGCGTTGATTGGTTTTTGAGTATTTTTACTGTAAAGTAGGAGTACTTTAAGGGCCTTAAAAAATACACTTACTGTTTATATTTCTTAATTCTTTTGTCTGATTTTGTTCATTATAAATATTTTTTAATGCTACCAAAATTTGGTACAAAAAAATTAAGTAGTATATGAGTTATTTATGGGGGCGTGGCACCCTATTTAACATACTCAAAAAATAACTCTTAATAACTAACTTTTAGTTATACAGGATGAGTTTAAAATAACACATAAAAATCATAACTACCTTATTTTTTGGAATTTTCAAAAATGGTAAATGAAGTGTCGCATTATCTTTAAAAAACTTTGTTTTGAACTCAACAAAAAAAAATCCGTTGGCCTGACGTCAAATTCACCTCAATTACAGAGCAATGTGATCAAAGTAATGGGTAATGGCATTTAAGTTTGAAAGGTTTGGTTGCGTAGATAAAATTTAGGTGTATACAATTCTAATTTCATCAACAGAGGGCGCCTCTCGGATAATTCATTAATAGGGTTCATTATTGATAGATATTTCACTCATAAATCCCCGACATATTCTTTTTAGATCGCCTAAAATGTTCTTATTTAAAGTATTTTTTTTAATTTTAACACTAGCATGTAAAATTAAAAAAAAACTCCAGTATTCTAGCACGTAGTAAAAAGTATAATAAATATTTGGACTGACGATAATACGAATAATTTTAAAATTATACCTAATTACGTTTCACAAGAGATTAATATTTAAGAAAAATCCCTACGGGTCCCATAAAGAATTTGGATTGGACTTTTGATTCTTGTACTATAAATAAATACATATTATTAAATTATTCTTCAATGTATTAAACAAACATGATTTAAATCTACTTTTTGTTTATATTCGTAAAGTTTTGTTGAGAAACTTGTTTCACAAATTTGCTGCAAGCTTTTGTGTTTTATTGATCAATTTTCTGTTACATACACAATCTAAAATGTTTTCATACGTAAAATAGTAATTTTATTTAATATTTAAATAAAACCATATTTTATACAGGGTAATCCTTAATGACTGTGCCAAATATTAAGGAGCGTAACTAAGCATTTTAGAAACAAAAATTATATTCGGAAATTCTCAATTTTCTTAAACACTTATGTAACTTTAAAATTTTTCAAAACAATGGAAATGGAACATGGTCGGAATTACTTTAAATAGTTCTTGCAATAATAGCCTATATTCAGCAACCGTAATGAAAAATTTAGAGACGTCGTTAACGTTAAACACGTTATTAAAAAATATTGTTTCATAATAAATATTGTTTTAAAGACGTCTTTAGCGTTAACGACGTCTCTAAAATTTTCATCACGGTTGCTGAATACTTGCTACAGTGTTTAATATTTTTAAAACAAATAAATAAAATGTTTTATTTTAGTTTAAGTAAAAATTACTACCTACGTTCTACAATAAGTGAGCTATTACAATTTCTCTTAAAGTTTATTGAACTGTAATTCGTAAAACATCACGAATATATAGATTACATTTATCTCGCTAAATTCGATCCGGATTGGATTGAATTACAATTGACTCTGTCCGCATTTTTTTCCGAAATGAACACGTCGGATTGGATTCACTTTAAGGATTAAGTTCAATTATCCAAAAAGTGAGTCCAAGCCGACATGTTTATTTTGAAAAAAAGTGGACCGCGTCAATCGCTATTCAATCCATTCCGGATCGTTTAGTTACGCGAGATAAACGTAGTAATATTCATTTTCTAATTTTATTTCTGAAAAATCAACAATTTAATTTCAGAAAGTATCAATGGTATTTTATATTTTAGAATCATCAATTTTTTCACAAAGCATCAATTGTGCTCGTGGAGCATAACAGACACATACAATTAGTCAAAAACCTACTTTTGGCAATTGTACAATATACCAGTAATTATATTGTACTTAGGTCCTTATTCACCAATATTAAACCAAATTGAAATAATCTTTTCTAAGATTTAACCAGTATTGTTAAATGATAACTTCAGACTTCTGCTGTTATGACTCCTGGTATCATGGAGCAATGGTAGTTTGCTTAGAAATTGATGAAGCCAAAAATACAATTATTGGTGGTGATTATGCTCGTGCAGCACAAACCACTACAATCGATCATGCAGCTGCCTTGGTAATAGTAGACATGGCTGTTGGTGGCTAAAATATTGCATTTAGGTAATCGAAAATTTCTTCGGTAAATATTACTTTAAATGAAACACAATGATAATTGTACAGGGTGGCCCAACTAAAGTTCCCACCCAGGTTATTTTGACAAAATAATTTTTGAAGAAAAACCTGAAACCGGTCAATTTTTATGGTAACGCAAGGGACAACCCCTCACACAGTTATGCAGGGAAACTACCCCTTCAAAATTCTTAAATGGCAATAGTGGTCGAGTGATACATCATTGCAAAGCTCCTACTATTCTCTATGCAGCTGTCATATTTTTTTTTATTTGATGGAATATTTGAGAAGTTATA
Source organism: Stenus bimaculatus (assembly GCA_963971135.1). Classification (NCBI taxonomy): domain Eukaryota; kingdom Metazoa; phylum Arthropoda; class Insecta; order Coleoptera; family Staphylinidae; genus Stenus; species Stenus bimaculatus. The sequence continues at coordinate 43,742,097 of OZ020182.1, forward strand.
GCATTTTCACGTTAGACATGAAAACGCGTTTTTAACAGGTAACATGGGTTAAAAAAGGCTTTTATAGCTTGATTTTGTTAAAAGTTACAATAAAAATAAATAAAACTATACATTGGTCCCCCACTAAATAACAATTGATCAGGTTTAGGCCATTTTTCAAAAATTACTTGTTTTCAAAATAACTTGGGTGGGAACTAAAAGTATTTTGAAAAAAGACTCTGAAACCGGTCAATCCTTATTAGAACGGGGAATCCAAGTATGGTTATAATTATTTTTAACAAAATCAAGCTATAAAGGCCTTTTTATCCCATGTTTCCTGTTAAAAACCCGTTTTACATGTCCAATGTGAAAATGCTATACCTTCTCAAATATTCATTCAAATTAAAAAAAAAATATGACAGCTGCATAGAGAATAGTAGGATTTTTACAATGATGTATACCTTGTACCCTATTGCCATTTAAGATTTCTGAAGGGGTAGTTTCCCTGCATAACTGGGTGAGGGGTTGTCCCTTGCGTTACTATAAAAATTGTTCCCCACCAAATAAAAATTGACCGGTTTCAGGGTTTTCTTCAAAAATTATTTGTTTTCAAAATAACCTGGGTGGGAACTCTTAGTTGGGCCACCTTGTATAATACAATTGATACTTTCTGAAATACAATTCACGTTTCTAAGTTACAATTGGTGATTTCAGATATTGAATTGATCTTTTCGGAAATACAACTGGAAAAGGTGTAGTCATCTTTTTTCAAAATCAAATATTTTTGCTTGATTTTCTTAATAGACCACCTGCATTCACAGTTTTCTTTTAAGAATTCTTTAAGTGGTTGAAGTTGTTGAAAAAATGCCAAAACCTAATTAAATGATGAAAAGCGTTTTGCTTTTATTAAGAGCAATTTCCTAAACGGAGATTATAGTGGTTTAGTTCTGCAGTCATAAAAGCTAGTACGAACAAAATTTTTGTGTAATTTTTTTTGTAGATGATTTAGAAGTCATTTCTTTAATTCCTGCCAGAAGGAAAAAAAATTGGAGAATGTACAAAAAAAATATAATGATCTAAAAGTACCTTAACTTTGGACTCCTCTAATTAGTTTTGTGCTAGGTTGCAGAAGGTAACTCTCTGGCAAGTTGTAGCCCAATCAATTTAGATTATAAATCTGAAAAACAAATTGAAAATCTAACGAGGGAAACTTGAGTTATGACTGCAGGACTAATGCTCGATTTCATGATTTTTCAAAAATTTTCCTCCCAAATTCGCGCGCCCTCTAGGGATTCGCATTAATTATCAGTTATTTGCTGATAATTTGCAAAGAAGCTTCAGAAAAATGGGATGGATTTTCAATTCCCTGTTATTATCCTCAACGGAAAATTTATCGTGGGCGTCTAGGAAGATGCTCTTAATAATAATTTATTATTACAAAACCACAAACAGCTTAGACTGAAAAACCGGAAATATTGGTTATGGCTTCTCAACGATTTAAAATCTCTCAAGCTACTACTGTGAAAAAGCAAAATATTCTATTGCTCGTGAAATAGAAGTAATAAATGTTTTATCTAGGAACAAACTTTTTGGACGAAAAGCAGTTGATCGTCAATAAAAATTAAACACTTCATCGAGGTGTGACCGTGACCAAACTTTATTCTTTATCGTATGCAATAGGTATTCCCAAAAATCTTTATGTCGTCTCTTAAGAAATGGTAAAGTAAAAATACAAACTTTAAAACCTTTGCTGACTGAAGAAAATAGATTAAATCGAATACAATATTAACAATAAATAAACGAATAGGAGAGTAGATTCTTAGGTCTGCCATCATTGGACATTTTTGATGGCTCTGCTCTTTTCTACTCAGTGGATTACTCCTAGTAGTGCTTTAAACGCCAGAGCTTGAAGATGTAGCAATCAACAATTCGTCCGATAATTTTGAAAAGGACACAAGCAAGCAGTATGTGATGCTTGGAATTTTTGCTTGGTGCCCCTCACCACTTTGAATGAAGGCATACCTAGGAGTCTTCTCTCCGATACGTTTATTTATTGTAAAAAACGGTCTGCATCTTCGATGGCATTTCTATCAATGCCCGAATACAACATTGTTTATCATTTGACGAAAAATGGTTTTATATGTCCAAAATAAATTAAAAATTCTATTTTCATCTTGATGAAGCAGAGCCTTGTCGTAAAATTGCCAGCAGACTCGGATATTATAAGCAATTTTTAATGGCTTTTATTCATTTTTGGTTCATAGATTCTGTCATATATGGTCCAACCGTATTAGAATGACAAGTTAATGATTTTATAAGAGACGTCCTGGGAATCCAATGTAAACATTTGTAAAGATTTTGTTGCTTATGCAAATCCCTTGTATAAACTTCAGAATATGAAAATTTTCTATTCTGGTAGCTGTCTTGTTGATCCTCGGGTACAGTACAGTTGATGTGGGTACCATCAATTGCTCCAATAACCAATAACATTCAAAGATTGTTGATGAAATGCTATAAAATTATTGTTTTTTACCTTGGTATTCCTTTGAAGCGAACTCTTTAATATTTGGCCAATTAATGTATTTTTGAGAAAGCATTATGGAAACAGGTATATTAAATCTATCTGCAGTGAAGATCAAAGTATCACCTTTAGCTAAATACCATTTTGTTGATTAAAGGCCAATTTCGATACCTACTTTCTTTTTACCTCCATAATGAACCACCGCTTTTACATGTTTGGTATTTATCAGGCATACGATTATGCTCTTCTTTAATTATAATTTTCAACCTAATTAAGTTAATATTAGCATTTTCATTTGCACTTAAAAATTTTTGTTGCATCTGGTGAATCCTCAAAAGTAAAATCTGTTAATAAAATTTAAATTTTTCGCACTTTTAATAGACCACACCAACAATTAACAAATATACAGGGTGCGGGAAAAGTCCTGCATAATGTCTATAACATTTTTAATATTGGTTTGATCAAAATGTTGCATATATGTAAATATTGTAAGATTTAAAAATTGATAGGTATGAAATATCTGTGGTCTTGCTTTTGTTTTTCTACATCATGTGACTGAGATAAGACTGTAAAGTTTGAAATCTCAAATGGAATCATCCAACTTTTTTTTAATAATTTTCTGAAACCAACGACACATAATAAGTGACATTTTTTTCGTAACAAAAATTTTCTTGGAAAAAAAGTGAGACACCCTGTATTAGTGCTGTACGAACTTCATATTTTTTAAAGTTCAAACTTTTCATTCAAAAGTTCGAACTTTGAAATAGTTCGAACCGTTCGAACATTGTGCAAAAGTTCGAGTTCGCAAAAAGTTCGGGTTCGCAAAAAGTCCGAGTTAGGAAAAAGTTGGAGCTAGCAAAAAGTTCCGTTATTCCGGTTCGAAAAAAGTTCGAGTTCGGGAAAAGTTCGATAATATTAAATTTCGGCCACTGGCCGAAGTCGGCAATTGAATACAACATATACCGTTCTTCTATGGATAATGTAATTTTGAATATACAGTTAAATTTTGAAGTCAATAGGTCAAGAATTGTATGAGTTAGGAGTCCGGCCGATTTGAGAAATGTTGTTTCGAAAAAAACGCTTTCCAAGTTTTTTTTATGTACCTACCTTCAATCTGCGATGCCTGTACCATACAATTGGCCTTCCACATTAATATGCTACTCCTGTACTTCTTTTCTAACCGATTTTAAGTTGATCCGTGCCTGTTTTAAAATTTCAATATTTTTAAAATCCTGGAGTGGCATAACCCCTTAAGTTAGAATCTCAAAAGGTTGGGGTTCGGTGAACAGCACTATCCTGTATACAGGGTAAGTTTAAAGTAATGCATAAAATTCATAACTTCTTTATTATTTGAAATTTTGAAAAACGCAAAAAGGTGTGTCGAATTGTTTTTAAAAAACTTTATTTTAAAGTTAAAAAAAAATATTTTCCGTTAGCATGACGTCACAATGACGTCATCGATTTTTTTTTAAATGGGTTGATATGGTTTTTATATCATCAAAAAAATACCTTATTTAAAGAGCTTTTTGACAGTACCAAAAAAGTATACTTGCTCCAGTTAGTTGTAATAATATTTTTTATTAAATATCATATCGAATAACCATTTAAAGTAATGCATAAAATTATAAAATTCATAACTACTTTATTCTTTGGAATTTTTAAAAGCGTTAAAAAATGTTTTTTATTGTTTTAAAAATGTTTATTTTGGATTTTATTTTATTGTCTCTGTGATGTCTATGGCGTCATCAATTTTTTTTTAATGTTTTTTTTATGCTTTTTGTAGGAAACAATGCTAATAATTATCACCTTACAGGATAGTTCAAAGTAACGCCTAAGATTAAATTTAAAATTTATTATTAAGAATTATTAAAAATGGAATTACTATTTAATATTACTTAATTATTATTTTTTTATAAAGTAGTTTATTTTTAATCAAAATTTATGTTTACACTTTCGTTTTAATAATTGTTAAAGTCCCATTCAACGAAACAACATGTGCCTTAAACAGACATTGTAAGGACAAATAAAAAAAAATACAATACAATTTAGTTTGCTTTTTCGAATTTTAAAATAAAATTATTTGAGGATTATTTATTAATTCTCTGCAGTTCACTACTTGAGTAACCACGTCTTTTGCAATTTTTCTGATTTAACTTTATACAACTTTGGCTTTTCACATTGGTACATTCTTTGATTTATTGATTATTACAACGGTTCCTTTTTACGTTTTTGTGATTAATTTGTTAACTTAATCTCTTAAAATGGCACGTTTGTCAGAAACGGAGAGGATCGAAATTCTTATGATGGTAGGATATGGGGATAAAATTCGAAGTCAAGAAGAAGTTCGTATTTTGTTTAACCAAAAGTATCCGGAGAGATTTCCAATAACTCAGTCCACAGTAAGTAGGATTGTTACCAAATTCCATGAGGTGGGCCATGTACCCAATATTCCAAAGGCGGACGTCCACAAATTGATGAAGACATTCAATAACAAATATTGTTGGAACTTGAAGAAGATCCCAATAGGTCCACTACACAATTAGCATTAGATAATAATGTTACTCAGTCAGCTGTTGTAAAAGTTTTAAAAAAAGCAAAGATTCATCCATACAAAATTCAACTTGTTCATGAGTTAGCGGAAGACGATTTTGATCGGAGGTTGGAATTTTGTGAAGACCTTATGGAAAAATGCATTGCCGAACCCCACTTTCTATCCAATGTACTTTGGTCAGGTACGGCGTTATTTAATAAAATTACCTATTTTTATTTAAAATTTTCTAAAATATTTTGTTTTTTTTTAGATGAGGCTACTTTTTGTCTTAATGGTACAGTGAACCGTCATAATAGCCGATTTTGGGCTCGTAAAAACCTACACTGGGTTCAAGATGCGCATACTCAACATCGTCTAAAGCTGAATGTGTGGGCAGGAATTATTGGGGATAGAGTCATTGGTCCATTTTTCTTTGAAGATACACTTACAGCAGATAGTTATCTACAATTTCTTCAAACCCAATTAATTCCAGTTTTGGTTGCTTTGTTTCCTAAACCTGATGATAACGCTATTCCCAATAATGCTGTGTGGTTTCAACAAGATGGTGCTCCGCCTCATTTCGGCGTCCAAGTAAGAGCGTATTTAAACAGAATATTTCCTGATCGATGGATAGGTCGTAGAGGTCATATGGTATGCCCCCCTAGATCACCGGACCTCACTCCATTAGACTTTTTTTTATGGGGACATCTAAAAAGTAAAGTTTATATCAACAGACCTACTACTTTAGCAGACTTAAAAACTAGAAATCAGGAAGAAATTGCACAAATTTCTCCAGACATTTTAGCAAGGACGGTTAGTTCTGTATACTCCCGTTTAGCGCATTGCAAAACTGTTAATGGTGAACAGTTTGAACATTTAATTTAAGTAGTTTTGTGCGAGACTTCTTTGGTTTAAGTTTATTTTTATTTCAAATTTAATTTATATTTCCGTTATTGCATCTAGTTCGTGCAAGTATCAACTTTTTGGTTTGTTGTAAAACACTCTAAATAAGGTATTTTTTGATGGTATAAAAACCGTATCAATCCATTTAAAAAAAATTGATGACGTCATTGTGTCGTCATGCTAACTTTAAAATAAAGTTTTTAAAAAACTATTCGACATCCCTTTTAGGGTTTTTGAAAATTCGAAATAATAAAGAAGTTATGAATTTTATGCGTTACATTAAATGGTCATTTGAGGAGATATTTAATAATTTTTTTTATTACAACTAGATGGCGCAAGTATAACTTTTTTGGTACTGTTAAAAAGTTCTTTAAATAAGGTATTTTTGATGGTATTAAAACCATATCAACCCATTTAAAATTCGATGACGTCATTGTGACGTCATGCCAACAGATAATATTTTTTTAACTTTAAAATAAAGTTTTTTAAAAACAATTCGACACCCCTTTAGCGTTTTTGAAAATTTCAAATAATAAAGAAGTTATGAATTTTATGCGTTACTTTAAACTCACCCTGTATATTTGTGCTATAGGAGCGTTTATGAACCGACTGGTTAACAGATTAACCATTAACCATTAATCAACCAAAAAACATATGAAATCGCTTATAATAGCCGTTTATTGTAAAGGAACCAGCGATTTGATATCGAAAGAATCGGAATCAAGTGAAGTTGGTTACAAAGCCGCTTGAAATTAGAAAAAAGTGTTGTTTGAAAAGCTAATGCTATTAGCTTTTATTGATTGAGAAAACACATTTTGATATTAGTATTTTGATTGGTTTTCAAAAGAAGCGTTTATTAATCATTTAAACATGTTTTAAATTTAAGGGGATGATACTTGCTACTCTAGAAATGAATTATTGTATATCAGACGTCTTATGTAATTCAGGGAATAAGGAGCAGGTTGTTAGGCTTAAATTTTATAAACGAGACGTTGTATTATAAATCTCCTCGTTTTTGAGAAGAATTTTCCAATTTTTTATCATACTATACTTATGACTAATAAAAAAAAGTAGCTTTGAACAAAATTTATAATGATCATCAATTGTATTATAAATTCACATTTATTAAACAAATATTAATCATAATCGTAAATAAATGCTCTAATGCGGCTTACGGGAATGTTTGAAAGGTAGAATAGGTAAATACTGAAAAGTTTTGAAGCTATTTTGAAAAGGGTATACTTGAATCTTTGTCATCTGTGTACATTAAAGCGAATGAGTGCGTTATTTACAACAAGAATTTTGAGAGAAGCAATATTTCAACGTTCAAATTGAAAGTCTGACTAATTTACAACGAAATATTGCTTTCGTTGGAAAGTTTTTGTTGCGCTTCCTCGTTCCAATAACAAAAATTGTCTGCTTTTTAGTAGCATAAAATATTTTTATAAAAAAGTTATTTCACTCCATTTTTTTAAATTTATATTTATGATTTACTATGATAATATTGAACGCGAAAATGTAATTACAAAAAGGGAAAGTAAAAATAATACAGAAATATTTATATTCCAATATCATGTTTGTGCTACTGAAATGTTTTTTGTTTCTCCCAATTTAAAGCGATTGTCCCGAGGGTTTTTGCCGTCAACGCATGAACATTCTAAAATGTCGGTTTAATTTAAACTGATCAAAACATTAATAATATTTAGTGCTACTTATTTTAACATTATAAAAACATTATCAAATTCCAGCTTGCTTAATCCAATTTATTCCCATAAATAAATAAATTAATCATTTATGAAATTCGTATAATAATGGGGCTGGTCCAATTATTAACTTATTATCATTGTATATTTGGGGGCGATCGAACTATTCAACAAATGTCAATTGTGCTCATTCATCGGGTAATTAATTTTAAATGTTTCGGGGTAATAGATGGAATTGCGAGTTTATTGTTTTATTTTCTGGAATTTAAATAAAGTTAACTTAATTTTATTTACTCCTCTCGGACTCAATTCCCACCTAAATTACGTTTCGCAACTGGCGCAACAAACTATTCACAAGTGGTTTGCGTAGCCGCAAAAAAGCTATACCTTTCTCCCCTTTTTATTTCTCAATTGGCGCATTTTTTAAATTGTTTCGGTACTTTTAATGTATTTCATTACAGACATTCTCTCCGCATTAATTTGAATTCAACTCCCTCGTAATACGCTTAATGCCGAAAGAATTTTTCGTGTACATAGTTGATAAGTACTTTGAAAGAAGTTAAGCATATTTATTTATAGTACGTACTATATTATATCATAGCTGTATTAGTATGTAATATTTTATCTTTCGTAATTACTAAATCCAATTATAAAATGATATTATCGTAGGTTATTTGTATTAAACTTGTTAATTCTGTTACCAATTAGTACAATGCTTGTTCACACACCAGCTCTAAAAGGGGAAATTATATTATACTATTTTATTATTTTTATTATTAGTCAATATTTTAGACATTTCGTTCGTGTATAATTTTAATGTGCATATATCGTAGGCATAATAGAATATTCCGCATTTTGTCAAAATGCCCACGTAATTTATAAAAAAAAAACCGGCAAAACGGGTGGTTTTCTCGTGTTTTGACTAGGCAAATAATAAAATACCGGCAGAATGAAAGCGACTGAATACAACTTTCGTTATATGCCTCTTTATTTTCAGGCATTTTATAATTTGCCTAACACAAAATAGTCAAAACGAGCATTACATGTGATTCGCTGGAATGGAACATTAGGAAAACTTGAATTGTCTTGAGGTGCAATTTCTCATAGATCTACCGGATATCCTTCCCGGGATAAAATTATATTTCCATTAATAAATAAAAATAATATTCCCAGAGCAGCGATTGAAATTTATATATGCCTTTGCAAAAAAGCACAACCACGTATAGGACTATACCTCATTTCTTAACTCGGAAGAGTGACAGGGAAGGACAACTTACACTATAAAAGTTACTAAAAAAATCACCAAATAGGTTTTGACAGGAACTTTAGGTTAGTTTGGATTTTTAATGATAAAATATGTACAGAAACATAATTAAATTCCTCATTTCTTTGTACTGAATATAAATTTATACATGTAAATACATTAGTAATTCAAATTTTATGATTAATATTTTGAGGTTATATGTAAAAAATCACCCAAAATAATAATCCGGTGTAAATCTTGCTGACTTTTAACCAATCAGGGACGTTAGTTTTTGGCATTTTAGCGTGGGAAATTTAAATCACTCCTCCTAGTTAAAAAATAAAGTATAGTAGTGCGTCCCAAGCAAATACAAGTATACAGGGTGTCCCATTTTAATTAATCCAGCTGAATATCTTGAAAACTAAGCGATTTCCTCAAAAATGTTTCTGACAAAAATTGTAGCGGCTCGAGGGGGACATTTAATAGTGCCATGGGTTTTTAATTGTTATGGGGTTTTATGGGAAAACATTTTTTTTCAAATGGGAACCCCCATTTTTTATTGTAGATTCGTAATCTATGGAAAATAATAAGAAAGATTTGAATGAAACTATTTTTTCTAAAATTTCAATTTTTCGCTATATTCACCAAAATGAACACAAATTTTGGGATTTTCGATGCAGTTTTACTAGAAAACTAAAGCTTTATAAGAAAAATCATAGGAGACAAAAAATGGTTAAATTAAGGCAAGGATTAATAAAAAATATTATTTTATTTTATTAAAAAAAAATTAAAAAAAAAGTTTATTTTATTTTTAATATTTTTTAAGAAAAATATTATTTTTTTTTACTTATAAAATTTAAAATAAAGTCAAAGGTTGGAAACAATAGGTGTCAAAACGGTTTTTCAATTTAATTTGCAATTTAATATGTTAAATAATATTTTTCAATTAAGGAAGAAGGCTTCTAAAAATAAAGGAATTTCATTTTCAGAATACTTTTTGTTTTGCACATAATTGTTATATTGTGACAGATTAGTTTTTTGTAGAAGCTCATTGTTATTGAAGCCACTGTGATTATTTAAAATCAGTCTCTCATAAAATGGCTGATTATTCTCCTAGAGAAATCGTGAATGTTATAAAAGTTTTGGGCGAATGCTATGATAACTATCGGCACGCAGCACGTCTTTATGCTGAGAGGTTTCCACAATTGCGTCATCCAAATCATACAAATATTAGGAGGCTCGTGAAAAGAGCGGAAAACGGTTCTCTTAGAAGAAAACGTAGTAAAACTGGTCCTAAGATGCTCCCCTCATTGATAGCATTAGCTTCCGTAAATGAAGATCCACATACATCTACAAGAAAAATTCAGCGTTTTTATGGACTTCCTAAATCTTGTACCAACAGAATTTTAAAACACCATAAATCACATCCATATCATGTTCATTTAACCCAACAAATTAAAGAAGATGACTACATCCGCCGACTTAATTTTTGCATATGGGCTACGAATCAAGTTAGAAGAGATCCCCTTTTTTTAATCACGTACTTTTTACTGATGAAGCAAAATTTGACAACATGGGTGGAGTAAATCTTCATAATGCTCATTATTATTTTGAAAATAATCCACATTGGCAAAGAAATCATAGATTACAGTGGCGTTGGTCTATAAACGTTTGGGCTGGAATAGTGGATGAGTATCTTGTGGGGCCATTTTTTTATGAAGAAAATCTTAACCAACATGTTTATTTGAATATAATTCAAATCGAAATGCCTACTCTTTTAGAAGATGTACCTCTAGATGTAAGACAGCGAATGTGGTTTCAACAGGACGCAGCTAGACCCCACACTGCCAGAATTGTTAAAACATTTTTACTTAACCAATTCCCTAGCTGAATATCTTGAAAACGAAGCGATTTCTTTAAAAATGTTTCAGACATAAATTGTAGCGACTCGAGGGCGACATTTAATAGTGCCATGGGTTTTTAATTGTTATGGGGTTTTATGGGGGTTTTATGAAAAAACATTTTTTTTTCAAACTGGAACCCCCATTTTTTATTATATATTCGTAATCTATGGAAAATAATAAGAAAGTTTTGGTTGAAACTTTTTTTTCTAAAATTTCAATTTTTCGCTATATTCACCAAAATGAACACAAATTTTGGGATTTTCGATACAGTTTTACTAAAAAACTAAAGGTCTATAAGAAAACTCGCAGGAGTCAAAATGTGCTTAAATTAAGGCAAGGATTAATAAAAAATATTATTTTACTTTATTAAAAAAAAATTTAAAAAAAGTTTATTTTATTTTTATTTTTTTTTAAGAAAAATATTATTTTTTTTTATTTATAAAATTTAAAATAAAGTCAAAGGTAATTAATTAATACACTTATAGATATTAGGATCTGTTCTTAAATTACGAGAGCTGGTCTAAATAAGATGTTCGAATATTCCTCCACTTTGTTCAATACACATGTTTACTCGTGTGTGAAAAGCAAATGATACATTTCTCAACATTTCAGGAGTGATACTTCGAAAAGCGTCCGTAATTCGTATCATAATATCCTCTCTAGTTGTAGTTGGTCGTTCATAAACCTTATCTTTTATGTAACCCTATAAAAATAATCCATTTTTGTAAGATCCGGAGATCTTGCTGGCCATTCGTGTACTTCACTACCAATTCCAATCCACATATTAGGGAATTGGTTATGTAAAAATGTTTTAACAATTCTGGTAGTGTGGGGTCTAGCTCCGTCCTGTTGAAACCACATTCACTGTCTTAAATCTAGAGGTATGTCGTAGGCTAATTGAAAAATCCGGCTTATTGCAAAGGGCGCCGTTTCTAATGAGCCTGGTATTTTTTAGGCTTATTGCAATAAGAGCATACATCTTTAGGCTTATTGGAAAATGTACTTCGGTTGCTCAATCAATATTGTATCAAAACATAGAACCATAGGACGATGTCCTTACACAGCACTTTTTGGAGTAGAACCAAAGTTTTAATGTATTAATCTATGATCTCTTTGCCAATGTGGATTATTTTCAGAATAATAATGAGCATTATGAAGATTTACTTCACCCATGTTGTCAAATTTTGCTTCATCAGTAAAAAGTACGCGGTAAAAAAAAGGGGACCTCTTCTAACTTGATTCGTAGCCCATATGCAAAAATTAAGTCGACGAATGTAGTCATCTTCTTTAATTTGTTGGGTTAAATGAACATGATATGGGTGTGATTTATGGTGTTTTAAAATTCTGTTGGCAGAAGATTTAGGAAGTCCATGAAGACGCTGAATTTTTCTTGTAGATGTATGTGGATCTTCATTTACGGAAGCTAATGCTATCAATGAGAGGAGCATCTTAGGACCAGTTTTACTACGTTTTCTTCTAAGTGCACCGTTTTCCGCTCTTTACACGAGCCTCCTAATATTTGTATGATTTGGATGACTCAATTGTGGAAACCTCGCAGCATAAAAACGTGCTGTGTGCCGATAGTTATCACAGCATTCGCCCAAAACTTTTATAACATTCACGATTTCTCTAGGTGAATAATCACAGAGGCTTCAATAACAATGAGCTTCTACAAAAAATCTGTCACAATATAACAATTATGTGCGAAACACAAAGTAGGCTGAAAATGAAATTCCTTTATTTTTAGAATTTAGAAGCCTTCTTCCTTAATTGAAAAATATTATTTAACATATTAAATTGCAAATAAAACCGTTTTGAGATCTATTGTTTCCAACCTTTGACTTTATTTTAAATTTTATAAGTAAAAAAAATTAATATTTTTCTTAAAACATAAATAAAATAAACTTTTTTTTTAATAAAATAAAATAATATTTTTTATTAATCCTTCCCTTAATTTAAGCACTTTTTGTCTCTTACGATTTTTCTTATAAAGCTTTAGTTTTCTAGTAAAACTGTATCGAAAATCCCAAAATTTGTCTTCATTTTGGTGAATATAGCGAAAAATTGAAATTTTTGGAAAAAAAAGTTTCATTCAAAACTTTCTTATTATTTTCTATAGATTACGAATCTACAATAAAAATGGAGTTTCCCATTTGAAAAAAATGTTTTTCCATAAAACCCCCATAAAAACCCATGGCACTATTAAATGTCCCCCTCGAGCCGCTACAATTTTTGTCTGAAACATTTTGAAGAAATCGCTTCGTTTTCAAGATATTCAGCTGGATTAATTAAAATGGGACCCCCTGTATGTATGAACTGTACCTGTAACCTTTGTTACATCTTTTCATAGGACATAATTATGATATATTCTCTATGTAAAAAAATATACATATATAAGAAAATTACATACAGTATTGGAAAAAAGTAGAGCAACATTACCTTTTTTTTTTTAATTTTTAAAACTAGGTAAAATAATGTTTAATTTTAACACTCAGTATTTAGTATCGAATTAATAAAGTTAATTTTAAATTAAATTTCTTTGAAAATTTAAATATTTCTAAAGAATTTTTATCATTCTCGCTTTATTTTTGGACAAAAGTAGAGCAACATGTGCAACATTTTATTATAATACACAAAATAATGAAACATTGTGTTTCACATTATACTCAAATACTTAGTTTATGCTTATCCATTATACCGCGAGGAATAAAAATTTCAAAAGAAATTAAAATTTTGATTGATTGATTTTAATAAAAAAAAGTGTCAAAAGCTGATATTTCTAGAAAGTATTCGCTGCATAGAAGCATTATATCCAGAAAAAGGTATAATGAAAGTGGTACAGTAGATTTCAAAAAACAGTCTGGACGGCCACGTAAAACAACATTACGTGAAGACATTTTTATCTTCAAACCAAATTAAGGCCTAATTTGATAACAATCAGTTTTCAAATATTACATCACGCACTGTCAGAAATACATAGACTAAGTGAGAACAATCTTATAGCTAGAAGAAACCTCTACTTACAAAGAAAAACAGGGACTTTGGAAGATTGGAATAGGGTAATATTCAGTGACGAATAAAAGTTTAACTTGATAAGTAGTGATGGAATGCAATATGTGAGACGTCCTGAGGGTAAAAGATTACATCCCAAATATGTTCGGCATACAGTAAAACATGGTGGTGGATCTGTAATGATTTGGGGGTGCTTCGGTGGATCGTTTTGTGTATAAAAATATTTTAGAGAACGCTATGGTCCCATATGCTGATAGCACTCTCCCATTACGTCACTTCTTTCAACAGGATAATGATATATAAAAATATATAAACCAAATGTAAATAAAACCAATAAAAATAATGTAAAATCTTTTCAAAAATGAGTATATGCAATTTTAATTGCTTACTGACAAATATGTCAAACAAAATTTTTTTTATTTATAAAACCCACTTTGATGTATAATTAGTTGTATAAAAAAATTTTTATACTACTGTTGTGTACCTACTCGGTCATGACGATAGGCGTCGTAGTTAAGGTGACAAATAATTAAATTTGCAAGAAACAACTTTAACTACTATACAACAAGTTTATTTGGAGAAAAATACTAACAGTTGGTTTTACAAATATTCAGTTACTAGGTTTAACCGACGATGTTGTTCACTAGAACTTGGTAACTTGAAAGAGTGTTTGATGAAAGATTGAAAGAGTGAAAGAGTATTTGGTGAAAGAGAATGAGTTCTTCGTGTCCAGCCCTTTTAAGGGTGCTCGTAGTCTATGGTCTCGTAGCTCGTACTAAATGGTTTTAATATAATCTTCCAGGAACAAGGTCGTTGTAAAGGAAGTGGAAGGTAGACATTTCATAGAAAGATTAAGGAAATGGTAGCAATAAATATACAAATTACTTAGAACTAAATTAAATACAAAATACTAAATTAATATTAAAAATGTTAATAAACATATTGTTTATAATAACACACATGGTATATGTGGATGGGCACACAACACTACTAATTTATTATTTATAATTTATTTTTTATTTGTGATATTTAGTTCTCTATTTTCATCAATTCACAATGTAAGTTTCATTTATATTTTATATAACTGTATTAATTTAGAATTTTATAGCTTTGCCTGACAAAGCCAATGAATTGGCGAAACTAGTTGCAACTTAAGATTGTATTTTAAAATAAAGTTGGATAAAAAGAATTTATATTTTACTATATTTAAATATTTATCCAAATCCTCAAGAACAAGAATTTTACTTTATTTTTTATTTAATAAAAAAATTATGAAATAATGTAGATTTAAAGCATTCTTATTTTGAAATATTAAAGTTATTTATTACAGAATATTATAACTTACATATCAAGAAAATGTAAATGTTGCTCTACTTTTTTCCAATACTGAATATTTTATATAAATTGTATATTAATAAGTTATGTATACTTTAAAGTAACCTTCAAATATTGTATATAGGGTGTCTCATTGAAAACTCCAAGTGTGGGTTATTTGATAACTAATTAATTTATAATTACAGAAAAAACAAGTTGACTGGTTTCTGCACTGAGCGCTTTAATTACACCTAACAAGACAAAAATTAACAGAAAACCCCTGCAATGCTATGCTACTAAAACTAAATCATTGGTTGGCCCGAAATGGTTTATATTTAAATGTTTCAAAGTCAATTGCACTATTATTTCAAAGTAAACGAAATAAAACTAATTTTGAAATTACGGTTATTAACGGAATCAGCATTGCATCATCGGTTAAATTTCTAGTAACTAACATTGGATTGGACTGAACATGTCATGGACCTAATATCGAAATTAACTTGTTTTAAAGTAGGAGATTGAAAGTAGAATCCTTATAGTCTAAGATCCCGATATACAACGACCTTCACCGAGATGCTTATTTAATGAAACGTATTTTATATTTAATTTAATATGTCAATGAATATAATCCATATGGGTTGCCTAGCAAATTTCAGTCCAGAGTATGTTTAATTAATAATTAAAAAAAAATATTTTTTTAAACATTTCACCGGTATGATTATTAGATAAATTCTATACCAATCGAAAGTATGAAGCCCATAGAATATGCAAACGTTAGGTTGCCTATTCTTTTCCGGTCACAACTATCGGGTTGCCAGGTATAAACAGGTAAATCTGTACTAGCATTTTGCAACGGTCTGTTTATTGAATGAAATTTAAATGAAATTAAAGATTATTTTATTCTGAACACGGTGGTATAGGGTTGCCTGCGAAAAATCAGTCCAGAATTGCGGTTGTCGAATTTTAAAAAGTAAAATATTGCTCCGAGTGAATGTGTGCGACTGAGAGGTCCCAACCAACCATCCCATGCGACAGAAGAGGACACAGCATAGCAGCTGTTTAAAGTCGGCCCATTTAAGTATAAGTATATTATATATAAGTATATTTTTTTAATTTTTTTCAATCAATATTTTTAATCAGGGTAGTATTATTATGTATCACTATAACCTTCTTTTTTACTAAAAATGTATATATACTTTAGTGTCACATAAAAAATATACACATAAATAATTAATTGATTAAAAAAAAAATTTAAATAACTAAATAATAATAAACTACTCCAAAATGATGCATAGTATATACGAGTCTATCGCTATCCTTTTCTTTTCCAAGCCCAAATAGCATGCGCACTCTCTTTCTTTAAATGGACCGACTTTAAACAGCTGCTATGCTGTGTCCTCTTCTATCGCATGGGATGGTTGGTTGGGACCTCTCAGTCGCACACATTCACTCGGAGCAATATTTTACTTTTTAAAATTCGACAACCGCAATTCTGGACTGATTTTTCGCAGGCAACCCTATACCACCGTGTTCAAAATAAAATAATCTTTAATTTCATTTAAATTTCATTCAATAAACAGACCGTTGCAAAATGCTAGTACTGATTTACCTGTTTATACCTGGCAACCCGATAGTTGTGACCGGAAAAGAATAGGCAACCTAACGTTTGCATATTCTATGGGCTCCATACTTTCGATTGGTATAGAATTTATCTAATAATCATACCGGTGAAATGTTTAAAAAAATAATTTTTTTTAATTATTAAGTTAACATACTCTGGACTGAAATTTGCTAGGCAACCCATATGGATTATATTTATTGACATATTAAATTAAATATAAAATACGTTTAATTAAATAAGCATCTCGGTGAAGGTCGTTTTATATCGGGATCTTATACTATTAAAGAAACTGTAATTTGCAGAAGTTGCACTTTTAATATTGAACGAGTTTTGAAAATTCAAAAAAAATAATTAGATGCATTTTAGATCTAACTCAATTTGTGTATTGTCAGGAGCATTTTAAATCGCTCAATATATTAACACTTCCTTCATTGGTGATGCTGGAGCTTGATTTACACGCATACGAAAACAGCTCTGATCTACATACAAGGTGTGTTCACAATTACTCTACTAAAGTTAACCTTAGTTGCGTACATAATACAAAGTGTAAAGGTCTATTTATGGAGACAAATTTAAGATTTAAAATTTATCACTTATCATTTAAGAATACTATAGAATTTATGCATTCGGATTTAAGACTTAACCTAAAAAATTGAAAAAACGAGCTTATTCTTTCCTTCAATTTTTAATTCTTTTGATTTATTTGTGCTTAAAGTTCTTATTTTATTTGGGTTTAGATATATTAGATCAAATTAAATGAAAAACATCGAATTTTAGCTAAATTTATTTTAACGCATAATTTAACATGTGTCACATTATGTTTATTTGTTGTCCAAATAAAGTGTTTATGGCTAGTTAAGTTGGCGCATAAGCGCGCATGAGCGGCGTCAAGCATGATCAGGGAACGTGAGCAAGGCACAAAGTATAAGTTTGTTCCAACAGCCCGAAGAACAGTACATTGACGCTCACGGTCATGCGCAATATGGTTTATGATTATTGAGATGATTATAGAGATACAGAGGGTTGAGTGATTTACGAAGGCTTTATGAGCCATTATGAGATGGGTTTTGTATTAGCTGACAAGGGGCTGAACTGCGTGTTCTGTTGTGCAAGCTCAAGGTGGAGCCTGGCAAGAGGTTGAACTGTGTCTTTAGTCGTGCAGGCTCAAATTGGAGCCTGGCAAGACGTTGAACTGTGTGTTCAGTTGTGCAAGTTTAAGTTGGAGCCTGGCAAGACGTTGAAATGTGTGTTCAGTTGTGCAGGCTCAAAGTAGAGCGTGGCTAGGGGTTGAAATGTGTCTTCATGAAGTGATAGTAGTGGTGCAGGTTCAAGTGGGAACTTGGCTAATTGATGTAGTAAGTCTAATTGGACAGATCCAAGTTTGGGCTCGGCTAGAAAGTGGTAGTATGAAGTTAAGCAGATCCAAGTTGGGGCGTTGTTAGCAGTTCAGGTTGAAGAGAGCGATATGAGTCAACAGGATTGAGCAAAAGGCAAAGCAGAAGTTGTACAAAATTTTTAAAAGGAGTGTAGGATTTTACCAGTTTACATATACAGGGTGTCCAGAGAATTAATGGTCCGGTCGAGGAGTACTTCGAAAATTTTCTCCTCCATCCACTTTCAAAGTTTAAACCCTTTACCTCTAAAATTCGAGTTTCAGTCCCGCACAGGAGGTTTATTCTTGGGCCGGTCGAGATCGTGTCGTCGACGAGACTAGAAGGACACACACACTCTTATTTTTTCATGTGAATGAAAAGGACAGAATGATGAAAGTCGTCGACGACACGATCTCGACCGGTCCAAGAATAAGCCCACAGAGACGATTTGACTAATTTTTGAATAATATAACTTAATATTCTATAAAATTTCGAAAATATTAAAATGCCTTAATTATTTTACATACTTTATCTACAGCTGACTTCATGATGCCCCGACGGTGTACTGTCTGACCATTTGATTTGAATATTTTATTAACTAAATTATTAGGTTCTTTTTTCGACTGTAACTACTTGCTCATTATCCTAAATGTAGCCATGTAACCATGTAACCGGTTCACCTAGATAGCAAGTTAGCTTAAAACTCACAAGTCGACAAAACAAAGCTACAACTGCCATATGGATATGCCGCAAACTCTTCGGTAAAACATGGCGACTCCCATCAAAGATGACTTACGGGTTATACACCATGGTTATGAGAGTCATCGTCACATATGCCTCTTTGGTTTGGTGGACGAAAACAAAAGAAGAAACGACCCAAAACAAGCTGCAAAAAGAGCAGCGGTTAGCGTGCTTGGGATCCTAAAGATTCTGGAATATCTAGATCCAGACTTCAGAATTGAACTATTGGATATAATTCTGAGAAGATTGGACTTAAAAACTCCGTTTGAAGTGGTTGTCCAAGACCTCCTAACGGTAAAAGATAAGTCAAATCACTTGGATCCCAAGGCATCCTTGTGGTTCACGGACGGATCCAAATCACATGAAAGGAGAGGTATAGGTACCTACGGACCAAGCTATAGGTATAGGGTCTCTTTGACCTTGGGAACCTTCCCAACCATAACACAGGCAGAAACTCTGGGTGTAGATTTATGTACCCAAGACTGCTTACGACTCAAAGGAGTACAAACATATATGTCTCACAATCAGGCAAACACTTTAGAGCCCCACACTCTTGAGCCTAAATTAGCCTGGGAATTCCGGCAATCCCTGAAACAACTGGGAAAAGGAAACAAGCTTGCCCTTATGTGGGTGCCAGGGTACCGGGGATTAGAAGGCAATGAAATTGCTGATGAGTTGGCAACATCGACTGGTCCCGAAACATTATGTGGGCTAAACAAGTCACATTTGTGGGATAAGATCCTGCAGTGAGAAAGGGGTGGTATAATGTCCCACTGTAGTCATACGTCATACTCCAGTTTTAAAACCAGCGAATAAATTCGTTGATTCTCGCTTAGGAAAGCCACGAAGCTTCTCTACCTAACCAGGAACGAACTAAGGCTCACCTTAGGCCTTTTAACTGGACACTGCCAATAAAGGTATCATCTCAACAAAATAGGCAAGACAGCTTCGGAACACATCATCTGCGTGTGCGACGCATTAGCTCGCATCAGATTTAATCAGTTCTGCTGGACAACACTAGCTGTCAAGACTAAGACTACGACTCCCACGGATCAAATTAGCTTTATAAAGAGGATATAGATTACCAACTTTGCACAAACCATAATTCACCAATTTTGTTTTGTTTTTATAAATAATATTATAATTTTGGTTCTTTTCATCTCAGTTTGTTTCCCATGTAAGAATGTATTGTTTCCACTTTCTAAATGATAAATATATTTAGAATTGTAATTTGAACATGAATATCTATTCCAGTCTTATTTGTCCTAGTGTGAATTTTAAAACAAAGCACTCAAACGCCTGGCCAGTAACAAAACAAGCTAGTCCATTACATTTGGTACAATTGAAACTTATTTCCCACATGCAGGCAAGTTTATTTGCACTTTACCTGCACATCACAGGAACTATTTTATAGATATTGAAGCGAACACAAACGGAAATGCAGAAGTTTATGCTTTCGTTGATTAAATAGGTTTGTGGAATCAATCTAAATTCAAATAAGCAAATGGTATTAATGGTAAAAATGTCAGAGAGTTGCCATTAGTTTAATTTTCATATGAGAAAGAAAATTATTGAAGATTTTTCTTATTTGCATCTTCGCAGCATTTGTATTACATACTTATAAATATTCATGCATTGGGGTATTGCGGATGAGTTTCGAACGCAACAGAAAGCGAAGTTTAATTTCAATAGGGTGCTCGTACCTAGGGGATGTATTGAAGAATCTACAACGATACAGTATATTTAACGCTCACACGGCTCAAATTTGCTTTAAGCTTTCCGCTTTGCATTCACCTGGTTTATATTTGCAATATAAATATTTTGAATGGGGAGCTTTCCACTTTCCATAGATAACAATGTTTATTTATTAAACTTAATGCGCTACAAAAGAGTAATTTTCATAAAATCACGTTCTCATTTAAATTAACTACTGTACATAATAAAATGCAGAAAAATCATTAATTATTATTATTCATATCTCATCTGTTTTTGATAAACCTTCAAAGCAACGCTTTTCATAAATTCAAATTATAACCCAAACAGCGTACGATTAAACTCATAATGACCTTTGGAGAAACTACTCTAAATCAATCGATAAAAACTATTTGAACATTTATAATCCTATTCATTATTGACATAGGAAATTATAAAAGCTGTAACTCGGAAGTTTTTAGTCGTTTATCACAAGCTTCTCATTAATTACATTAATTAAAAGCCGTTTCTAGAGAACTATGAGTTTTAATTCTTTAAAACAAAAATAATTAAAAATACGACCGTTCTATTTTTAGGATTAATTCAATTTATTTGGTCATATAATTATGTTGGTTTAAAGGGTAGGTGTTAGAAGTTTTCGTGCACATGATGCAATTTTCAAGATTCAAGTTTTATTTGCACTCGAGCGTTCCAACTTACACGTTATGAAAATATGCAAACGTTTTATTGGCTTTACAAGTTTATAAAAGATTCATCACTTATCTCTAACAAATTCCAAGAAAATTTACTTAAAAATTTTCATTAATTTAATAATTTCAAATAAACTTAGTAGAAAAAATAATATAAAGACGCTATTAAAAAAAACGTAATAAAGTATTAATAAAGAAGTTTATTGTTCCTCGATGTTTCTAAAATTATATCATCGGTAAACGAGATAAGAAGTCATTCGTGGAGGGCTTATATCGGATTGAACGTAAGTCTTATACTTATGTTTCGTACTAAAATTGCTTCGGTATTAAATTTTCTCTTACTTCGAGTGGAAAACTGGAATAAAAAGCCCACCGTGAGGTAAGTAGCTTTTAAAATAATGTTACAATTTATTAAAAAGGCAATGCCCTTAATTAATTTTTAACCAACAAACAAACGGTGATCTAGATTTAATTAAATATCTACCGTGCTTTGGTATAAGAATTGTCAGAGAAAGTTTTCAAGGAATTCACTCAATAATTTAATTCCGGGAAATCACATAAGTTTTCTCACTTTTACTTGCGTCACCTCTCGTATTTATTTTGTCGAAAAAAGTAAGCCCGTTTTTTTTTTAGTTTATCAGCATTAAAAAATAAAAATTGGCACACATCGCTGCACTGAATGGCTCGGAAAATTTTATTACGCCTCCGGCGTGAATGCACGAGATAAACCTTTGCTATTTGTAAAGAATTACTTCATGATGAAATTTTTCAACCGCAAATAAAGCAGCTATTGAAAAATTGCTTACTTAGAAAAACATCCCTCGTTCCTACAGGTTTAATTTATTATGTACAGCTGCCGCTTTTTTCAATGACAGGGGTTTTCAGACGAAAAATATTAATTTATTTATTTATTGTACTATAAATTTATTTTTATTTATTTTAAATCAATAATATACACACTTTAAAAATATAAAATAATATTCATTTTAAAGTTATTGGAGTTTATGCAATAAATTGTATACAGGATTTTTCTAAACACATGATATATGTATACAAAACATTTATTCAATTTCAAACCATAATCTGGAACTTATACGGCGATAGTTGCTAAATTCTCTCGATATTTGAAATTTCTAACCAGTGATTTTTTCTACGTTTCTCTTTTACATAAACGTTAGTTTGGCTTTTCTGTAAGGCACCAAGACAAAGTATGGGTTCCTTACATCTGCTGTATTATCTGTGTGAGACTTCTTACTGAATGAGCAAAAAGATCTATGGCTTTTGGAATTCCTACGATTTAGATGGAACTCAAAGACAATTCATCAAATTGTTATTTTTCCCTTACTGATAGAAAATGTATTACAATAAAAACTAAAAAAAGTTATAGACCGGGAGATGGTGACAGATTTCAAGTGACGATTTTCTCGTTTATGCCTTTGAGAGGACTCAAAGGTATAAAAGTGCTGATAATAATGAGGAAAAATTTGAGCGGTCCCCGCGTGACCATCATATGGAAAATTCAAATTTCATTTGCGAAAAAATATTTATTTTGAGACGATTTTGTCGCCGCTGCCATATGCATTAACACAAAGTTAAAATACACTCAAGCAGCGGAAAATTATAGGCATATGGGATATGGGATGACTAGAAGTTTTCTGGGAAAATGGAAATTTTCGGCGATTATCTCGTTGCTGCCAATTGAAAGTATGAAAGTTTTCATCATGAAACGCCTATAAAAAAATGGCATAAGGTCAGAGAATGCCGAAGTGAGGTTAAGTGCCGGAAAATTTTGTGGAAATTTCCAAGGTTTTTACATGATTTTCTCGTCAATAAAATGAAGTGCAATACTAATTTTATGAGGTAAATGTTTAATACGTAATATGGCATAAGTGTCAGGAATGGCCTTCATATTAAAAATAATTCATAAAGTTGAAGAAAAACATGAGAAAATTTTCACAAGTTTGTCTTTCATGCCATTTTCCATGTGCCTTAAAAAGGTTATTTTAAATCTATATAACAAAAGGCATAACTATCGATGATGCCGAACATGTAAAAAAACAGGAAAAATTATGGCAAATATTATATTTTTTTCGACTACGACGACGACGACTAAGATGATGATAACAATAGCGATGATGGTACTAACAACATCGACGATAGCAACATAGATGGCGACGACTCAGAAAATGAAAGTAACGGCACTTCTGACGTCGATGCTGAAAAAAGCAGCGATGATAATATTATGACGGACTCAATTGTTTTCATTAAAAACTTTTTCGAATAGTAAATGCTTTTATTTTAAAATCATCATTTTCTGTTATTCAGAAAAAAAACGAATTGGAAAATAAATGGTTGCTTAAAAAATAATGGATCGGAGATATTTAATTCTTCAGATTTTTTTGAAACAAGAATTTGAAGACTCATTTGGTTTTATCCTATATTTTTAAAGATCAGTCATTATTGATCGTTATCCAATTCGTTAGTAAATCTTAAAATCAAATTTTTTAGTTACATGCAAATTTGCATAAAAATAAAATTATAGAAAATTTATTGGACCTTAGGCTTAAAGGCCGTATGACACTTGCGAGTTTACTGTATAAAATCTTCATTTGTTTTCTCGTGAGTTTTCTATGGTAAAAACTCGCCAGTATCATACACGTTTTTTTTATCCAGTTTTCTCGCAAGTTTCTTGCATAAAATTTACTGTATGAGATACTCGTCATTTTTTATTAGAGAAAACTCGCACTTGCTCTCTTTGTTAAATTAAAATTTATTTACATTTTGAGGATACTTGTTTGTAATAAAAAAACGCGCGAGAAAATCATCTATTAAAAAACATGTATGATACTACAAGTTTTTACCATAGAAAACTCACGAGAAAACATGTGAAGATTTTATACAGTAAAATCCCAAGTATCATACGGCCTTAAGCTGATATACATGGTTTCCTGTGGTGACGCGTAAAGTAGCCGAACGTAGAATAACCGAACAGTAAAATAGCCGAAAGTGAAATAGCCGAACCGTAGTTTAGCCGAAACGTAAATTGGCCGAATCGTAAATCGATGGAATCAATCATACAGAAATTAATATTTGAAAAATTAATCTATTTAAAATTTACGATTCGGCCAATCTACGGTTCGGCCAATTTACGTTTCGGCTACTTTACGGTTTTTGATTCGGTCAATCTACGGTTCGGACAATTCACGTTTCGGCAAAACTACGGTTCGGCTATTTCACTTTCGGCTACTTTACGGTTCGGCCATTTCACTTTCGGCTATTTCACTGTTCGGCTACTTTACAGGGCACCGTTTCCCGTTCATGGTAGGTAAAATAAAACTTTAGTTAGAGTTAGAAGGTAGAACAAATTTGATTGTCAGATTGTGCTCTTTCAATTAGTAATAACAAAACAACAGAAATCGTTAACAAATGTTCAATAAAAAAAAATTAAAAATAATTTTTGTTTTTCAGTTGTCTGACAAATATCCAAAATTAATAAAAAAATTACATAAAATTTATAAACATGTTCTTACAAGTTGAAAGAGTAATTTGACAATGATTTGGTAAGTGAAGGAAAATAACTGGTAACTCAAAACTTTTATGATTTGTAATGATAATAATGTAGTTTCAGAAGACAAAAAAACACCCCCTATATTGGCTTTATTTTCAGAAATTACCAGAAAATTTAAAAAATATATTAATTTTTTTATTTGTCACCTTTTTATTTACCATATTATCAACGATTTATATTGTTTTGTTATCATTAATTGAAAGAGGGTGGTTTTGGTTTTCTAGTGATAATTTTCTTTAATCTTTACACGACTTGGTTACGTTGTTATTACCGATATACTGATGTGTGGCAAAACTCTATAAATGATGGACCGTTCGTTTTTTACGATGAAATTTGTTTTATAATCTAACCATAAAGTTTTATCTACCACGACGACCATAGGCAGTATTTTAATTTACAGATTGAATTTTTCTACTTTTTATGGAAATTTTGAATATAACCTGATTTATCCAGTACCAAAAAGATATAATTAACAAAACTGTATGTTTTACGAATCAACACTTTACGTTTGTGTAAAATAAGTTTTTACATTTAAATTCTGATTTTACACAAATTACGCTCATATAAGAGTTGATTCATATAAAGCAAAAATTGTAAATGAAGGAATTGTTTATACTTAAGGTCAATGCAGCGCGGTTTTCAAAATTTTTTATTAAAAACTCTCTAAAATATTCCTAAATAATTAAAACGTTGCGTTTTGAACATTTGACTCTGTATCCTCTTAATATTTGCGATTATATTTTGTTATATCACATGTTCGGCATTATCTATGGTTATGCCTTTGGTATACGGGTTTAAAATAACTTTTTTGAGGCACATGGAAATGGCATGAAAATCAAAATGGTGAAAATTTTCATGTGTTTTTCTGTAACTTTATTACTTATGCCTTCATTTCCAACACCATCAACCGCTATGCCAATTATACATTATATATAAATTATCATGAACTTTATATAGTTTCAAAGGCATAAGAAACAAAATCATCTAAAAATGTTGGAAATTTCCACAACATTTTCCGGCACTTATTCTCACTTCGGCATTCGCTGACCTTATGCCAATGTTTTTATGGGCGTTTCACGATGAAAACTTTCATACTTTCAATTGGCAGCAACGCGAAAATCGCCGAAAATTTCCATTTTCCCTGACAACTTCTAGTGATCATTTCAACCCTTTGGTCACCTGGCACCCTTATGCCTATAATTTTCCGTTGCTAGAGTGTATTTTAACTTTGTGTTAATGCACATGGCAGCGGCGACAAAATCGTCTCAGAATAAATATTTTTTGCGCAAGTGAAAATTGAATTTTCCATATGATGGTCACGCGGGGACCGCTCAAATTTTTCTTCATTATTATTAGGATTTTTATACCTTTCAGTCCTCTCCAAGGCATAATCGAGAAAATCGTCTCTTGAAATCTGTCACCATCTCCCGGTCTATTAGGTATCCCGAAGTGACCCTCTGGTAAAAAACCGATCCCGCACAGCGAAGAACTACTATCTATACCAGAACCAACTCAAAACTCATATATGTCTATTGAATCAGAGGAAGAAGATAACATAATCTTTGAACCTGGTGAAGCTTCATCTTTTAACAGACCACTATCTCAAGAACATCTCAATGATTTGATGCGTGATTTATATCGGTCCTAACCGTACTCAGAACTATAGGGATCTCGATTAAAGGAATGGAGTTTCTTACAACCAAGAACATCATTACTTTCGGCATCGAGACAAAAACCTAAAAAGCTTCTTTTTGCAGAATAATGTTCTGATATTTTGTAATAACGTTTCTAGGGTAATGAATACATTGGGTATAGAACACAAAACAGAAAAATGGCGTTTATTTATTCATACTTCAAAAATAATTTTAAAGGCTGTTCCTTTACATAACGGAATTGAACATCCCATCTTACCGATTGGTCATTCTGCTAACATGAAAAAATTAATATGACGAATATAAATGAAAAGTTTCTGGAGATTTAAAAGTTATTAGGACACGCTTGGATAAACAAAATTCTGTTGTTTTATTTGTGAATGGGACAGTAGGGACAGAAAAAAATGACTATGTTAAGAGAGACTGGCCCAAAAGAGAATCTGCAGAATAGAAAACTGTTAAAAATACTCCACTAGTACTACCTGATGATATATTCTTACCACCTCTACATATAGGATAGGGATGGTAGTGGAGTTTTATACTTGAAAGATAATAAATTTCCCAAAATCAGTGATGCCAAGATAAAAGAGAGTATATTTGCAGGTCTACAAATCAGAAAGTTTATGAGAGATGAAATATTTAAAGAGAAAGTTACAATTAGTGATCTGGAAAAACCAGTTTGGGATGCTTTCATATGGAAGTTACAAAATAGTATATTAAATGACAAAGGCCAGTTTGTACAGGGTGTCTCAGACCACCCGTCCCACCCTTTTATTTCGGGAACCCTTTTTCGAATTTGACTGGGATAAAAAATTTGATCACCAAAGTGACTACAAAGAATTTATTGGTATAATTTTTATTTTAGGGAAGAAAAAGCTTTTTTTAAATAGTTTGGTTCAACCGAGTAAAAATTAATGAGTACATCATAAAATTGTATATCTTACTGACCACCATATTTCTTCAATATATGATACATTTAACCCTCATTTTAGTACCTCGGTATTCACGACATCTTTGACAGTGCACCAATAGCATCTGTCCTAATAACGACTTGACTGACCATAGTATTTTTATGTACACCACTACTACAATCAAATATAAAATAAAACTAGCTTTGTAATTTCAGAACCTTTTTTGGCTCCAAGCTCTCCGTGTGCTACATAAGCAGTGTGATTCGCAATTATGTTAAAATCCCTTGAGTGCTGGTGATTCCTCCTACCTACATAAATAAAAAAAATCCAATGAACAGATATTTCAATTTAAAGAGGGACGTCAGAAATGCTTTTTAGTTTGAAAGTTTGCCATTTATTTTCTGATATTAGTGCGTATATTCCCGTTTAATAAAAGAGTTTAAATTTTTTTTCTTGAGTATTAAAATTTTTCCTCTACGTTTAGATGTTAACTTTACTAGAAAAATCCCTGATTTAAATCCCTGATTTAAATATCATCAAATGGTGCTGCAGTTCGGGTATAGGAGTATTGGGATGCCAAATTGTAACTTAAAAAAAAATTAAGAAAAATATTGTTATTATTTTTGTGAGACCAGTGTGGTGGTATCCGGGGCCACATTGCAATTTTTTCCCATGGCCCCCAAGGGCTAAACCCGCCCCTTAATCCCTGCGTATTTCTACACAAAAAAAGGTCTGTTGTCTTGTCGCAACTATGTCGTAAATGTTCCTCGTTTTCTTATGAATGCTCATTAAAAACTAGTGCTGGAATTTCTATTTTTTTAGAAAATCACAAAGTAGGCGTGACAAATGCCGATAAGAATTAATTTTATTTTAATAATATTTTAATTAATGTTCAGGTCAAAAGAGAAAATTTGAGGCAAGCTTGCCACCTTATTGAAAAAGTTATTATGATATTAAGAAAAATAAAATACCACATGTACAACTAAATAATGAAAAATGATAATAAGATGAAATAAATGCGAAGTGTAACTTAAATTATTTTTAAATCAAACCTTGCAGTTTTTTTTTAATTTAGTAAAAAATTTTACATTGATTTTCTGTTACGAATAAAACAAAATTAATCAAAATTTTACATTTGTTGAAAATCCTATCAATTTAAAATTGTTCAATTCAATAAAATTTAGTAAAAAAATTGAATAATGATTTGAAAAACAGATTTATTATTAATTTATCTTTTTCATGTCACTTTACCACACATTTGTTCGACAAGTTTAAAATAACAATACTAAAAACTATTGTGATGTGAATAACTTTTAAATATAAAATAATAATATTCATCAAATGCTGTTAAAAAATATGAATAAAGAAAGAAATTTATACCTACATTTTATATAGTGTATGGTTTTTATTTTATATGAAAATTTATAGTGCAATTCTGGGTAAATCTATAAGTCCTTACAGGAAAAATCTGTAAGGTTTGTTATATGGGTTGTAATGGACGGTTTCTTTGGTTACCTTACAGATATTACCTGTAAGGGCTTCCAGATTTGCTCAGAATTGCACCATAAGTCTTGTAATTGCAATACTTAACAACGAATGAGTTTAAATAATTTAGAAACAAGATCATTACCTATTAAATATTTTCCACCACTTTTCATACAAATAAATCCGGTTTATAACTCATAATAAATATATCTGAAAGCTTTTGTAAAGTTTTGGAGAAGGTCGTCTAAACTTTAGACTCTTGGCATATATAAAGCGATTTCGAATGGGTTTGGTTTTTCTTAGGTTATTATATTGGTCAGGGTTTCTCATTTCCCGCGGTTTTTTAGTTCTCAAGAATCAAGAAATATTTTTTAAATTTCTCGAGATTCCTCGAGTTTTTTATTAATTTTAAAAATATGATTATATTTTGTAATAATATTATATAATCAATTAAAATAACTTTATTTTTTGTAAACTATATTTGCAAATAAACTGTATGTATAAACAAATTCTAAACTTTTATAAGTAAACTCAAATTTAATAATTTCTTCAGTTATTCGGCTTTGCTTTAAAAATAAAATTTTAACAAACATAATATTTTTGCAGATTCATCTGATAAAAGCTTTGCGTTTTGATATGAATTTTCCAGAAGTTGAAAAGTTTCTCCTATTTTCAGAAGAAATTGATCTAATTGTTAAAAGTGATTCTAAATTTTTGGTAATGATACCAGTCGATTCATAAATATTAAATTCTTTTAATAACGAAAACAATTTTTCGTTAGTTTGCTAAGGCTGCTATTTAATCAAATACGCAGATATTGAACTTTTTAATTGATCGTCGAGTGTATTTTTCTGAATTGTTGATTCCTTCTTCCTCTTGATTAATTTCAATATGCAAAACTTCGATTTTGCTAGCTTAATCATTTCGGTTTGCTTAAAATTATTAAAAAAAGTTTATATTCTTCAGCAAAATTAGGATTATTTGAATTTCTAAACCAGCAGTTACTTCAAAATACCCCTTTCAATGACATTTATAAAATTCGAATCTCTCGAGAAAATCTCGAAAAGGAATTCTTAAAAAGAAACCCCTGTCTGTCATATTTAGACCAACCGAGTTCTAATGACTATATTTGACACCATAGAGCATTCAGTTTAAACCAATTTAAGCTTTGATTAAACGAATATGAATTATTTGCTCCACCTCTTTGTATCAATTCGAATTGAGAGAGGCAATAATCAACAATAAACATTGTGCGGTGTGAATTGAATAGGGAAGCAAACCCGAAAATTGTGTAACTCAAATTTTATCATAAGACATGTGTTTGTAGTTTATAATAACTACACCATCAGAATATTGTGAATACTATCCCAAAACTAATAACGTCCGTAATGCAGGTTCAAAGAAACAATTGTTTTTTCGGTTTTCTGGCAGAATTTGTGGCTTATTTATCAAGGGTACAAGGAAACACACAATTAGAATTCGACATTATGCCCGCAGAAAACTTATGCGAATAGTTATACAAGTGTCAAAATTGGTGATTAAAACTTAAAATATTGGGAATTTCGACTTGGGATACGCCCTCTGGGAGTTACTTGCTGAAGCTAGAAAAGGTCTACCTTGACATAACCTGTTTGTGTAAAATTTATTTCCGTGCAGTTATAAATCAGTTTCCTTGGGTTTATTATTACTATTTTAAAATAATAATATTTTTTACAGGCTGTAATTTATTACCTACCCCAAAACAATGTATTTATGCAATTATGCAAGTAAGAAATAACACACACTGGTCAATAAAAGAGAAACACAATTTTTAAACCGATTTAATTTTTATTGATTATAGTAACTGCGCCTGTGTTTCGATCGAGTTTTTTTGTGTTTAAAAATTTATCTTTTATTGACCAGTGTGTGTTAGTTCTTACTTGCATAATTGCATAAATACATTGTTTTGGGGTAGGTAATAAATTACAGCCTGTAAAAAATATTATTATTTTAAAATAATAATAATAAACCCAAGGAAACTGATTTATAACTGCACGGAAATAAATTTTACAAAAACAGGTTATGTCAAGGTAGACCTTTTCTAGCTTCAGCAAGTAACTCCCAGAGGGCGTATCCCAAGTCGAAATTCCCATTATTTTAAGTTTTAATCACCAATTTTGACACTTGTATAACTATTTGCATAAGTTTTCTGCGGGCATAATGTCGAATTCTAATTGTGTGTTTCCCTTGTAGCACAGCCTTGTAGCCTTGATAAAGCCACAAAAAATGGTGGCGAAATGTCGGCAATGATGTAAGATGCTTCCGTAATAATAAAATTCTGTCCGAAAACCGAAAAACCAATTGTTTCTTTGAACGTTAATAGTATCCTAGCAGAATCAAAATATTTATTTAGTTCATTCATTTGCTTGATATTTTATGTTTTTTTATAATTCATTAGAACTCCTGTCAAATTTGCGAAAATGGAGTGGCACAATTTTCGGGTTTTAACGACGAAATGTTTCGGCACCTGATTCGAGCTTAGCTAGCTTACAGAATCCCGCCTCTGGTCAAGTGTGGAATGGCCACCATTGTATACCTAAAACCCGACTTACTGGTAAAGGAAAACGCGGAGGGTCTTTATTCTGCTGAAACATTCACAGATTTTTCTCCAGCGTATCATCATTTTTTAAAACATCAATAATTATAGGGTCGATCTCTATAACTTCTACCTCATTTTTTGGATTAGTCGTTCTCATTTTATTTACAAAACGTTTTAACTAACCTTAAAATAGCACATTGAGGTTCGAACGCATAGTAATAATTCGAACAACAGCTTTTGAATAAACGATGATGAGTTGGTCCCACAAAAATTCAATTTTGAGTACTACTAAAG
This sequence comes from Stenus bimaculatus, assembly GCA_963971135.1. NCBI lineage: Eukaryota > Metazoa > Arthropoda > Insecta > Coleoptera > Staphylinidae > Stenus > Stenus bimaculatus. The sequence goes on from OZ020182.1 coordinate 43,773,831, forward strand.
AGTGTTCATCCAATAAATAAAGAGGAGGCAAAGATAATTTTTGGCGTTCATCTAAAAAAAAAATCGGTTTCATCTCAGGATTCTTAAGTTTCTACTCTCTACTAATCAGTTAAAATCTGCATCGTTTATATGATAAAAGCTGGGCCGCCAGCGAAAATTTTTCAGACTTTCAAGGGGAGCCTGTAGAAGGTAGAAAGTCCTTTCTTCGTATTAAATGGCTTTTTACGGTACACAAAATTAAAGTTCTATAAAAAAAATCATTTTAGTCACAGACCAATAAACTAAAAAAAATATGAACTGAAATTGTCCCCATTTTTATTAAAAAATTTTGATCCACCGGCTTATCGGAAAATTTCCAACTCTTCAAATATAAAATTTGTAAAGATTTTCTAAAAATGGCCCCAAAAATCAGTTTCCATTTGGCGCTCTTATAACTTAATTTTAAAACTTTGACCTACTAAAAATATGCGAAATTTCGTTGAGGTTTTGGCGCCCCATAAAGATCGACGCCTCGTGCGTATGCACGGGATGTACAATCGTAAATTCGGCCCTAACATTGTGCCCATTATGATAAAAAATTAAACAAAAAAATTATTTAAATGAAATTTGCAAACAACATCAAAATTTCCGTCATATGGATTAAAATAGCGGCCCTCTTTTTCCGTCCCTTCTCTTATCACCTGGGGCGAACTACCCCACTTGCCCCATCCTAGATCCGGCCCTGACTATTTTGCAAATCTTAAATATCCATAGTAGGAAAAGCCCCAAACGTAGACTGGCGTCGATGGGCTGCAGCCCATTTAGCCCAATGCTTAAAAGGGACCTAGGCACGAGTAGTTGATCGTGAACCAGTAGTTGACCATTTAGATACAAAAATGTAAAACAAAAGATAACCAACAGATATCTTCAGCAATAGCCAACAGATAGCACCATCAATCCAAAGAATTTTAGATATTACCAAAATAGTCTTTATTATTTACATTTTTGTGTCTAAATGGCTGGTTAGCCAGTGGCTACTGGTTCACGATCAACGGTCAACTACCCTTACCCTAATTATACACAAACACAAGTTGTGCGCATTTCGTACAATACTCATTCTTTTGCATCCAGGACGATTCATTAAATAACATAAGTTCAACAATAGCATACCTCAAAAAACAACACCTGTAAACACTAAGCGTTAGCGGTTCGTCATTGCTACATTTGCTGCCCAGTACAAGGGCTCCTATAATAGGTAAGCTCAGGCCCTTTCAGCTTAGCATGGTTACACCATTTCATTGTACTTAACACAAAACACCGAGAGTTTCTTTTATTCAATTTTGACCGGGTTTCTCGTGCAACGCTTCGGTTCTTTTTGATCCATTCGAAATTGTTTAATTATATTTGGTTGAACCATTTTTCGGTTAATAGAGCTTAGACCAAACTTCATATGATTTTATGATTTAATTGATTTTTCATTCAAACCTGATTGATCCAATATGACAGATAAATCTATAAACAAAACACAAACTAAACCCATTCGAAATCGCTTATACACTTTTAACGGTAAAAAGTTATCACAAGGGCGTCGTACACACGATTCAAGCAGTTTTGTTACGGTTCCGTGCCGGTTGTCGGAACAAAGCTATAGTATGAATTACGGTAGAAGCAGCATATCCAGGTCTTATATTATTTAGGTAAAAAAATGTGTAATGGATTTATTAAAAATTTAAATGTGCTTTCATAAAAATTTAAGTAGTCTTAATAAAAAATTAACATTTTAATACTATAATATATATTTTAAAATCTCTCCTGTTTTTTATTATTTTCTTCCTTATAAGAAAGTCACATATAAAGTAGCACTTAGAGAAATCGGAATTTTCAAAATGGAGCGCCTTCATTAATTCAGTAGTATTCAGCGAGAGTATCGCAGGAATCGTGCATTTAAGGTTTTCTTGAATAATGCAGGTTCAGCTTGACCACTCAGTTGACGAGCAGTGCACGCTTAAAGCATTGATAGTTGACCACCGAGCGGTCTCTAGCATTTGCATGTAGATTACACAGCAAAGCCGCAATATCCGCGATAAATAGGCATCTGCTCCACAATTTCAATACGATGCCAGAAACTATTTCCAGAGTTAATCCACTGACTTTGCAAGAGTTATGTCAGATTTATAACTATAAGCTGTTTAAAATAACTTGGGACTTTACTTTTCATAAATCAATTTACTTAAACTATAAACCAATAGATTTAATACTTATTTTATATTAATAATAATTAAACTATATTGTTCTAATAAATTTGAGATTAATAGATTAAGCTAATTATAGTGACAGGATTAAAAGGTAAATTGTATTGCTGCTTTGTGACTTTGGGTTGCTTTTTAAGGATAAATAACATTTTTAATTTGAAAATTATACTATTCGCGTAAACGAAAACAGCGTAAATTGAGAAATGCATTTTTAAACGCAATTCTCGTTTTTATTGTTTGTTGAATAATAAATACAAGCTTAATTGTGATAAAACTGCTGTATATAGTAGATTAGTCTTCACGGAGCTCTACCAAAGCAGTTGATGCCGGTTTCAGTTGGATTAGTTTTACCTGCTTTCCTTTAATCTCTTCAAACGTTCTATACCTGTATTAATATTATCATAACATAATCAAGCACTGCCGGTATAAATTCTACATATCAAGAACGTACGACGATTAAAAGTAGGCTATTTGATTACATTTGTTTCTTGTACCTTTAACAATCTCCTTACACAAATTATCGTAAATTAAATTTCCAGTCTTATTAAATTTTGATTAAGGTTCGTACAGAAAACAGTGTTTGCAGACTTCTACTTTAATTAAATATTAACACAAAAGGCTTATATTTATAATAAAGGCAAATAAGTTATATTGCAAAAAGGCAAATAATTTCAAGTAAATTAAGTTTAAATTATAAACTTGTTACATTAGTGTTAGGATATAAACTGATAGACAAGGACTAGGTGCACTAGACATTAAGTTGTCTGAATTAGCGGACAGGTGCCAGGATATTTGAGCATCCAACCTCATCTAAACTTTTGAAATTTCAACAAGGTATGCATGCAGTTAAAGTGATCTACACTCGAGAACGGTTAGTTTTACAAGTTAGGAGATTATAAAATAAGTTGTTTTCCTTAAAAATAACATAAAACTGTTACTAAAATTAATAGGAGGTACAACATGTAGGATGTACATGTAGATGTTTAAATACTAAAACAACCGAGTTCTTCAGAAATATTGAAACAGCACAGTAGATGTAGCAATTACATTATGTTGGTTAAATGAAGGCGTGCATAACTCTGAGCTTTTCTGTTACAACTTTCAAGGCTTTCATCAACACATAAGTGGTTATCAAAGATATGGTGGAATACATGTAGTTTTGAGCAATACGTTGATCCTCTAGTCAGTCATCATCATTTGACCTTTGATATTTAAATTGCAGCATTTAATGGACGTCCTTTAAAGTTTAAAACAATTGGAAATTAACGCTACAACTTTGGAAAAGCAGAACTTGTTGGTCTATATTCAGACATCTGCGATATTAATTGGAATCTACTTTATGAATTAGTAAATATTAATGCACCTTGCGATTTGTGATCACCAATATTCTCAACTGTATAGATTATTAATTTGATAAATATTTAGCCAAACGGACAAATGCACCACCAAACATTGTTTAAGCTAAATTAGAACAAGACTCTTCATTTATTTTTTATTTAGGAAAACACTTCTTGCAATAATACACAACCCTAATAATATTGTTAGATAATGCATTTGCTAAACGATTTAAATTATCACATAAAAACACTTCAAACTTGTTCGCGATTCATAAAATACATGGTATTATGGGAGATATTCTATTAACAGAAAAAGAAACTAACTCAAAACTCAAAACTAAAAACATTAATCACTTTTGGATTCGATGTGATTCCTGGTTTTACATTAAAGGATTATTCCCAGGTTTAAAAAACGCCATTTGATTTATTTTCATTCTCATTCTTAAAACAGGAAACCTACGATTTGCAAGCATATCCGATTACTCCGTTAAGGCCCCCATACACGGTAGAACAAGCTAACGAACATGCACGCCCGCACAAGTTCGCGAAGTGCATGTTCGCAGCTTACATTTGCCCACACACACAGGAACTTGTACGTCGATATTTAGTTTGAAAAATATCAGCAATGGATGAAGATGAATTAAATTTAATTGCAGTGGCGTGTGTTTGTGCACTAAAAAACAACAACATAAATTAAATAAAAAACTCCAACTCGAAGAAAATGGGCAAAGAATTGGCTTTTGGAGAGGAACAAAAATCCTTTATAAATAATAACAGGTCATAATACCATAAATGGGGCACATAAACTTCATCCGCACCGGCACCTGATCTTTTGGAATCGTTAATTTTTTTAGTTTCTCGACGAAAACTAGATCGAAGGATATTGATTTTCATCTTGATTGTTAATTTTGTAGCATTTGGATCTACTTGTTTAAATTTTTCTAATAATGTTTTGTATGCTTCATTTTTAAATCCCTATTTAGATAGTCCTTTGACTTACATTTCCATAAGCATGGAAAAGATTTGTAAATTTCTATGAATTCACTTAATAATTCTCTTGTGTATTAGCATCTTAGATCCGCCTTATTTAGTTACTTACATTTTAGAGTATTTTAAAATAAATTTTTACACTGCACTGTCGCAAGTCTCTGGCAAAACGTAGGTTTTGTCCACAGACAGGCGAACATGTACGCGCGCTCATGTTTCCACGTACATAAATTCAAGCAGGAACAGAAAACATGTATGACGGACTTTTTTGAAAAAATTTCCCCACACACGGGAGAACTTGGACGCGCGTACTAGTACGCCCGCACATGCTCGTCTTTCATGTTCGATAGTGTATGGGCCCCTTTAAGGCCCCCATAGACGGTAGAAAAAGCTAACGAACATGCACGCCTGCACAAGTTCGCGAAGTGCATGTTCGCAGCTTACATTTGCCCACACACACAGGAACTTGTACGTGGATATTTAGTTTGAAAAATATCAGCAATGGATGAAGATTAATTAAATTTAATTGCAGTGGCGTGTGTTTGTGCACTAAAAAAACAACAACATAAATTAAATAAAAACTTCAACCGCGAAGAAAATGGTCAAAGAATTGGCTTTTGGAGAGGAACAAAAATCCTTTACAAATAATAACAGCTCATAATACCATAAATGGGGCACATAAACTTCATCCGCACCGGCACCTGATCTTTTGGAATCGTTAATTTTTTTAGTTTCTCGACGAAAACTAGATCGAAGGCTATTGATTTTCATCTTGATTGTTAATTTTGTAGCATTTAGATCTACTTGTTTAAATTTTTCTAATAATGTTTTGTATGCTTCATTTTTTAAGTCCCTATTTAAATAGACCTTTGATTTACATTTCCATAAGCATGGAAAAGATTTGTCATTTTTTATGAATTCACTTAAAAATTCTCTTGTGTAGCATCTTAGATCCGCCATATTTAGTTACTTACATTTTTGAGTATTTTAAAACAAATTTTTACACTGCAATGTCGCAAGTCTCTGCCAAAACGTAGGTTTTGGCCACAGACAGGCGAACATGTACGCGCGCTCATGTTTCCACGTACATAAATTCAAGCAGGAACAGAAAACATGTATGACGGACTTTTTTGAAAATATTTCCCCACACACGGGCGAACATGGACGCGCGTACAAGTATGCCCGCACATGCTCGTCTTTCATGTTCGATAGTGTATGGGGGCCTTTATCTAAATTTGGAAACAAAAGAGACTTGTGCGCGCGTCCATGTTCGCACGTGTGTGGGGAAAACCTACGTTTTGCCAGAGACTTGCGACAGTGCAGTGTAAAAATTTATTTTAAAATACTCTAAAATGTAAGTAACTAAATATGGCGGATCTAAGATGCTACACAAGAGAATTCATAGAAATTTACAAATCTTTTCCATGCTTATGAAAATGTAAGTCAAAGAACTATTTAAATAGGGACTTAAAAAAAGAAGCATACAAAACATTATTAGAAAAATTTAAACAAGTAGATCCAAATGCTACAAAATTAACAATCAAGATGAAAATCAATAGCCTTAGATCTAGTTTTCGTCGAGAAACTAAAAAAATTAACGATTCCAAAAGATCAGGTGCCGGTGCGGATGAAGTTTATGTGCCCCATTTATGGTATTATGACCTGTTATTATTTATAAAGGATTTTTGTTCCTCTCCAAAAGCCAATTCTTTGCCCATTTTCTTCGAGTTGGAGTTTTTTATTTAATTTATGTTGTTGTTTTTTAGTGCACAAACACACGCCACTGCAATTAAATTTAATTCATCTTCATCCATTGCTGATATTTTTGAAACTAAATATCCACGTACAAGTTCCTGTGTGTGTGGGCAAATGTAAGCTGCGAACATGCACCTCGCGAACTTGTGCGCGCGTGCATGTTCGTTAGCATGTTCTACCGTGTATGGGGCCTTTAGCAATGTATCCAAGAATTTAGAAGGACTTATAGTTATATAATATGATAAAATTTTTGACACTGCCAAACCAAAAATATCTTTGGAACCACATGGTTTTATGCCTTATCATTCTACAGCTACGGATTTGATAAATTTTACGTCGAATACTTCAGCTACTATGGATAACAATTAACAAATGGACGTGATATACAGGGTGTTTCTGAAAATGTGTCGAATAATCTAGGAATGGGTTTTTGGTCCAATTTTAAGACAAAGTAAGAATAATTTTTTGCGCTAAAATGCTCCATTTCGGAAATGCAGTTTACTCATTTTTAACATAAAATCTACATCTTTAATAATAATTGGCTCAAATTTTGCACATACCGTACTATTGGCAGCCGCCTTGAGATGAATTAGCAAATTTTAAAAAAAGTTAGGGTGAAGTTTTTCGGGTGAATTAACCCTTTGAACCCTCTTTAACTTTTTTGTACATCATAGTAATGAAAAAAATTAAGTATTCACCTTTTTACACGTTTATTTTTTAACTTTTTGTTCTCTTTAACCTTTTTGATAACTTGTTGCGTTTAGAAGTTATGGGATAAAATAAACCACTTGAAATTTCTAAATGTCTACAAAATTAAATTAAATTATTTTATTTCTGTGCAAAATTAGATAAAATCATGAATGCTTTGAAGAATACAAGTCTGAAAAAAAATTATGCAAAAATACTGAAATTATGAAAAAATGTCCTGCATTTCCGCATTGGAACATTTTACCGAAAAAAATTATTCCTACTTTTTGTTTTAAAATTGGTCCACAAACCCATTCCTAGATTATTTGACACATGTTTAGAAACACCTTGTATACTGATATAACCCTATATCGACAGGATTCAGTATATACCTGGGTTGTTGCCGTGTTTCTCAAAAATCAAACTTGGCCCCTCTCTTTTTGCCAGTTTTATGAATTTTGTGTGCGATTTTGTCGACTGTAGTAAAATTGACTGTGTTAGTAATCTATAGTATAATTTATATAGGGTCAGTGAGTGGTGTAAATCCAATACTTTGGAACTTAAAATACATAATATCATATATGCCTAAAACATGTTTTGAGAAAGGGTAGAAAAATCACAGGCTTTGGGGACAAATCAATTTATTTCTTAGTTAATGTCGAATCATAATAACTAAAAAACGGGTAGGACGTTTGGAATGCTGATGCAAATTCATTTTCAACTTTTGTTTTTTAATTATTGATTAAGACCCCATCAACATGTATTACGGTGATGTGATCACTAATTGAACAAATTATACAAATTGGTATTCGTTAAAAAATTAAAAAATGTAAAAGTCAATTGTCGGCCATTTGCGAACGAATTGCTCGAACACTAGTTTTCAAGTCTAACCATTTTATTTATGATATGAATACGAAGTTGATGAAGTTGTAAGTATTAACCAGTTCACTCAAGTTTATTGATTATTTCGACACAACCTTATGTATACTCGTCTTGAAGTCGAGAATCCTATAAAAAAAACATTCATGACTTAAATGCAGCAGGTGGTTACTCCCTCGTGCAGGATTGGTGCAGGTGTAAAACATTATTTAACAAAATATAGCAGTAGGTGTTAGTGACCTGACACACACTAAGAATTTGAAGACAAGAATTATGAAATCCCGCATTAAAATGTTGATATGGAGCCAGAGTTGGACCATTACTACAAAAAATAATTGGAAAGTATGTCTAGAAATCTATATATAAAATCATCCATGTCAACCATTAATGTCAAATAAATCACTACACCCTTGATGGAATTCAAGTGTATCATACTTCAGCTGGCAAGAAGGGGTAAAAATTTGAATATAAAATGAGCCATAGTTGGAAGCAAAAATCAGTCTTTTTCCAAGACTCCACCAGGTCCAGCTTTAGTGTAAAGAAAATCCAAGGCACCACCAAAAGGAAATCTCCAGGTCCAAGAGAAGCTGCAAGCTGAAGAAGAAGTCCAGGCCATCTACCAGGAAGAACTCCTCCATTAGTCCTTGCTCCACTACAGAGGAACAAGACCACCAGCTCCAAATACAGGAAACCAGCTACCGGGAAGAAGTTCACCATGCCAATAGGAAGCAATAGCACTATACAAGGAGGTCTCCTGCTAAATCTAAAAATATTTTATTATAAACACAACCATCTTTAAGATCGACCCTCATTAGGAATATTTGTATATTTTATTGGTATTAAATTGCAAATATTATATGTATAAGAATTACTTTAAACCATTTCCTAATTTTTGGATTTCCCCAAGATATATTTTATTGGGACCAATAATTGACCACCCTGCAGGGTAGGATTATTTTGTAAACATTTATATTGAGCAGCTTTAGAGTAAGTAACATTCAATTCATATCCTAGATTTAGAAGTAGTAACATAAAATAATTCTTTTCACATAAATGATAGACCGGGAGCTCGCGACAGTATTTGGTCTCCGATTTCATACAGCACGCCTTTTGGAGGAGAGAATATTTGCCCTATAAGAACAATGACACTGAAGTTTAAAATTTTCACCAAACTTCAGTGTCTTTACATAAAACTTTTCCTAAATTTCCACCCATGACCCAACGAGAGGCGCATGCCAATTTTTTATGGGGGTTTTATGACACAAACTTTAAATCTTTTCGTAGGCATGCATTATGGAAACGCGGAAAATCATATTTTTTTATTACAAGATCAAATGACCATTTGAGCCCTTTGGGACCTTGGGAATCGCATGCCTATAATTTTCAAGACTTAAATTTATTTTAACTATCTTTTGCTAAAAGGGCATGCAATATTAAATCAAAGAAAAATACCAAATTTTTGTGAAAATGGAAATGCAATTTTCCATATGATCGGAAAACGTGCAGGGGTTTACTACCCGCTTTTCTTTGTTCTTATACTGTAAATATTCTCTCCTCCAAAAGGCATGCTGTATGAAATCGGAGACCAAAAATGTCGCGAGCTCCCGGTCTATGATTCATTTTAAGGAAATGTTACGTGTAGATGGGTGTCAGAAAAATTTAAAGAGATTTTTTCTGTTGTACTTTATCCTTAAATATTATTATTGAAAATATCACGACTAGTTTCGGCTTTCGCCATCATCAGGGTGTACTACAAAATACAAAAAAAGGGGGGGGGGGGCTTCACATATTGAAACATATATAAATAAAATATTTTTGAACAATTCACATATTTTAAAAGAAAGAATTATTTAAAAAAAATTTCCCAAAAAAATTCAAAGAAATTTTCAAAAAAAAATTTTCTACATTTCGGTTACATTAGCATTAATGACTGCTACTGTGTGTGTGTTGTTAGAGAAAAATAGTAATCATAGAGAAAATGTGAGTGCTTACCGTCAATTAATACATATTTGGAAAATTTTTGAAGACAATTATTTTTTGTAAAAAACATAATTTAGAATTTATTTTATTCGTGAGGAAGAAAATGGTTTGTATTACACTTATAACTTTACTATTTATGAATTTAATTTATGAGTTAACTTTCAGGAAGAAACAAGAGGAAATTAACTTCAGGATGATAACTGTACTGTAGGAAGATTATTTAACATGTGTGAAGAATGTGATTTATGACGAGATGTCAAAATTTTTAATGTAGGTTATAAATTTGAGATGGTTGGAAATAAGTTGTAGAGTATTGAAAAGTGCATCTGTTGGTTACTTTTTAAATTATTTGTTCATGATGTAGGATTGGTAGATGGCGTGTTTGAAGTGTTTTCTGATTTTAAACAAGTGAATAAAGGTTTGAAATTTAGATTAAGTTGATCATTTAAGCAAAAGTAGATAGGGTTTTTATTGACTTTTGTGATTTCTAAAAGGTCTAATTTAAAACTTTTATTTTGGTTGTGGAGCAATTTTGTGTAATTTTTGTCAATGAATTTATGATTATTTTCAGTAAGATGTATACCAAAGTGGGAAACTGTATTTTTACGGATGTGTTCTTTAATCTATTTTTTAATGCTCTTCCTGTTTGACCAATATAAATTGCATTGCAGCTATTACATTCGAGTGAATATATTCCACTTTTATAAAGAAATGATGTAGGATTTTTAGTCATTAAAATTTTTCCAATGGTAATTGGTGCTTTATAAGCTGTTGTATTTGTTAAAAAGTTTATTAATTTCGAAGCTAAAGTGTCCTGTGAATGTGAATGATTTGTATAAGTTTGTATTTGAATTGATGTTCTGATTAAGAAAAATATTATTGTTAATGAGTTTTTGTGATTTTTTAAATATTAGATTGTCTATGGTATTTTGTGGGAAATTATGTTTATTGGCGATCTGTTTGATGATGTTTATTTCATTGTTGAAATCTTCTTCACTGAGTGGAATGGTGAAGGCTGTATGTAGCTGTTAAAAGCTGCTATTTTATGAATGTATGCGTGGAAAGAATCAAAATGTATAATGTTGTCCGTTTGAGTGTTTTTTCTGTAGATTTGATAAGTTATTTTATTGTTAGTTTTAGTGATAGAAAGATCAAGAAAATTGAGTGTATTGTTTGTGAAGAGTTCAGTTGTAAATTTTAGGTTTGGTGCCTTTCCAAAGACAAAAGACCTCATCAACATATCGCCTCCATATTATTATGTTTTGTCTAAAGTTGCTTTTATCTATAATGGTTTGTTCAAAATGGTTTAGGTATATGTCTGCTAGTAGGCCAGATATGGGAGAACCCATAGGAAGACTTTTCTTCCATTTGATAAAATTTATTTTCAAAAGTGCAAAAGTTTTGTTGAGTGGTTAATTTTATGAGTTTAACCATGTTTTCAGCATCTGTATCGTTTAATTTGGATTTGAAAAGAATATTTTTGATTAGTTGCAAAGTTTCTTTAACTAGTATGTTAACATACCAGTTAAAGTTGTAAAGTTTCTTGAACTGGTATGTTAACATACAAAAATATACTTTTCAAATCCAAATTAAACGAAAATTAAAAAAAAAAAATTTCTTTAAATTTTTTCGAAATTTTTTGAAGAATTTTTTAAATCGTTTTAAAATATGTGAATTGTTCAAAAATATTTTAATTATAAATGTTTCAATATGTGACCTCCCCTCTTTTAATTTTTCTAACACCCATCTACAAGATAATTCTTGTTTGATTCGCCAAAGGGACAAGTCGCATTAGTTAAGTTCTTATCTATCTAAGTTTAACTTAAGTGTAAATATAAATTCATTGTATTATTAGATTTAATAAAGAAAAATTCAAAAATCCGAAGTTGCATTTCGATATAGAAGAATCTACTTGGTGTGAAAGAACGTTAAAGATGGTAATTAAATACGTAATAAGACAATCAATAAAAAGGTATCATCACTTTTCTTCCGTAAATGCCGAAAAGGTAACCTAGGCGAATACCAATACCAAATACCTTAATTCTTACAAAATCTCAAGTAGATATTTCCAAACCAGTGAAATCCACAATTTTGCGGTGCAAACTGCACTTAAACGATTTGCAGAGACAAGCTTTCCTATTAATAAAAAGATAGCAAAACGAAAACGTATACCAATAAAAGGTGAAGACCAAAAATTAATACTTAAATCTATTAAAAATCGAAAGAAAACTTCATTGAAGCTTGCTGGTGGCTTATCAGAAGACTTTAGAATTTAGAAGGTGGGTTAGTGCACGATCGACAAGACAACGTCATCTAGAAACATACCAAGTGGTAAAAACGTCAAAAATAAACTATGGAATGGTTAAGCAGTATAAAAAAATCATTCGATTTCAATTAACCGTTCGTCTTTTACGCGCCAATATACCATTATACTAAATAGACACCAAAGTTAGAATGAATATTTTTTATTTTTTACATTTTTAGAAGGTGTGCAAAACATGAGATGACGTGACCTCGAAGAATTTCATCCTGAATGTGTGGCATCCACAGTGATTTATGAGCGAGGCAACATTGTGAAATGTAATGTAATATTTCTGATGGTGTGGAAGAAATGTTCATTTGCGTTTACGCAGTGACATGTACATACAGATCCATATTGGAATATGTGCTGCAGCTATCAATATTCCGAAATTATGGAGAAACCAATCAAAAAAAATATATTTTTTTAGCAAAATCATCCACATCAAAATCTATATATCTTCTTAAAGAAAACATTTTTGTTGTACAGGATTTGGCTGCACAGCCACCATATTTGAATTCAGTTGTGCACTGAGAACCCTTGGAACAAACTAATGGTGCAATTCCAAACAAATCTGTAAGCTCTTACAGGAAATATCTGTAAGGTAACCAAGGAAACCGTCCATCACATCCCATATAACAAACCTTACAGATTTTTCCTGTAAGCACTTACGGATTTACCCAGAATTGCACCATTAAGCGGAAGATTCGTGACTATAATATAACTTCAAAAGCAGCTCCAAAAATAATTTACAATAGTGGGAAATAATATGTACCAAAGATTGCAAAAGGCTAGAAAATAGTATGCATCAAAAAATGCAAGCTATACATATTAAAATCAACGAGGAGGACCAACAAAATATTAACTCATTCTTATAAAGATTTATTTATTGTCAGTACATGATTTTTCTTTGACAATACATATTAACATTGAATTAGTAAAGTTTTATAGAGTGCCTAATAATTTTGGCTAACGCTCTAGTTCGGCATGTGAGAAATTGTTTCAAAAGGAACTTTTAAGACTTATGGATGAAATTTGTAGACGACAACTTTTTTTTTCTCTATGAGCCTGAGCAATGTAAAGCTCCAGAGGTACCGCAGTCTTATTAAAAGTTTTTTTTTAAAGTCCATTTTACACCCAGTCCATGATCTAGGAGATACAGGTCCTTCACAGGCTAAGTGGAGACTTTTTTTGGACCTGTAATTGACTTCATAAAATGTGCATTGCAGTTTCTAGTTCTTTGTTCTATAACCTTCTGGCAAGGTCTCTATTGAACTTTCCAATTTTTCACAGGTTCTGCTTCACAGTCCTGTGTCCTGTGAGTAGTTCTGTGGCAAGTCTGAGTTGTATCCTCGTAGGAGGCAACAGCATAACAGGTTTTACATTTGCAGGATCCGATGCTGAGCTCCTTGCTACATTTTTACATGTTCAGTGTGAATCTATACCTCTTTCAATTATATTTCAGAAAAGATCGATTCAATTTCAGAAATCGTCAATTGTAATTCAGAATAGTCAATTGTATTTTAGAAAGTATCAATTGTCTTTCAGAATATTCAATTGTATTTCAGAAACCATTGTATTTCAGAGACCATCCATTGTATCTCGTAAAAATCAATTTAATTTTGGTCCTTGCAAAATATTGAAGAAGCCAAGAGTTTTTAGCGGCGATTGTGCACACATAATTAATCAAAAAAGCGCTTTGGTAATTACACCAGTAACATCAGGTTTAGGTCCTTATTTACCAATGTTAAACCCAATTGTAATAATCTGTTCTAAGATTAAAGCAGTATTGTTTAAAAACAACTTCAGAATTCTCCTATTATGGATCCTGGTGTTATGGAACAAATGTTGGTTAACTTACAGACAATAATTACACAGGGCAACGATGAAAAAACTTTTTCAATAATTTTAGCTAATTTCTATGTGATTTGGTGTGCTGATTCCGAAAATAATAACAAAAAAGTCATATTACCCACCAATTTCTCACATTTCAATATTAAATAAAAATAATTTTTTTTAACCAAAATGTATAAAAAATATTTTTAATTTTGTTTTCTTCCAGTTAATAAAATCTCACATTGCAGCACCAGCGTTTGGTCTATGTGCTTTTTTTCACAGTTTAATATGGATAAACGTGGTCGCAAAAATTTTCCTAACACTTTTTGTTATATATATGGTAGCTTTGTAATAAAACAACAACAAAAGAACATTACTGCCTTTGTAAAACAAGTATACTTTGCATATTTTGCTATAGAAATCGGCAATCAAGACAAATGTTGGGTTCCTCACAAAGTATGTTATGTTTGTGTCGAGGATCTTAGGAAATCGTACAAGAAAGAGAAGAAAGCTTTTAAATTTGCAGTACCCATGGTATGGAGAGAGCAAAAAAGTCATTCACATTTTGAAATATAAATGTTTCTGGACATAACTCTAAAACTAAGATAGCAATTGTTTATCCTAGCTTTACTTCAGCTGATCGGCCGGTAGGACATGGACAGGAACTTCCTGTCCCTGTGTGAGTCTATCGATGATATTTCACAGTCCAGTCCAGAATTTAATGAAAGTGAACCGATTGATGACGAGTTCCAATATACTTCAGAAAATTTAAAACCACAGTTGTTTACACAAACTGAGTTAAAAGATTTAGTGAGAGAATTGGGTTTGACTAAGGAAAATCCAGAATTGCTTGGTTCTAGACTTAAAGGAAGACATTTATTGGAATCTGAAACATATATTTATCATTATAGAACAAGACGTGGACAGTTTGCTTAATATTTTTAGTCAGGAAGAGGATGTGCTATGATATTGACGGTCTAATGAATGAAATTGGCATTGAATACAAAAAGGAAGATTGGAAACTTTTTATAGATTCATCAAAAACAAGTTTAAAAGGTGTATTATTACACAATAGAAATACTTTTGCCTCATTGCCTGTTGCCCATTCGGTCTATAGTCTATATGAAAGAAACTTACGAAAATCTTAATATAATTTTAGAGAAAATGACTATACAGCTCATGGTGTATGGAGATTTAAAAGTTATCTCCATGCTCCTTGGTCAACAAAAAGGATTCACAAAGTTTCCATGTTTTATATGTGAGTGGGATAGCCGAGCAAGGGATCAACATTGGGCCAAAAAACAATGGCCCTTAAGAAAAACTTTGACACCCGGCCAAAAGAATATTTTGCATACAACTTTAGTTGACTCCAAAAATATTCTTCTACCACCACTACAGATTAAGTTAGGCTTAATGAAACAATTTGTAAAAGCTTTGCCTAAAGATGGTGATTGTTTTAAATATTTGAGTAGAAAATTTCCTCATTTATCAGAAGCTAAACTGAAAGAAGGGATGTTCGTTGGGCCTGATATTCTTAAATTGATGTTCGATTCCAACTTCAAAGCAACGATGAATACAAAGGAAAAAGAGGCTTGGATATCATTTAAAGAAGTTGTGACAAAGTTTTTGGGCAATGTGAAAGCTCCTAAATATGAACTTATCGTAGCAAACATGATAAACAATTTTAAAAGTCTTGGTTGTCTGATGAGCCTTAAAGTCCACTTCTTGCACAACCATCTTGACTCTTTTCCTAAAAATTTAGGTAATGTGAGTGAAAACCAAGGGGAACGGTTTATTCAGGACATAAAAGAAATGGAAAGAGGATACCAGGGAAGGTGGAATATCAATATGTTAGGTGATTACTGATGATCACTTCACAGAGAACAACAAAACACATCACATCGAAGAAAAAGCTATACAAGAAATTTTACAGAGAAAAGAGAGAGAAAATACAAAAAAATAAACATCTGATATTTAGTACCTTTATGCCCATTTTCACCAACGATTCCTAAAACTTAGGCGTTGCTTATAGTGCTAGTTGCTAGGTATTTTTTATTAAATGATTAAAAACACCTAGCAACTAGTGCTATAAGCAATGCCTAAATGTTAGTAATCGTTGGTGAAAACGGGCATTAGTAAACTAATATTTTTGTAAGTGAAAATTGTAACCTAATCAAAAAACTGAATTTTTAAATTTACTTTATCAAAGTTTTCACTATTTTTGATATACAGGGTGGGCCAACGAAAACGAAACAGACGAGTTTTGAAATAGTTAATAAAAAAATTTGGCAAAATGCTCGGACAGGTCAACTTTAGTTTCGAGGGGGACAAATTTTGCAATAGAGCTGATTCAAAAATCCATTCATCCCTGCGCCCTATGGACACAACCCCTTAAATTTTAATAGGGATGGTGGGGTAAGTAATACCTCGTTGGAAAGATCTTTTTATCCAGAGTAACATACAAAAAAAAAAGTTAAATCGATCGATTCGTTTTAAAGATATTCAAAATTTAGCAAGTAGAGATTTCATGCCTTTTAAAATTGTGCTATGAACACCACACCTTCAATTTTAAGTGTTTTGATAAGGTAAGTAATACGGTTTCGAGAGGGACATACTTTGCAATAGAGTTGATTCAAAAATCCATTCATCCCTCGCCCTTTGGACACAACCCGTAAAATTTTAATAGGGATGGTAGGGTAAGTAATACCTCGTTGGAAAGATCTTTTTACCCAGAGTAACATACAAAAAAAAAGTTAATCGATCGATTCGTTTTAAAGATATTCAAAATTTAGCAAGTAGAGTTTTCATACCTTTTAAAATTGTGCTATGAACACCACGCCTTCAACTTTAAGTCTTTTGATAGGGTAAGTAATACCTCCTTGGAAAGTTCTTTTTACCAGAAGTAACATACAAAAAAAACAAACGTGAAACAGTATTGCACATTATTTTTATTTAACCAAACTAAACTTAACTAATCTTTTTGAAGAAAACTTAACACTTTAAAGAATCCCATCGATCCCGACACTTTCAAGGATGTTTTTATTATTTTAATAAATGTTCGAATTGAGTTCCACCAACCTCCATGCAAACGTACAAATTTTGCTCAAAGCTAATTCTTACATTTTGTAACATTTCAGCAGTAATTTCTCGGCATTCATTAATAATTCTCTGTCGTAACTCTGCTAGAGATCCTGGTTCCGTTGCGTAAATCTTACTTTTTGAATGCCCCCAAAGGAAAAAATCAAGGGGAGTAAGATTGGGAGATCGCGGCGGCCACTCCAAAGGTCCTCTACACCCAATCCATTGCCCAGGAAACGTATCCAAGAATTCCCTAACAGGCCGTGTGTAATGAGGAGGGGCTCCGTCTTGTTGGAAAATCAGATGGTCTTCTAAATAACGATCGTCATTTTCGATAATATCGTCAAGAAATGGATGAACAAAGTTTTGAAGTAGATCCAAGTACATATCCTGTTAGATTGCCATCTAGAAAATAAGGACCAATAAGACGGTCTCCAAAAATTCCAACCCACACATTCAATTTTTGAGGAGTTTGAGTGTGAACTTCATGAAATACCCTAGGATTCTCATCTGACCAATATCGACAATTATGACGATTAACGGTTGAGTTTAAGAAAAAAGTGCACTCATCAGAAAAACAGATATTATAAACATAATTTTCATCAGCAATTATCCGTTCCGTCATCACCTAACAAAATTGCAGTCGCCTATCAAAATCATCTTCATTTAACTCATGAATTAAATAAATTTTATAGGGATGATATTTGTGACCTTTCAATATTCGGCGAATGGTTGTTCTACTGATTTTAGTCACCAAAACACCTATTTCAACGACCTCATTTCTTATTGGACGAACATTACCAGGATCGCGTTTCTTATTACCAACAGAAACAGTATTTTTAAATTTTGCAACCAACTCCAGAACGCATTTTCGGTTACAATGCTTGTTTGGATGTTGTTCATTAAATAAATTAGCTGCACGACGAGCATTTTCATCGTTTTTAAAATTAAAAGTGATTAATTCAGACCTTTCTGGAATTGTATAAACCATTGCTAGCAGAAGCTTTTACAGAAGTTCACAAAATTTTAAATGTTGATTTCTAATAATTAGTCATAAACAGTTTTAACACGATGAAAATCACCACTAATACAAAATACAACTGATAAAAAGAATCTCAATGTGGTTATAAATCGTTTTATGTTTTGCATGGTTTTGTTCCAGATGTTACAAAATTTTAAACAATTCCTCGAATAAATTTAAATTTGTTTTTTAAAATCTCTCTTTTGTAGAAAATGAAAATAAATTGCGTTTTACATGTTTTTGTATGTTACTTTGGGCTAAAAGATCTTTCCCAGGAGGTATTACTTACCCTATAAAAACACTTAAAATTGAAGCCGTGGTGTTCATAACACAATTTTAAAGGCATGAAAACTCTACATGTTAAATTTTGAATATCTTCAAAACGAATCGAAGGATTTAACTTTTTTTTTGGCATGTTACTCTGGGTAAAAAGATCTTTCTAACGAGGTATTACTTATCCCACCATCCCTATTAAATTTTTAGGGGTTGTGTCCAAAGGGCGAGGGATGAATGGATTTTTGAATCAGGTCTTTTGCAAAATATGTCCCCCTTGAAACGATATTACTTACCCTATCAAAACACTTAAAATTGAAGGCGTGGTGTTCATAGCACAATTTTAAAAGACATGAAATCTCTACTTGCTAAATTTTGAATATCTTTAAAACGAATCGGTCGATTTAACTTTTTTTTTTGTATGTTACTCTGAGTAAAAAGATCTTTCTAAGAAGGTATTACTTACCCCACCATCCCTATTAAAATTTTAGGGGTTGTGTCCATAGGGCACAGGGGTGAACTGATTTTTGAATCACTTCTATTGCAAAATATGTCCCCCTCGAAACCAAAGTTGTCCTGTCCGAGCGTTTTTTCAAAATTTTTTATTAACTATTTTAAAACTCGTCTGTTTCGTTTTCGTTGGCCCACCCTGTATATAATTGATGTCATATTGTGAGAGAATTGTGGGTGATAGAAAAAAAACTGATATCAAATACGGTTTCGTCACTCAAAAATACATAAGATTTAGGTAAATTAGTTTAAAAAGTTTTTACAACATTTTTTTTGTTGGCCTTTGTTATTATTGATGAAGCCAAAATACCATTGTTGGCGGTGGTTATGCTCGTGCAGCACAACACACTAAAATCGTAGTAAAGTAGTTTATCTAGGTAATCCAAAATTTACTTTGGACGAAATTCCGAAAGCATATTTTTTATGAATTGTGTGTGCTGTTATGGTTCACGTGCACAATAACCGCCAAAAACTCTTGACTTCCTCATTTTTTTACAATTGGTTCTTTCTGAAATTAAACTGATTTTTCTGAAATACAGTTGATCTTTTTTGAAATACAATTGACTATTCTGAAATACAATTGACTATTCTGAAATACAATTGACTATTCTGTAATACAAATAAAAACAATTGGTGCTTTCTAAAATACAATTGACTATTCAAAAATCAAATTGATCATTTCTGAAATACAATTGGAAAAGGTGTAGTCGTTCAGATAACCTTAAGAAGATGCGAAGATAGATCAATGTGGTCAACTGCCACAATAATTGATTATTAGCACCCTACTGAAGTTTATAAAAAGATAAGCAAGAACAATTCATTGAAATCAATTTATGTTCCCCGAATCAATTTGGGCAGTGTATTTTTAATAGATATTTTATACTTCTTAGTATTTATTTTACTTTATTTCATTTTAAAATTGTATTTTATAAAAATGCTTTCTTTAAGAAATAAAAATATCTCGTGTTTTTATGTTGCAGACAAAGTAGCTCTCTCTCTCTTTCACTCCAAACATACAGTTTGGTTTTATGTTAATAAAATAAAAAGTAGACGTCTCTGTATTAAAATCATGCATTAGATAAGTTCCTGCGTGTTTATTTTAAAAATTCCAAGTCTACCACCCGAACATACTATTTCCAGAGCTTTGTCCCAAAGAGAGTATTAATCTTGTACATAAAATTTTACTTTGCCTGGATTTAATTAATAGAAAAGCTTCTACAATCTTTCTTAATTATACTTTAACCCGCTATATTTTAACTGAATGTTGCAAAAGCTTATTTAATTTTCTCTCAAATTTTAAAAAAAGCAAATAAAATATTCGATTTTAAGTTTAAGAAAAATGTTTGCTAACTAAAAGTTAAAATAGGAAAATAAACTCTGCTTTAAAGATAAAATTACTTGAATGTATTCGAATAAATTGTTTCCTTCAATCTATTTTAATTAAATTTAATAAAATGTTTTATTTTTCGTGGAATTTAATACAGTTAAATACATAGTTTCATCTCGCCTTTTTTGGTTCAGTTTTTATCTTAAGAACTAATTTTCAGGTCCTTAATATATGCACACTTCTCCAGTGAAAAATTGCATAATTTCTTTGCGGTAATTTACGGGCGTCACGAACACGAAGCCATGAATACATTTATTCTGATAATACTTGCTTTAAAGTTTCGCTGCAAAAGTTAATAATTTAATAAAATATTCATTAGCTGTTATTATAACAAGGCGGTACTTAATTTATTTTTAATTACGTTACTGTTTATCATAAATTCGTTATATGAAGCACGCAACTTACCTAAGGTAAAAATTAAGTGTTATAAATTTGATTTCTAATAATATTTATATTAAAGTTTTAATTTTTGAGCCAGAAAAATATGCCAAGTGTACATGTGTTCGCAATGGGAAGTAGAATCCTAAATATGACGCAACTCGCACCGGCGCGAATCTTGCACGGGCAAGCTCATTCTTTTGTTGTATATCTCCGATTGCAAGGAATTGTACATTAAGTTATAATTATAGCCTACATGTAGATATTAACTTGCAATATTAACTATTCAAAACCATAACGAACGACTAAATATTTATTTACTTCTAGCCTTGCAGATAATAAAGAAAACCCAAATTTAAAGGCAAACCTAACTTTGCAAACTTGAAGTTACTACATTATTAGCTTTTTAAAGATGAGCTTGCTTCTAATTATAAAGCTAGATTTCCAGGTTTTATCTACATGTATTATCTAATGATGCCCTAGGGTAGATGTTTTATTGCCCTCTTTAAAGAGTTCTCCAAAATTACCGAATCTCTTAACTTTAGAAAGAAAATACAAGAGAAATTTATTAAATTATTTTAATAAAGATTTTCCCGATATAAAAATATAATTACCATAAATTATAAGGATATCATCACATATAGTACATTCGCCGAATAAATTTCTTCCAACCTAACATGACACATGACACACAACAATCGCCAATTGTTTTTGTTAGCCCAACATCCATACACAAATAAGTAGCCTTTCTTACGGATTTTTAAATATAAAAGAAAGTGTTTGCTTGTCTCTCAGTAGTCCAGACGACATCACTAATACCTAATAACTTAAATATTGAAAAGTAAATAAAATAAAGATGTTAATTTAGGAATTTGAAAGGATTGTTCTCATTAGGACTAATTAAAGGCCAATTGTTACTTGCTAACGTTTCGTTTTAATTCTTAAAACTTCATCAGAGCTAAAATGGACATAATATTACAATTTTTGTTAAAATAACATTTCATAAAATAATTACCTAGATAACATGTAGGCATAATATATAAATTTTTTTCAGCAGCATTAATGGAATTAATTTTTGGGTGCACACATTTCTCAATATTCGAGGTTAAAATCATGAAAAACACTAATTTTTTCTCTTAAAATTATAAAAATCTTATTATTGACTTGATCTTTAGCCTTATTTGTATATTTACACTGGTGTATTTTAGTTGGATGGTTAATTATAGGCGCGAACTACACGGATTTCAATCGATTCACTTAAATTGTTACAACAAACAACCATTTTGATTTTGAATGACATAATTTTTATCAACAATACAAGTATGCAACCCAATAACAATGTATTTTGTTTATATAGACTAACTAAATCACAGGTTTACATAACAAAAACTCTAAACACTAATTACTCATGAACACCTTTTTAAAAAAAAAAAAAAAACTTCTTAAAAAAACACAACAACCAAAAAATTTTTTATTCTTTGGTATTTTATACCTCATATTTTTTTGATAATAAATGAGTATATATTACTTAGATTGTCCGTGTTCGACCTTAAATTTATTGAATTTTCGTTTTTTACAATGTGTATCATCTCTAAAATTTTTCTTTTTTCCAAATTAGTTTCCCACTCAACCACTTTCACCTTTTCAAAATCAAACGTGTGATTATTTTTTATTGCATGATACGCCAAAGCAGTGTTATCCTTTTGTTTTTTCTTTTCACAATCCTTTCTATGTTGTTCCATCCTTTTTTGAAGATACTGTTTGGTTTGCCCAATGTACACCCCATCACAGTCATTGCACTCCACTTTGTACACCAAATTATTTCTCAATCCATCTTCAATTTTGTCTTTTGTTTTTGTGTAAATATTCCCTATGTTATTCTTATTGTATTTTATGATCCGAGTATCTTCCTTTTTCAACACTTTTATTATTTTTTCTGTTATACCAGGCACTTCAACCAATTTGTAATACTTCCTAACTTCCTTAACCGTTTCAGTACCCAACTCATTTGATGTTTTAGGGTTGTTGTATAATATCCTATTAATAATTTTTTTAGGATAACTGCAATTTAGCAAGTACTCTGTGATTAAGTTATAGTTTTCGATCCAGAAATCTTGGTGGCTTAATTTCTGAATTCTGTATTTTAGTCCTTTGATTAAAGCTACCTTTTGTGATAATGGATGATGTGATTAATAGGTTGGATTTTGATCTTCCTTTTTTATTTATCTATGTTGATGACATCTGTACTGCTATACCTGGGGAAAAAATCGAGGACACATTACAAATATTTAATGGGTTTCATGAGAAAATTAATTTTACATATGAAGTGGAACAGGACAACCAGATTCCATTTTTAGACTTACTAATTATAAAAAGAGGAAACACACTAGTAACAAACTGGTATAGAAAGAAGATCAATTCTAACAGATTTTTGAACTATAGATCGGGACATCCATTATCACAAAAGGTAGCTTTAATCAAAGGAATAAAATACAGAATTTGTAACGGGTCAAAAGTAGAAAGAGTCAATTTAATAAATAATGCTTTATTTTAAATACAAAGATAAATTAAAATGGTCGGATAGGCAATCCTTCAAACTCTGATGCTGTGTTGGTTGCAGTCATGTGAAGACAAATACATAGTTTCCTGAAAAATAAATAAGGAATAATTTACGTTGTATTAGGCAAAAAATAATAGGTTGTAATTAGGGTAAAGCTTACCTTTCTGAGTTCATAGGAATACATGTGGTTCAATCGTCTTCCTATGTAAAGTTCTTTAAATTACCATTTTTGGTGAATCCAATGGGCTTAGAACTTAGGACGAGCTCCTTTGCTGTTACCTCAGGAAGAGTAGTTTTTTTTTTTCTCCTATTGGAGAACTACAATAAAGAAGAAAATTTAATAAGACAAAAGAGTTAATTAATGGAAGGAAATAAACTTGTTAATATTAGCTACACTGAAGAAAATGTAAACCTTACTTACCTACATATTTTCCATCGTTTACTTGATTTATTTTTGTCTTGGGGCACAAATTTATTACACCCATTTTTGTTGTTTTGGTAATAACCAGCTGACTGCAGGAGACTTGAATTGAGCCGCGCGCGCATCCATTGCTTAGGCTTTCAATTCAAAATTTGGAGTTGTTCGGAGTTCTTGAAGAAACATTTTAAATTTCATCTACGCACAATAAAGGAATGTTTCCTATGAATTCGCTATTATATGATTTTATTATTATTTATCGTTTACTCACCTTTCGTGGAAAATATCCTAGAAGAGATATAACATAATTTTGGGAAAGGATAAACTTGGCAACAGGTGGCCCTCTGGCGTACTGCAGGAGAACTACGAAATGAGGAAGAAGGCCGTTGAAGGAATCAAAAACCCAATGACTTTCTTTTGAGTAACGTACGAAGCAAAACGTAATTTTCCTAGTTTTTCCTAAGTGTGATTTCGAGGTGTTTAGGGTTGTAAATGCAAATTGTGCTATCGGCTGTGCCGGAGTTGAATCCTGCACCGTTTCTTTGAATGGTTTCTGTTATTTGGTTCAGAAGAAATATTCTGGAAAATTCTGGACGTTGTTGGAGGACACCATTTTATACCGCTTTGCGGATTTGTGAATTGCACACGTGGAAAAAAAAAAGGATCAAGTTACTACTTAAGCCTTAACTACCACCTTCTAAGGTATTAATTGATTTCTTTAAGGGCATCGTTATATTCTAATTTTATTTCCACTCGTAATTTTATTTTTTTTTTGTGGAATTTCTCGTTCACGTGGTAAACTTTTAGGCTTTTTATCCTGGGTCGATTTGATGGGACTTTGATTTTGTTTACTGGCGTCGTAGGCTGGTATTTGTATCCATCATCGATTGGTGAAACATCTGTGATTACTGGTCATCCAGGGGCTAAATTTGGAATTCAAAGAAGACACGTTTTGTCTGGGAAGGTCCATCTTATCTTGGGACGATCATTTTGTTTTCTGCTTTGGTTGATGGTGTCAGGAATCCAGACATCGAAGGATCTCGTTACCAAATTAAAGATAAGCCAAAATCTTAGTTATTCGCGAACGTCAGTTCGATTATTTCGTTAAATAGTTTAAATACGCAAAACGTAAATTTTATTGCGTCATCATACTTAGTAAATTTTAAATTTTATTCATACGTAAATTGGTCATTAATCTTCTTCAAGTATTTTTTTTTTGTGTTCTTGAAGAAGGACCAATCTTGCACTTTTTCTTCAAACACTTTTGTTTTTGTAAGCAAGATATTTTTTTTTTTTTTTTTTAATTTATTAATTTCCAGTAAAAGGAATATTATTACCAATTTGAGTTTTATAATTAAAAGTAATTTGTTCGATATTATATATTTTTAAGTTCTTGGTACCTATTCATACTGCGAAGTATAAGCATTTTAGTTTTAAATTATTTGTATTATAGTTGTAAGGACTGGGTAAGCTTACTGCGTCTGGTATACTTTTATTTTTGTGCACATATATTTTTTTCTCAGCTTGTGGTATTTAATATCATTTTGATTGGTACTAGAATTTAATTACGATATTTTTTTTTTTTGTCTGTATTACTATTAAATTAACTTGGAACCAATCCGTACACATTGGATGGTCCAATAATGATTTTGTTTCAATAATTAGGTTATTGTTACTGCAGCGTATTAAACTATTGATACATTTTTTTTTATTGATCAATATTATTTGGTGTAAACTGTACTTAACCATTTTTTTTTAATATTTTCAATATAGTTACGTTTATTTCGTGGGAAATTGGCTTGTGTTATTTTGGTATACCTAAGATCACCAGTAATTCATTCAGGAGTGATTGGTTTTGTTGTTTTCCGAATCACGTTCCAGGTTCCAGGTTTGGACTTAGAGAAAAAGCAACTGGCGTCCATTATTTTTTTTTCAGCTACAGTGGTTGTAGGAAGAAGAACCACCCCTTCTCCACTGAGTTCGCGAGCCACTCAGTTGTCATCAAACGAGTGTAGCTGCTCACAGCAAGCAGCGCCGCTTTTACATTTGGATCGGATATTTTTTTTGTCGTTTCAGAGTTTCGATTCAAAGGAAAGTGAAGGCGTTTCATTGGCGCCCAACGTGGGGCCCACAAAAGGTTGTTTTGTTTTTTTTTGTTAGATTTTTTTTTGTAGATTTTTTTGTTGTTGTAGTAAAGTCTTGTTAGGATCGTTTCAGAATGGCGTCAGGGAATACTAGTCCAGGTTTCGAAGTCAATAGATTGTCGGTTGACGAATTGCAGTACGAGCTCACCATTAGAGGGTTCCCTACAGACGGAGGTTGTGATGTGTTGCGCAGTAGGTTGAGAAGCGCGATTAAATTCGAAAAGGCAGGAAAACAGTTGGATTATCCGAAATGGCCATTTACAGCTGCCGACGAGAAAATTAATATAGAAGCGAAGATCACTGCGGTACGCGCGCTGATCGTGAGTTTCGATGGAGTACCTGGGAGTAGTCAGTGCAAGAAGATTGAGAGTAAGATCGCACATTTGGAAGGACGTGTCGGTCGGATTGAGGGCACTGATAAAGGAATTAAGGAAACCAAATCTAAACTTTTAGTGGACGTCTTAACACTATCGTCAGAGATCGATATGAAAATCCGAGGTCGACGACGTTCCCTACATAGTTCAACCATGAATAGGGATTTAAGTATTTTGGAAGCAGGTGCGATAGAAGAGGAGGTAGAAGGTTCTAGTACCTCGGAAGATGAAGTGGAAGCTCAGGCTTTGTCTACCACTCTCGCTCCAACGGTACGCTCAGGACGGTCACTTCCAGTCTGTAAATGGAATACAACTTTTTCAGGGAATAAAGATGAATCGGTAAATGGATTCTTGGAAAAAGTTGAGGACTTATGTTTAGCTAGAAATGTAAGTCATACAGAACTATTTAGAAGTGCGTTCGATTTATTTTCTGGTCAAGCTGCAATTTGGTTCGCTGCCAATAAGAGTCAATTTGGATCCTGGAATGAATTAAGTGAAGCTCTGAAGGAAGAATTTCAATCCTCATTTTATAAGGAAGAGTTATATGAGGAGATTAAGAAGCGTACTCAAGGAAAGAATGAGTCTATCGGCATGTATCTAGCGAAAATGATCACTTTATTTAATCGATTAGGTACACAGACGACAGAAACCACTAAAGTGAAGATTTTACGGCGTAATATAGCTCCATACTTCCAATCTCAACTTGCGTTGACTAAAATAGATTCAGTTGATGAGCTAAAGAGAATGTGTCAGCAGTTAACTCTTACAAAGGCATCAGTGGAAAACTTTAACCCGCCTCCAAAACGTAGTCAGGTATTGGAACCGGATTTGGCATACGTAGAAACCCCAAAAAGAGAGATTGCCACCACTTTAGTTAATAATGATTCACCCTCGGATCGGAAGTGTTTTCGTTGTCATCAGACTGGTCATTTGGCAAGGAATTGTTCAGTAAATCAGGGTTCTCGATTTTGTTATAGATGTAAGAAACCCGACGTCACGGTACGAACCTGCCCGACTTGTAATAGGAGGCCGGGAAACGAACAACGGAGGTCGTAAGCCGTACGACGATTTCCGACGTAACCAGTACGGCCAATGCTCATAATAAAATAATTCTAGATTATATAATTTCCCATGTAAAAGATGACCAACGCCCTTATCTTGAAGTCCAGATTTTTAATGCTAAACTTTTAGGTTTATTGGATTCTGGAGCGTCGGCTACAATTATGGGTGGTGCAGGATATACCTTGATGCAGGAGCTAGGACTAAAATTAAATGAGGAGAAGAACTACTGTACAGTGGCAAATGGAGAAAAGTGTGAGAGCATTGGATCTATAAGTGTCCCATTTAGGTTGGCGGATAAGTTGGCAGTAGTGAATGTGTTGGTGATACCGAGTCTTCCTCATAGGTTAATATTAGGGGTGGATTTTTGGAGAGTTATGGGAATTATTCCCGATCTGAAAAGCGATGTTTGGCACTTTGGAACCACTCAGTCTGACCTGATGGAGATTGACAATGGGAGTTCTCTCAATGCGATGCAACAGCAGAGGCTGGATAGTTTAATTGAAAAGTATTCGAAAGCAGTTACCTCAGGTCTTGGTTGTACTACTTTGGTGGAGCATAAAATTGTAACGGATGCAGAACCTATTAAACAGCGTTATTATCCAGTATCCCCGCATATACAAAAGCATATAGATACCGAGTTGGACACGATGTTACAAGCTGGAGTTGTGGAAAAATCTTCTTCGCCGTGGTCATCTCCTGTATTATTAGTTCAAAAAAAGGATGGCACCTATCGATTCTGTGTCGATTTCAGGAAGCTTAATGCGGTGACACAACGCGATGCGTATCCGATTCCTTACATATCAGCTATCCTAGATAAGCTACGGCAAGCCAAATTTATGTCATCATTAGATATTAAATCGGCATATTGGCAGATACCTGTGGAGGATGCTTCGAAGGATTATTTAAGTTTTACCGTACCTGGAAGGGGACTGTTTCGTTTCTGCAGGATGCCGTTTGGGCTCCACAATGCCCCAGCCACTTGGCAACGACTTATAGATACAGTTTTGGGAGATGAATTGGAGCCATGGGTATTTGTGTACTTAGATGATGTAATTGTAGTATCGCCTACGTTTGAAAAACACATGGAAATATTGGATGAAGTGATGTCACGTTTAAAATCAGCAGGGTTGACCATTAGTTTGGATAAATGTAATTTTTGTAGGAAAGAAATTCGATATTTAGGTTATGTAGTTACTCGAGATGGTCTCAAGGTAGACCCAGAGAAAGTCACTGCCATTTTAAATATGCCATCACCAACCAACGTGACGGAAGTTCGTCGAGTACTTGGCGCTGCTTCTTGGTACCGTCGATTCATTCCGGAATTTGCTGCTATTGCCTCGCCTTTAACCAGTCTATTAAAGAAATCGACTAAATTTGTATGGACTAAAGAATGTGAGGACACCCTAACTCGCCTTAAAACCTTATTAGTATCAGCACCTATCCTTGGCTGTCCGGATTTTAATTTACCGTTTGTACTACAGACAGATGCCAGTGATTTTGGCATTGGGGCTGTATTGAGTCAAATGACTAAAAATGGAGAACAAGTGATATGTTACCTAAGTCGTTCACTGGGAAGAAGTGAACGGAAATATAGTACAACGGAAAAGGAGTGTCTGGCAGTTATTTGGGCAATTGAGAAATTGCGACCCTATTTAGAAGGCTCTGTGTTTGAAGTGATAACGGATCATCACTCGTTAATTTGGTTAAATAACTTGAAAGACCCCCATGGGAGATTAGCAAGATGGGCGGTAAGATTACAACAGTATAACTTTTCGATTATCCATCGCAAGGGTAAGGAACATGTTGTTCCCGATATATTATCCAGGACTGTACCGAAGATTGAGACAGTTCAGGTTGACCATAGTGATCCCCTCTGTAAGTGGTATTTAAAGATGTTACAGGAGGTGGAAAAGAACCCGATAAAGTTTGTAAATTGGCGAATTATTGAAGGAAGACTGTACAAGTCAGTTAAGGTCAAATATTCAGCGTTACAGGATAGGACTGATAAATGGAAAAAGGTTCCTTATAAACACGAGCGTAAGGCAATTTTATTGGAGTATCATGATAAACCGACAGCAGGTCATTCTGGTATTTTCAAAACTTATCAACGGATTTCAGCTAACTATTACTGGCCGAGAATGAGACATGATATTGCTCGGTATGTAAGAAATTGTACAATGTGCCAAAGTCAAAAACCGGAGTTGAGAGGAGCTGCAGGTTTTATGTTACCTCAGCCCACTTGTGATAGACCTTGGCAACTTATTTCTATGGATTTAGTAGGACCACTTCCACGAACATCTAGTGGATACGTGTATATTTTAGGAATTGCCGACTACTTTAGTAAATTTGTGAAGTTATTTCCAATACGAACAGCTAATTGTAAGACGTTATGTCGTATCTTAGAGGACGAAGTATTTATGGTATTTGGTGTACCTCAGATATTGATTACTGACAATGGAAAACAAATGATAGGGAATCAAATGAAGGAGTTGTGTAGCAATTATGGTGTGAAAGTAAGATATGACGCCTACTATCATCCTCAGGCTAATCCGATTGAACGGGTGAATAGAGTATTAAAAACTATGCTGTCTTGTTATGTTGGTGGAAATCATAGAACCTGGGATGTGGAGTTGGCGAAAATAAATTGCGCAATTAATACAGGAGTTCATGAGGTAACTGGTTTCACGCCGTACTTTATTAATTTTGGTCGAGAACACGTGATCAAAGGGACGAATTTTAAGAAGAAGTTGACAGAAGATGAGCCGAGATATGACCGCTCCAAAGTTAAAGATCGAAGTGAACATTATAGTGACCTTTGTAAGGAGGTTCGCACTCGTCTAAATGCGGCCTATAAAAAGAATCAGCATTATTATAATCTTCGAAGGAGAGATGTACAGTACAGCGTTGGTGATCAAGTATGGAGAAAGAATTTCGCTCAATCCGACGCCTCAAAATATTTTACGGCTAAATTAGCGCCTAAATTTATAGGTCCTTTTAAAATTAAGAAGAAGATCTCATTGTGGACTTACCAACTAGAAGATGAAAGAGGGAGGTACAAGGGTGATTGGAATGTGAAAGATTTAAAACCCTATTCGTATGATCCTGGAGGAGAGTAATAGATCGTTTAGGTTCTACTCCAATTGTGTTGTTCGGGATCTTGTTATTCCATTTCGTTTTGTAGATTTAATTATTTGTATTTGTTTTCTTATGATGGCGCAATGAAAATTGCAGGCAATTTTCATGAAAGTAAGGGGGGAATTTGTAACGGGTCAAAAGTAGAAAGAGTCAATTTAATAAATAATGCTTTATTTTAAATACAAAGATAAATTAAAATGGTCGGATAGGCAATCCTTCAAACTCTGATGCTGTGTTGGTTGCAGTCATGTGAAGACAAATACATAGTTTCCTGAAAAATAAATAAGGAATAATTTACGTTGTATTAGGCAAAAAATAATAGGTTGTAATTAGGGTAAAGCTTACCTTTCTGAGTTCATAGGAATACATGTGGTTCAATCGTCTTCCTATGTAAAGTTCTTTAAATTACCATTTTTGGTGAATCCAATGGGCTTAGAACTTAGGACGAGCTCCTTTGCTGTTACCTCAGGAAGAGTAGTTTTTTTTTT
Organism: Stenus bimaculatus; assembly: GCA_963971135.1. Lineage (NCBI taxonomy): Eukaryota > Metazoa > Arthropoda > Insecta > Coleoptera > Staphylinidae > Stenus > Stenus bimaculatus. Next base: position 43,804,650 of record OZ020182.1, read on the forward strand.
TCTCCTATTGGAGAACTACAATAAAGAAGAAAATTTAATAAGACAAAAGAGTTAATTAATGGAAGGAAATAAACTTGTTAATATTAGCTACACTGAAGAAAATGTAAACCTTACTTACCTACATATTTTCCATCGTTTACTTGATTTATTTTTGTCTTGGGGCACAAATTTATTACACCCATTTTTGTTGTTTTGGTAATAACCAGCTGACTGCAGGAGACTTGAATTGAGCCGCGCGCGCATCCATTGCTTAGGCTTTCAATTCAAAATTTGGAGTTGTTCGGAGTTCTTGAAGAAACATTTTAAATTTCATCTACGCACAATAAAGGAATGTTTCCTATGAATTCGCTATTATATGATTTTATTATTATTTATCGTTTACTCACCTTTCGTGGAAAATATCCTAGAAGAGATATAACATAATTTTGGGAAAGGATAAACTTGGCAACAGGTGGCCCTCTGGCGTACTGCAGGAGAACTACGAAATGAGGAAGAAGGCCGTTGAAGGAATCAAAAACCCAATGACTTTCTTTTGAGTAACGTACGAAGCAAAACGTAATTTTCCTAGTTTTTCCTAAGTGTGATTTCGAGGTGTTTAGGGTTGTAAATGCAAATTGTGCTATCGGCTGTGCCGGAGTTGAATCCTGCACCGTTTCTTTGAATGGTTTCTGTTATTTGGTTCAGAAGAAATATTCTGGAAAATTCTGGACGTTGTTGGAGGACACCATTTTATACCGCTTTGCGGATTTGTGAATTGCACACGTGGAAAAAAAAAAGGATCAAGTTACTACTTAAGCCTTAACTACCACCTTCTAAGGTATTAATTGATTTCTTTAAGGGCATCGTTATATTCTAATTTTATTTCCACTCGTAATTTTATTTTTTTTTTGTGGAATTTCTCGTTCACGTGGTAAACTTTTAGGCTTTTTATCCTGGGTCGATTTGATGGGACTTTGATTTTGTTTACTGGCGTCGTAGGCTGGTATTTGTATCCATCATCGATTGGTGAAACATCTGTGATTACTGGTCATCCAGGGGCTAAATTTGGAATTCAAAGAAGACACGTTTTGTCTGGGAAGGTCCATCTTATCTTGGGACGATCATTTTGTTTTCTGCTTTGGTTGATGGTGTCAGGAATCCAGACATCGAAGGATCTCGTTACCAAATTAAAGATAAGCCAAAATCTTAGTTATTCGCGAACGTCAGTTCGATTATTTCGTTAAATAGTTTAAATACGCAAAACGTAAATTTTATTGCGTCATCATACTTAGTAAATTTTAAATTTTATTCATACGTAAATTGGTCATTAATCTTCTTCAAGTATTTTTTTTTTGTGTTCTTGAAGAAGGACCAATCTTGCACTTTTTCTTCAAACACTTTTGTTTTTGTAAGCAAGATATTTTTTTTTTTTTTTTTAATTTATTAATTTCCAGTAAAAGGAATATTATTACCAATTTGAGTTTTATAATTAAAAGTAATTTGTTCGATATTATATATTTTTAAGTTCTTGGTACCTATTCATACTGCGAAGTATAAGCATTTTAGTTTTAAATTATTTGTATTATAGTTGTAAGGACTGGGTAAGCTTACTGCGTCTGGTATACTTTTATTTTTGTGCACATATATTTTTTTCTCAGCTTGTGGTATTTAATATCATTTTGATTGGTACTAGAATTTAATTACGATATTTTTTTTTTTGTCTGTATTACTATTAAATTAACTTGGAACCAATCCGTACACATTGGATGGTCCAATAATGATTTTGTTTCAATAATTAGGTTATTGTTACTGCAGCGTATTAAACTATTGATACATTTTTTTTTATTGATCAATATTATTTGGTGTAAACTGTACTTAACCATTTTTTTTTAATATTTTCAATATAGTTACGTTTATTTCGTGGGAAATTGGCTTGTGTTATTTTGGTATACCTAAGATCACCAGTAATTCATTCAGGAGTGATTGGTTTTGTTGTTTTCCGAATCACGTTCCAGGTTCCAGGTTTGGACTTAGAGAAAAAGCAACTGGCGTCCATTATTTTTTTTTCAGCTACAGTGGTTGTAGGAAGAAGAACCACCCCTTCTCCACTGAGTTCGCGAGCCACTCAGTTGTCATCAAACGAGTGTAGCTGCTCACAGCAAGCAGCGCCGCTTTTACATTTGGATCGGATATTTTTTTTGTCGTTTCAGAGTTTCGATTCAAAGGAAAGTGAAGGCGTTTCAAATTCAGAAATTAAGCCACCAAGATTTCTGGATCGAAAACTATAACTTAATCACAGAGTACTTGCTAAATTGCAGTTATCCTAAAAAATTTATTAATAGGATATTATACAACAACCCTAAAACATCAAATGAGTTGGGTACTGAAACGGTTAAGGAAGTTAGGAAGTATTACAAATTGGTTGAAGTGCCTGGTATAACAGAAAAAATAATAAAAGTGTTGAAAAAGGAAGATACTCGGATCATAAAATACAATAAGAATAACATAGGGAATATTTACACAAAAACAAAAGACAAAATTGAAGATGGATTGAGAAATAATTTGGTGTACAAAGTGGAGTGCAATGACTGTGATGGGGTGTACATTGGGCAAACCAAACAGTATCTTCAAAAAAGGATGGAACAACATAGAAAGGATTGTGAAAAGAAAAAACAAAAGGATAACACTGCTTTGGCGTATCATGCAATAAAAAATAATCACACGTTTGATTTTGAAAAGGTGAAAGTGGTTGAGTGGGAAACTAATTTGGAAAAAAGAAAAATTTTAGAGATGATACACATTGTAAAAAACGAAAATTCAATAAATTTAAGGTCGGACACGGACAATCTAAGTAATATATACTCATTTATTATCAAAAAAATATGAGGTATAAAATACCAAAGAATAAAACAATTTTTAAGAAGTTTTTTTTTTTTTAAAAAAGGTGTTCATGAGTAATTAGTGTTTAGAGTTTTTGTTATGTAAACCTGTGATTTAGTTAGTCTATATAAACAAAATACATTGTTATTTGGTTGCATACTTGTATTGTTGATAAAAATTATGTCATTCAAAATCAAAATGGTTGTTTGTTGTAACAATTTAAGTGAATCGATTGAAATCCGTGTAGTTCGCGCCTATAATTAACCATCCAACTAAAATACACCAGTGTAAATATACAAATAAGGCTAAAGATCAAGTCAATAATAAGATTTTTATAATTTTAAGAGAAAAAATTAGTGTTTTTCATGATTTTAACCTCGAATATTGAGGAATGTGTGCACCCAAAAATTAATTCCATTAATGCTGCTGAAAAAAATTTATATATTATGCCTACATGTTATCTAGGTAATTATTTTATGAAATGTTATTTTAACAAAAATTGTAATATTATGTCCATTTTAGCTCTGATGAAGTTTTAAGAATTAAAACGAAACGTTAGCAAGTAACAATAGGCCTTTAATTAGTCCTAATGAGAACATTCCTTTCAAATTCCTAAATAAGTATTAAGGACGTAAACCTCATTCTAAAGATGTTAATATTTAACAAAAAAAAATAAATGAAATATCTCTTTGAAGTTTTATAGGTAATGAGAAATAAATGTAACCTGTGGATGTGCAAATGCATGAATTTACATTTTGATATTAAAAAAGAGAAAAGAATTTATCACCCGTAAATATTCACAATTGTACTTTTTATATTTTGTGCGAGTTTAATGATTAACAGCATATGTACGGCATCGTAACACATAATTAATAAATCTTTCAATTTCTCTTTCAACGCTTGCCTTTTGTGCATATCGGAAACACCCTGTAGACAAAGGGTGGTTTTGTTCGCACCTGAAAACGCGAATTAATGAAGGTTCACGTTACGCTCCGCACAAATAACGCATTTAAACAAATTGATAATGTAGCTTGATGGAAGGAAACAATGGACTCGAAATGAAGTTTGATACAAAGCATCGCTACGGACCAAGTCCTATTATTCCCGGAGCGCGGTTTACAATGAGAACCAAACGCAGATTTCGCGTTTCGACCAAGTTTGGCGTTTGTCGGTTGAGAATCTGCGTAGTTGAGTCGTCAAAGACCCAGGTGTAGCCAGGAGTTGCGGAATGCATGCATAGGATGTAAATGTAACAATACCAGAGTTGGGGCTGTTGTAAATTAGTTCCGGATTGTAACTTGGAATGAGCGGAAGACGGATTGGCTTGGGTAATAAAGCGATCTCTACATTACCTCAACATTTAGAAGATATTCAAGTTATTTTATAATATTGTCGCCTCGTGGTTCATCTTCAAATACCAATAAAATGTTTTAGTTGCATAGCGTGCTACGCTTCTTTGTGAGTCCATTTCATCAACATAACCGTTTCATCGACAAGGACGTTTCACCGACACTAGTTTTTATTCGACACATACGTTTCAGCAACATTACCTTTTCATCAAACTACCTGTTCATCGACAAATGTCATTTTTTTGAGAATGCCGTTTCATCGACAGTCTTTCATCTTCTACAGTTTCATCTGCACATCCAATATCCAATTCATGGCGACATTACCATTTCATCAACAAACCATTTCTTTGACAATACCATTTCAGTCTTCCATCTTCTACAGATTCATCAAAATAGCCAATTCATGTAAATACTACCTTTTTATAGACAAAGCATTTCTTCGAAAATGTCATTTCTTTGACGATGCTGTTTCATCGACAGTCTTTCATCTCCACAGTTTCATCTACATTAGGGTGTCCCGCCTTTCCGGTACGTATAGATTTTTGACTCGTGTCCCGGTATCCCGAGGACTGTTGCCGGGGCGGACCTTTTTAGAGTTGTGTCCCGTAATTGGGACAAAAAAAAAGCCAGGACGGCTTATGCTTCTTTCTTCAACTTACACTAAAATTGAAGAAATTTAGGAATTTCAGGAATCCACTTCCTGTGAATGAAAGTTTATTGTCGATGAAACAGTAGACAGCATACCGAAATATTGCATATTTTAATTACCGCTCGATTCAAAACAATAACCCCACTGCGACCAATCGGTTACAGATTTTTATAACCAGCGCCAGCATCGAGGGCCGGTTCCGAGCTTCGGTTTGTCATTTTTTTGTTGTTTGAGGTTAAGGCTTGCTTTATTATTACTTGTAAATTTATAAATGCTAATAAATTATATAAAGAATAGAAGCTTTAAAATTTATTACTATCGGTAAAGTGGTGTATTTTGAGGAGAATTATGAAAATTTTCTAATATTGACCAGTGTCCCATCCAATATTAAATTAGAATTAATTCCATTATTGCACATATTTAATAGAAGAGTAATGTCAATTTTTAACTTTTTAATTTTTTTCAATTTTGGTTAACCAGTCTGCTCGTTTCGGTTTTAAAATGACGTCATATTTGTACGTCATAAGTATAACCAATGTCAAAAAAGCTGTCATTTTAATCTCAACCAGAACCAACCAAATCCAGAACCGGGGAATGAAACGACCACGCCTTAAGTGCGATATGCATTCGGAAACTGGACTGGAATAGAATAAAGAAATAAAGATTAATCCAAGAAAATTAATGTTGGGCAATTGGTCTTCATTCGGTCCTTGCGCATACTTTGGTTCAATAAAGATTCTAGATTCTCTACTATATTGGCATATTAGATGGCGCTACGCAGTGAGGTCGCCTTGTTGTCATTTTCTTCTAGCATAAGCCTTTAAAATAAAACGAGTCTATGAATGAAGCATAATATTATACAGGGTGTTCCGTTCATGGATCACCAAATGTCGGGGTTAGAAACTAGATCAAATTTAAAACCAAATAAGTGACGGTCTAGCTTATTTAGTTTTATAGCCTTTTGAACTTTGGCTCACCGATATTTATCACAAATCACAACATCGCTAATCGCAACTTAACCAATCTGTGTAGGGATAAAAAAACTATCATTGTAAATCTAAAACCATCCTCTTTCAATAGGTAACAACAGTAATACAAATAAAAATTGTTAAAATGTTGAAATAAAAATCAAAAAGGAAAAAGATTAGCAAAAAACTTTTTTTAAATTTTCTCCTAAATAAGCCGATTAGGGTTATGTTCTTTTTTAATTTTCTGTAACTTGTTCATATTTTCAACAAACCACAGAAAATTTTGAAACCATAGCTCTCTTCCTTCACTTTGTAAATCCTTCTGGCGGGCTATTTTCCACCTACTTGAACTTTTGTTCGCATGCGATCAAGTTTGAGTAAAAAAGTTGTATGAATAATCCATAATCGTATTTTCGAGATGGCCTCGAAGTAGAGTTCGTATGCGACGTAAAAGTTCGAGTGGTTCTACTTGACAACGTTGCAAATTCATCAATACCAACTAGAGAGTTTAAAAACCCTATCATAAATTGTAAACAAACAATAAAGTCTAACCTCATTCTAACCTAGATGAACTTAATTAATTAGTAGTTCTCGTAGTTACGCTATTAAAAATTTAATCAAAATTAGAAAATAAGCGAAGTGCACAGTAGCACTGCCAAATTAACGATTTCGTCCATTTTTGTTTATACATAGTTAGAAATATAAGATTAATAACAGTTTGGAAATAATGAGGAAATATAAACAAACGCACTAGCTTATTAACCCTTAATTAAAATTCGGAATCGTCAAAACGTTGACTGGCTTTGCTCATGCTTGGATTCAAGTTCGTGTGGGACCTACCCACTCGATATACTCGATCGAACCAAGTTCGTATGCACCAAAATGCACATTTTTCATTTTATTCGAACTATAACATAAGCTCGTATGCGAATCAAGTTCGAACGGTACGAAAATAGCCCCCCCTGAAGTTACCTCTATCAAAAATAGTCCTGAACATAGTTTGTCAAACAGGTTGTACAGTATATCATAAGGGGTGCATAGTTTGTCAATTGTGCTTTAACGGATACCTGATGAAATGCCAAATATTTTATAAAATTTTTACGCCAATATACCTGCCGATACACTATACACTGCCGATGGGGACAGACTGTGCTCAGAATACTTCTTCAAGGAGTAACTTCAGATGGCTATAGTAGGAGCAGGAAAAGAGCTATGGTTTAAAAATTTTCCCTGATTTCTTGTAAATATGAAGAACTTTCAGAAAATTAAAAAAAAAACATACAACTTTAATGGGCCGTGGGTTTGAAAAAAATTTCAAAAACTGCGATTTTGTATTCAACATTATATCAACCATTCCTATGTTTCTGTTATTATCAATTGAAAGAGGAAAGAGAGAAGTATAGCAACCATGTGTTATTTTATTTTTTTTGCATAGTAACCATTAACAAAACTAAATAAAATTTACATGATACCCTTCCTTATAAATAACTCTTTGGTTTCCAGTATATTTTTTTAAATATGTGCCCCTGGAAGAGTACAAGTGGAACTAGCACATTTTTTCCACATTTCATCGTATTTCCACTTCTACGCTTTCCCAGAATTTTATTTTGAAGAAAAATTAGGTAAAACTTAAAGTACCACTTCTAATTATAAGGGTCAGATAGTTTTTATTTATTATTTTTTATGATTACTATGTAAAAATATTAAAATAACGAACGGTTGCTGTGTTTCCCTCTCTTTTTCCCCAGTCTTAAAAAGTAATTAGCAGTTTAGTGATTTTTGGCCAAAATTGGACAAAAGATAGACCCCTACTTTTTTCGATTTTTTTCAAGTAAATTTGCTCTAGTTTCTAACCCTGACGTTTGGTGAACCACGAACGGAACACCCTGTATTTAGTGTGCACGAAGTTGCAGACCTGACCAATGTAGTTGTGAGGTTTTACATGTTACGGCCAAAATGCGGCTACACCTAGGTCTGACTGGCTAGAACTAGTTATAGCCAATAATAGTAGTAATTTTCAAAAGCAAATCTTGAAGCATTTTTTTTTAAATTATAAGCGACAAAACAGTAATTTTACAGGAGTCAGATGTTTTAAATTATCAAGAATAATTTGAATTACACATTTTGATTCGTCTAAAAAGGAAAAAACGTTGTACCTTTTACATGTTAGTTGATTGGATTCTTTGAAACATTTTTTACAGAACAAAGAGAAAATACAAAAACTGAATATTTCATGCTTATATACAGGTGTCTCATTTTATTTCCAGTAAATTTTTTTCTCGGCTCCTTAAAAAGTTACAGCAATTTTAAAATTCATACACCCTGTATGAATTTCATTTTATTTTGAGTTTTTTTTATTTTAATCAAGTTTGCTTTGGATTTTGACTATCTTTAAACCAATCAGATAGATTAATTTCATCAAGAAAAATTTTAAATGGTCCACTTAATTTAAAAACAGCCAATAATCGTCAAAGAAACAAGTTGGCAAAAACAAAATATAAACCATAATAATTGATTTAAATAAAAAATGATGATAAGAAAGAAAACTATACAGGATGTTTAAAAAAATTATAAGAATTTACCAATTTTAAATTTGTTGTAACTTCTTAAAAAGTCGAAAAAAATATTTGTTCATAGGAAATGTTTTGTTCAGAATGACATTTACTATCTAAAAAACTGTTTGCTTGAAAAGAAGTGGGACGCCCTGTATATTTAAAAAGTGTGTTTTATTTCGACAAATTATCCAGTTGACTAATTCAGTTTTTATAAATTTATAACGACTTTGCGAAACTCGAAGTAGTTCTAGTCATAAGTTATGGGCTGTATCTATTTTTAACAAGTTTAAATAAGGCTAGCATTTGAAGGACTTTATTACTACATTTGTAGAATTAAACTAGGTCATACTTTTTGAAATTTGTATTTATATAGAATTGGAGCAGACGATTCTCCAAATTGTGCTTGTGGCGAAAGTCATTCACTTGATCATACCTTTTTCAGGTGTGCAGATAATGGTTAGAAAGTGAATGTCTTGCTCAAAAGTTTTATTTCAATGAACGTCCCTTTACCTTCAGAGTATATATTTCCTTATTACAAAATCCTAATATAATAGTTTATGAAACTTTGTTTAAGTTTTTTAAAGACTCCGGAATTATACTCAAACATTTTCTTTTTAAGGAGTCACTAACCCGTTGGGTCTTTGTCAAATGTTTGCTGAAGGCTTTTCTTTTCGGTTGTCTCGATCTAGATAAGGCCATAGATCGTGAACAGTCGTAATCTTTATTTGTATTGTCTAACCTTCCTTCGATGATGATTATTGAGCATGTAATTGTGACTGGAAGATAAGTACATAGTTTCATTAATCGTTTTAAAATTCCTTAAGTTGGCTTATTTTAGTCTCAGGAATATTGGTAGGTTTTTGTAAAGACCTTTTACAGACACGCTGTATACTAATGTAAACTACTTGTCGGTTAGACTTGACTTAAGTAGCAATGAGTGATGAGCTCTAGTACGTCTGTTGAGTTCTTGACCAAATGGCGAAGAGTTTGGATAAGTAACTTCTGGCACAACTTCTGAAGCGTGCTTGACCCAAGTGGCTCAATGGAGAACATAGTTTCTAGTGATTGAAACCTCTTTTCAAGAAATTATTTCAGATCTTCGAAGTCCTGTACCTCGTATGGGTTTTTAGTGACTGTTCGTAGACATTGTTTCTTGGTTCAATATTCTTATGATTCTGGCCACCAATAATCCCCAAGCTGAGATTTCTGACAGCTTCCAGACATTTTACACAGAGACATCGTGAACTTGTTTAATGGTCTTGGCTGACTCTTCTTAAATTCTTGGTAGATCGGGAATTCTACCTACCAACCAAAGAATTAAGCGTTTATTTTGGTACCTCTTTTTAAGTAGGTTCCACGCTGTTTCCAAATTATCTTCTGTGATTTTAAGATGTTGTATCAGGTCGACTTGGTTCGCCTTTGATATTTGTTTTCAATTATTGTAACTTCTCAACTTTTGTAATTGAATTGTTTTTGGATAATGTGGAAATTCAAGAACCTCTCGTAGTCGCCCTCGAAGAATAGAATTTGAATATTCGGAAGTTCGATACTGGGTTTGGCCGATGACACTCTCAGGATAGAAGTTTTTATTTCCAATTCTCAAGGTCCTTTTTGCTGGTGAAGTAAGCTGAGGAAAAGTTGATTTCATAAAGCCAAATTTATTCATTAAGTTTCTGGATGCTTTCCCACTGTTTGTTGGATTTTTCTTTAACGACTCATAACCTTGATAGTATTTTCTCTTCCTGGAGATCAGTGATTGCTGGTTGAGAGCTTCGTTGAAGTGTTTTATTCTTACTCTTGTTTCTTTAGCGGAAACTTTTGATTTCCAATCTCTTGTTTAAGAGCGATTTCATTGGAATTTTTCATGTTCTTTTTATTTTGTTCGAAGTGCTAGTTTTCCCGCGAATGTCGTTTATCTCTCTTTTGTTCGAAGGACCACGTACGAAGTTGCAGACCTGATTATGTGTTTTTTTGGGTTGATAATTTAATCTAGTTACTTGGCGCTTAGACGATTTGCATGCAACACCCAAGTAATGCAGAATCTTTGAAAGAACTACTTTTGGCGCTTAGGTTTTTAATTTAATAAAATTAAACAAAGTGTAAGTACTGACTATTATTTATTACGATATTCTTATTCTTATAAATCACAATGATGAGTTCCAATGATTTGTTTACTACTTACTTGTGCAATGTTTTCAAGCGTCCAGAAATTGTCACCTTTAACTTGGCATTATTGAACGACAAGGATTTCCTCGGAAAAGAATGTCTATACAATCTTTGACCACAAAATTTTACAACACTATTCTTCCACACGGGAGAACCGTTGCGTTGCATTATCGTACATGATTTTCAATTTCAAATAACACACGGGGTTTCACATCATTTTATGAAACGCTTCGCTATTAATCGCGTGAAATAATGCTTGTGTACAAGCTGCCCATTGTTTAGACGAAATCCTTATTTTAAAACAAATCTTGTTTTTATTTATTAAATATTTGTACTTTTTAGATAATAATTTATAATGCCATTTAATCGTTCTCCTTTCATGTTTTAGACATAATTCGAAATAGATTTTTTATATTTATAAAGTTTGTATCTTCCCAATTTACACCTTGTTTGCTGTTAATGAAGATTTGAATATAAATAATGATTATTATAAAAAATATATAAATTGGTATATAATTGGCAGTTGTTTCCTCTTTTTGCTTCAAGTAATCTTTGAATAAAGTTGAACCCCATTTTTCATTGATCGATTAAAATTTAGTCGTGTAATTCGTGTTATAGGTCAGGAAATTGGATGTGAAGTACGTGATATAATTATTAATTCACCTACAATTGATCGACTAAACAACAATTCACTTTAATTTCGTAACCGCAGCAATTCAACGCCCAATAATTACTATTGTGAGTAAACAAGAAAGTTCATTTACAATAAAACTGTTTTAAAAAATAACAAATTAGGTATTTAAAATCGATTAAGTAAAACTTTCACGAATTTAGTCTAATGAAAATTGTAAACATTAAAAAATAACAACTCACTTATTTAAATCAATTTCATAAAAGTCACGTATTTAATCTAATGAAAATATAAATATTCAGGATTTTAAAGTAATTGTAGGTTAATATTATGATTACGTGAATCTTAATAGGGATGGGATAATTCGGGATCATTTTGGCTGGTTGGAAAACCTTTTAGTATTGTAAATGGTTCAGTATCAAAGAAAAACTGGATCATCATGGGAGTTTAAAACCAGCACCTTAAATAGCTTGTTAACCCAAACCAAACACAAAGTTTTAACTTTTGAATAAAATTCAGTTACAATTTTATACCTGTTTCTTTGAAACAGCGAAAATCAAATATCGAGGTACTACAGGGTTACCACCTTTTCGGGTTTTTTACAATTCAAGTAGACCAAGCAGAAGAAGGATGTTCCAAAAAATCCTCAAATAGCTGACTACAGTTCTAAGTTTTAAACAGAAAGGTTAGAGAATGGAATATAAATATTTGCTTTTAAAACATGGTAGCACCACTGCTTTTTGTTAGTATACATGGTCTTTCTAAAATGGTGGTCACGGCTTCGGGTACATATACTGCAATTAAAAGTAAGTCAAAAGTCCATACAAACATTTGTTCAAAACTCAACTGTTACCGAGATACATGGTATTGAAATTTCTTCTTATTTTTAGTTTTTATTTATTTTCTCTGGATTGGCATGACATACTACCTTTAGCTATTATCGTTGTCTTAATTTAACAATCCAGTGGCGTAGAAATGATTCAAGGTGCTCCTTTTTTGAATTTATTTGGTACGCCTTTGCAAAATTTGAAGGTTTTGTTTGAATTTTTAAAATCCTCATTCATTTTACCACCAAAAAGTACACCTATTAAATTATGATAGGACTAGTGGTACCATGACCTTCACCAGCAGCTTAAAGGTCACAAAATAGTCACTTAACTTTTTTTAAATAAAAACCACACAATAGAAACCACACATTCTTATTGCATATTATTATAGCTTATGTTTATTATTTGGGAATATTACCATGACCTTGAAACAGCAAGCACCTATTTTTATGGTAAATTATTATAACTTCTAAACTATTTACTTAAAAAAATAACAAAAGTATGGTCTATAATCCTGTTAAGATAAACTGCAATAGTATGCAACAAAAATGGTATATCAGACTAAAATTTTGGATAATAAAAAGAAAAATACTGTCAGACCCACTATAAACAACTGTGTAATAAGTTTGAGAACTTAAACCAAAACAGCAGAGCAAATAGTGAAAAATCTCTTACGGTACGTTTATATCGGAGCTGTGATAATGGATAAGAGCGGTGATACTAGCGAAGCGATGAGAATGAATGCACTATTTTGTATGAAAGTGTTTATGTCGGAGAAGGCCGTAGATACATCCGTAGTATGGTAGCAGCGATAGTATTAGCGTCGATAATAAAGAAGTTTATTTTCTACGCTCTCATCTACTCTTTATCCACGGTGGACCTGGACGTTTTAATATCCGAATTTAGTTGGGAACACATTTGTGGGACTAGAAAGACAAAAATCATCATAATAGGTTTATTATGTATTAATTGTATGACAATTGAATGATCTTTTCTCAATTTTTTCTGAAATTTTTAAGGAAATATAATAAAAGATCTCCATAGACATTCTCATATACTCAAAAAATTATTTGGATGTTCCCTTCGTTTTTACGGATTGAAGTTAGGTTATGAATGTTATGACTACGTCTACCCGCTGTAGCTACGCTACTATTAAAGTTTCAATATAAACACTGAACAAAGAAAGAAAATTAGCGCTACTTTTATCGTTTCTCTTATCGTCTCTCTTATCGTTTATTACAGCTCTGATATAAACGCACCCTTAGCCGTGAGAGTCACCGCTTTCTCAAATACAGGGTCCGGCAGAAAGCTTTTCAAAAAATCATAAAAAGTCAAATCTCTCATGTGATAACCAAGATCAGCTATACATTTCTGGATGCGTTCCTTGAAGTTTGCATCCACTTTTTCCAGCTTTCGTCGGCCAATTTGGGCGGCTTCTACTCGAATCGCTTCCCTCAAATCTTCCAGAATTCGGGACTTGTCCCCATAAACACGAGCCTTGAGGTGACCCCATAAGAAATAATCGCACATGGATAAATCAGGGGACTGACGAGGCCAGTGAATGTCACCAAGTGGATGTAAACTTCAAGGAAATCATCCAGAAGTGGCCACCATATGAGAGATGTGATTTTCCACACTTGATTTTCTCAAATTCTATGAAAAGAAGAACCAGAATCTGCTAATAATTTTTTTTTTGAAAACCGTCCTACCTTTCTGCCGTACCCTGTAGTAGGGTTGACTATTTAAGAACAATTCAAATCAGAACCACCAAAGGAAAAGGAATCAAAAAACAAACATTATTGTTTATCTATCAAGAAAGGTTATTCACTTAAAAGTGGTCAGTGATATTGCAGAACTACCGCATTTGTGATAAATAGATTAGATGATTCACAGGAAGAGGAAAAGTTCGGGAATAGGATATACTCAACACAGTACTAAGTCGTGAAATTTAAGTAATACTCGGAACCAATGGTACACATTGGCATTTTATACCCCGCCACCCCAGTACTTTGGAGGAATCTAAAGCGCCCTCCACATGACATGGCAAACGTCGGCCAACGTTGGCGTTGGGGAATTTGTGTAGGTTTGCGCCAACGTTGGCCGAACGTATGCGTTTGCCAAACATTGACTTCACACGATGCGTCCAACGTTGGTCTTGATTGTTTAAGCGAACCTGTGTACCAAGGTGTGTCCCAACGTAGAGACACTATACTGGAAATTCCAGACTTCATGAAGCATACAAGTTTCTTTTTTAGGTTTCTATAAGTCGACATTAGGCTTTCTATCTTTTTAAATAACTAACTCCATGCGTCAGCAAACAGATTCCTGTTCTTGTGGTTTTTATTGTTTGCATCCCTTTCCGGATATTTTTGGTAAATACCGATAAACTCCAAAAGTAAATCATTCATTCACTCAATATTAACTTCTTCCATAATTGCTATATAAAAATATAATTTTGAATAATCTAAATTTCTAAAGTTCTATAGAACTACAAAATGTTAAAAACAATGCAGTCTTAACTGCAATATAATTTATAGATATACCTGGAGTCACCCCTGAAAATAATTTCATCTATTAAATTAAAAAAAATCAAAATTTAAAAAATATACAGGCCGGTGTCTACTATGACTTACTATCTAAAAAAAAATTTGTTGGTAAAAAATAAAAATCCAACAATTTTTCAAGATTCCAAAAAAAATGTTTGTCACATACTCTACTCTAAAGTTTCAATCGTTTAATAATTTATAAAAACAGGGTGTTGCATGTTACATTTAAAATAGGAAAGAAAATGATATTTCCGGAAGTGAAATTAAAGAAATTAAGTACATGTAAATTAGTTATTTTTTTTAATAATATAATACATATTAAACATATATGTATATTTATCAAAAGAGACAACAAACTGCTTGGCAAGTGTTCACAAATCGTGTGTAGGGAGCGCAGACTATGTTTGTGCACATAGGCCAACATTGGTCTTCTCCTTTGATGTGTGGAACATTTACCGCCTAGTAAGCGAACGTTCCCAAGCGCCAACATTTGTCCACATTTGCGATGCATTGAGCCTCCACACGATGTGGCAAATGCACCAGCGTTGGCGCTGGCCGACGTTTGACATGTCGTGTGGACGGCGCTTAAGAGAAGCTACATTAAGTAGGAGCTAAACTAAAATACATCAAATGGAACCATTAGGTCCTTATTGCACTACAGGTCATTACTAATGACTAATTAGTCTGAATTAATAAAATGCGTGAGAAAACCACCGAAGATTAAAGAAAACTACTCACCAAGGTGCTCAAAAAACATTACCATTAACGAAAAGTACTTGACAATCTTACTAGGAGTAATTTTTTATCACCGTTAAGTAGGAGGGAGCTTGGCTACGATTGAACCTTAACGAACTGCGACCAATATAATCTTTTCACTAGTGAAGTCCTGGGATGTGTAAAGGCTTCATGAGGCTACTTAGATCCTTGGGAGACATACATAGTCTTGACTTCGTCTGAAATTATTGTCGTCCAATCGAAGTGATCAAATCTGTTGCGAGCGATTGCTCAGACTCGCAGATGACGTGTTCCGAAGTTTTATGTTCCAGAAAGTTTTTATTTCTGACTTTCCCATTTTATTGAGATGATACCCCAAAGGGCTGTGTATAGTTAAAAGGCCTGTGATGAGCTTTAGTTCATTTCTTCGCCTGTTTTAAACCCGGAGTATGACTCAAATGGGACATTATACTATCCGTTTCCTACCGCAGGATCTCCTCCCGTAAATGTGTCTTGTTTAGACTACAGAACGGTGTAAGATTTAAGACCGATCTTGTCAACTCATCAGCAATTTCGTTGCCTTCTATTCCCCGGTACCCAGGCACCCACATAAGAAAAAGCTTGGTTCCTTTTGCCATTTGCTTCAGGGATTCCCAGGCCAATTTGGACTCAAGGGTGTGAGCCTTTAAAGTTCGAATCGTTGCCTAGCTGTCGGTCAATATGGTTATTTGAGCTCCTTTGAGTCTCCTCCATAATGCAAGGAACGTTCCCAAGGCCAAAGAAACCTTGTACCTGGGTCCGTAGATACTATCCCATAGATACCTGTACCTTCATTGGATTCGGATCCGTCCGTGAACCACAAGGATGCCTTGGGATCTAAGTGATTTTACATGTGATTTATTATTTGGCGGTCTTGGACAACCACTTCAAACGCAGTTTCGAAGTCAAATCTTCTCGTCATTATATCTGATGGTTTAATTGTGAACTCTGGTTCTAGAGATTCCAGAACCTTCAAGTGGCGTTGCAAGTTTTAACTCTTAAGGTTTTTGTATTGGGCAATTCTTAAGGCAGCGAGCAGACCTTGTTTCCGTACCTCCACACGCAGTGGAGAAGGCCCCAGCCCATCTCTCCACCACACCAAAACGACTTATGGGACGATGTGATGATGGGTCTTACAACCGGGGTGCATAACCAGTAGGTCGTCTTTGGTTGGAATCCCCATGTGTTTCCGAAGAGTTTGCGACATGTCTATTGGGGGTCAATAATAATCGAGTACACTTGGATAACTAAGGGAGTTATTGTTATTAATAATTTGTCAGTTGTAATTATTTTTATTGTAATAAACCGAATCATTTAATATTTGATTGCTACATGTCCATATGGCAGCCGTTGCTTTGGATATGGTTTTGTAGACATGTGAGTTCTTAATTAACTTGCTATCTAAGAGAACACCGAGATATTTTTTAGGTTTAATTTCCTTAGAAATTAATTTCCTCCGCCTCGTAAATGATGATTTTCTTCTTGGGTGAAAGTTTAGTTTCCCCCTAGTTGCTGATTATATCTAAAGTCTATATCAAATCAAAGAAAAAAGACAACAAATCCATATTAGCATTCAAAGGCGTTGGAATTATAAAATCCAGATTCTAGACTAACAAGGCCCACACATTTTTGGCACACATTTCTTCTCACTTACAGATATATCATCACATTTTCGCTCCCTATCTTTTAACATTATATCCTCCTTGTCACACGGTTCAGTCCTTCTCTCTTATACATTGTATCCTTTTTGTCACACACTTGGGTTTCCTGCCAGACGCATAGGAACTACTTTTTTAAAGTACTGGGTTTATAAGCATTATGTGTCCAGACACTCTAGACAAATAGGTTAAAATGTAATTGTTAACTTTAGATATATTAAATTTACCCTTGGAAAACGAGTTCGACATACTTCTTGTTTTATAATCACAAAAGGTGTATGTGAAGGATGTAGGTTAAGCATCTGGAGAAGATGCTTTTCCAGCATCTCAAATTCTTGTTTACTACCCAAACTTGCTAAACTGGTTTTGAATGCGATTCCCGAATATATGAACGTCTTTCCATCAATGGTAACGTGTTGCGAACATTGATGCTTGTATATGATACGTGCTTTGTAATAGAGTAGCTTTGTTAAACAGATTTTCGGTACGTATTTCAAAGTAAAGCTTTAGGGCAAAAAATATACGAATTATTTCGTTGAAATTGAAATTTACTTTGCTACAACAATTTTTTCTGATCAAATTTAATTATTTTGAAACTCGTTTTCATTTTATTTTTATACTGGGATGACTAATATTTACTATTTTCGTAACCACTTTAAATCAATGCATCGTAA
Source organism: Stenus bimaculatus (assembly GCA_963971135.1). Taxonomy (NCBI): domain Eukaryota; kingdom Metazoa; phylum Arthropoda; class Insecta; order Coleoptera; family Staphylinidae; genus Stenus; species Stenus bimaculatus. The sequence continues at coordinate 43,822,285 of OZ020182.1, forward strand.
TCTCATTGGTACGATATGTAAATTCCTTGGACAAGCAAGCACAAGTATGGAATAATAACATACATTAATAATCGCAAATGTAAGTATTTGTTCAGTGCGACCCCAATTTTATAATTGATCTGTTTTATAATTGATTCGGTACGTAAGTAAACAACATATATGAAGTAGGCTATTGACTTTTCATTAGGAATTTCCCGGAAAATGTAGCTGAATGGCAATTTCTTGCATTTATAGAAAAAGTTTAGTAATTAATATTTTATTTTTAATTAAAAAATGTAGCAAGTATAATAGAAATAAAGTATTTAAAATAAAATACCACTCAGTTATAATAAGTAACATCAATATATCACAGCTCGCACTGGCTTTATATCATAACAGAATGAAAATAATTTATATTTAGGTCTGCCTCCGGAAAATAAGGAAGAGTAAAAAGCATGATAAAGTTGTCCTTTCTGCTTTTTTCAGACATACTGGAAGTTGAACCTTTCTTATCGCCGACGCTGCCCTTTTTATGAGTACCAAATAGCAGCATCGTTCGTGTAAGACCAGCAATTTATATCGTGCACCAGATAAACCATGTAGGTGTACAGTTAGGATCCCAATGACGTTCCTTCAGATCTTTAGAAAACGTTATACTTTGAACCCCTTTTAATCCTTTCGTGACCCTACAGCGGTATTTTATTGCCACACATACTAAAAAATACGAGCTTTAATTTATAATTTTTACTGGTGTAAATTTCAATTAACCAGTATTTTATTTTCAAAATAGCCCGTTAAAAACGCATAACATGAAGTGCAATAAATTGAAAGCACAACTATTTAATTTATGCAGTTAGATTGGACTGCATTTATGCAGTTAGTATAATTCGATATAAATTACTTTTAACGTGCAACGTGTAGTTAAAATTAATTAATTTAAATTAATCGGCAATTAACCGTAAGAAAAAATTAAATTAAAAATCCATCCCTATAAATCTGGCTCTTGGTAATCGCCTCATCGTTTCCGAAGAAAAATTAATGCGCTTAATATCGAAGTTCGTTGAGATTTGTGCTAATCACATCACCGTAACTATTGGTTTTCGTTACTTAGGAAACATTGGCATCATTTTAGTCGAATATGCTTTCCATTATGGCTCGTTGCTAGTTATTTAACTGAATTATTTGCCTCACTCAAATTGGATTTAAGCCATGGAACGCTTAAAACTTTTTGATCCCATTTTAATGAGCTTAATTCTCAAGGAAAGTACAAAATGGAAAGATTTTTCTCTTTTAGATACAAACAAACGTATTATATACCAACGTACTTTTCTTATATTTCCTCTTGTAATTCCACCCAATGAATCTTATTCACATTTTTTAAGGTCTTAGCAAGGTAATGTAGGTAATAATAATTTGTGGTCTTTGGTGGCATGCATGACGCGTAGCAAGTTATGTCGCGAAATGAATTCAGGAAGACTTAAGTAGGACAAATATTGTTTACGTGAGCGTTCATAAGGCCAGGCTTACTGAAGGACTCTGATGTCTATTTTAGTTGTAATAAAACTAAGAAAAACACGCGCTGAATACTAATAAACCCTCACGCTCGCATCATGTACACAAATATGGCATAGATTTTACCAGAAAAAAAAGAGATTATATCAAGTAAAGCTTTCTAAAAGCTTTATTAAAACATGAATTATTATAGGAGAAAATTTCCATTAAATGAGCTAATGAAAAACAGGAGTATGTTGGCTTTTCTGAGTTACTAAAGCAATCCTATGCATAATAATTTACAAAAAATAATGAAAGCAGCTCCAAAAAAATTATCATTAAAAATTTAAGTTATAACGCTTTCGTTGGGTTTGAAGTACGCCTTTTAACATCTGTTTATTTTTATTTTATATACAACTGATGAAACATCCTAAGGTTAATTTAACGGTATTACTCTAAGACCATTTCGTCGTCACGTACGTCAAGCAATCCTAGAGATTTCCTCTAAATATCCGATTCGTGGTTTAAATTAAGTTGCATCATTGTACTAACCTTCTTTTCAATTGCAAACTCTAAAATTCGTTTAATAAGGCCTGTTTAGGTTCACGTTGAGAACTGCTTAAAGGCTCAATACTATACTTACTTTAAAAGTATACAAGGGATAAGTATACATACCGAGCAGTTAGTAGGATGATATCAATGATTGAACTGTGGTACAAAATAGGTTCTATAATATTAAATGTTAACTCGTTTTGTAGAGCCTTAAGGCCAAAACAATTCCACGAAAAAGTATTTATTCATAAGAAAGCGCACACTGCCCAGAAACAACCACATAGATAAAAAAAACGCACAGAAACAAATACGCAAGAAAAAAGAACATACACTGAAAAATTTGCGGTTTGGAAAATGTATTCACGTAAATAAACTAATCTAGCCTTTTTTATACTGCTAGCAAACATTTTCCGGAGTACCTGACGTTGAGTTGTAGTATAGCTTTTTTCTGGACTTCCCATTCTAAATAGCGCTCACCATTATATTGACAGTAGTCCAGTCATTTGGTAGTTTAACCTGGAAAGTTTTCCAGTAGTTTTGAAAATAGGTAATATTGTAGATTTCAATATGATATATCAGAATTACAACATTGCCACCTCGTATCTTTGCCGCTCGCACCGCCATATTGGAAAGATGGCGCCAAAAAGCAGATTTTTTGACAAAATCTCCTTTCTGACTCATTTTATGATAAAAACATTTATATTCAAAATTAAACTAGAGAAAATTTCCTACAATTTATATAATTGTGGATCGTTCGTTGGTAGTTATAAAGTGGTGACGGCAATTAACAAAACCGGAAGATTTTTTGGTCTCATTAGACGTCAAATCATTATTCACTAATGTAACAAAAGAAGATGTGTTAGAGGTAATTGGGGGAAAAATGGAGTGAAATAGAGAAACATACAGAGATAGACGAAGAATTTTATAAATTGCTAATTTCACACATACAGGGTGGGCCAACGAAAACGAAACAGACGAGTTTTAAAAAAGTTAATAAAAAATTTTGAAAAAACGCTCGGACAGGTCAACTTTGGTTTCGAGGGGGACATATTTTGCAATAGAAGTGATTCAAAAATCCATTCATCCCTGCGCCCTATGGACACAACCCCTAAAACTTTAATAGGGATGGTGGGGTAAGTAATACCTTGTTAGAAAGATCTTTTTACTCAGAGTAACATACAAAAAAAAAGTTAAATCGATCGATTCGTTTTAAAGATATTCAAAATTTAGCAAGTAGAGATATCATGTCTTTTAAAATTGTGCTATGAACACCACGCCTTCAATTTTAAGTGTTTTGATAGGGTAAGTAATACCGTTTCGAGGGGGACATATTTTGCAATAGACCTGATTCAAAAATCCATTCATTCCTCGACCTTTGGACACAACCCCTAAAAATTTAATAGGGATGGTGGGGTAAGTAATACCTCGTTAGAAAAATCTTTTTACCCAAAGTAACATGCCAAAAAAAAAGTTAAATCCTTCGATTCGTTTTGAAGATATTCAAAATTTAACATGTAGAGTTTTCATGCCTTTAAAATTGTGCTATGAACACCACGGCTTCAATTTTAAGTGTTTTGATAGGGTAAGTAATACCTCCTGGGAAAGATCTTTGAACCCAAAGTAACATACAAAAACATGTAAAACGCAATTTATTTTCATTTTCTACAAAAGAGAGATTTTATAAAACAAATTTAAATTTATTCGAGGAATTGTTTAAAATTTTGTAACATCTGGAACAAAACAATGCAAAACATAAAACGATTTATAACCACATTGAGATTCTTTTTATCAGTTGTACTTTGAATTAGTGGTGATTTTCATCGTGTTAAAACTGTTTATGACTAATTATTAGAAATCAACATTTAAAATTTTGTGAACTTCTGTAATAGCTTCTGCTAGCAATGGTTTATACAATTCCAGAAAGGGTTGAATTAATCACTTTTTATTTTAAAAACGATGAGAATGCTCATCGTGCAGCTAATTTATTTAATGAACAACATCCAAACAAACATTGTAACCGAAAATACGTTCTGGAGTTGGTTGCAAAATTTAAAAATACTGGTTCTGTTGGTAATAAGAAACGCGATCCTGGTAATGTTCATCCAATAAGAAATGAGGTCGTTGAAATAGGTGTTTTGGGACAAGTTGCTGCAGATCCAACTTTAAGCACAAGAAAACTGGAGACTGTGACTAACATCAGTAGAACAACCATTCGCCGAATATTGAAAGGTCACAAATATCATCCCTATAAAATTCATTTAATTCATGAGTTAAATGAAGATGATTTTGATAGACGACTGCAATTTTGTGAGGTGATGACGGAACGGATAATTGCTGATGAAAATTATCTTTATAATATCTGTTTTTCTGATGAGTGCACTTTTTTCTTAAACTCAACCGTTAACCGTCATAATTGTCGATATTGGTCAGATGAGAATCCTAGGGTATTTCATGAAGTTCACACTCAAACTCCTCAAAAATTGAATGTGTGGGTTGGAATTTTTGGAGACCGTCTTATTGGTCCTTATTTTCTAGATGGCAATCTAACAGGGGATATGTACTTGGATCTACTTCAAAACTTTGTTCATCCATTTCTTGACGATATTTTCGAAAATGACGATCGTTATTTAGAAGATCATCTGATTTTCCAACAAGACGGAGCCCCTCCTCATTACACACGGCCTGTTAGGGAATTCTTGGATACGACGTTTCCTGGGCAATGGATTGGGCGTAGAGGACCTTTGGAGTGTCCGCCGCGATCTCCCGATCTTACTCCCCTTGATTTTTTCCTTTGGGGGCATTTAAAAAGTAAGATTTACGCAACGGGACCAGGATCTCTAGCAGAGTTACGACAGAGAATTATTAATGAATGCCGAGAAATGACTCCTGAAATGTTACAAAATGTAAGAATTCGCTTTGAGCAAAATTTGTACGTTTGCATGGAGGTTGAAGGAACTCAATTCGAACATTTAATAAAATAATAAAAACATCCTTGAAAGTGTCGGGATCGATGGGATTCTTTAAAATGTTAAGTTTTCTTCAAAAAGATTAGTTAAGTTTAGTTTGGTTAAATAAAAAATAATGCGCAATACTGTTTTATTTTGAATTCTTTAAAACAAACCAATCGATTTCACTTTTGTTTTTTTGTATGTTACTTGTGGTAAAAAGAACTTTCCAAGGAGGTATTACTTACCCTATCAAAAGACTTAAAATTGAAGACGTGGGAACATTACGTCTTCAATTTTAAAAGGTATGAAAACTCTACTTGCTAAATTTTGAATATCTTTAAAACGAATCGATCGATTTAACTTTTGTTTTTGTATCTTACTGTGAATAAAAAGATCTTTCCAACGAGGTATTACTTACCCTACCATCCCTATTAAAATTTTAGGGGTTGTGTCCAAAGGGCGAGGGATGAATGGATTTTGGAATCAGCTCTATTGCAAAATATGTCCCCCTCGAAACTAAAGTTGACCTGTCCGAGCATTTTTTCAAATTTCTTTATTAACTATTTCAAAACTCGTCTGTTTCGTTTTCGTTGGCCCACCCTGTATTTGATACGAGCTATTTTATGTATGATTCAAAATTTTACTTACAAATTATTGGTTGCCCTATGGGAGCCCCACTTAGCCCCATATTAGCTAACCTAGTTATGGATCGGGTGATAAGAAATGCTTTATCTACTTTGAAATGCCAACCCACTCTATTCTGCATGTTGATGATTGTTTGGCGATAGTACCAAGAAGGGAGGTAGATAATATTCTTGACGCTTTTAACTCGATCAATGATAATATTCAATTCACCATTGAAAAACAAAACAATGGTAGACTTCCCTTTTTGGACCTGTTGTTGGACGCCAATGATTGTGGTAGTGGAAAATTGTTAATTAATTTGTATTCTAAACTTTCAGACTCCAATAGAGTTTTAAATTACTTATCATACCATCTACTAAGTCAAAAGATTATTATTATTATCTAAAATTACAAAAAGATCAAACTATTATCTAATCCTTGTTACCATAAGGAAAATATCAAATTACTTAAGGAAAAAACTCATTGATAATAATTATCCAACCAAATTAGTTAACACTATACTAAATAACTGTTCCTTAAATTCAGCGTGTGGTCAGAGTAATTCTAGTTCGATTACGACACAACAATTTTATTACAAGATCCCATATGTTTCAGGTTTGTCACAAAAAATAAGGTGATAGCGAGTCAAATATTGAAAAACCGATGTTTTTATCTTTCCTGAATTTTTTTAAAGTGTTTCAAATTGGAAACTAAAAAAATAATTAAATACCGAACTTAAGTAAGAATTGCACTTTTATATGCAATTTTTATTTTTCATTTATCTAGATTTATACGAGCACAGTTTTGCAAAAATTAAAATATAAATATAGAAGTTTTTCTTGCAAAATTACACAAATGCAATTATAGATACATAAATAACAAAAATTATAAATGAAAGTAAAGTTCTTAATTTAGTTTGGTATTTTCTTATTTTTTTGACTTTCCAATTCGAAACACTTTTAAAAAAATCATGAAAGGTAAAAACGTCGGTTTTTCAACATTTGACTCGGTATCACCTTAAGGAAAATTTTAACAACTGACAATGTAAAAATATGTTTTTATAACTTGATAACTAACAAAATTTTCAAAATTAAAATCTAAATTACCTTATGATTTAATTAATAATGTAGTTTATTCTATCCCAAAAAAGTTACATAGGTCAAACTAAACAGTATATCAAAAAGAGAATGAATATGATTGTAGACCTAAAAATAAGAACAAACAAAATAAAACTTAGCCACCACCATTTCACCCTAAAACATAATTTTCAATTTCAACAAATGTAAAATTCTAGATACTGAAAGTAATTTATCTAAAAGACTCATAAGTGAGATGATCATGGATCATTCTAAGAAATAGCGGAAAATCAGTCAACGCAAAGACAGATTGTGAAGGCTTAAGTAAAATTTATCAATTCCAAATTAACCAGTAATTTGAGTAATCAACCTGAAATATAAAGCATTTTTTTAGGTATCAACACTCTGTATATAGTTGTTAATTTTGGGAAATGTTAAGTTGACCTTCCTGTTTTCTGAATTTAAGTTGGTACTGATATTGGCAGATGTAAACAATTGGCTATTCATATTAATATTTTCCGCGCAAATGTATGTTTGGTTGCATATTCCAGTGACGTCACGTCAGTGACAAAATAAATAAAAATTTAAACTTGCAAAGAAATAATCAAACGCATTTAATAATACAAAGTAAATTAGGTAAGTTGACGTTATTTATTTGACTATAATAGACATTAACAAACGTTAAACGCTAAATTCGTCTGCACAACTATCACGGACGTGACGTCATTTCATAGTCCAGCGCTATGCCGCAAGAGGGAGATCGCTTAGCTAGAATCGCCAATTGCTTTAGCGTTCATTTGTAATCATTTTCGTTTTCCATGATCATCGGGTGTATTTGCTACAATTTCTTCAATTTTTAATCCAAAATAATCAAGATTTTTGAATTAGTATAAGGGACGACAAATATTTTTCCATAATCCCAAACTTTAGTATATGGAGGTTATGCAAAGATTGTTTCAACAATAACAGGGTAAAAATATATACATTTATAATATTTAGGTTAGTTAATTACGAATTCGGAAGTTACCATATGACTAAATTAAGTCTAAATTTTGCAATTAGGGATTGCAATTTAAAAAAGTTGAACAGTTCTCCCCACGTGATCCCCCAAAAGATGGGGAAGTTCTAAACCACCTCAGTATGTAGTTTATATGATACTGTATAAGAATGCAAATTTTTTAAAAAATATATTCGCCCAATCAAAAAATACAGCGCTGTCCCGGGACTTTTGTGTAGGTGTTTTGAAAGCGTATTTTCGGTATGATTTGTAACATTTTTGATTTTTTTATATATTTAATAGTAAATTACCCTAAATTACCTCAATATGCAATCTCAATTGGAGTGCTATTTATTATTGCATATAAAACACAGGAGCATGTCTACATGTTTCGGCTAGAAGCCATCTTCAGGACAACTACTAAACACAAAGCTAATGAGGGAAAATTAAAATTAACAAAAACATTCACTTACTTGTCAAATAACAAAGTACGAGAAAAATCTCAGAGAAAATGTCATCAACAAAATATAGTTCAGTACAATAATTTTCTCCAAAATGGGAAACTTGAATAATATAAAGGTGGTGCAGTTTTACTTAAAATTAGTGCACTTATAAAGGGGCATAAGCAGATAACCTTAATAACAAAGCGTATATCTTCACTAAATTTATTTTACAATGATATATTATAGACAAAGGATTTAATTTACAAATCTGTTAGAAATTGGTGATTAATTAATCATTAAATTGAGAAGCTATCACATGTACTTTTTGCAATGAAACGAAAACAAAATGGTGAATGAACAAGGAACATGTGATAGCTCTCAAAGAGCTGTGAGGAATTTGTTAAAAATATAAAACAATTCAACTGAAACCAAACTTCGTGTAAAAGGAGTTGCGTTAAAATAAAGTTATAACAATTACAAAGCTAGCGCCCAGCAAACATTTTTAAAAAGAGGTGTAAAATCTTTTTTTATTAATTGCTGAATGAACCCTCGTTTCATTTTTTATTAATGTCCATTTGTTGGTCGAGGAAAAATCTATTTTTATTATGCACCTGTCTCTGGATTTCCCGGTATTCCAGCATATCCATGCTGAAACCACTATATCCATAGTTGTGTTGCAATTTCGCAATATTTTTAAATCTTTTGATTTCAGATAATGAAATTAACTTGGCTGAAGATTTCAATGATGTCCGGAATTTTTGTTTTAAATGAAGTTCGAAATATAAGAAATAATTTGATTGCTCAATATTTTATATTTACACATATATTTTAATCTAGATTAACTCCTGGACATTTAATTTTAAATTTTAGTAATTTTAATTTCAGTTTTTTCTCCTCCACAGCAACAAGTTTTTCCAAACTTTCTCTAATATTTCCTAATTTTCTGTTTACCTCACTTTCCCAATTCTCTTTATTTTTCATGACTTCTGTCATAGTTGCAACCGTACTTAAGAGTGTTGAATCTGACCTAGTTGAAGTGTTCGTTGGTTTCGTACCAACTGGACATACATTTGCTGTTTAGCAAGACCGATTTCTTAATAACTGGTGCTGATTTTTTACTTGAATCTGGAGTTACTGTTTCTTTCATAGGACATAGGACACGGGACACGGAATATCTTCTTGGGTATTAAATAGGGAATATCATTTACAATTATGTCAATTTCTGTAATAAATAAATTTCGCATCATTTTGAGATTTGTGTTTTGTATAATACTTACTAAATTAAATTTAAAAATGTTGAAAATAATTCAAATATTATTTTTAACTTACCAAAAAACTTGATTTGAATTGATATTTTACCTTTTTTAATTTTCTGCACAAATGTTTGGTTCCCTTACTAAATTAATGTCGAATGCTGATCTTTCTGGGAATCCTGTGACCATTTTTTCCAATAATGATATTAATTTTTCCTCAAGTGCATTTAAGGGCTCCTCCACCAGTGCCATTCTGAGGTTTTTGCAAAATCGTGGCCCTTTTTTTAACTGCGTATTTCTAGTCCGAAAATATCTTATGGTTTTAATTAATATATTACATCATGCACTTTAATATGAGATTATCCACCTTATTCACTAACTCTTAACGACAAGTGAACGACTCGTTACTGAACGATAATCGTTATTTTAAAGGTATCGCTATTCTCTAAAAAAATTTTCTCGTTTATGAACGATACAATCGTTCAACTATTATCGTTCATCTATCGTTATTTAACGTCAGACTGGAAGTTATCGTTTGCTATCGTTTGCTAGCGTTTTGAAAATTTAAATCGATTGTTTTCTATAAACAAATATAAATAGAACTCAATAATGGAATATGCACTTCTTTTATTAGCAGAAGTACAAAGAAGGTAATAATATCTAAAAGAATACTTTTACTATAAATAGGTAGTAATTAAAGATTAAGTTTATTTCTTTTTTGTGGCTTTACCTTAAATTAAAAAAATTTAATATTTTCTTTAGAGAAGAATCTAGAAATTTGAAAAGGCAAATGAGGGATAATTCAAATCCTTTTGAATTACCAGAGAATATTTTTCGTCAACTGTATAGACGACTCCCCAGATATCTGTGTTTTCAATTATTTAATGAGATTCAACCTTATTTACAACCAACAAAAAGAAGAACGAAAATTCCACCTGTTATAAAATTTGTTACCGCTATGCATTTTTTTGCCCATGGCAGTTATCAAAAAAGTGTAGAAGTAGACTACCAATGTGAATTATCTCAGGCTTCAGTGAGTAGATCTATATCTGAAGTAACACATGTAATAAACGAGCACCTGGCGAATAACTATATTAAATTTCCCACTACTTTACAAAATATTACTAGAGTGAAACAGGGATTTTTCGAAAAGTATCAGTTTTCAGGAATAATTGTGTGCATCGATGGTACTCACATTGCAATAGTTCCTCCACCAGCTAATGATGCAAATTACCCAGGAAATTTATTTATTAATAGAAAATCGTTCTACAGTATAAACGTACAAATTATATGTGATTCTGATTTAAAATTTTTGAATATGAATCCACGATACCCTGGATCAGTTCATTATTCGGCAATTTGGATGATGAGTGAGATTAACACATTCCTCCGTAATAAAACGGAGGATTTTTCTCCAATTCATCCAAATAGAGTTCATCCTGCTGATACGTTGTTTTAATACAGCGTACTTTTTTCGATTTTTTTCAATATTCATTATAACTTCTATCTATGATTTTAACAGCACTTTCAACTTTTTTGCAAAAACTCACTCGTTTTTAAGTTTATAAACAACGCTTAATCGGATTACTTTCAATACAATAATTACGCGATTTTAAAATTATGTGCGCCCTCTGGTGGCGAAAATAGGAACCTCTAAAGCCGATGAATACCTTTTTGATTATACTCATTATAATATGTTATCGTTTTCAATTTTAGTTTGAAATAAAAAATCTCTTGATGTTTTGTTGCATATTAGGTATAAAATTGCAATTTAAACACACAATTTGGCACTGACAATTATAACTAACAGCGCCCTCTAGCTACTATTCCTATTAAAAACGTTCGAATATCGTAACCTTTTGTTTAAAGGTCGACTTACGAACGAGCGGCGATAGAGAATACAATTTTAACGATTGTCGTTATACGGAACGTTTATCGTTCGTGAACGACTCGTTCACTAACGTCAATTTAGCGAATAAGGGGGTATATATGTTAAATAAAATATAATGCTTATGTTCTTACTTTTTTCCAACCCATTGTCCATTGTCGATTTCTGTAGTCCTCCTGAGCTATTTAACTTGTTAGTTAAAGTTTTCCAGGGAGTCTTCCACTAGTTGGGGGGTTCTGGAGAAAACTTATTTGTCCGAAACGCAGGATTTTTCTCCATTTCATCCAAATAGAGTTCATACTGCTAATACGTTGTTTTAATACAACGTACTTTTTTCTTGCAAAGAACTCACTCGTTGTTAAGTTTATAAAGAACGCTTACTCGGATTTATTTCATTAAAATAATTTTACAATTCTGTGCACCCCCTGGTGGCGAAAATAGGAACCTCTAAATCCGATGAATGTCTTTTTGATTATACTCATTAATATATTATTGTTCTCAATCTCAGTTTGAAATAAAAAATCTCTTGATGTTTTGTTGCATATTAGTTATAAAAGTGTAATTTAAACACAAAATTTGGCTCTGACAAGTATAAGTAACAGCACCCTCTAACTACTATTCCTATTAAAAACGTTCGAATATCGTTACCCCTTATTTAAAGATCGACTTACGAACGAGCGGAACGTTAAACGTTAAAATCTTTCCTAACGACTATAGTTCGTGAACGACTCATTTATCAAAGTCAATTTAGAGAATATGGGGGTTAATTACTTTAATACGACATGTTTGAGCGATTGTGAAATTAGTTTTGACGATGTGATGATAAGCCTAGTGAACCTTAAATCTAAATTGTCAAGTGGACCTGATGGTATACCCGCACACTTTTTGAAGAACTCTTTAAAGTTCTGTAGTAGTACTAGTACATGTACCACTGCTGGTACATTAAAGAACACCAGGTGGTACGCAAAATATAACAAAATATAAGATCCCTTCCCTAAACTTTATTATTATTATTTTCAACTTCACGCGGCAGTGTAATGGAAAATTAAAAAAAAACACTGATTGAATTTTGGCTTCAACAAAGAACAGATTTTAAAGACATAGCAAACATTGCTATTGAGTTTTTGCCCTTCTGTGCGACATATTTATGTGAAAAAGGTTTTTTACAAATGTTATATCTGAAGAATAAATACAGAACAAAATTAAAAATTGATCCAAATTTAAAGTTAAAATTATCTGACATAGAACCAGAAATAGAAAAAAATTGTATCTGCCAAACAAGCGCAAGGATCGCATTGAATACTTACTTAATGTTTTTTTACTGAAAACTTTTAAATATATGTTATTTTAAGCATATATTTTTTGTTAAATAAAAATATGAATAAAAAGAATTTTTTTTCAAATGCTGGTGGTACTATAGTTTATGAGATTTCATTAAGGTGGTACGCGATAAACAACAGGTCGAAAACCGCTGGTTTAAACTATGTATCTCAATAGATGTCTTTCGTCATGTCTGAAGGTCTAGTTTTGTAGGGTCAATTTGTAAAAATGGCGCTAGGACAGATGTCTCCAAGTATAGACCTACTTTAATTCTAAGTGCTATTCCAAAAATGTTTCAGAAGATTATCTATGAAAAAATCGCGCCCATCTTTAGCAATTCAGGAGAAGCACGTTTTTTCTGCTGGTACACTTCCAATAAGAAGCTCCAAATCCGCCTAATGCGATTAAAGAACAGGCACACCCCATTGTCAACTCCGAAACTCGAATGTTATGACCGTGCAAAATCTTTAACATACAAATTTCGATTTATAAAAAATCATCCTATGAAACTTTCGATGCTCAAAACCTATTAATCAACGACCAAAACCATTGATAAATCAAGCTATCTAAAAATGGCACTAGTGGCCTTTTCTAATTAACATAAGACGTGTTGTTTTCCAATTGTTGGTAATTTTATGTTACAGCAGCATTATTTCATAACGGGTAGCACCTTCTTTGGAATATCCTAGTTTATTGAAACGTACAAGATGATTCAGAAAGATGTTGTTACATCATTATGGTATACTGCTGCTAAATTTTATATTTTATATCCCTTCGCCGTTCTCGGGGTTTATGTATCGAACTAAATCTGTATCATTCACATTAGTTACCTTGCTATGTACACACATCTTCTCCAATTCTGGTGTGATTGTTTCGTATGACGCAGACTTGAAAATGTTGGCTAGGTCGATCGTGACAAAGCCTCCTATGGTTTATATCATGTTCCTAATTTAACTATTTCCGGAGTTACTCTGTCAAATTCTAGATCTTTCTTGTATAGTCTTGTATAGGCTTCTTTGTCCACTTTTATTCTATTTATGTTTGTCCTATAATCTATATTTCTCGCTACAATTTTTTCCTTCATAAACTAAAGCCTTGCTCAGCTCCTTTTTTGTGGTACTCTTCAAAGTAGGATATTATTTGCTTCGTTTTTGATATTTTTGCCTAGCTTTAAGTCATTTTCTATGTTTCCTTGATATTTGAATACACTAACCGTATTCCAAATCCACCAGCTTAGGAATACGATAGTCTACAATTTTTAAACACTTACTTTAGTAGCAACAGTCCCTGTTAGTTGAAAATTTTTCCTTTTTCGAGCAAATATATTAACAATAATTTTATAAAAAATAATCTTTCATAAAAAGTCAAAAAAATTAAATCAGATAATTCTAGTTTAAGCTTACTTAAGCATGATAACAAAGACAAGAAAATGTAATCAATTCTGACTCGTTTCGCCATATAATGAAGAGAACTAATTTTAAATCAAGGAACAATTTCATCAAATTCAATCAAGTTTATTGTTTAATTTACTCCTTCGAAACGCCGATTTGCAATTTATATTAAATATCATACTTCAAATAATTTCGGGAAAATTACAGCGGTTTTATTATATGGTAAGTGAATGTTATTTTTATCAGGGTGAATAGTTGCAAATTAGTGCTTGTTGGGGAAATATGTGTGCTTTCAGTGGTGAGCTTCCATGAATACAAAAGGATGGACCGTCGATAAATTACGACCAAAGTACGGCTTTCACAATTAATAAGTTCAGATAATCAAATTGGAGGCTTTGATCGCCGGTATGGCATTATTACCACTTCGTCCTTCAATTATAGATTAATTCAAATTAATTGTGGTTTTGATTTATTATGACGTAATTAAAAAAAATCATCTTTGAAGCCAGTGGTTGTAAAAACTAATTAAAAGCGCAAATTAATTCATTATTTTCAATATCCACGGCTTAATTAGAGTACTGAATGCTTTTTGTAAAAAATGGTTTTGTTTACATTTAAATAACAAGATTTTTCTCGTAGATATACACACGAGAATGTAAATTAAAAGTGGATATATTTTTTACAATACCTTTATATTAAATTTATAAAATGCAAATTATCAACCAGCTTTAATGAATTTCTGTATTGAAAAATATTATTGTTTTATTAATTGCATATTTAATGCAGTGCTATCCATGCGTTGTTTTCATCATCATGTTAACACAACAAATACCGCTATGTAAAAAATGGCAATAAAAATATTTTTATGAATATAGACAATTATTTCGTATAAATCAAAAAAACAATAAAAGAGCAATCTAGTAGCTCGAATTTATTTTAAAATATTTACATCGGATTTCATCAATAAATTCCCTAGAAAGTACATACTTTATACTTCAACCATGGCGAAAACTTTTAATATTCTAGTTTCTTTTACGCGAAAAATTTAATTCACAATAAATCGCACAATGTAGTCCTTAAAGAACCAAACCTTACATAGCGTTTATTTAGTTTTAATTACTCTAATTAAGTTATGAGCTTCCTAATTTAATATGAATTAGAATTTACGAGGCATGTGTTTACTTTCCATGACAGCACAATAAGCCGAAGGTGAATTTCTTCCTCATGTGCTTCAATGAAATGTAGATGGAGTTATAGTAATGAAGTCATAAAAGGTATAACGATATAATGAATAATGAGTTTCTGTAGAGTTCTGAATTACTTAAATATTGATTGAAATTAAGAACGAATTAATGAACTATTAATAAATTAACGGGGTAAAAGATTTAAACTTTCCTTATATTTTTAGACAATAACTTAACCAGTAATGTTATATAAACAATATTTGAATTTCAATATAAAATATACATATTTAAAAAGTACAATTTAGTTCTAGTTTTCTATTTGTACAAAGAAAATTATACATTATTGGTGATTATGATAATTTTTAAAATGGGGCAGAATTAGTAGGTACGTACAATATAAGTCACTCCAAGGTAGCACACAAAAGAAATACTAACGCAGCCAAAAAATGGCTTCTTCGCCCGTTATTCGGTGGTGGGAATATCCGGGCTCCCCAACTTTCCGCAGAATTAAACGGTGGGGCGCTATTAGGGATCTACCAAGACCCACGAAAGCGTGTGCTACTTTGTAGTGATCTATATTGTACATTGTATACGGAGTGAGTCAACTGTCTAAAAATGAATCCGTAACGTCATAATGTTCAAAAGTTCTAGTCCGGCAACGTTGTTGGTATCCCCTATCGTCTCGTCCACCTCCATAAACTCTGTTTTGATAGATGATGGTTACACAAGCTAACCAACAAGGAAATAAATTTGATATTTACAATCTGTCATCACCAATCACAGACTCTAGAGCTGGTAGAGTTGATAGAGACGACTGCACACGACGGGAACACCAGCAACGTTGCCGCTTTTTTGAACACAATGTCTAAATAAATTAATTTAAATTTTTGGTACGCTAATTAAAAAACCATCCCATTAAATTTGTTTTTTTTAAGAGCTATGCATAGTACAAAATTTATGAAAAATATTTTACTGTGGAAAGGCTCATTGACAAAAAACTGATCAGTTCGTAATTTTTCCTCTTTAAACCAAACAATTTTTATTAGAAACCGCTTTTTTGCTCTAAGTCGTTTAGTTTATAAGACAATTTAATGAATCACCCTGTATATCTACAATTTATTGTATAATCTAAATTACCCTAACTTTTATATATGTTTTACAGTAAATGTTATAAATTGGGTAATTATTAATAATTACCAGAGATTGCATAATGCATAGATCCCCACAATATTGAAGATTTTCTTAAATATGGATATTTATCAATTCACCAGTAAAAAACATTAGTTGGTATTTTTTATAATTATAAAGTTCCTAAAATAGGCGTAATAGTTAAACCAATTTGGAATTTCGATTACGTAAAGATGGCGCTATTTTGTCATAAATTTTATAAAAAAATGGAAGAAGGCGAGCAAAGGCTTTGTTGAGCTTTTAGTTTTTATTGGTTTTAGTAACTGCACTATCGCTTATAGCATTTTTGGTGATTGATTTATAAGTATCCACACATAAAGTTTTCATAAACGGATTTTTATTTATTACTCGACTACTAGCTTCAACAATGACAACCAGAGGCGAATTGTACTTAAACCCTTAAACGGGCAAAAATTTATTATCAATGAAACACACGTAATATTATAATTTTTTTATTGAATACCAACATGAGGTTAAAATATATACTTTTAGTCTTTTTCTTACTTTATGGAAAAATGCATTAAGTATCTCTCAAGATACAATACCTGCTTAGAGGTTCTTTAAATGATAAACAGCAAAATAATTTCGGGGGTTAGTCTTTGCTACAATGCGCAAAAGTACATTGCATTCTTCACAAAATACAGTTGTTTGACAATTTTTGCAAAATTTACACCTTCCTTTTTTCCACAAATATTGGAAAGTGACCTACTTGATCAAATCGGATGTCATTCGTTGTCTGGCACTAACAGGGAGTTGCACTTTCTTGGCTTGCTGCTCGATTCCATAATACGATTTTATAATCTTTATAAGAGTTTCAGCTTTTATTAGAGATAATCCTAACTAAATGTAACCGAATTGTTTTTAAACTTTCGTGTTTTTTTATTTCCCAAAGCTCCCATATTTAGAAAAGCAGCTAATCATTATTTATAGAAATTTCATTAAAAGCTGACAAAATATCCAAAAATACCATTTTTTTGACTTTTAAGGTATTTAATATAAGGCAATTAGCATATCTGAGGAAATAAACTCCACTTTGATGATTTGTGGATAATTAACATCAATTTTCTTCTTCTATTCTTTACTATAACTGTTTACCCGAACCACAGGGTTATGAGATATACATGAGCCATGAGCTGGCCAGTGTAACGCATTTTGTGTCTGCTCATTTTACAACTGCAATCTCAGCCAAACTTCCACGACCTTTTTTTAGAACCAACTTTTCTCACTCCAAATCAAACCCTCGTATGCAGTTGATTCTAAGAGTGCTCAAGCTGTTTATTCCGTATTCCTTTTTTAACAATGTGATAAGTTTCAAAAAGGTGAACCAATACCACCAGAACCACAAGAACTAATTCTTTTTCAGAAATAGTATATTGTTTTATTAGGAGCTAAAGTGACACTTTTCAGCGTCGAGTCCTCCAATTTTGCGAACGAGGTACTGAAAAGCACTTTAGCTCCGAATAAAACATACTATTTTTTCTTCAAACGTGTATTTAAAATTAAAATAATTAATATTTTCACTTTACATGCTTGCAGGATTCAAATGATTTAAAAGATCAGGGTAGGCGGCGTAAACGTCAAAGGACGATCTTGTTCGATGATTTCCGATTTATTGGTGTGTACTTGACAATTCCATTAAATATGTTTACATTTTCTATGATAATGGTTGAAACAACATAACCTCATTTTTTCAGCAATTCATTTTGCAAACACGATTTCTATTTTTATTCACGATTTTGAAATATAAATTTAGAATTTTATTCTTTTATTAAAATAAGGTGTTTCATTGCAAATTAAATTCAAATTATTTTGCTTAAATTCGATTTGACATTTGGTATAAATATTTGACACATTTGAGAGGCAGAAAAAGTAACTTTTCCTGCCGCTCACGGTCGGCAGAAAAAGTTAACAGCCTAGGCATTAAAATACATGTTTAACCTTTTGTATTGAAGCATATAATGACATGTTTTACTGACGTTTAAAGAAAAAAGTAATTTTGTCGAAAGTCATACCTACTGTGTTATACAGGGTGGCCCAGATTTTACTTCCCAGGAAATATCTCAGTTATTTGAAGAGATAAAAATATAAATCAAAAAGTGCTTTCAATGGCAGCACTCATACTTAATAATTTTATTCTAAAAAATTATTGGTATTTACCACTCATAAGATGCCATCATCATTTTTTTTTTCTTTAATGGGACACCGTATTTTTTATAATTGATATTGCATCTACAATTTATTCTAGCAACAGGGATATGCCACACTTAGTATTTTAAGTACATTTTGTGAATAAAAAAATTAAAATATTGATCGAAGTATGTATGGTGGAAAATTATTTATTTAGTTTTTTTTAACAAAATTTGTAATTCTCATTTAGGTTCAGATAGATTAGGTTAAGTTAAGTTAGTTTAGATTTAAAAAATTTTCTTAGAAAAAACTAAATAAATAATTTTGCATACTACTTCGATCAATATTTTAATTTTTTTTATTCACAAAATGTACTTAAAATACTAAGTGTAGCATATCACTGTTTCTAGAATAAATTGTAGATACAATATCAACTATAAAAAATAGGGCGTCCCATTAAAGAAAAAAAAGATGATGTTGGCTTTTAAGATTGGTAAATAAAAATAATTTTTTTAGAATGAAATTATGAGGTATATGTGCTGCCATTCAAAGCACTTTTTGATTTATAATTTTATCTCTACAAATAACCGAGATATTTCCTGGGAAGTAAAATCTGGGCCACTCTGTATATTATACCAGCCCTCACAAACATCTTGAAGCTTCATTTTTGTGGGATATACTGCTGCAGATTTCCTGCTTTAGTTCCTTTGTAGAAAACCATCATTCCATCCAGGGATCATATTCTTTCATTTTGAATTCAAGTGCAATTTAATCTGATCTTTTCAAGAAGGGACCTTATTGCAAATGTGTAATAGTCTACGCAGCATAATCTTTAAATGATGGCATCGATACTATTCCCATGAGAAGTAGCATTCCAATAAGTACGGATTTTGAGAGGGGAATCTTGTTGTCTATTGAAAGCTACGTATGTTGGAAGCCTTCTTTAGACCATTTCTAATTAGGTTCCTTCTCCTATCTTACTTTTTTCTTATTTTTTATTTTGGAAACTACCACAGATAGTAGCACAGAATCATCTAAATATCAGTCATCAGAGGAATCCTGAGTAATTGTTACAGGCATATAAGGTGGGGGACCAGTTAAAAAATCTTTATCTAAATTGATTTCATCAAAGTCTTCCTCGCTCTATGTAGATCCAACATCAGAAATATTGCTATCTTCAGGCGGTTGCACTGGTATCAGGGCCGTCTTTAGGGTGGGGAACTCTGGGCCAGTGCCCAGAGCCCGATGTTAAAAGCGGGTCCTCTTCGGAAATCCCAAAATAACGGTTTTAAGATTTGCCCATTGCTCATTACATATTTTTTTAATTATACATAGTTAGTTACAAGGTATGAATAATTGTAGATATTTGTTTTTCTACAAACATGTAAAAAGTGGCACTTTTGACAAGTGCAGTGCAGAAAGTACATAACAAAACCATGGTTACTATGTAAACAACTACTAATATTTTCATAATAGTATATTACGCAACGAGCTAGAAAGTGACGAATTTTGTGCGAGTGTGAAAATAGCTAAATGAGGCGCTAACCGAGTGAGGATATTACACGAGCAACGAAATTCACTTTCTGCGAGTTGTGTACGCTATTTTTCCGACGACCACGGAGATTTTGCGACCATTATTAATATTTTGTAGTAACAACATAACATAACCAATGTTAACACCAGCTGACATTGAAGTTATTGATTATTTTTAGTTAAATGTAAATAATTGTAGGTGGCGCTGTTTTGACGGAAGCAACTTATTTTATTTAAAATTTACAGAAAAGTGAATTATATAATGATTTTAATAATAAAATTAGTAATATTGGCGGGGTTAAATATAAATTTTTATTTGAACTATCCTTTTTTTGCAAGTTCAAAAAAATCCAAGAGAGGGCTTTCAGAATTCCTTCGCAGCGCCTCTATCGAAAATTACAAGAACTATTTGACAGTTACAACATGGAAACTTAAAGTCACTAGTGTTTAAATGAACGATTTTCTAAACTACTAATATGAATGACATATACGATTTTCTCATATGGTCGTCGGAAAAATTTATTAATATTATTCGTTTGTAGAAAAAATATTGTGTGATGTGCGTGTTAAAAATGCAATATGACACTTGTATGAACTTTCAAACGCGTGCCATAAACATTCATTTTTAACAATTACATCAAAAATAGCTATTATATGTATACTGTATATCATACAATACATATTAAATTGAAACAGTGGCGCAACATGGAATTTTAAAAGGGTGGTGCATGGAACTGCAAAATACAGCTTTCAAATTTGTTACAAAAAAACACTACTTTTTACCCGACTGTGAATGATCAAACTTTAGAGTACAAAAATACATCATATTATTTCATCGTCAAAAAACTAAAAATAGGGATCTATATTTTTATTTCTGAAGATCCAAAGTGTTACGGGTATTACTTTAAAACTAAAACCATACTCTTCGAATGGTAAAAATAGTAATATTGAAATCAAAGAAAAAACAGTTCAAAAAAGCAACGTGCATTTTCAGGGTTTCGATTATTTAAAAAAGTCAATTAAGAATGTCTTGTCTTCTATTATTTTCCCGACAAATCAAGAAAATTTTAAGTTCCTAGTTCTTTTTATTAAACAAGACATTCTCAACGTAACTGTTTTAACATTGGTTTTAATAATTTTTTTGATGATTTTTCAGTAAGTTGTAAGTTAAAATACAACAAATTTGTTCATCTTCTTTCTTTTTTTGCGTCTTGGTAAGTGAAGGAAAAAAACTAAGAAGTCAGAATTTTCATGAGTTATAGTGATAATATTTTAGTTTCAGAAGATTGAGATTTTTTTAGACATACGTATTTGAAGAACTGACAAAAAATATTGTTTTCCTTGCGATTTTTTTTTTAATTTTGGTAAGGATTTCTGTATAAATAATTTAAAAAGATTGGGTTTAGCTCTCTAGAGAAATAATATTTTGCAAAAATCGGTGACCTAAAATACAGAAAACGCTCTTAAAGTAAAAAGAGATTACGTGATCTACTATTTAATAAATCTCCAAAAAATATCACGTAGTAGATAAAGTTGTTCATCTGAATGAGGGGGGCCCAAGACATATTAGTGCCCAGAGGCGGATTACACCTTAAGACGGCTCTGACTGGTATATAATTTTCTTTCTTTTTCTGACCATGGATAATACTGGAACTAATTTCCAGAAATCAAATGAAGTAATTTTCTGATAAAAGTACTTATGTCGAACTAAGACGTTTTATAAACAATTGGTAAAATTTATGAGAAAATATTCGAAAAACATCGATATTTGTATTACTTATCTCATCAAACTTTTTTGAATTCTCCATTGTAAGCAATAAATTAATGCCCCCTATAGAACATCTAGTGATATTTTTCGCATCCCCACCTATACGAATTTTTTTGTATCTATGTATCTCTTGAGATACAACGGACGATTAATGGTTAACGAAATAATAGTAGGTGTCAGGTTAATCGATATGCAAAGTCAGCAAAATAAGGAGATCAAATATAACCTTGAACAGCAAAAGATCATTTGACAGAACAGTGTGGTCTAAAGAGAAAGAAGAATGATGAAGTCGATTATGTTGTATTGGATATATTTACCACTTTTTGGAGCTCCCTCCATTCACATAAATGATAATGAAAGAGAATTCTCGAAATAAGTTCCCAATCTTGAAGAGAAACTAATAACTTTACCCAAAAAACTGCCAAGGCTCGTTGAACATGGACACCAAACGACTCGAGTGTATCACGAAGGACCCAAATGATTAGGTCCAAAAACTTTTTAGCTTCCTAAAGAAGCTGCTATAAATTTAATACCAGAAGAAGAAAGTTCGTTAGATATAGTAATGTCGTAAATAAAAAAGTGAAAATATATAAAAAAAATCGTAAAATAACTAAATACAAGCTGCAAAAATACAGAACGTATCCGAACAAAAATCCTCCTAGACGAATTTCTGATACTATGCGTGTAAGAATTTCTGGTGTTACCTGTAGTATTTGGAAACCACACATGGTAAACTTGTCAGGTAAATCAAATAATCTTATTAAGAATATTAGGAATTTTGCATAATCTAGGGTAATTATATACAGGGTGCCCCACTTTTTTCCAACATTTTTTTTTTAATAGTAAATGTCATTCTGAACAAAAATTTTCCTATGAACTATTATGTTTTTTCGACTCCTTAAAAAGTTACAGCAATTTTAAAATTGATAAATTTTCATGATTTTTGTGGAATACCCAATACCCTGTATAATATTCTTTCTTATTATATTTGTTTTATGTAAATCAATTATTATTTGGATTTTTTCTTTGCCAGATTGATCATTTTGAACATAATGGGCTGTATATAAAATTAGTGAACGACGAGTTTAAATTTCCCACGGTAAAATTTAGCATCTTATTGGTTTAAAAATATACAAAATCCAAAGCAAAGAAAATTAAAATCAAATGAAATTTATTCAGGGTGTCCCACAAAAATCATTAAATTTTCATAGGAAAATTTTTGTTTAGAATGACATTTAGTATTGGAAAAAATGCTGGAAAAAAAGTGGGACACCCTGTATATTTTTTTATAACATTTACATTAAAATATACATTGATTGCAGTCGATAATCAATAATATACATATAATTTGTAAAATTCTAAAATCTAGTTTTGATTTGAAAAATATATGACAAATAACGTGCTTCTATAAAAATTATCCAAGTTATATGAAGACAAATGACTCCTGTTCACTAGGCACATCTTTTTTCATTTGGAAATATGAAGTTTTGTAATTTTACTTAAATTATAGGCAACTAAAATACAATATCAGAGAACACGTTTGATATAGTGATTATTTGACGTTCTTTAGTATAAACTTGGAAAATAATCCAAAAACCAATACCTGTACGTAATTACCATATTATATTTCCCTTTTGTGCTGTATATATCACTTAGTAATTAGACCTTTGTGTTTGTTAGGTATATTACTAAATAAATTAACTAAATCATCAGACAGAACCTAATTTGTTTGAGATAGTTTCGTTAGTGGAAAACAAAGGGACCTGATAGATTTATCACTTTTAATCAACATTTTTAAGTTGATAATAAAATAATTAAAAAATTTTAAACCAGTTTTTCCAATTGACATGATGTATTGAAAAGGATGGTTCAGATTTAATTTCCCAGCGAATATCTAAGTTATTTGAAATGATAAGAAAGTAAAATAAATAGTATTTTAAATGGCATTAATTATTACTTTTGAATTTATCCTCAAAACTTCAACATCCTGTTTTTAATTGGTCAAATCTCCATTTTATTCTGAAATATACTGGGTTGACTTTTCTTTATAGAAAATTTCTTTTGATTTTTTATTTCAATTTTACTTCAAAATGTCAAAAAGAGGATTAAATTACAGGTGTATTTTTAAATTTTTGTCCACTTGCAAGAACACATTTTTGAAAATTGTTATTGCATGCTTGACGTATTTTATTTTTCAAGTCTTCAAAACTTATGTGTTGGCTTACATTAACCATTAACCCCACAAAATAGTTCTAAAGGCCCATTAGAAGCAAACCAAGCATTTCGTAGATTTCTATCTAAAAACTCATATCTTGCTAAAAGCAAATATTTTGACTCCAGTCTCCAGATCATTTCCATTATATTGGAAAAGAGAAGTCCTAGAGTTGACAACAACTCAGATCTAGGAACATTCTTCCCCAGCAATAAGAAGTATATTATTTACTAGATTTTTCCAGGATAATTTTTGATCTTTGAGGATGCCTAGGAACTGGTGCCTTCTTGTTTTTTGCACACCATGTTTTTATTCATTATTAACCTTATTAATTTTATTATTGAGGGCTTCTTGGGTTTCTGCTTCTACCATTGAAGAAGTGTTATCTGCAAATATTACTGGATATTGAGTTGCTTATATCATTTTTAAATAATGGAAAGATAAGGAGTCCAAGGGTGGAACCCTGCGCTACTACCTCATTGATACTGGAGATATCTGATTTTACATTTTACACTTCGATTTACATTTTCCTGTTGGTTAGGAATGAAATTATTAGATTTAGTACGTTTTCTCTTATTCCCAGGCTGTATAGATTTTCCTTTACTAAGTTGCTATAGAGTGTTCACCTAATGAATAGGTATCGCGTGGACAATCAAATTGTACTAATAAAAACAATACGTGTTCGGTTGAGATATCGGAAATTTACAATCACAGAGTGGCGACTATTTAACGTACCTAGAAAGAAGGCGGGTTAAGCCAATTTTTACAAGTCGTAGTACTACGGCAAAGTGGTCCACTTCATTTAGGTTACATTACCAACTCCTCGTAGAAGAATATAGTAGGGTCCCTACTACAACTCTCCAGTAGCAGTGAGGGATTTCAGAGTCAGTTACTTTTGATCAGTGTTATGTTGGGTTGGAAATCTTATTTATTTGGTTAATACTCCATTATATCGAACGATCTTAAGAAGTCATATACATAAGTATTATACTTTCTACTAAGAGCTTTTTATCTAGTAGAGTGATTATATTTTCTTTTAATTCAAACCTGCCTTTTTCTGTGGATGGCGTAAAACCATGTTGACAATCATTTAGGAGTCCAAATTCGTTTATATAATCCCATAGACTTCCACATATACATTTTTCAAAAATTTTGGAGAAGGTGTTTAATTCTGAGATGGGTCGGTAGTTCGAAATTTCGTTTCTATCACCTTTCTTAGATATTTGTATCATTAGTGCTAGTTGGAGTATTTCGGAGAATATTACAGAAATTGATAAGTATTTAATTAACTTGTTACTGTGTTACAGGTTCTTATATGTACTCTGTCACGTTCTTTATTATTTTCGACAATATGTTGTCATCACCTGTCCGCTTCTCCGTGTTGTTGTTGAGATTTGCAATTATCTTTCCTACCTTAAAGAAGATGCTGTGTTCAGTCATTGCTGTTGTGATTTTAAAAGATATCCTTGCCGTAATGTTCCACTCATTTGGTTTGTGTTTATGAAATATTCACATATTTTCTAGGACCTCTTTCTTTTCCATTCTTGATTTGTTCATGTTTGATTGTACAATGCTATGATGACCAAATTCTAGGAAGTTTTTTAACGTTATATTACCATGATATTACCCCCGTGTTTCCTTTTGTAAATTGCCCTCGTTTATTAAATAGATGTTATTGTGAAAGGGAGTCTTTAAAACTTTTGAGTTGGATTACTTTAATTTCAAAAGTTAGAGAAAGACAATTGTACATTAATTTAGTGCAATTGTATGTCTGAATAAAAAGTACATTTAACTTTACAATTAAGAGCTATTTATTAAAAGTAAAAGTAAATAAAATTAAATATTACAAGAGATATTAAAATTAGGAATTGCTAAATGTGATAAGCCTAATAAAAATAATCATATTACTTCTAACATTAAAGATACAAGATGAAATAAGAAGGTTACAACGTGGCCCTTATAAATTATATGAAATAATTTAACATCTTGAACCATCTTACATAGTTAACCAAAAACTAACATCTTCTGAACTAAATTTAACTGAACTTAACTCTACTAACAATACTCTGTTCTGTGTTGTGTCAGACTGTTAACTACACATAACCACATTGTCTACTTACTACATTTAACTATTTAAAATTGTTAACTACCGTACCGTTACTAGTATTATTACTGTACTATTTATTCACTGAAGTGTCCTCTGAACTGACAATTTTCTTATTTATACCTTCTTACAAATAAGAACTCCTCCCAATATTTTACAATTAACAAATAGGAACCTCTGGCCTCTGGAGTTAGTAATTCTTCTAGGCATTGAACATGTGCGATAGACACTCAATTGTGCTTACTCGCCTAGTTCGTTAAAAATAATAAGGATTTAACTATTTATGTGGTTCCCAAATGGTCTAAACTTATTGAGCCTTATCAAGCCAATTCCGGACAGCCGCGACTTTCTCTCTTTTACTCATTGAAATAATGGGCTTTTCCACAGTAAAATATTTTTCAATCAATTTTATACTATGCATTAAAAAACGAATTTAATGGGCTGGTTAATTTTTTAATTAGGGCACCAAAAAAATTTAAAATAATTTATTTAGAAATTGTGTTCAAAAAAGCGTCTCGTCAAGCTTAGAAACTTCCACCTCTGGTTCAAATCCTGACTAAACTTAATTTTATTATAGCAAATCTTTTACACATCCAGTTTTGTTGAATTTGGAAAACAATCTGCTTACTGCAAATCTTGGATTTGGGGGTCTATTTGAATGTTCTTGCTGGAAAAAAGCTATGCTTCTTCATAGGTCCTTAGCTTATCACCGTATTCAACCAGAATTAAAATTTCTATTCGATCACTGTCTTTTAAATGAAAATAAAGATTTCAATCAATGTAAAACCGATTTTAAAAATTTGTTCTTTATTAGCTTACCTTCAAAAAGATGTAAAAGAAATTAAACTTTTATGAGGTATGCGTTAATTTCAGGGCCACTAGATAAAGTAGGCACTTACCTAGGCCCCGCAAAATTAGGAGCCCGTATTTGAGATTTTTTAATAAATTATTTACTTTCATTTTGCCCAAATCCTATTATAAGAAATATACAGTGCGGACATAAAGTAAATCCCCCCTGCTAACTTTTGAACGGTTATGTTTTTGATTCTGAAAATTTGTCTACTTAGGAATCTAATTCCGAACTTTCTAGTAAAGGTATTTTTGATTTTGTGGAACTTCCGGTTATACCGAAAGTGGATGGCAACTTTCTTATTTTAAATGGAACACCCAGTATATTTTTGCATTTTGGTGTTCTCCGTAAAAATTTACCTAGCATAGTGTGGTCTACGATTAATACTTTCGGAATTACGCCCATTTGAAAATCGCATTTTTATGCAACTTCATTTACACCAGAAGTTGGACCCAAGTGCCCCAACTTCCTTATTTTAAATGATTTCTTTTGCAATTAGGTTAATAACATTAAATTTAAACAAAATTTTTATCCAAGAGATTTCCTGTAGATTTTATTACTGTCAAGAAATAGAAGGTGGTTATGTTAATCAGCAAAATTAACGAACTTACTATTAAACATAATTTTGTTTAAATTTAATATTCTTAACTTAATTGCAAAATATTTCATTTAAAATAACGATGTTGGGGCAGTTGGCTCCAACTTCCGGTATAAATGAAGTTGCATAAAAATACGATTTTCAAATGGGCGTAATTCCGAAGGTATTAATCGTAGACCACACTCTGTATATGCTAGGTCAATTTAATGGTATTTTTATTGAGAATACGAAAATGCAAAAATATACTGGGTGTTCCATTTAAAATAAGGAAGTTGCCATCCACTTCCGGTATAACCGGACGTTCGACAAAATCAAAAATACCTTTATTAGAAAGTTCGCAATTAGATTCCTAGGTAGACAAATTTTCAGAATCAAAAACATAACCAATAATTAATATTTTAATTACATATGATATATCAAATTACTCAGAAAAATACACTAATTCCGAATGTGTAAATCCAATATGGCTGCCATAAGAAAAAAATAAGTTAGGTTCATTTCCGTTCAATCCGCTGGCGAAAAAAAATATTCATTTGTTTTACTGCATTGTACACAAAAATTGTCTGTATTAAGTCAAAAAAAAATTTTGGTACCACCGAAAATAACGAAGATATAGCCATATTTTGAAAATCGCATTTTCTTCTCCAAAGTACTTTATGAACAATTATAAAAAAATGCGTTTTTATTTTTATTCATAAAGTACGCCCCTATCATAGACTCTACATGAAAAACAAAAATTCTATATGAAAACTAAATTCAATTTGATTGGAACTAGGCATCGTTTTTGTTAAATTTTATATTACAAATGCCCAAAAATCAATGTTTACTAGCGAAAAGTACGCTTTTCAAACATTTCGCCGAGTATCTTCTTAAGTATAAATCGGTTTATTAGAATTGGGCAAGCGAATAAGATATTTAATAATTATTCATATTTTAGGGTCGGATCGGCTATTAACTAACTCTCGAAGTAAATCATGTTTTGGTTCCAACCTTAATCGAATTATACTTTCAAAAAGCTTTTCTATACAGGAGTAAGTGCATCCGGTCTATTATTCTCGATGACACCAGGATTCCTCCCAGGTTTTAAGATAGGATATATTTGGACTGACCGCCAATCATTAAGAACCTCAGAGCCACCCAAAAAATTATTGAAAAATGCAACAAAGAAGGAAGTAACAGATTCTGGGAAATGAGAGATTATTGAATTAGTTATATTGTTCTTACTAGGACTCAAGTTCCTTAGATTACCAACAGCAAAGAGGAATTCGGATCTATCAATTTTATGCAGTAACTCGGTACCAGAACATGAAGAGTCCCAAAGAAGATAAGAATATTTCTCCACAAAAGGACACAGCCTGTCCAGAAAAAGCTCCTGCCAATTTTCACTGACCTATTAAACTGTCTGTTCTTTTTCCAAACAAAAGTAGGGGACGATTCTGTACTTAATGACGTACAAAATTGACTGATTTCTATATTTTTTTAAAAGCCTCCCTTCGAAGTTTAGAACATTCAGAGCAAGAGAAATCCCACTAAGGAGACATACTCCCCTATTAGCTGCAGAACCAAATATCAAGACAATTGCATCCTTATACGAAACTAAAATTTAATGTATTAAAAGTGTTCCAAAAATAATTTTAATTAATTTGTTATTGTAATACTTAGTTTGAATTTATAAAATATATTAGAATTTTCTTTTCTTTTTTTATTATTTTATTTACAAGTAAACGATTTGACAAAGATTAGCGATACCAATCGTTGATTCATTTCATCTTGCGATATTCTTTTATTTATTTAATGAAAATTTGTATCTGTATTCTATGTTTTAGGCCAATGCCTATTTAGTGATGTGTTAATTATGCAGAATATTGTATAGCATATTACAGGATATAATATGAATAAATTAAATTTAAAGTAAAGTTTTTGGTTACGGATATGAAAACCTGTATTTTATAAAATAAAATTAAGTTAAATATGAATAAATTAAATAGTTGTACAAAAAATTCTAACAAATATTGATTTATGTGTAAAATAAAACATGAAAAGTCTCTAAAAATGAAAATATTCTATTTTAAAGGTGCATACCTTTCTGCAGTTAAATATTAAAAATAGAAGAAAATAAATAAATATTTTTAAGTTATATCATCAATTTATTAAATTATTTAAATGAAATAATCGATTTATTTAAAAAAATGCATCTAAAAAGTCCCAACAAGCTAAATAAAAGCGAATTATTTACATGTGTTCTTATGGGAAAGTTATTAACTTGCCCCCCTACCCGAATGTTTCCGATCTTTTCCGATGTTATGTCGACTTAACAAAAACATCGAATGTCAGCAGATATGGTCCTTCCATCTATATTAGTTCTATGGATGATTTCTTTTAACTCTTTTCCTATGAGAGCTTAATACTAAATTTTCAATTTCATTCTCGGTGATCAATCAAATTCGTTTCTCCATGTGAAACTTTGTTGTCACTCACTCTATCTTGAAACTGAACGAAGTATAGAATTAAATTATGTCAAATTTTTCTATAAAAATAAGAAATTTAGACTGGTTAAAAAGTATTTTTAAAAAGTACAAGTGGCCAGGGGCGGATTTATACAGGGTGATGATAAAGTTTGAAATCTTATTCATAACTGCCGTATTTAATTGTTTTGAGAAAATCGCACGGAAAATGCCATCTCTTGATATAAAAAATATTAATGGCGTCACTGGTGCTTTAACAATGACGTCGTCAGCGATTTTTTAATGGAAGCCCCCACTTTTTTTACTCATTATCGATAGAAATTCATATCACGTAAAAAATGATATAAAGAACAATTATATTTTTAAACAAATTTTTGAATAAAAAATCTTTTTAATTCAAAAAACGAAATTTTCATTTTAACGAAAAAGGTTTTATAAAAATAAATTAAAATGAATTTGAAGGTGTCAATAATAACAAAAGAAAGTAAATGATTAAATAATGCGCATTCTAATGCAAATGTTAAATGTATTTAACAAAATTTAATAAATAGTCTTGAAAAACTAATTTTTTGATTCTATTTAAATGTAAGGAAATTTACAAAAAATAAAATTTTAAATTTACCTTTTAATGAAATCGGCCAAAATAAATCTTATACAACATTCAAATTTTTCAAATTTAATAGTACTTAATTTTAAGTTTATATTAAAAAATTTTTAAACGAAAATTTGTTTACAAATGCAACAATTTTTTATATCATCCTTTAAGTAACATAAATGTCTATCAAAAACCAGTGAAAAAAGTGAGGGTTTCTATTTAAAAAAATCGATGATTACGTCACTAAATCACCAGTGACGTCATTAATATTTTTATTATACCAAGAGATGGGATTTAAAAAATTAAAATTGACCAGTCCGAGCGATTTTCTCAAAAAAATTAAATACGGCAGTTATGAATTAGGTTCCAAACTTTATCATTGCCCTGTATAATATGATCTAATAGGGCTGCAGCTCAGGACCCCTCTCTTTTTAAGGCCCCCAAGAATGCAAAAAACTTAAAAGAAAAATAAAATAATCATTTCGGGATGAGACAAGTTTTGTCGTATCCCGGGGCCTCCATAGCAATATTTGCCCCAAAGTGCTAAATCCGTCCCTGTGCAGAATTCTCAAATATATTTAAAGTGACCGCAAAAATAATTCTAGCGCACTTAGTTATTTTTTCATAAATTTTTAAAAATCACTTTACACTTCAAAAAGTAAAACAGTACAATTTTTACAAAATCTAATTTTTTTAAATGTTCTTCTTGGAAACTCGGGCTTATTTTTTGCAAAACTATCTAATTTATTAAAATTGACCGCAAAATTAATTCCAGCTCGCTTGGTTATTTTTACAAAAACGCAAATTTTTGTATTTTTTCCCTTGGATATTTTCAACAGACTTGAGTTTATTTTTTGCAGAATTCTCTAGTTTACTCAAATCAGCCACATAATAAAAATAGCTCACTTGGTTTTTAAAAAAATATTTCACAACTTCAACAAGCAAAATAGTAAATTACTATTTACAAAATCTCAATTTTTTTAATTTTTTCCTTTGATTTTTCAACAAACTCGGGTTAATTTTTTTCAGAATTCTTTTCTAGCTTAGTCACTTTTTTATAATTTTTTTTAAAATCATTTTTCAACTTCAACAAGTAAAATAGTGCAATATTTACAAAATCTCAGTTTTTTTAATGTTTTCCTTAGAATTTTTTACCAAACTCGGATTTATTTTTTACAGAAGTCTCAATTTTGATAAAATCTCGATTTATTTCATGTTCCTCTGGGAATTCTTCAACAAACTCTGGTTTATTTTTTGCAGAATTCTCTAATTTATTCAAATCGCCCGCAAAATTAATTGTAGCTCGCTTAGTTATTTTTTTATAATTTTTTAGAAATCATTTTACAACTTAACAAGTTAAATAGTGCAATTTTAACAAAATATTAATTTTTTTAATGTTCCCCTTGGAATTTTTCAATAAACTCGGATTTATCTCTGGTAGAACATCAGAGACGGATTTATGTAAATTTATGTAAATCTCAACTTAAAAAAAATAAAAAAATAAGTGATAATATTTTGGGATTCGACCAGTTTTGTGGTATCCCGAAGTCCCCATAGCAATTTTTGCCTAGGACCCCTAAGTGCTAAATGCACCCCTGTAAGGGGCCTGCCATTAAAATTTGTGCCCAGGGCCCGAAAAGGTCTAAACGCGACCATGGTTAATTTCGTGATGAAATGCATTTTTTAAGACATAAAAAACACAAAGTTTACACTGGAACTGTGTGGCGGGAATTCAAAAAAATAATCTTTCTTAACTCTTTGCACAATGTTTCAGTGAAGTATACTAGTGGGAACGGGGTCTTTTGTGATTAATCAGGGAACGAATTATAAGTTAGGTTTAGAAGACATACTGTCGTTAAGGTGTGATCTATTCAATAGCGGGTGGAAAGGGTAAATCCTCAGTACCTAATGGTCTACTTGTGCACGATCCGCAATGACGGTTGCAGAAAATTTACCCCTTCCAGAAGTCATAACGCAGTCGCTACCTAACCTAACCTAATTTAGATACTGCATAATAAAGTAAAAACCTTTTAACCTCCACCTCGCCCCGTAACTTTAAAATTTTAAACGGTTAATACTCTTTATGAAATATCAAATTAAAGGTGCTAAAAATCCAACCCACGGTAGCTATTAAAAATAAATCGAATCCTGTATATATATTACCTGTGATTTTTTAGTTTCTAACCTAATTTATAACATGTGTTTAAGGCTGTCAGTGACGTTTTTAAAGGAATTTCGTAGAAAGTGTATTGATTATGGAATTTACATATAAATAGAAAAGTAAAAGTCAAACCACGCATTTTTTATTTAAATCACATCAATAAATAAATATTTTATATGATACCAGAAAATAGTTTGTTATTTTGTTGATAATAAAATAGTGCATTTTATGTAGGTTTTTAGACAGGTACTTGAAGAAATCATAGTAATAAATATTTGTAAACGTAGGGATTCCGCTCAACTGAATAACAACTTGTTTCAGTTAAAAATCTGACAAAGGATTCAATATGGCATATAAACATTTGCACAATTGCAGAAATGCACGTAGAGACTAGCAATTTCCAAAATTAAAATTCAGTCCAGTCTGTGCTTGCGTTTTTCGCCATCGTAAATTTAGCACAAAAGTGCTCGTGCACTTGTAGATCACAAAAGGATGACATGTAGTAAGGCGAAATTCGAATCGGGACGATCTGAGCGATTCCCAACTGAGCCATCCCGCAAGATGTACCTGAAGGGAATCGATTATCGAATGCACTGATATCAAAGAGCAAACTACGTGAATAAAATACAAATTACAAATAGAAATGTTCATACTTAAGCTATAAGCTACAATAAACAATTTAGAGCTTCCTTGGATATTGTCGTCACAACAATAGAGCCAAATTTTGTTTGATTTATAGGACGTTTTTATTGCTGCGAGTCTGAATCTTTTTTCATTTGTTTAACTTTTTTGCAGTCGACGCGTGCAATCGATCCTAATAAATTAGCTTCGGGTCACTTCGGTACCCCTCTTTTATCGCCTCTATTTGCCTTTTATAAATCACCCTTATCAGCCCCTCTTCGTCCACATTTTACGCATATTTTTCTCAGCTAGAAGACGCACTTTTTATGATTAAGAAGCCCGCACAAATGGCCCATCTCGTTTTTTTCAACACCCTGAACGACAGCTTTTTAAATTTTTATTTGCTAGGGGTGTAATTTGGGTAAATTTGTGAAGTGCCATGCCAGACATTTTCATTATTCTAATAACAAGATTGCCCTATTTTCGTAAAATGTAACTAATTTTCATTTGTAATTTCTTACCAAAGATTTTTATTGTACCCCAATTTAAAAAATATCGTTATACACGCAGATATAAAGAAACTTTAAAAGAAATTCGACATGGACGCACTAATAAAAATATAAATTTAGCAACTTGCTTGGAGCAAACTATAAATATCGTTACATTACGATCTACGCTATAAAGGCTACAGAATCCTCGGCGATGGCCCCATAGGATTTACCCCTTCTACCCTTAATAATGTCGATCGGTATGATATAACGGAAGTATTTATAATTAGTCCCCTAGTCATGTATTTTGGACTACTCCTAGCTGCCCCCAAATATGGTACTTTTTTATAAAGTGCGGACATAAAGTACATCCCCCCTGCTAACTTTTGAACGGTTATGTTTTCGATTCTGAAAATTTGTCTACGAAAATATTTAATTGCGAACTTTCTAATAAAGGTATTTTTGATTTTGTGGAACTTCGGGTTATACAGGAAGTAGATAGCAACTTTTTTATTTTAAATGGAACACCCAGTATATTTTTGCATTTTCGTGTTCTCCATAAAACTACCATTAAATTGACCAAGCGTAGTGTGATCTACGATTAATACTTTCGGGATTACGCCGATTTGAAAATCGCATTTTTATGCAACTTCATTTACACCGGAAGTTGGACCCAATTTAAACAAAATTATAATTAACCGTAAGTTCGTTAATTTTGCTGATTAACATATGCACTTTCCACCTCTTGGCAGTAATAAAACCTACATTTTGTTTAAATTTAATGTTATTAACTTAACTGCAACAAAATCATTTAAAATAAGGTAGTTGGGGTAGTTGGGGTAGTTGGGTCCAACTTCCGATGTAAGTGAAGTTTTATAAAAATGCGATTTTCAAATTGGCGTAATTCCAAAAGTATTAATCGTAAACCACACTATGCTAGGACAATTTAATGGTATTTTTATGGAGAACACGAAAATGCAAAAATATACTGGGTGTTCCATTTAAAATAAGAAAGTTGCTGGTATAACCGGAAATTCCACAAAATTAAAAGTACCTTTATTCGAAAGTTCGAAATTACATTCATTCGTAGACAAATTTTCAGAATTTAAAACATACCCGCTCAAAAGTTAGCAAGGGGGGATTTACTTTATGTCCGCACTGTATAATAATGTTCTCGGTTATGATCGTACATAAACCACATTTCTTGCTATTTATGTAGCGAAACATTCCCTAGAAAAATTGGTAAATTATTCCGCAAAGAATCTAAATAGAACGCACAATTTAATCTTTTCGAAGGAACAAATGGACCTATGATTAATTTTAAGATATTTTCTTTGTAAAATTAAAATATTTAAATAAACTTGTTGTTAATGTCTTGTTTAATCGACAGTGAATAAGTTTTTTTCCTGCCTATTTAACATACATACATTTTATATTTATGTATGAAAATTTACAATGCTGTTCCTTCTAAACTCTGCCAAAATTTTAAAAGTCTCAAACGAATAAAGGATTTAAGCCATAATAGTTTTCTCAAAACACTTATGGGGACCAAAGTTTATAATGCTAGGTTCCAAGATTCCTTGTTTAATATACTATTGTAAAATTTATGACTTCATGTATATTACAATTTGGATTTAAAAATCACTTTCGGTCGAAGCGAAAAAGATTAAAATAATGTCTTAAATCTAATACAAAATAATAACTTAATGTTCCTGTTACTTTGTTTTAATCAATCTGTTTGTTGCTGGAATTTAGCATCAAACTCAAATAACTGACATTCTTTGTTATACATACGTGCTTGAAAATGACGTGATCTAACAAACTAACAAACCTAACTTTAACGTTTTTGTGACATCAAGTACATCTAGATCTTATGTACTTAATAGTGTAAACTTGGACTGGCTAAAGCTCCTCTTGTATCAACCTCAATAATAATAGAACAGTTCTACGAAATGACATTATTTATTATTATTCTTTCTTTTCACAGGTTGTTCCTGGAGGCAAGTGCTTAACACGG
Source organism: Stenus bimaculatus (assembly GCA_963971135.1). Classification (NCBI taxonomy): domain Eukaryota; kingdom Metazoa; phylum Arthropoda; class Insecta; order Coleoptera; family Staphylinidae; genus Stenus; species Stenus bimaculatus. The sequence goes on from OZ020182.1 coordinate 43,858,158, forward strand.
TGCGAGCACAAGTGTAAGGCATATTCTTGATGGTAAGTATTTTTTAAATTCGATGGGGAGAGAAAAATTCAAAAGAAGTTCCTTTGCTGGAGGTAAGTATAACTTTACTTTTTAGTGTTTAAATATTAGATACAGATAGGACTTTGCGTACGATATGGCAAGTATCTAGTATTACACTCTTTTGCATCTGTATGAATATTGTAGACGGTAAGTTTAGCGATTTAGTGCTGTCGTGGAGTGTTTTTGGGATTTCACCAGTAGCGCCAATAATTATGGGAATCACGATGACCTTTTCCTGTTTCCATATTTCTTTTATTTCGTATGCGAGAGGTAAGTATTTTTGAATTTTTTCGGTGTGTTTTTGTTTTATATTTGTTGCAGATGGTATTGCTATGTCTATGATGTATGTTGTTTTTAAAGTTTTATCTATATACACGATATCAGGGCGATTATGCTGGATTGTTCTATCGGTGAGTATAGGCCTATCCCAGTATAGTTTTCCGTTATCCGTTTCTAAGACACTTTCAGGGCAGTACATATAATAAGGTGAGTAGTTCGTTTTAGCCTTTATACGAATAGCTAGATCTTGGTGTACAAACTTTGCGACATTATTATGTCTGTTTGTGTATTCATTTGCAGCTAAGATTGTACAGCCGCTTGTAATGTGATCGATGTTTTCGGTATATGTTTTGCAAAGTCTGCACTTATCGTCAGGTATAGATTGATCTTTAATAATGTGTTTTCTATAATTTAGAGTTGGGATAACCTGATCCTGGATAGCCGTCATGAATCCTTGAGTTTCGGCGAAGATATTTCCTCTACAGAGCCATTGACAAGAGGCTTCGTAATCGATATGATCCTGTTCTAATATGGCAGGGTAACGACCATGCAGTGCTTTTCTTTTCCAATTATCAATTTTCTCCTCCTCGGTGATTCCGTTTGTGACTTTGCAGTTTTTGTCATTTAGATTAAGAGCGCTGAGGTGTTTATCAGCTTTTATGACCGAGTTATGGATATCGCTTTGTTCTTGCTTCAGGAAAAAATGATCTCTTAATAGGTTTATCTGTTTTTCATGCAGTTCTGTCACATCGAGAACACCTCTACCCCCTTTCTTCTTAGGAAGGTGGAATCTTTCCACGGAACTTCTGGGATGGTGCATTCCGTGTTTCGTACATAGTACTCTAATATTTCGGTTTATTGAGGCTAAATCTGTTTTCGTCCATTTTATAATGCCGAAACTGTAACTTATTAGAGGGATGGCAAAGGAGTTAATTGCTTGGACCTTGTTGATACCCGATAATTCCGTTTTCAATACAGTCTCTATCCTTTCAGTAAATTTCTTAGTGAGGTATGTTTTAGTATGTTTTTGGTCCACACCCTTAGCTTGCTGAAATCCTAGGTATTTATAGGTTTCGCCCTCTAGCATCCCTGATATGTCTGTTTGATTGTCTTCATATTTGATGCTTACTCCACCAGCATCTTCCCATTTTCCATTACGCATCGAATGGGTTCGGCATTTATCAGTCCCAAATTTCATTTTTATATCCGTACTGAATACTACGACCTGTTTCAGGAGTTTATTCAAGTCCTCCTTGCTGCCAGCAATCAACTTAATGTCATCCATGTAAATCAGATGATTTATAATTTTCGGGTCATTAGGTAGTGTGTAGCCTCGATTTGTTTTATTTGAAATGACATTATTGTTATTATTATTATTATTGATCATTTCACAATCCCCTAAAACAGGACTTACCCGACTTAGCCCAACTCCCCACTTAAAATTTATAACTTTGTGGAAGCTGTGGCAACAATATCCGCGGTATTTGGGGAGATCTTTTAATGCCATTAAGTTTCTTCTTACAAAAGATACTACCTTTTTATATTTGTCATCAAACTGGAGATATCTAAGGTGTACAAAATTATAAGTAGTCCAGTCAAATGGTGGTTTTCTCGTAACAAAGTTTTTTTCTCAACAGTTTTTTGGGATGCTGAATCCGAATTTTAAGTTTACTGCCTTGTAGGATGAGGTCGGTTTCTAAACTAAAAACGCAAAGAACCTCAAAATCTTCGCACTTTTTTCAGTTTTCTTTTCTATTTATTTATTTATTAACAAAAAAAAACTCAATGAGATTAATCTTGTGAATAATCTCTCTAATATCTCGAAAATTATGTATTTTTCGAAGATGACCGTTCTATACAAAATGAAAGTAGATAAATTTTCCTACAAAATGCAATAGTCAACTTATATTTTATAACAAGCGGTAGAGCGCGCTGAAAAACAGATTTTTTGGCTCTTCTGTGAAAACATCAAAAACGTCCACTCCCACCGTCTACAACTCGAAAAATCTACATGTTATCAGCAAAAACCCTTATACCATGTGAAAGTTCATTAAATTCCTTACAAAGATAAAACTCTAACTTTAAATTTTCTTAAATGGGGGGAGGGAGCACATCGAAAATGCCGAAAAATGTCTTTTGCTCCCTACAGCCAAAATGAGAACTTCCACCTATCCACTCTCAGCGGTGCTATACTTTCCATGTATTACGCTTAAAAGAGATTGTTATGAATGAATTAATGGTAAAGCATGTTTAACAAATTATATTTGCATCATAATAGGTAAATTACACTGAATACAAAGCTGAATATGTATATAGTATTGTATATGGGTCATGTAAAGAGTGATAGCATCGCATCATCATTTCGAGTAGGTTCTCCATCGGGAAAATAAAAAAGTTATTTAGTGTTAGAACATGGTTACGGAAGACAGGTAAGTTGTATTGTGAAGTATCGATGTATAAAGATTTACCTAATGTCATGTTCGAAGTTCTTTGGTCGTCTTAGTTTGGTTGTTGGTGGCCCAGGCAATGTTTCTTAGGCGCTCGAAGGTCTTGGGTAATGGATGGTGCAGGTAGAAGGTCGGGGACTGTGGAAGGTCCAGGGTGAACAGTGACTTGTTGCTGTTCTTCAACTGGGCAGCATTGGGTAGCGCACTAGTACCTGAAAAGACGACGCCAATTATCCCAAAACTTTAATCCCGTAGTTCGGGAGCGCACATCAACTGACGGGGTTGACCTGAGACGCTAATGACATCAACGAGGTGCAAGAAACTCTTAAAACATATCCAACAAAAACAAATATAGGTGAGGAATTTTTGTTAGAAAATAGTTTCAACAACATTATAATTATTTTCGCAACAAAAAGAAACTGAAAATTTGCATAAGGCCGAAGTATTATATATGGATGTTACTTTTAACTATTGCACAAAGTTTTTTTTCCGACGACGATATGAGAAAATCGTATATGTCATTCATATTAGTGGTTTAGAAAATCTATAATTTCAACACTAGTGACTTTGGTTTTCTGTTTTGTAACTCTGAAATACTTCTTCTAATTTTCGATAGAGCCGCTGCGAAGGAATTCCGAAAACCCTCTCTTGCATGTTTTTGAACTTGAAAAAACCGGACAGTTAAAAAAAAATTATATTTAACCCCGCTAATATTACTTATTTTATTATTAAGATCATTATATAATTAACTTTTGTGTAAATTTTAAATAAAATACGAATATTTTTTAGCTTTCGTCAAAACAGCGCCACCTACAATTAATACATTTAACTAAAAATAATCGGTTACTCCAATGTCAGCTGATGAGCTGATGCCAACACAGGATATGTTATGACTTAGTTGTTACTACAAAATATTAATAGTGGTCGCAAAATCTCCGTGGTCATCGGAAAATAGCGTACGCAACTCGCAGAAAGTGAATTTCATTGCTCGTGTACTATCCTCACTCGGCTGGCGCCTCGTTAGGCTATTTTCACACTCGCACAAAATTCGTCACTTTCCAGCTCGTTGTCGTTGCGTAATATACTATTACGCAACTGTTTAGCATTCATGGTTATTTCAATGGTCACTACATACCTTTAGTTTTTTACTTGCTGAAAAATAAATGCCAAACAACATACAAATCATGCTTAGAAATTCTCCTACATAAATAATGATTTTTTATTTAAAACCAAAATGTGTAGTTATAGATTTTGAAAAGGCAATACACAATGCTGTCAGTGATGTATCGTGTAATACAAAAATTATAGGATGTAGATTTCACTTAACTCAGTCATGGTGGAGGAAAATTCAGCAGCTGGAGTTGATAACGAAGTACAAGGATAAAATTGGGCAATGGTTGGGTTATTGTTTTGAACTGTTGTTTGAACTGTGTTTTTTTCAACCACACTGCGAAAATGTGCAGAAATTTGCAGATTGTTTGGTAAATAACTATCTATCGGAGGATGATGAATTTCCACCCGAGATACGGCCGAATAATAGTGCTTCATTAAATCTTACAACGAATGCTTGTGATTCAAGTTGTTTATATTAAAATGAATAGTGTAAATACTCCATATAAGTATACCAATACTAAATCTCAAATATATGTATATTTATGATTTTTTAAATGTTACACGTAACGAAATATATATACAGGGTGTTTCAGTGAAAACTTAAAATGTCGATTATATCATAACCAAAATTATTTTCAAAAAATTAACCGAACACGCCGTTATTTGTTTTGACAGGGGCGCATTATAAGAGCGATTAAAGCACTCTCACGTCACTCCCTTAAGCGGGGGGCGTTAACCTCCAAATTTCTTAAATGGCAACAGGGGTTGAGTAATATATCATTTGAAAGCTGCTTTTAATTAGAATTCAACGGTATAAATTAAATTAAAATTGATCGATTCGTTTTAAAGAAAAAATAAATAAAAACCTATTGTAATACTCAAATTTATAGTTTGCAATGAAATTTGTGTTTAGTTATAAAATAATTTTATTTTTAAATAGACAATTAAAGTAAATGTTCGAAATGTTTTTCCGAATTTTCCAAACAGAAATAGAGACGGTCTTCAAACTCTGCGCGAACATTTTGTAGCATTACTGGTGTAATGTTTCCACATTCGTTTATAATCCTTTGACGAAGGTCTGCTAAAGAATCAGGTTGGTTCTGGAAGACCTTATTTTTTTAAATAGCCCCAAACGAAAAAAATCAGCGGTGTGAGGTCAGGTGAGCGTGCTGGCCATTCAATAGTACCACTACGGCCAATCCAACTAGGAAAGGTTCTGTTTAAATATTCACGAACTGGTAACGTATTATGTGGCGGAGCACCATCCTGTTGAAAAATTATCAAATTTTCGTCAAGCATATCATTTTCTAAGACATGTGTTATTGTAGGTTCGATAATATTTTGCAGCATATCTAAATATTTTTCGCCTGTTAAGTTGCCATCAATAAATATTGGGCCTATAATATGGTCCCCATAAATGCCAAGCCAGACATTTAATTTTTCTGGATAATGACAGTGCTCTTCTCGCATTCAATGTGGATTTTCTGTACTCCAATAACGACAGTTATGTTTATTAACTTCACCCCTCAAATTAAATGTTGTTTCATCAGTAAAGCAGATGTTTTGTAATTGGTTTGGAGTATTTGATAGTCTATTAGACATAACTTCACAAAACTCTGTTCGGCGATCAAGATCATCTTCACTTAATTCTTGATGACAAGATAATTTATACGGGCGATATTTTAAGTTTTTTTAAATTCTCCAAACCTTGGTACTTTGAAGTCCTGTTAATGTCGATAAGTTTCTTATGGAAGTTTGCGGATTTAGAGATGTTTCGCCTACTATATTCAACGTTTCTACTTCTTTTGGGGGGCCGCCAGTTCTTTTTTTATTTCCTACTGAACCAGTTTCAAGAAATTTATTGAACAAATCTAAAACATATCTCGCAGATACATTTTTATCTGGATGAAGATTATTAAAACGAGTAGCTGCTCGAAGAGCACATCTTCTTTCTACACCGTATAGCATAATAATCTCAACTCGATCATCCTTAGAATAAACCATTTTGAATGGTTAAGAGGTAATAAAGTTAGTGTAATCTATTTAATTCGAAAACTTGTAATACACTAAATTAAATTATTTCAATTTTTAAATCACATTTTATTTAGATTTAAACACCTGTCAAATCATGTGGATAACATAATAAAGAAATTTATTTATTGTTCTTTTGCGTTTAAATTTTAAATTAAATTATTCATGAGAACCAAACGGGACATCTCATTTTAAATTTTTTATTCAGTATTTAATAATTTGCTAATTGAAAAAAAAATTTTTGGGTTAATTTAACATTTTTTAAATTTATTTATTGCAATGAGTTTTAAATTTTTTTTCTTTAAAACGAATCGATCAATTTTAATTTAGTTTATACCGTTGAATTCTAATTAAAAGCAGCTTTTAAATGATATATTACTCAACCCCTGTTGCCATTTAAGAAATTAGGGGGTTAACGCCCCCCGCTTAAGGGTGTGACGTGAGAGTGCTTAAATCGGTCTTATAATGCGTCCCCGTCAAAACATAAATCGGCGTGTTCGGTTAATTTTTTGAAAAAAATTTTGGTTATGAAATAAACGACATTTGAAGTTTTCAACGAAACACCCTGTATACAAAATTAATTGAAATTTTTAAAACATCAATATTATTTGTATGTTTGTAGCCTCCACCCCCTAAGCTACAGGTAAGCCACCCCTTAAATCCGCCACTGTTTTTGAACAATTTCAAGATAAGAAGTAAGAATTCATTTATTTGCTTTAATGTTTCATTTTTTAGAAACATGTTGTTAAAGTTCATCGATTTTTTGGGAGTCTTCTTAAAATAAACTTATTAATACTCATATGTAATATCACGAGTAGTCAAATTTGAGTCGAAAATTTTTCACGGTCATTACCTATGGTCATTACCACGAATGTCATTTGGGGTTAAGTTTTAATTTTTAACATCAAATGAAATGAGTGATAATGTATGAAAAATATTTGACTTATAATTTCCAACTTCAGTAAAACGTGTAATTTTTGAAATATCCGTAAATAAGATCTAAAATCTAAAACATAAGCATAATATTTATTTAAAAAACAAAATTCAACACCCTGTATTTGGGAAATGGAGAAGTAGAAACACACATACAGGGTGAAGTTAAAGTTTGGATTAATATTCATAACTGCCGTATTTAATTTTTTTGGGAAAATCGCTCGGACAGGTCAATTTTAGTTTTTAAAATGCCATCTTTTGGTATAAAAAAAATATTAATGACGTCGCTGGTGATTTTGCAATGACGTCATCATCGATTTTTTAAATGGAAACCCCCAATTTTTTCACTTTCACTTTTAATAGACATTTATGTCACTTAAACGATGATATAAAAAAATTATAAACAAATTTTCGTATAAAATTTTTTTAATGTAAACTTAAAATTAATTTGTACTATTAAATTTTAAAAATTTGAATGTTGTATAAGATTTTAGTTTGGTTAATTTCAATAAATGGTACGTTTAAAATTTAATTCTTTGTAAATTTCGTTGCATTTAAATGGAATCAAAAAATTTGTTTTTCAAGTTTATTTATTAAATTTTGTTAAATACATTTAACATTCGCATTAGAATGCGTATTATTTAAACATTTACTTTCTTTTGTTAGTATTAGTAACTTCAAATTTATTTTAATTTATTTTTATAAAACCTTTTTCATTGAAATAAAAATTTCCTTTTTTGTTGTAAAAAGATTTTTTATTCAAAAATTTAATTGTTTTTTATATCATCGTTTAAGTGGCATGAATGTCTGTCAAAAACGAGTAAAAAAAAGTGGGGGCTTCCATTTAAAAAAATCGATGATGACGTCATTGCTAAAACACCAGTGACGTTATTAATATTTTTCTTATACCAAGAGATGGCATTTTAAAAACTAAAATTGACCTGTAAGAGCGATTTTCTAAAAAAAATTAAATACGGCAGTTATATACCGGGTGGAAATGAAAACCGGGTCACCTCTAAAACTTTTTTATTTATGAATAGAAAAATTTTAAATTTGGCTATGTTCTATGGTTCAAAAAAACAAATTTTATGTGCATTTTTTATTTTCGAAATCACTTCCGGTTTCACCGGAAACACCATGAACTTTGTTTTTTTAAATGTAACATTCCATATTTTTATTCATGGCTTAAAATACTTTTAAAAAAGAAGTACTTTTGAGATATTAGTTTTTATTTTTTTTGTAAAAAAAATTTTTTTCAAAAAAAAAAAAAAGGTTTTCGAAGTCGGTGAAAAGTACCAAAACTAATTCTAAATAATTCAAATACCTAAATAAAATTGTAATTTGAAAAGAAATTTAAGTGGTTTTTGAACTATTAATTTTTAAACTTAGTTAATGAAGATTTTATCAAATATCTCACTTTTTTAAATGCAATGATGCCGGGTCATTCGACTTTTTAAAAAGAGGATTTTATAACGATTATTTTGGTACTCCATATGTAGGGGTATTATTTTGCATGTGCCTGTAAAATTATTTATTTCTTAAGTTGGAAAATACTAGCTATTAAGTATCTTTATTACAGGCACATGCAAAATAATACCCCTACATATGGGGTACCAAAATAATCGTTATAAAATCCTCTTTTTAAAAAGTCGAATGACCCGGCATCATTGCATTTAAAAAAGTGAGATATTTGATAAAATCTTCATTAACTAAGTTTAAAAATTAATAGTTCAAAAACCACTTAATTTTTTTTTCGAATTACAATTTTATTTAGGTATTTGAATTATTAAGAATTAGTTTTGGTACTTTTCACCGACTTCGACGACCTTTTTTTTTTTTGAAAAAAAATTTACAAAAAAAATATAAAGTAATATCTCAAAAATACTTCTTTTTTAAAAGTATTTTAAGCCATGAATAAAAATATTTAAAAAAACAAAGTTCATGGTGTTTCCGGTGAAACCGGAAGTGATTTCGAATATAAAAAATGCACATAAAATTTGTTTTTTTGAACCATAGAACATAGCCAAATTTCAAATTTTTTTATCCATAAATAAAAAAGTTATCGAGGTGACCCGGTTTTCATTTCCACCCGGTATATTGTTTCAAACTTTGTCATCACCCTGTATATTTCGGTATAGTTTAAAAACAAAGTATTTTCAAAATAAAAAATATAATTTGTAATTTTATTATTTTTATTGCTAATATTAAAATAATTAAAAAACATGGTTTTGAAAAAATAACTTTAAAATCAAAATCGTTTTTGATTTGTTAATACTTCATATACTAATTTAATATTCATAAAAGACCAACAAAAAATATACATTTCTGTGAAATTATATTGTTTTAATAAATTTAGTGTAGTTTAAATTTACAGAGTAAGAATTTACATGTTTATTTTTGAAGTTGAATCCAACGCGGATCCAATATAAATTCAAATCGAGGTTTTAATACCGCATAATTTCGCTCCAAGTTTAAAAACGCAATAATTTACGAAAAAAGTTGATTCTCTTGAACAGTGATAGCGGCTCCACAATTTTTAACGCGAAAAATGCAAATTCCATGTAATATTCCAGTAATTTTATTGTAATAAATAATTAAAAGAAATTATTGTCTCTGCAAATGAAGTCGAATTGTAAGCGATTTTCAAGTTATTTAAATCGGCTTAAGTTGTTTTCCGATGTTTAAAGATTATGGTAAACAAGTACAAATCTCAATAATCCATTAGATGGTCGCTTAAAATCCAATAAGCCGCTTTCAGTTTCTTGCGCTTAGTATTTGCATACAACATGGCCTAACGATTGCACATTTTAATTCCCAACTTTTCCACTTTATTGCGAAAATTGAAAACTGCAACATCACGACGCTATGACCGACTTTTTCCCTTGTCTCTACTTCAATCGATTTGATTCAATTAAATGTTTTAATTAAAATTATTAAAATAAGAAAATTTGTTTTAGTGGGAAGATGTCCTCATAAATATTGGACAAAGGCCCTTTCGCTCACACTCCTCCAAAGTTCGTTCGCTGTTTTATTAATGAATAAATTTAAAATTTGAACATAAACATCTCACACTGTAAACAAGAGGCGGACTAAAGGGGGTGAAATTCCTTTGGGTTATAAAGAGAATTCCTGGAGCTGTGCCAATATATCTGAAATTAGGTTCGCGGCCCAGTTTCTAATTGAATTGGACCTTCCTTACTTCGTTAATGCTTTCCGATACTTTACTACTTATTATCCAATTGGTAAAAGGATTAGGGGATACAAATGTATGGGAAGGAAAAGGGAGTGCTCGTCTATATTTTTAGAAAATGTTATAATATAAAACAACGCATTAATTTTGAAAAATGGATATTCGGAAATTTAAAAAGTATTTCCGTGTATCTTGTCCTGGCTAGAGTAGAAAGATCATCAACCTCGTACCATACGTTTACATGAAGTTTTAAAGTACGAGGGTGGAAATTGAGGACTAAGGTCGTGCTATAACGTTATAAATGAAAGATAAGATGAAGCACTTTACACGCATCAAGACCACTTTGCACATGACTCCTCTGGCATGCATATCTAATACACCACCGACATCATATTGACATCATCTTATTATATTGCGCTATTCATGATAAAGAGGTAGTAAACTTTAACATTAACTGTGTAAAAAGCAATCTTGAATTTGCACACATGCATAAAGAAGGTTAATAATTTAAGAATTTGTGAACTTCAAATGAAAACTCCTTTATTGCTTCTACTTTATTTATAACCGCTATTAATATTAGAGCGACTGGATTAGATTGCTCCAAACTTATTTAGCTTACCTTAACTTCTGAAGCTATAGTAGTTTCATCGATTTTAAAATTTTAAGAAGTTATTAAATCATATCCATGATTTTTTGAGTTTCAAAATATGTAGCTTAAATGTTATTTTCACTTTAGTATAAGGTGTTACTACTAAAATCTAAAATGTTGCGCTTTTACAGAAGCCCTTTTTTAATTTAATTGACGAATAAAAATTTAGGAGCTTCTAAAATCGACAGAAGAATAGATAAGACGTAAAATGTTATATATCTCTATCCCGCAATAAGCCGCTAATAGTAAACTTTCTTATTTTATTACAACAATTTCCTTTATTCGGGAAAGAATAATCGTAATTTTAAATTTTTATATTTCCAAGAATATATGTTTTAATGCTCGTAATTGCTTGATAAGTTTTACGATTTAGCAATTTGAGTGTGTAGTTCTCATAATGATTTTTAATTCCCACCATTTCAAGTCAGTAACTGGATTTCTTTAGATAGAACAACTCTAGATTTCCCCAACATACACCATTTTAATAAATAAATGAATTAGGAGAGAAGATTCCTTAGGTCTGCCTTCATTTTCGTGATAAAGGTGCACCAAGCAACATTTAAACAAGCCGGAAAGTGATGGATGTTGCGTTTCGTGCTCATTAGCACACTCATCAGCAACGCATACTCCTTGCTCAAGATATTTTCAAAAGGATCGGACTGAATTACTGATTGCTACAACCCAGGGTAGGTTATCTTGCATGTAAAAAACGTCGACCATAAGTTTACAGGACTTTCAATATGTGTCGCTATCGATTATTAGTTTTTTAGGCAACTCTTTTTACGAAATACGTCCCTTAAAATGATAAATCTGTGCACTTAAATATTTTACGTTGTTCCAAATTTCCTGATAAGCATGGCTATTTCGAGGATTGTAAGATTAACTAATATGAATAGGGTAGTAATAAATGTACTTGTCCTTATAAGGGTGATTTTTTTAACCTGGAAAATGGAATTATCTCGAAAAATACGCATCGCACAGAAAAATTTGCCAGATCGAAACTTTATCTCTCCGAGGGAGGCATATGTTAGTACTAAATTACTCCCATCCCGACACCCACTGGGGGCAGGGCCGGCGGCAACTTTGAATCTTAAATACGAACACCCATTTTTTATCGCAGATTCGGATTCAACGTCAAAAGGTAGGTACGATTTGTCCGAAAAAAATTTTTCCATTCGCGACAGATGGCGCTGTAATCACAAAAAATGAACAGAAATCAAAAGAATCAAAAATCAGATAAACATGCATTTATTATTTTTCGACGGGCTATTCAATGATAATACGGTTGCTGGTATGTTAAAAAACTACATTTAGCATCATAACCCAGGAACAACGACGGGGACGTAGTAGTTTTCTGTTCCCTTCGGGGTGCTTGATTAACGTGAGTCCCCTTGCCTCTCATCTTTTGGGGTGCTTCATTAGCTTGAGTCCCCTTGCCTCTCACTATTCAAGTAAATGCTCGAAATGGTGACCTTGAACTTCAATAGATTTGTCGATCTGCCCTTCAAATGACTGTACACAACTGAGGAGGAATATGGTCACAAGCATTCCTGATTCGTTCAATCATATTAGCAAGAGTTGTTGGTACTTGTTCATACACTTTATCTGTCAGGTACCCCCACAAAAAAAAATCCGGTGAAGTAAGATCTGGTGATCTGGCAGGCCAATTTATCGGACCAGCTCTACCAATCCAGCGACCATGGAAAACACGATTAAGTACTTCGCGTGATAATACCGAATAATGCGCCGGACAACCATCATGTTGAAACCACATGTTCCGTCGCACTCTTAAACTTACGTCTTCTAGTAACTGTGGCAGTTCATTTTCCAAGAAGTCTCGATACATTTCACCGTTTAAATTGACTTCAAAGATGTGGGGACCTATGAGTTTGCTACCAATTATCCCGCACCAGACATTGACAGACCAAGGACGCTGATGCTCAACCTGACGCTGTTATGTCGATTAACAGCTCCATGGTTTGTAAATGTTGATTCGTCAGAAAATAATACCCAATCAAAGAAATTACGATTCATTAATATTTTTTCCCGTGCCCACTGACAAAATGTCAAGCGATTTTCGAAATCAACGCCATGAAGATCTTGGTGAAGAGATACGTGGTAAGGATGATGTTTATTGTGCTTTAAAATTGTCCAAACACTGGTTTGGGACATTCTACTATCGCGAGCTATTTCTCGTGTGCTGACGTGGAGATTATGAGCCACTGCGGCTAATACATCAATTGTATTTTCTGCTCCAGTTACTGTTTTTTGACGGATCCTTTTCTTCGGTTGAACACTTCCTTCGCGAGTAAACTGTTGGACAACACGGAAAAACGAAGTGCATGATCGCGGCCTGTCTGGAAAACGCTGAGCATAAAGGTTGACAGCATTCTCTAAATTTCTGCCCGCTTCTCCATAAACAAGAATCATTTCAATTTTTTCTTGTATGGTTATTAACACCTCCATTTTCACAAAAATTGTTCCTAATTAATTTTTAGTAGGTACAAGTGTCTACAACTAAGGTAATGTAGGTAACGTTCGTACGCTGAGACGGGTTAATAACTACAAATGCAAGCGACTGAACACAAGAAAAGTTTAATTATGAAAGAGAATCGGCTATTTTCACACTCGCACAAAATTCGTCACTTTCCAGCTCGTTGCGTAATATACTATTTTCTATTTTGGTGCGTTACTAGTAGCTAGTTTCACACTGACAGCAGTGCGTTACTAACCAGTACCGCACTGCTATCGGTTACTGAGTAGTAAATTTTATTTTTCGAAGTTGGTAGCACTGAAGTGCCAACCACCAAAAAAGTTACTAAAATTGAAAACTATAATATTTTATTTTAAATAGATAAAAAGGCGCAAAATAGAAAAAATAGTATAAAAAACTCGTTTTTTAATATACTATTACGCAACTGTTTAGCATTCATGGTTATTTCAATGGTCACTACATACATTTAGTTTTTTGCTTGCTGAAAAATAAATGCCAAACAACATACAAATCATGTTTAGAAATTCTCCTACATCATGCCAAAAATAATGATTTTTATTTAAAACCAAAATGTGTAGTTATAGGATTTTGAAAAGGCAATACACAATGCTGTCAGTGATGTATCGTGTAATACAAAAATTATAGGATGTCGATTTCACTTAACTCAGTCATGGTGGAGGAAAATTCAGCAGCTGGGGTTGACAACGAAGTACAAGGATAAAAGTTCCGAAATTGGGCAATGGTTGGGTTATTGTTTTGGACTGTTGTTTGAACTGTGTTCTTTTCAATCACACTGCGAAAATGTACAGAAATTTGCAGATTATTTGGTGTATAACTATCTATCGGAGGATGCTGAATTTCCACCCGAGATATGGCCGAATAATAGTGCTTCATTAAATCTTACAACGAATGCTTGTGAATCTTTTCATTCCCATTTAAACAGCTCTTTTTATCAATGTCATCCATCTTTATTTTGCCCGTCGAAAAATAATAAATGCATGTTTATCTGATTTTTGATTCTTTTGATTTCTGTTCATTTTTTGTGATTACAGCGCCATCTGTCGCGAATGGAAAAAAAATTTTCGGACAAATCGTACGTACCTTTTGACGTTGAATCCGAATCTGCGATAAAAAAATGGGTGTTCGTATTTAAGATTCAAAGTTGCCGCCGGCCCTGCCCCCAGTGGGTGTCGGGATGGGAGTAATTTAGTACTAACATATGCCTCTTAAATTTAGCTTCATTATTTTTTATGTTTCAGTCAAATTATCTCATGCATCATCCCCCTTTTATTTAAACTTTAAAATTTGTTGTTAATCAACATTAAATTGAAAATTTAAACTCGTAACCTCAAAAGTAACCATGTGCTTAAGAACCATATGCTCAAGATTGATGGTCTAAGTAATGATAACTCTTAACACCGAATTTTAGTCATGACGGTAGGAAAAACCTTTAAGACTGTACTCTTACATCATATTTTACATTTTACGATACTGTATCTAGTTTTAAGAAAATTTTTAAACTTTGACTACACAAAACTTTAACGTCAAACTCAAAACAAAGCTACTTTGACCTATTAATATTATACTCACACCAAAATATATATATAAGGACAAGTACATTTATTACTACCCTATTCAATCATCTCCGTATAATGGATCACACCAACCTTTTACATTAACTAATATGTCTAGTCAAAGGTAGAAACCTTTTGGAGGACATTTGCAATATCTGTAGCTCCTTAAATTGAACCTCTGTGGCTGTAAACAGAAGTGTTGAACAGAACTCAACATGTGGCATGATTATTGCTTTATATATTATAATTAGTGTGTTTGTACTTTTTAGCTATTTTGTTTTTAATGTATTGAATATGTTCATTGAAGTTCAATTATTCATCTATTATTACACCTAAATACTTGACTTTATTAATATCGCTATTGATTTATTTACATTTAACATTAATCTATTATTGCACAGCCATTCAAATAAATTATTTACGTCATCATTAATAAGTTGAATCATTAGATTTATATATGTCCCTATTATGTACAACATTGTATCATCTGCAAAAAGCTGAACACTCGAGTTTTTTAAACATTTCACTATGTCGTTTATATAAAGTATAAATAACAATGGCACAAGCACCGTTCCCTGTGGAAGATTAATGGACTACTTTTTCATTAACAATCACAATACCGACAATCAAAATCCCGACATATCAAAATCGCTCAAATTCAAAATATTGACAAATAAACATCCCGAATCCCGAAATATCTATTCTTCGGCACTTCAAAAAACCAACTTATTAAAATTATTTTAAATAACTTGGAGTTACCACTTTGATAGTGTCTTTTGCACCCTTGTCCTAATGCTAAGCATTTGTTCTGCTCTGATAAATGAAAATCAGATATTTGTAAAGGTAGAGTGAATACAGTCTTATTTAATCAATAACATCTTCGAAAGTCTGTCGAACATAACCACGCATCTGTGGCAAGTTCTGCTGATGTTAGTAAAATTATAGAACAAATAGAAACCATCAGAGTCACGGTCATTTTCAGAAATTAATATTCCACAGTATTTTCAAGAAACTTTAAACGGAGATGAATTCCTAGTCAGGGGTTCAACTTTTGGAGATGGACGATTTCTTCTTTGTTACTACTGAAGCAAATCTTCATCTTTTGTCACATGCAAAATATGGACAGAACATTTAAAACTATTCCTATATTTTTCTTTTTTCTATCAAATATATACTGTACACGGCCCAGTTGAAAACTCTAACAGCAGTACTTTACCATTGGTATATTTGTAATGGGATTATGATTTTCGGGAATTTGATCGGAAACTTTTTCATCACATATAGAGTAATGGAAATACAAATAATGTATTAATGCTCCCCCAAATGGAAAAGTTGTACCAGATAAATATTCTACCAGGAAAGAAGAAGATACCAATTTTGTTTATTAGGTACTCTAATTTAGTATTGTAATTGATTCGAGGTGTTTACATAATCTGTAGTTTGAATCTCTGAGTAGAAGTAGAAGATTACTTTAACTATGGTGCAGTTAGAGGCATAAATACTACTGTGTCGTGATAAAGTCCATTTCAGACTGGTAAGTAATTACCTAGGCCCTAGGCCACTTTTAAGGTTTGATGTGCTAATTGGTTTACTTTGCATTCATGACAAAATTTGAGTTGAATTTATAGACTTTTAGCTTACCCTAGGAAATTTGCTGCTGGTACCCAGTATTCCCTTTAGGGCACATTCGGCATGTGCAGATCAATTATCCGTAGATTTAAAAAAATTACTCCAGTCATTTTCGTAGATAATAGACCCGAGGACTAATATATGCCCTTAGAGAAAGGAATAGAAAATGCATATGAATCGCCGCAATCTTCCTGTTACTCAAGTTTTTGACAAGGTCTGGCATAAGGTACTGATCTACAAAATTAAAACTAATTCAATATTTTTATCAGTGATTATCAGTGATGAAATACCTCCAAAATCTAAAAGCCTTAAGCTCGTTTATAAGACTCTACACAGACAACAAAGTTTTAGCTCATAAATTAGGATCATATAAATTCCAAAACAATAAACTTAATGAGTAAATGAACAGAACCGAAATTAGTTCCGGAAATGGAGAATAAAAATTAACACCGAAAAATCGCAGACCAAAACACTCTAAATTTCCTGGACTAAATATTGATTCAAAATTAACATTCAATAAACACAAAAAAGAAACCACCAAGAAAACAAAATAAATTAAAAGAAAACTATTCTGTTTAATCGGAAAAAAATAAAATAAATGGCTCGATTCTGTGCAAACCCGTAAGGCGTTACGAGAAATATTTGTTAAATTTGTTATATGGGTTGTAATGGATGGTTTTCATAGTTACCCCATAGATACGTTCGAAAGGGCTTACGGCTTTGCACAGAATTGCACCATAAATTCTACTTTACATGACATTCAGTAGACCTGTCATCAGGTACACTTGTGGAAAAAACAAGCTCGCTTTTAAGTATTATAATAAAGGAAATTTAAGTGTGTTTGAAATTGAATATAAAAAGATATCGATATCTTGGGTTTTCCTAAAATTGTACCTCAATGTAGAAAAAATAGCAATTAAAAAATATTTGTTTACTAATAGCTAATTGTAACTGTTACCTCCTCGGCTTCCATTCTTTTCTGCATGGATCTGATAAGTGTCACGGTGCTTTCTTTAGGAATATTCCCCCACTCTTCTATAAATGGAGTTTTTAGCTCTAGTGTTAACATTAGAAGTTATGTTCAATGAACCCGAACTATAGTTAACTGCCTTCTATCGTGAATAGCATTTTCGCCACCAATGAACCGATGAAAAAGAGTTTAGTTTGGCCTTTCAATTGAGGTTTTCGTTAATTTTCTCTTAGCTGCTCGGTACAGAGGTGGAAGTCTGTAACAGCTAACGTCTCGACTTTTCACGTTAGCACGTCATTATTTGTTTGATTTGACGTCATTAGTTTTGTTCCTAACCGAGATTGACAAAAATGGTAGTCTGTAAGCTTAAATCTCGTTAGTAACGTGTTTTTGATAACGAGTTTCAGTCGTTTGGGGAGAGGCAACCGTAGGTGGAAGTCTGTAACCCTAACGAGTTGATCTCGGTTGTCAAATTTTCACGTTAGCTGAGTCGTTAGTTACTAGTTTTTGGTAGTCTATAACACCTAACGACTTACGAAACGGGACGAAATTACAACCGACAAGGCTTACAACGTTGCCGACATTATTTTACGAAATTTGTCTATGGTTTAGCAGTTTTTGAACGCATTTTGAATAAAATACACAAACTGATTTTGGCATGTAATTAATTGATGTAAAAAAATAACAAATTTTAAAGTGGTCTTTTTGATAAAAACAATAAATTAGTGTATAGTCTTTGTAAATGCCTTGTTCCAGTTTTAAGCGTTCTGTTATTTGAATTTGTAGCTTAAATTGACATTTTTCATAGTACCTATAATTCTTCAATATGGTTAGGAAATAGAAATGCGCATCCAAAACCACATATCTATATGCTTCAGTTATGCTGTAGCACTTTGAGAAAGGGTGGAAAGTAATTTCTCGATTTCAACGATTTTTTCGGCGAAGGAACGATATAAAATATAAGTCAGGAAGAGGTCCATCTTCGGATTTTGCTATCTACGTAATTATGGAGGAGGACAAACGTTGCACCTCTAGAACACTGGCTGAGAACTTAAATATCGATCATTTTATCTCTGTAAATTCGGCAAGATGTGGAAATTAACCGGATTTTCCCGCACAAGCTTATTCATACAAGGCCCAAAGAGTTCGAATTTTTACCGATTTGCTCCAGAAAAAAACGGCGAAACCGCATAAAAAAGAATTAAGAAGAAGACATGAAAATAGAGATAAGTCCTTTTGGCTGCATGGTAAAATTGTATTTTATCTACAATGTGATTAAGCTGCAATCTTCATTTGTATACCTAGAATAAATACTACATCGTAATTTCATCATGATTTTTTTGTAAATAAATTTACTAATTTTTCCATGGCATTTATATGCCTTTCTAGAAGTTTATAATTTTCTTTTAGTAATTTTTATTATTATTTATTTTCATTTGCGTTAACAACACTTCAAACACGGTTGCCTCCACCCAAACGACTGAAACTCGTTATCAAAAACACGTTACTAACGAGATTTAAGCTTACAGACTACCATTTTTGTCAATCTCGGTTAGGAACAAAACTAATGACGTCAAAACAAACAAATAATGACGTGCTAACGTGAAAAGTCGAGACGTTAGCTGTTACAGACTTCCACCTCGTGTTTGAAGCGTTGTTAACGTAAATGAAAATAAATAATAATAAAAATTACTAAAAGAAAATTATAAACTTCTAGAAAGGCATATAAATGCCATGGAAAAATTAGTAAATTTATTTACAAAAAAATCATGATGAAATTACGATGTAGTATTTAATCTAGGTATACAAATGAAGATTGCAGCTTAATCACATTGTAGATAGAATACAATTTTACCATGCAGCCAAAAGGACTTATCTCTACTTTCATGTACTTCTTTTTTACGCGGTTTCGCCGTTTTTTTTCTGGAGCAAATCGGTAAAAATTCGAACTCTTTGGGCCTTGTTATTGTATGAATAAGCTTGTGCGGGAAAATCCGGGTAATTTCCACATCTTGCCGAATTTACAGACATAAAATGATCGATATTTAAGTTCTCAGCCAGTGTTCTAGAGGTGCAACGTTTGTCCTCCTCCATAACCGCTAGAAGGACGTAGATAGCAAAATCCGAAGATCGACCTCTTCCTGACTTATATCGTTCCTTCGCCGAAAAAATCGTTGAAATCGAGAAATTACTTTCCACCCTTTCTCAAAGTGCTACAGCATAACTGAAGCATATAGATATGTGGTTTTGGATCCGCATTTCTATTTCCTAACCATATTGAAGAATTATAGGTACTATGAAAAATGTCAATTTAAGCTACAAATTCAAATAGCAGAACGCATAAAAATGGAACAAGGCATTTACAAAGACTATACACTAGTTTATTGTTTTTATTAAAAAGACCACTTTAAACTTTGTAATTTTTTTACGTCAATTAATTACATGCCAAAATCAGTTTGTGTGTTTTATTCAAAATGCGTTCAAAAACTGCTAAACCATAGACAAATTTCGTAAAATAATGTCGGCAACGTTGTAAGCCTTGTCGGTTGTAATTTCGTCCCGTTTCGTAAGTCGTTAGGTGTTATAGACTACCAAAAACTAGTAACTAACGACTCAGCTAACGTGAAAATTTGACAACCGAGATCAACTCGTTAGGGTTACAGAGTTCCACCTCTGAGGTTCCGAAAATTTTAGATTAAGGGTTAGGGTTCCGGTTTTCAATTTTTGCCGGGGTTCTCGGGGTTCCAGGGTTCGGTTCCGGTTCGGATTTCCAGCACTGGAGGAGACTAATAAGTCGTTGAGCAAGTGGCCTTTCAGTTTTAAAATTTGAGAATGACCTCTAAGATGATAACTTGATATATTCTTTTAGACGTATTTCGTTTGGAGAGGAACTAATTTATAGAGTTTATGAAACATACATTACCCACCTTTTTGAATGGTCTGTGGGTATATTCTTCTAGTCTTAATTACTTCAAATGTGTGAACTTTTAAATGCCTAGAACCTAGAAAGTTTCTTGGGTAATTTTGTGGTATTGATGTAAAATTTATTCCGCTATTTTTGCTAGTGTTGTTGCTTTATTAGTTTTTCATTGATTCATTTATTACAAGTATTATATTTTAACTGTTTTTTGTCCAGGTAGAAACAGTGTCAAAGACAGGTTATCATTTTGGTTTGGACGAGACCCTTGTACTAATTATTCTTTCCAAAGTTTTTTGTACCTAACGACTTATGAAACGTGAGGAAATTACAACCGACAAGGCTTACAACGTTGCCGACATTATTTTACGAAATTTGTCTATGTTTTAGCAGTTTTTGAACGCATTTTGAATAAAACACACAAACTGATTTTGGCATGTAATTAATTGACGTAAAAAAATAACAAAGTTTAAAGTGGTCTTTTTAATAATAACAATAAACTAGTGTATAGTCTTTGTAAATGCCTTGTTCCAGTTTTAAGCGTTCTGTTATTTGAATTTGTAGCTTAAATTCACATTTTTCATAGTACCTATAACTCTTCAATATGGTTAGGAAATAGAAATGCGCATCCAAAACCACATATTTTTATGCTTCAGTTATGCTGTAGCACTTTGAGAAAGGGTGGAAAGTAATTTCTCGATTTCAACGATTTTTTCGGCGAAGGAACGATATAAGTCAGAAAGAGGTCGATCTTCGGATTTTGCTATCTACGTCCTTCTAGCGGTTATGGAGGAGGACAAACGTTACACCTCTAGAACACTGGCTGAGAACTTAAATATCGATCATTTTATCTCTGTAAATACGGCAAGATGTGGAAATTAACTGGATTTTCCCGCACAAGCTTATTCATATACAATAACAAGGCCCAAAGAGTTCGAATTTTTACCAATTTGCTCCAGAAAAAAACAGGGGAAACCGCGTAAAAAAGAATTAAGAAGAAGACATGGAAGTAGAGATAAGTCCTTTTGGCTGCATGGTAAAATTGTATTCTATCTACAATGTGATTAAGCTGCAATCTTCATTTGTATACCTAGATTAAATACTACATCGTAATTTCATCATGATTTTTTTGTAAATAAATTTACTAATTTTTCCATGACATTTATATGGCTTTCTAGAAGTTTTTAATTTTCTTTTAGTAATTTTTATTATTATTTATTTTCATTTACGTTAACAACGCTTAAAACACGGTTGCCTCCCCCAAACGACTGAAACTCGTTATCAAAAACACGATACTAACGAGATTTAAGCTTACAGACTACCATTTTTGTCAATCTCGGTTAGGAACAAAACTAATGATGTCAAAACAAACAAATAATGACGTGCTAACGTGAAAAGTCGAGACGTTAGCTGTTACAGACTTCCACCTCAGCTTCAAACAACTAAGTTTTGTTCTATTTCGTTTAGCGTGACACTCCCAACAAGCGCTCTAAAACTTCCTTCCCCTTTCTCCTAAAGGACCAACCTATTTGATGGAGCTTCGAGTACCGGACATTTAAATTTTTGTTGTTTGTGGTTATGTTTGTCACATGTTAAAAGGTGTTTATATATTTGACTGATAATAAAAACATTATTTTAGAAACTTTAATGGGTAAAAATAATTGTTTATGTGCCCTCTGATCCTGGTAATCTAGATTTACTTTACTTGATAAGTAATATTTTCCTCAAAATACCAGTTTTGACATAGCTATTCGTTTGACATTTGACTAAGGTCTAAACAGGTCCAAACGTGTTCGTTTATCCTTAAATCGGTACTGCTCGGTGTGGAACGCTCAAGATCTGAATATCACCTCAGATCATAATATCTAAACCATATAGATACAGATCATTCTTGTGCGATGAATTTTAAAAAGGCATACCCTGTACTATATTGGCAGATATACGACTAACCAGAAGTGGAAGTTTGTAACCCAACCGAGTTGATATCGGTTGTGAGTTGACTTGTTAGATATTTTCTGTCTCCCTCTTACACAGAACAGCGTTAATACCCTGGAAGCGAGACAAAAATCGTAACCATAGTAATCCACATTTTTCGGTACGTTAAATGTCTTCACCCAATGATGTAATCCAACTGAGTGGATCTCGGTTATGATCTAATCTTAGGTTCTATCTCCATCTTACACACAAAAACCTCCATCACGTGGAAGTGAAACAAAAATCGTAACCACAATAATGCAGTAAGCAATCCACCGTTCTTGGTACGTGACAGAGATAGAATTCTGTAACCCAATCGCGTAGATCTCACTTGTGATTTGACTCATTAGATATTTTCTATATAAAACAACGTTAATAAAGTGAAAGCGAGACGAAAATCATAACCATAGCATACAATAATCAATCCACCTTATTCGGTAGGTTACACGTTACAGAATTCCACCTCTGACCGCTTCCTTCATTTGTTGCCTTACTTTTCAGTCATTTAGAATCGCCCCGCGTATTGCATGGAGCTGATTTTGTATTTTAACCGCATTAAGGTGCCGGTTCCTCAAAAACGTTATCACAATGAAACGATCATTCCGATACCAGTGTGACGACATATGTATGTGGTAAATTTGTTGGATAGATAATAAGCTTATGTTGAGTGTATCTCGTACATAACCTGCGCCAGCGTCATCTCCATTCTTTATAATCCTAAGGTGACTTAATACGTTAATAACGATCAAGTGCTGACAAATGAGAAATTATTGTTTTTAACATACACATTTGAATGCTCTCTCTCACAACATCGGATCTTCCTGAAACCTACGTGTTCTTTCCAGCAGCATCAATTGGATATCCGTCAAAGACAATTACTGCGTTTGAACCGTAAAATCTATATACTAAACATAGTTTGCACGATTCGTTTCGATGTCATACGAATTTATGAAATAGATACACAATATCTATTATATTACTTCCCTAACTCATATGACCTGTTTGAGACCAAAAAAGCTATGAATTTAGAATGTACAAAGAAGTTCTTGCGCATTTCTGCTGCCGAAAATAATAACGGAAATAAGGAAACCTCAAATTTTGATATTTTTTTTAATATCATTTAATTAGTGGATTGATGGGAATCTCAATTTCATCAATTTATGTGCTAGAGTTTGTAGATGAAGAGCAGTTACTTCTTCCTTAAAGTTTGTACGATGAAAATAATTTTCATTTATTTTTGATATTTTTAAACTTTCTTAACAGAACTTAACTAAAGCCTGTGAGGGTCGCAAACTTTAGGTTTTTATTAGCACACTAAACTAGGGTAGAAAAAAGGTTTTCTCCATTAGACTGGGTTCTTCAGTTAATTTTTTGCATACATTTCTTTCCGTAGTTAACTATTAACGTATGATAATAAAAATATCACAGGGATAATTAGTTTCAAATACATGTAATAACTGTCACAATGACCATTCTTCATCTTTCTGTGGCCTGTAATCAAATCATTAAATGAAAAAATATATATTTAAAGAACGAAACTCTAACTACTTAAGTTTGTGTATTTATCTTGCTCATATTTTTAACAAATAAAAGGCTTTGGGTAAGTGTAACGACATCATAAATCCTACATGAACTATGATTACCTGAGTTATACTCCCTTGTAATGATGAGAAGCTAAAAATATCCAGGCATCGCGGAATTTTATTACTCCACTTTAATAAGCTAAAGTAGCTATAAAATTGAGTGATCATACGTAAACACCTTCCCATCCCTTTCCTTTAAGGTAATAAGTGGTAATAATATTTGATGCTTGTTAAAATCGTGTGAGGTATAATCGATGCGATTCGATGGGCATTTTCTCTAATAACAGCGATAAATCGTGAAAAAAATCGTTCTGCTTAAATCGAGTTTACGGGCTGCTCTAAATTGGCAAGATTGCTCCGTTTTACGCCGGATCCATGTAAATTTCGTGTTTAGATCGCTATAAAACCCGTTAATGCAAAGAAAGAAAAAATTGCGGTTCGATATTTACTGCTTCCAGTTTATTGCGGAGGAAATAAATAGATTAGCATTGATTATTTTAACGCTGAAGTTGAGAAATTTATTTGTTTAGCGTGCAAGTTTTATGTGCGAGTTAAATGCAGGCTGTGTGTGACTTGGAAGTGACTAACTGCTACTGGTTGGTCTACAATTCAATTTTTATATCACCGCATTCCGGCGTGAAGTTTCGGAATTTCGGTCTTTACGAGCGCCCTTGTGAGGACTCGTTGATGCGAGTATAGAAGCTCATCCGGATTTATAACGGACATTACCTGCGAGGGTCATTAATGGTGATATATCTGCACCAACGAAATACTCAATACAGTATTACAAACGTGATAATATGGAACTTAATTAATAATAAACCTAAATACCCCTAAATATTTGGGTGTTTTTAAAAATATATTTTTTTGTGAAATACAATAGACATTTAACACATTTTAAATGATAGGACAACAGATTTAGTATTACTAAAATACAGACAATTCCACTGAGGCGTTACAAAACTACCAGAAGCTTGCCACATGTCATTGTATCTTGTCTTCGATATGCAACTTTATACCAAGTCACAAACTTCATTTCACATGTAAAACTTGTTTGGATTATGTTACATAAAGTTTCTGCCGTAGTTACTTGTAAAAAGTTTCGAGCTTGTAGGAAAAGTTAAGGTGACCAAAATTAAATGTAATATTAGAATTGAGGTACGTTGGTACAAACTTAACATCGGGTGAACGGCCATTGGATTAATGAGTGTAATAAAATTGGGTCCGAAAAATTTATAGTGGGAAAACTTATCGCGAAAAAATATTTGGGAAAATATTAGTAGCTGAAAAATTTATCGCTGGAACTTTTATCTCAAAATACATTCAATCCAAGAAAGTAAGTCGAGATGGCTGACTTATATACCCATCTTCCTTCATATGCCCACATGCCTTCATTATAAAATCGATTCATTATATTTGAATTTTTGTATAAGTAATGAAACTCATTACTAAATTTTTGATATTATTCAACATACTCGACCGTGTGCGAATCAAAGGACCAATCACAAAGCTGCAGTATTGCTAACCCATTAGGTAATTAGCAATGGATTATGGGAAATTTCATTAATCATCGGATAACCTATTGGCTAGTGAGCAATAGATTATGGGTAATTTCAACCACAGAATAAAATTTACATAGAAGAAATCAAGAAATGTCAAAAATACGAAAAATAACCTCAAAAAATTTGTATTAAAGCGCGTAAAATATAAAAAAAGTCTTGGAAAAATAATAGTATTCTACTCGCGAGAAAATAAACCTCTTACGACGATTGCCTGCCGGCTCGTGTCACAATTTTGGTCTTCGTGAATAATGGCTATTATTTCTCGCTAGTTGAATAATCTACTATAATCTACTACTAAATCTAGTAGTAGAACATTTATGTAAACGGTATTTTAGCTTTCTTGTAAGAAACCAAGACAAAGTGTGGGTTCCTCACATGTGTTGTATTCCGTGTGTGGGGCTTCCTACTTCCTACTGAACGAGTAAGAAGATATCGATTTATGCCTTTCGAAATTTCTATGATTTGGATGAAACCCAGCACAGACAATTTATTAAATTGTTAATGTTGAGTGTTATCGTCCTGATCAAATATGTTGGCTTATGGGACTGGTAAAGAATATGCTATGCTGTATGCAATATAATCCTTTTATTATTGAGCAACGTTTCGACACATACTTTGTGTCTTCGTCAGGCTATAAATTTTACAGAGAGTTAACATTATTATCACATTCACATAAATCAATTTTTACCTTATAACTGCGGATATTACATATAACATAGACGTCGATGATTGAAGTATAATAATTATATTCGTCTCTGGTATGTACACATCAATTCCTTCTTCTTTGATACAATTGAGATAAAAGCACATCTCTCACGTTAGGGTTCTAAAACTTATTTTATATTATAACTAACATTTCACACCATTTAATAGTGTATTTATTAATTAGGGAAATACTGAAAAGTAACAATTACCCCAATAAGTTCATCAACAAAGTATTTGCGAATATTGCTACACAGAAAACAAAAGAACACCAAAGACACCAACGTGGATGAGGAAAAAACTAAAATATTTTTTAGATTCCCTTTCGAATGGGACACCGCAAAAAAGATGAAGGATATCTTTAAACCGTACGACATCCAATTTGAGTTCTATGGTAATAACAAAATAAGCAAACAATTTACGAAATCAAAAGATAAGGATAAAATAGGAGAAAAATCAAACGTAATTTATAAAATTCCCTGCAAAGACTGCAAACTTTCGTACATAGGCCAAACGAAACAACATCTGAATAAAAGAATAAGGCAAAACGAACTGGACTGTAAAAACAAAAGTATTAGTAGTGTAGTGGACCGGAGGGTGAATAGAAAACACTTTCGGCCCGTCTACTATACTTTATTTAAATTTCCTAACTTAAACTAACTGGCAAATAAGGCTTTACCTTTTTT
Organism: Stenus bimaculatus; assembly: GCA_963971135.1. Classification (NCBI taxonomy): domain Eukaryota; kingdom Metazoa; phylum Arthropoda; class Insecta; order Coleoptera; family Staphylinidae; genus Stenus; species Stenus bimaculatus. The sequence goes on from OZ020182.1 coordinate 43,884,951, forward strand.
AATTATATGCAAAACTAAAAACGGTTTATAATAATACAACCCGACTCGACTACTGGAACCATTTCTCGATCTTGTGGTATCTACGTCTTCTTCTATCTTCTATCAAAGTGTGGTCTAAGTGTCTTTTCTTAGTGTCTGATCAAAGTCTTCGTCAAAGTGTTGGAGTCGAATCTATTTCTCCATCGATCTAACCTCGGGAATATTGATAAATCCAGGGTAGGGGTAAAATTATCGGAAAAAACCCCAAGTACCTGTCCTTACTTAGACGCCTGTTTACATACCCTTAGGTATTCAAATTTATTGGCCCCGGATGGGATTTTCTGGTATTCCCGAGATTAAATATTTATGAGTATTGTTGCTTAAATCTAAATGTTTACAAATATTAATTATTCTAATGAAATGAATATGATATGCATAATCTTCCTAAATTCTTACATTATTATTTATTCTAAGAATACCTATATTTAACTAAACTAAATCTATTTATGTATATATAGCATGTAGTATGCACATGTGTAATATGGGGATACTACAGTAGCAAGAATTTAACAGGCCTAGCACTGCATTCCCTAAAGAAGAAGCACGATTTGAACTTTAGAAAAGTCCCAATTCTTCATACTGAAACCAACTACAAGAAAAGATTAATACCAGAAATGATTTTCATACACAAGACAACATGAATTTGAAAACAGATGTTAATAATCTGAGCAAGATCTTCTGCAACGTCTTGAAAAATTAAACAAACAGTTCCAGAGGGGTGATGGGGCGAGGAACAACAACAACAGGCGGAAGAACAGCTAGCAGATGACAACAACATCAATACAATCCAGGCTACAGATGCTTCCGGGTTCCAGTAGTTTTGTGCAAACATGTAGTGTGTTTGAATGTTTTGATTTGTGCTGTTTTGTAACGTGTACATGAACCCCACAATAACTCTGCATTTTATTTGAAATGTATGTACTTTGTATAAGAGATAATTGAGGTGTATCTTTGTAAACCTCAAATAAAAACAGGCAACAATAAGCGCTTACACTGTGTATTAAGAATAGCATAAATGCCTGAACGTAATTACTTGCTCTATCTCATTATGGTCTTTGGTAAACATGAATGTCAAATGTCAAGTGTTGATTTCAATTAGGGTCAAACAAATGTTTATAATAATACTAATCAAATCTAAGAACATCCTAAATTAGACCAGGTAAATACTGAATGCAATCAATCAGCCTAATTAATAAATACACTATTAAATGGTGTGAAATGTTAGTTATAACTTGGTCTATCTCATTATGGTCTTTGGTAAACATGAATGTCAAATGTCAAGTATTGATTTCAATTAGGGTACAAACAAATGTTTATAATAATACCAATCAAATCTAAGAACATCCTAATTAGACCAGGTAAATACTGAATGCAATCAATCAGCCTAATTAATAAATACACTATTAAATGGTGTGAAACGTTAGTTATAATATAAAATAAGTTTTAGAACCCTAACCTCTTAAGTGAGAGATGTGCTTTTATCTCAAATTTATCAAAAGGAATTGATGTGTACATACTAGAGACGAATATAATAATTATTATACTTCCATCATCGACGTCTATGTTATATGTAATATCCGTAGTTATAAGGTAAAAATTGATTACAAAGTATGTGTCGAAACGTTGCTCAATAATAAAAGGAATATATTGCATACAGCATAGCATATTCTTCACCAGTCCCATAAGCCAAGACCAACCACCAATATTAAATTGTTATTTTTGCCTAGAGTGGGATGTTGGCTGGTGACCAAAAAACTCTGCGGCCATAAGACCTATTGTATTTACAGCCATACCCCCCCCCCCCCCCAGTAGATAGTTTTACATGTAAATAATCCTTGTGGAAGGTTAATCAGTTTATTCAACATGTTTGTCTCCGTCATATTTTCATGAATCTCGAGTTTGTCTTCGTATAGCAAGCGTGGCATTCGAAAGTTACATACGAGATTGTTTCCTCCTTCTCCTGCATATGGGCATACGAGTTCTTCTTTCCATATGCCCATTTTGTGCAGTTATCAGTCCCGTCCTAACTGTCCCCTTCTGAGGTGCAGTGCTTCAATAGCAAATTTATCAGACGAATTCATTATTTTTTTGCTATTTCTCATTGCCTTTTATCCCATTGTGCCCTGGGACCCATACAAGGGTGACCTTGTTGTTATTTAATAGGGTTTTGTAGTCTTCAAGGCAACTCCAGACTTGTTTGAATTTAATTTGGTGGCATACTAACGCCCTTATAGCGGCCTGGCTATTCGTGAAAATATGGATTTTACTATTCCTATATATCCCTCTTTATGTTGTCATGGACGTAGAGGTATGAACTCGGTCTAGTGGTTCTAGGTGATACATAAATGGAAATCTGCAAGAGAATTTCAAGACATTTAATTTCAGAGTTGATGATTTTAAAGGTAATTAAGACATGAGTTTTATCCCTCCTGTCGGATAGGCTTTTGATATTGAAATATAATTTAAAGTAATCAATGGAGATTGTATCAGTGGTTAATCAATTTTTGTAAGCTAGGTATTTGTGGAACTTGTTTTGAATGTTCTCTAAGTTGGCAATATGTGAGGCATAATTAGGAGACACCGATGTTTTGTTTAGTGTGTTGCTTAAATGTTGAGTGAAGTCAAGTTTCTGATCAAGAATCACTCCCAGATTCAACAAATGATTCGTGCGAAATAGTGGCACCCCATCAAAGGAGAAGTTGGGAGTGATTTGGTTGTGATTTCTATTAAATATGATGAATTTACATTTACTGACATTAACATACATTGCATTTAGTCCACACCATCTGGATTCAGGTCATGTTATAAGTTGAAGGAGTGTGAGGGGTCAAAGATTCTGGCAATGAATTTTAAATCATCCGCAAAGATGGGAACTTCTGAATTTGTAAAGCAAAGTGAGATGTAATTGATAAATAAGTTAAAGAGTAAACGACGCAGCTGGCTACCTCGAGGAACTACTGAGGAGACCAGTGCTGGAAAACCCTGAACATTTTCGAAGGGTTCGGTTCTGGGTTCGGTTCCATTAAAAAAAATGAAAGGGTTCGGTTCCGGGATAGGTTCCAACAAAAAATGTTTGGAACCGGGGTTCCAGGGTTCGGTTCCGGTTCCGAAATAAAATTGCAACCCCGGTTCCGGAGTTTGGTTCCACAAAATAACGGTTCCAGATTTTAATATAGGTGTTTAAGTTCTTAACTTAATTAAAAATGAATATATTCTCAAATGAAATTTTATATTTTAAATTATATTTTCTATAATACTAAAAAAATAAAAATTTACAAATATTTCGTTACAAAATATATCTATGAAGATTTAGGGTATATAATTAAAAAAATTATAAATAAATCTATATCATTTAATACACATAAATAAAAACAATTCAAACAGCATTAGATTCTGTCTATAATAATTACTATTTTATATTTATATTGCAACAATTTTAACATACAAGTTATTCTTTTAACTTTTAAATTTTAAATACTTGGCCAAAAAATAATTTTTTATAAAAAACAAAGGCTAGAGAAGCTTTTACTTTAATTTTGATTTTGTTTTAAAATTAAAATATCATCTAAGAGGTCGTCATCAATACTATTTCGTTGTCCGAAAATATGTAATTAAATGATGAAAATACTCTTTCGACAGATACCTGAGATGCAGGGACAGTTAAAATTGTTTGAGCAAGATCATATAATATTGGAAAATTAGTTTTATTTTCATCCCAGAAAGTAAATATATTTGCAGTTTGGGGGATTCTTTGAATTTTTTCAAAATCTTCTAATATTAATTTAATATCTATTTTGTTTGTTGATAATTTCAGATTTCAGAGTTGAATTTATCCACGTTCTAGAATTATCTTTATCTTGTAAAATAATTTCAAATTCGTCGTCAGCAACTTCTGGAAAATGTGATGATTGTAGATTTCTTCTAGAATTTGCAGTATTTGCACTTGTTCACAATTGTTCTGGTTTTTTGATTTTAGACACTGTGTATATGAAAAAAATATTAATCAAATGTGTTTTTGCCCTTTCTTTTTCTTCCTTATTTAGCAGTACGTGGTATCTAGGATCAATAAATACACAACTATATAACGGATCTTTAAAAATGTAATATTCTCTTTCAGTCATTGCATCGTGAAGTAGTTTTGACAAAGTTGAATTAATTTTTGAAAGATTTAATTTACATTTTATCCAGTAGCCATAAAATTCACTTAGTGTTATTTGTTCTAGTTGTAATTGTTTACAGAATAAATACGAAGGTTTCAAAACTTCCAATACATTATCTATTTTAATCCAATGTTGATCCGAAATTTTTAAATCTGGAAAAGAATCTTCCATTATTGTGAAAAATTCTTTTAAACTTTTTGATCTATCTAACATCATATACGTTGAATTCCATCTTGTAGGACAATCAAGTATAGGCCTGTTAAGTTTATCCCTTTTAATAAGAGCTATAAATGATGGAGTGCGTAACTTTTTTACCACATTTCTGATATTTTCAATAATGTGATCAGTATTACTCTTTTTTAAAAATACTTTAATAGCCAACTGAAATATGTGAGATGCACATCGCACAGTTTCTGCCAATTTGAACAGCACGCAAATTATTTAATATTTTATTTTCGATTTCCTCAATTCTTATACCGGTAAGTTCATTTTCGAAAATATCATTTTCAGACTCCAGTTCATTAATATTATTAGTTTCAATTTGCATGTCTAAGAATAATTTTGTACAATTTAACATGTTGCTTCCATTATCGGTTGTTATTGTGTATATTTGGCCACAATCGATATTATAGGTATCCAACACATTTTTCACGATTTTCAGTAAATGGTTACTGGTAGATTTTGTTTCAATTTCAATAACACCTAAACATTTGATACAATTTTTTTTATCTTCAATATACTGCACGTTACTTCCCAGTACACTCCTGTCTAGTTTCGAAGCGGTATCCATTTTTAAAGAAAGAAGTTTGTTTTTCAATTTATCCCAAATATCTCTTCGTAAGTTTGTAGCTTGCTTTCGGATTTCATCTTTGACGCTAGGTCTATTAATAGTGATATCTTTAAATGCAGCTAAGATAGGATCTATTATTTTACGAAACCCAGAATCTTCGACTATTTTTGGGTCTTATCAGAGCATTCACGTAGACTGTTCGCTGCCGCATATACAGGGTGATTTTTTTCCATTCGCGACAGATGGCGCTGTAATCACAAAAAATGAACAGAAATCAAAAGAATCAAAAATCAGATAAACATGCATTTATTATTTTTCGTCGGGCTATTCAATGGTATGTTAAAAAACTACATTTAGCATAACCCAGGAACAACGACGGGGACGTAGTAGTTTTCTGTTCCCTTCGGGGTGCTTGATTAACGTGAGTCCCCTGCCTCTCATCTTTTGGGGTGCTTCATTAGCGTGAGTCCCCTTGCCTCTTACTATTCAAGTAAATGCTCGAAATGGTGACCTTGAACTTCAATACATTTGTCGATCCGCCCTTCAAATGACTGTACACAACTGAGAAGTACGTCTCCAGGAATATGATCACAAGCATTCCTGATTCGTTCAATCATATTAGCACGAGTTGTTGGTACTTGTTCATACACTTTATCTTTCAGGTACCCCCACAAAAAAAATCCGGTGAAGTAAGATCTGGTGATCTGGCAGGCCAATTTATCGGACCAGCTCTACCAATCCAGCGACCGTGGAAAACACGATCAAGTACTTCGCGTGATAATACCGAATAATGCGCCGGACAACCATCATGTTGAAACCACATGTTCCGTCGCACTCTTAAACTTACGTCTTCTAGTAACTGTGGCAGTTCATTTTCCAAGAAGTCTCGATACATTTCACCGTTTAAATTGCCTTCAAAGATGTGGGGACCTATGAGTTTGCTACCAATTATCCCGCACCAGACATTGATAGACCAAGGACGCTGATGCTCAACCTGACGCAGCCAGTGTGGGTTTTCAATACTCCAGTAATGCATGTTATGTCGATTAACAGCTCCATGGTTTGTAAATGTTGATTCGTCAGAAAATAATACCCAATGAAATAAATTACGATTCATTAATATTTTTTCCCGTGCCCACTGACAAAATGTCACGCGATTTTCGAAATCAACGCCATGAAGATCTTGGTGAAGAGATACGTGGTAAGGATGATGTTTATTGGGCTTTAAAATTGTCCAAACACTGGTTTGGGACATTCCGCTATCGCGAGCTATTTCTCGTGTGCTGACGTGGGGATTATGAGCCACTGCGGCTAATACATCAATTGTATTTTCTGCTCCAGTTACTGTTTTTTGACGGATCCTTTTCTTCGGTTGAACACTTCCTTCGCGAGTAAACTGTTGGACAAGACGGAAAAACGAAGTGCATGATCGCGGCCTGTCTGGAAAACGCTGAGCATAAAGCTTGACAGCATTCTCTAAATTTCTGCCCGCTTCTCCATAAACAAGAATCATTTCAATTTTTTCTTGTATGGTTATAAACACCTCCATTTTCACAAAAATTGTTCCTAATTAATTTTTAGTAGGTACAAGTGTCTACAACTAAGGTAATGTAGGTAACGTTCGTACGCTGAGACGGGTTAATAACTACAAATGCAAGCGACTGAACACAAGAAAAGTTTAATTATGAAAGAGAATTATTTAGGTCTCGAGAAGGGACATGTGGCGAGAGTTACATTTGTGTACAATCATTTGCAAGGCGAATCGACAAATGTATTGCAGTTCAAGGTCACCATTTCGAGCATTTATTTGAATAGTGAGAAGCAAGGGGACTCACGTTAATGAAGCACCGCAAAAGATTAGAGACAAGGGGACTCACGTTAATCAAGAACCCCAAAGGGAACAGAAAACTACTACGTCCCCGTCTTTGTTCCTGGATTATGCTAAATGTAGTTTATTAACAAACCAGTAACCGTATTATCATTGAATAGCCCGTCGAAAAATAATAAATGCATGTTTATCTGATTTTTGATTCTTTTGATTTCTGTTCATTTTTTGTGATTACAGCGCCATCTGTCGCGAATGGAAAAAAAAATTTCGGACAAATCGTAAGTACCTTTTGACGTTGAATCCGAATCTGCGATAAAAAATGGGTGTTCGTATTTAAGATTCAAAGTTGCCGCCGGCCCTGCCCCCAGTGGGTGTCGGGATGGGAGTAATTTAGTACTAACATATGCCTCCCTCGGAGAGATAAAGTTTCGATCTGGTAAATTTTTCTGTGCGATGCGTATTTTTCGAGATAATTCCATTTTCCAGGTTAATAAATCACCCTGTATAGCTTCTTTCGTATCAAATCAACCCTAATTTTAATTCAAAATTAAACAATTATTACAATAAATATCCACGAAGAACTAATTGTTAAATTAAAATAACGATAGTTTTCTATTTCTACTATTATTCGATATGATATAACAATTGGAACCCCAAAACCCAATATTTTTTTAAAGGTTCCGGTTCCGGTTCAGGTTCCGAAAATTTTAGATTAAGGGTTAGGGTTCCGGTTCGGGTTCCGAAAATTTCAGATTAAGGGTTAGGGTTCCGGTTTTCAATTTTTGACAGGGTTCTCGGGTTTCCAGGGTTCGGTTCCGGTTCGGTTTTCCAGCACTGGAGGAGACTAGTAGTCGTTGAGCAAGTGGCCTTTCAGTTTTAAAATTTGAGAATGACCTCTAAGATAACTTGATATATTCTTTTAGACGTATTATGTTGCAGAGGAACTAATTTATAGAGTTTATGAAACATACATTACCCACCTTTTTGAATGGTCTGTGGGTATATTCTTCTAGTCTTAATTACTTCAAATGTGTGAACTTTTAAATGCCTAGAACCTAGAAAGTTTCTTGGGTAATTTTGTGGTATTGGTGTAAAATTTATTTCGCCATTTTTGCTAATGTTGTTGCCTTATTAGTTTTTCATTGATTCATTTATTACAAGTATTATATTTTAACTGTTTTTTGTTCAGGTAGAAACAGTGTCAAAGACAGGTTATCATTTTGGTTTGGACGAGACCCTTGTACTAATTATTCTTTCCAAAGTTTTTTCTAGGTATTTCCGGCTGTATATCATTATTTTAATGGCAAAAAAATGTGTAAGTCTATCTACTAATATTATCAGATGCAACTTTTTATAGGATATAATATGATTTGAAGTATTTAGGCGACCCTATGTAAATAGTACAATATAAAAAGATTTATAAAATCCTAAATGGAATATATTTGTGGAGATTCGTCCTGTAAGAAATCCTTGTCAAAAATATAATAAATATAGAAGCGAGATGTCTTATCAATTGAAACATCCTTCAAAATCGCTCCGTTGTTAAAAGCACATTTTTATCCACTCTATTTGCGTAAACATGCGACGCTTCAACGTATACAAATGTAGCGATTTACCATCTGGCACGGGCAAATCCATGCACATTTTCCCCCAAACTAAAATAAAATCCTTTATCCGGCTCCGGAAATTGGGTTGTGCAATTAAATTAACAGCGACAAAGAGGATTTGCTTTCTACTATTTAACTTTTTGGAGTTAAGATTTCCGCAATTAAATAAAATTCAACCGCGACAACCCCCAAAGCAGACAATTAATATCAGAAAAAAACTTTGAAAACTACTTCAATCTGCAGCGTATCTCGAAAAGGATTAATGATCTCGCGCCATTAATCACCCCTAAAGTGGTTGGTTTTTTGATAAATAGTAATTGTTACTCAAAAATTGTTGGTTTTCATATCGTAAGTGATCGTTTAAAAGACATTAGCTCAAATGATTTAGAAGCCCATACGTGGCTTGTAATTGTACAGTTTGTCAAATAAAATCCAATTACTATGTGTTTCGTGTGTTCTGTGGGTATCTCTACGTGCCAAGAATTCAATCGAGTACATCCAATCTTGACGGCACTGATTGATGCTACCAACAAAACATTCATGATGTTTGTTCTGTTTTATGTTTTTTGGGAATTTCGCCACCACTGCAGGGCTTTTAAATTAATTTTAAATTAAAATACCTTTATTTATATTTACTTTTTATTAACCTTATTTACTGAATATCTCATCTTTAACATACTTATAAAAGTTAATTACAACTTCAATAATATTTTATTAAACTCGTAATTATGTTCCCATAATCACTACCAACTTAAAATCCAATTTTAAATACATCAAACAACGCGAGCTTTCATTTGCGTTCACTTAAAAAATGGACTTAATTTTTAAATTGATCGGCACATGCCATAAAAACAGTTTTGCCGAAGCTTGAAAACAAACCCCCTAGGCAGCTAAATAATTTAACCCTGTCTTTGATCGTTTTCTTTAAAAACGTATTATCCAAACCAAGTCCGGATATTTAAATAAGCCACTTATTAACCGTTTCATTAGCAATAAGGATTACGTTCATTCAAGCTTTTACATTAAATGAAAATTAGGTAATTTTAAATAATTACGAAATTTGCTAATGAAAAATTCATTATTTTACTCCTCTGCCTCATAATCTTAATACAATTTTTAATAATGAGAAGATCGTTTTATAATAATTATTTTAAATTTTAATATACCTACACAAATAACATGCTGTCTTATTCTGATATTTTACAGATAATCTTGGAAAAAAGAAATCAATAGTTGGGCGTTTACTGCTGTCTTCTTATTAGATCATAGTAAGTATTTCTGGTTTTTACCTGTACTTGTTGAAAAACTATTTGTATACCGTTTCATCAACAATGCACTTTCATCGAATATAATCGAAACTCCATTTCATCAATATTACTTCTTATCAACACATACATTTTATGGACATTATGGGAACCTAGGGCGGAACGGGGTACCGGGGCTGAACTGTTGGATTCATTTATGTTATTCTTTTATTATGATATTTTTTATATACATATCCATGATTATTAGAAAATATCTGAATGTTGAATGTTGTGTTAGACAGTTCATGTTTGTCATATTGTGATAATAAAAGTTTATAATAATCTCCTGTTAGTTTTCTAATTAATACATAACCAATAGGCTATGGGCCCAGGGTAAATTAAAAGAAGAATAAAAGATTACAGAAGAAGATTTATAAAGATTGTAAAATTAAAATTAGAAGAAAAATGTCAGAAATTACTGGCATTAATGTTGTAAAACTAAATGGGAGAAATTATCAAGTATGGAAATACAAAATGGAACTACTTCTAATAAGGGAAGATTTATGGGATATAATATCTGAAGATAAACCAGCAGATGTAAATGCTGCTTGGAAGAAAAGAGATAATAAAGCAAAAGCAACTATTGGATTATTAATCGAAGATAGTCAAATAGCCCATATTAGAAATTCAAATACAGCAAAAGAAGCATGGGATTCTCTTAAAAGTTATTATGAAAAATCTTCTTTGTCAAGCAAAGTATTTTTACTTAAAAAATTGTGTAGAATGCGACTTAATGAATACGGTAATATGGAAGAACATTTAAATGAAATGATGAATTTAGTTTATCAAATCAAAACATTGGGAGAAAATATTGCAGATAATTTATTGGTTGCATTTTTATTGAGCAGTTTGCCTGAAAGTTACAATTCATTAGTAACTGTATTGGAAAGTAGAGAAGAAAAGGATCTTACAATTGAGTTTGTAAAAGAAAAAATGCTTCAAGAATATACGAGACGTCAAGAAAATGAGAAAATTCAAGAACGAAATGGTGATAGTGAAAAAGTTTTAAAAACCAAAAGTTTTAAGAAGATAAATACTCCTATAAAATTTTCATTGTAACAAACTTAGGACATTTGAAGAAAGATTGTTATTTTTACAAATTATTTTTGAAGAAAAAAATCGCAAAAAGTAAATAATGTGCAAGAAGGTAATTATCACTTAAACATAGATGATGATTATAAAAATGATAATAAAAACGAAGAATTACATACATGTTTTAATACTGCGGATAGTAATAAAACTGATGGATGGTTTATGGATTTTGGATGTACATGTCATATGACGTACAATAAAGATTTTTTCACAAAATTATTTTCAAATGTACATGTTATAAAAATGATGAAATTCTACTGGAAACAATAATTCAAGAAGAAATTAAGGAGGATCCACGTACTTTTAAAGAAATATTAAGAAGAAAAGATAAAGATAATTGGATACAAGCAATGGGAGAAGAAATGAACTCTATGAAAGAAAATAATGTATGGATTTTGACAAATGTACCTGAAAATAAGAATATTGTTGGTTGTAAATGGGTGAATAAAATAAAGACTAATGAAAAAGGACATATCAAACGTTACAAAGCAAGAATAGTAGCAAAAGGATACTCTCAAAAATATGGAGAAGATTATGATGAAGTTTTTGCACCAGTAGTTAAACAAGTAATTTTTAGAATTTTATTAGTTATAGCCGGACAAGAAAATATGATTGTTAAACATTATGACATTAAAACTGCATTTTTAAATGGGGAATTAGATGAGAATAATGAAATAATTTTTATGAAGCAACCAGAAGGATTTATAGAAAAAGGAAAGGAACATATGGTATATAAATTAATTAAAAGCATTTATGGTTTAAAACAATCAGCTAGAGTATGGAATATCAAATTAAATGATACATTAGAAAATTTTGGATTTAAAAGGGGAACTGGTGATCCATGTTTATACACAAAAGAAAAAGGTGGAACTCTTATTTATTTATTAGTGTATGTTGATGATATTATTGTGGCATCAAAAGAAGAAGATCTTATTATGAAACTAGAAAAAGTGTTATCAAAAATGTTTAAATTGCATTGTCTTGGAAATATACGTTATTATGTGGGCATACAAATTGAAAGAAACAATGATGGAATATTTCAAATATCTCAGCAAATGTATATTTATAAAATATTAAAGTATTTTAATATGATGAATGCGAAAGTTTCAAAGATACCACTTGACACTGGATATTACAAAAATATAACAAACAAATTTTTAAACGACAATGATAAATATAGAAAGGCAATAGGTGCACTTTTATATTTATCTGTAAATACAAGACCTGATATTGCTATAAGTGTTTCAATTTTAAGCAGAAATATATGCAAACCAACTGAAACAGGTTGGACAGAAATTAAAAGGATATTTAAATATTTAAATGGTACCAGAAACTTAAAGATATTTTTAGGTGATGCAGATAAGCATAATAATATATTAGAAGGCTATGCAGATGCAGATTGGGGAGGATATGTTGTAGACAGAAAATCAAATACGGGATATTTATTTAAATATAATGGTGGACTTGTTAGTTGGAAAAGTAAAAAACAAGATTGTGTTTCACTTTCTTCAACAGAAGCAGAATTTGTAGCATTAGCTGAAGCATGCCAAGAAGCAATATGGTTAAATGAATTATTAAAAAATGATTTTAAAGAAAACATTAAAGAAATAATTATGTATGAAGATAATCAAAGCTGTTTAAAATTGATTGATAATGAAAAGGTTAATAACAGGACTAAGCATATAGATGTTAAATAAAATTTTACAAAGGATTTAAAGAAGAGGAATATATTACGTTTTGAATATTGTGTCACAGAATTTATGATAGCAGATTTATTAACAAAACCACTGGAAGCACAAAAATTGGTCAAGTTAAGAAGTTTATTAGAATTGAAAGAATAATCATAATTGAGAAGGGGTGTTGGATTCATTTATGTTATTCTTTTATTATGATATTTTTTATATACATATCCATGATTATTAGAAAATATCTGAATGTTGAATGTTGTGTTAGACAGTTCATGTTTGTCATATTGTGATAATAAAAGTTTATAATAATCTCCTGTTAGTTTTCTAATTAATACATAGCCAATATGAACAGGAAAGTGGTGGGGTACTCGCTAGAATCGACGGAAACACGCGAGCTTCGTGCACAACGTTTAGTTCGCCTGAGTTCGCCGAGCTGCGCAATACGGAGTGGTCGCTGTAAGTGTCAGAGTGCGTTTGGTTTGGATTTTACTGAAGGTTGGAGAAAAAGGTTGCAAATTCCAATTGGTCTGCGACACCAAGATATACTATACACTATTGTTCTTCGGAAACTTTTTTACAACTTACATTTGACTGACTAAAATAAGAATAGAATAGTGATAACTTAAGGCCAACTAATATAACTACCACAATAATCGTGTTAAAGAAGCTTACGTCGGGGCACAATTAGTGGGCAAAAATGGGGTGTGACCTGTGATAGTATAATTATTAATTTAGATAAGTTTAGCTTTACTTTCTTTGTAGAAAAATAAGTAAATAAACGTACAAATTGACAAATAATGTTGTTATTTCTTTCAGTTGTCTGAAAATACAACAAAAACATGCTAAAAGGAAACTGTCAACAAAGACTTGCATGTCTTTTGTAACAGGAGCAATAAGCTCAACTCCAAGTGCAACCATGGAAGTTCTCCTAAACCTACACCCCCCTCCCAATCTTTGACAAACACATTAGGGGCGAGGCCAGAATGGGTACCTACAGACTCAAATTCAATGGCAATTGGCAGGTCCTAACAAGGCCATACAAAGATTACAGATGAAATCAAAAATCCACTAACACTTAAAACATCATCTTCAATGAGAGGAAGGTAAAGGCACTACAAAAGCCACACACTATCGAGCAAAAGGGCTCAAATGGTATACTGATAGGTCAAAAACCCATCGAGGTACCGAGGATCAATGGACAAGCTCCAAGGTATGGACTACCTATACCAATATGGAATTTTTGCTCGGTATTCCTGGCAGAAATACACGCAATAGCGTGCCCGTTTAATGGTGCAAATCTGTAAGCGCTTACGGGAAAACACTACAAGCTTTGTCATATTGGTTGTAATGGACGGTTTCCACCGTTACCTTATAGATATTTCCTTTAAAAACTTATAGTTTTACACAGAATTGCACCATAACAATAAAATAAAATAGATTCCTATTATTTAATAAAAGCACCAAGTAGGATGGAAATAATCTTTAATACATTCAATCGTGGTTAAAGGTTTTATCAAAGATTTTATTAGATTAGAACCGATGGGGTCTTGTGAAATCGTTAGTTTTCGTACAAGCACGCACTTTCTGGTGCAATTCTGTGCATAACCGTAAGTTCTTACAGGAAATATCTGTAAGGTTTGTTATATTGTTTGGAATGGACATTTTCCATAGTTACCTCAGACACATTTTGTAAGGGCTTAGGGGTTTGCACAGTATCGACATATTTCTTTTAAGGACATAAAAGAAGCTCTTTCCCACTCTTTAACACTAATTCCTAATAGCACGCATTCCGTAATCACTTGCACGAAGTTTAAATTGTAGGTGGACTTTATTCATTCATCGTGCAAGTAAACGCGTGTTATTTGGAATAAATGTCAAAGTGTGGCAAAGAGCATTTCTTTTGTATTCTTGAAATATAAGCGCGCTGTTGTACAGTTGGTCCCTGCTGGAAGTAGGACAAAAGTAATCACGATCGCGTATTCTTTGTCCTACTTCCAGCTGGGAGCAACTTTACTTCCTAGGTGATACTTGCCGGTCATACTAACGACATTTTTTTTATTAAGCGGAATGTCCAAATAATTACTATGAAGTTTTTAAAATAAAAGAGAGAAAACAAAACGATTTTGATAATCTATTAAAATCAACTTTAAATTCACAACCTATTATGGTTATTAGTCATTCTTGACCCTTTCTGGATTTTGTCTCTTCCAATATCTTAAACCTTAAAAGACAGAACCTAATTTCAATATTATGCAAATTTTAACGAAAAAGTAATTTTTGATGGTAAAGACAGTTGCTCAAGATGCAAAAAAAAGAAAATATATTGTAAAAAAATGCTTGACTTTCATTTTGAAAAATTTTCTCTCAGATAATGTTTTAATAAAAAATTAAATTTGACACTTATTTTCCTTTGAAATAACTATACATATGGGTAAATAATTATTCTGTCGTTCTTTAAATTGTTAAATTTCACCTATAGAAATAAATAGTATAGTGATGAAATTGAAAAATAAAACTAGCTCTGGGCCTGATAATATTTCCTGTAATATTATTAGAGAATTCGGATTTCTACTGTCTGTGAGGCAGGAATTGAGAAAGGATTTTTTTCTGATAAGCTAAAGTCAACATTAGTTATACCAATATTTAAAAAGGGTGACATTAGAAATCCGAAAAACTACAGGCCGATTTCTATTGCTAACTCTATTTTTAAAATATTTGAATATCCCATGCTTAATTGGCTTCAAGGATTTTTAATGTCAAAAATATTATCACCGACAGCCAACAAGAATTCACACCAGATAAATCAACATCTTCGGCACTTATTTCATTCTATGAAAAATACTATATCTGATAGACAAGAAACAATACCATTCTGCGACTTAAGAGGATAGTCCGCCAAATGTTTGAAATGCGTACTCCTCGCTAGTAAAAATTGATTTTTTGGTGTTTGTAATAAAAAATTTAACAAAAACGCTCTTGTTTTGCCTTGAAATTGAATTTATTTATCATATAGAATTTTTTTTTGATGTATATAGTCTATTATAAGGGAGTAATTTTGAAAAAATGATAAAAACGCATTTTTAAATTATTACTCCCTTATAACAGACTATATACATCAAAAAAAAATTCTATATGAAACATAAATTCAATTTGAAGGCAATACAAGAGCGTTTTTGTTAAATTTTTTATTACAAACACCAAAAAATCAATTTTTACTAGCGAGGAGTACGCATTTCAAATATTTGGCGGACTATCCTCTTAAGTCGAGAATTCGATTGCTTATCCTATACAAGACTACTGGATTAATTATATGAAATCAATCATTTCTCTCAAATAGTCACAGTGCATGGAAGCTAAATTTAACGTGATGAAAGAAACCAAATGTTATAGGTCCTATACTCTTCCAATAACATTGGGGGTACCTCGGGGATCTATTCTTTTGCTTACTTTACCTATATGTGAACGACATTGTCAGTTTCTTATGAGAATTCCAGCTAATTATGTATGCTGACGATACCTACATTGTTACTAGTTCTAAAACTCTAAAAGAATCTGAAATAGTATCAAATACCATACTGGGTAAGCTTCATCACTGGTTCTGTTCTAATAAATTATTCCTTAACGTTGGAAAAACACACAGTGTAATTTTTCATACAAAACAGCGAAAAATATTGATAAAATAGTATTAGCTGCTGCAGGCATCGATGTTGAGATAAAAAAAATAAGTTTTCTTGGTTTAGAAATTACCGACACCCTTGATTGGGATGAACATTGTTCCAGCCTAGTTAAAAAATTAAACAAATCTTGCTACAAAATACGAGCTCTTAGAAACTCCATAGATATATCTAGATTAAAAAAGTTTACTTTTCTCCAAAGTAGACTTCTTTATGGAATATTACTGTGGGGATGCTCATCCCATTCAAATAAGGTCTTAATGGCTCAGAACCTAAGATTTTTATTGGGGAAACCAACTAACCATCCTTGTAAAGACTAATTTAGAGAATCCCAGATTTTGCCACTACCCAGCTTATTAATTTTGGAGCTTGGCTTATTGTTAAACGTAAGAAATTTTCATTACTTCTTCACCTGCTACCGCTGTAAGAACTTGTTGCCTGAGAAGGTTAACTTAACACTCCTTCAAAATTCGTTTAAATCATTAAGTGTGCGATTTTTTAACAGTATTCCTAAATATCTAAAAGAGGATAGATTTAAAAAGTTTTAAAGCAGTTTTAAAATGTTACTTTTAAATATCTGTTTTTATAGCATACAAGAATTTATAGATGTTATGTAGTTCATATCTTTAAGGTTTGATTCAGAAAACCTCTTCATTAGCTCCCAAGAGAATATGTGGCAAAATCGAAACGAATCGAATCGAATTATATTTCTCTATTGACAATAAAACTTTTCAACGATTCCCTACAAAATTTCACTCAAAACGTTGAAGATACTGTCATACATTGAGATTTGTAAAATTTATTTTATTATTCTTCAGAAAGGTCTTGGAGCATTTTTGAACAAAACAAAAGGGAAGGAGCAACAACAAGTTGGTGTGCTAACTGCATACTATGTGCCAATCCAATCGGAGGTTTCCCTCATACCTATAAAACGAAAGATAAAGCTAAATTTATCACTTGCAGGTTCTGATACAGACACGGTATTGCAGTTAGATTCGAAAGATGAGGTCATGATGGATAATCAAAAGATTGATATTACAATACACAACATAAACTTAAAATCGGGAAATTTTATCTTAACTCAGTTTCCAACAAAAAATAATAGCTTTGGGTTTCATAGGAATACTTGAGGAGGAGAATGACAATTCTTTAACGGTAAACTTTTTGAAAAAGAAATGTGAGTTTTATATTTTTTCCTGAGAAGGAATATAAATGCCAAGTAGACATATTAGCATACTAGTGAAATTAATGCCTCCACCAACAGATTCGGGAGAACACCTCATACAGTATCCAGAATCAATTTTCGCTTTTAAATTAGATTTTTACAAGCTTATACTGGGGTAGGAGATTTATCAAGAAATTTTGTTATTTGTTATTATTCTTTGTTTTGTGAATAATATCTTTAGGTTATGTATTTTCTTGTATGTATTTTTTTGTTAGTTCAAAAGAACTCCAGGTAGGTTCAAAAGTGCATCATGTGTAGGGTAGATTTGAACATTTGGATTCCAATCAAAAATATTGATACCTACACAATAAAAACGTAATCATCAAACTTTTTGTCACATAATCATTGTTGTATGCATGGCATTCTTGTGAGCAAGGGTGACTACAATAAGCAGTATCCTCTGTAAGATGTTCCAGTGTGATTACTAAACCGTGTAAATTGAATCGATATTGTGTGTCTAGTTTGACAGAGTAATTTATCGAATCTAATCCCTCCACACGAAAATCAACCGTTCAATTTTCTTCTTAGTCTCTTTTTACAAAAAAACCTTTTCAAATGAATAACTAAAGTTTTAAGGAACTTAAAGGACTTTGTACATTATTTCGGTCTTTGCACTGAGAAAATTGTATACATCCTGTGTTATGAGATATTTTAATCGACAAATCCCAATTGACTAAGAAATATATTTACTACACTGTTATAAGCTTATAAGAATAAAGTCTTACATAAGTAAATTTGGTTACTTATTTCGTCCTGTGAGCCGATAACGACCCCCAACAATTACAACTGGGACAATATTGAACTAATATTTAGTACACCTTTTCCAATTGTATTTGAGACGAAAGCATCAATTCTATTTCAGAATCATCAATTGTGTTTCAGATAAATCAATTTTATTTCAAAAAGCATTAATTGTATTTCAGAATCATCAATTGTATTTCAAGTTTTTCTCAAATACAATGGATGCTTTCTGAACTACAATTCACGTTTCTGAATTATAATTGATGATTTCTGAAATCTTTTCTGAAATAGAACTGAAAACTGTGAAGATTGGATTTGCCCTGGATAATCATTATCCCAAAAATCTATAGCAATTTC
This sequence comes from Stenus bimaculatus, assembly GCA_963971135.1. NCBI lineage: Eukaryota > Metazoa > Arthropoda > Insecta > Coleoptera > Staphylinidae > Stenus > Stenus bimaculatus. The sequence continues at coordinate 43,903,456 of OZ020182.1, forward strand.
TGAATCACCTAATTTTTTAACTATTTCGGCGTTGATCCTATTGCTGTGCAGTATCTACCTTGAATCTGAGATTTTCCGAAAGGGGCTTTGTGTTAGGGAGGCCCATATTAATGATTTGCTAATACTTTCCCATCATCTCTCCTAGTTCCTAATGATTCCAAAATTGAAGGAATTCCCGAAGAACTTTTAACTAAATCATTAACTTCATGATGTTTAGAAAATCTCACAGCACTGAATTAGCATCTTCATTAACCAAAAGCATTTATACAAGATTTTTTATTAGAATTAACTTCAGTTTCAAAAGAAGAATATCACATACTTTCTGAATAAATTTTTCTGAAGAATTTAAAATTATACTTGCTTGGGAAGAGCAAAAGGACTCAGCAGCTATGACATCGGCATCAATAGATTGAATTCCCAAACCATCTTTTCTCCCTACTTTCATGAGAACCAGACATTATTTTTTAAGTTTTGATTTTCCTATACAATTAGTTATATTTCCTTCGTCAAACCACATTAACTTTGTCAATTGATAACTACTTTGCCTATCAAAGTAAAAAAATGGTTAAAACAGATTTTTTCAAAGTTATGGATTGGATTGTTTAATGAATTGTTGAATATGTTTCTTATTAAATATTTAATTCCTTGCAGAACTTATGATCGGCATAATAAAGTTGGATTGAAAGATTTAGAGTTTTCTCTACAACCTATTCATGTTTCTTATTATCTAAACTGTAACTTGCTACAGTTTTAACATAATTAATTCACTAATATACGTATCTTAGCACCTAGTAAAGTTAGCGGGTTTTAGTTTCACCTGCATACCTAAAATTTAAACTTTCGCTACGCACTTCATGTAAATTACTTAAAGCCTTGTAAGAATACAAAAGCAACCAAGAAAAGTTTTAATAGCATTATGTATTGGCGTAGGCGAAATTTAGTTTTCATTATTCCATCAATTTCAGATAGTTTACCATAATATTTGCTGTTTTGCATATACTAGATTTAAGATTCTAAATTTAAAATTTAGATATTTAGAAGTACAAATTTTATTAATAAAAACTATTGGGTATATTTTTAGGTAAAAATCAAAACTATAAAAATCATAAATAAATTCATTAAAATAGTCACAAACTATCGGGAAAATTATGAAACGCAACTGTGTAGCAATTAAGTTAAACATAAAACGCTTTAGGACTAACCTAGAATATATAAATATTTAATTAAGTGTGCTAATTAGGTGTATTGTTACACTTTGCGCTTGATGCATTTATTAAAACTAATTTTCTTCTTCATCGTGCCCGTGCATATCCAATGCGAGATTATAAAATGAACAAATACCCACCCCCTAATAAAATTGTTGTCAAAACAATTTTGCTATTCTCAAAACTAAACTTGGAGATTGGTTAATAATTCACAACACTCTAAAAACAATGTACACAACATAACACCATGGAATATTAAGCGGGGCTATATGGAAATAAGGTATTAACTCATAAATGACAAGACCCGTTCATTGTTCTAGCCACACATGCAAATACCTTAGTGGGTATTATTTATGGGGCTCCAACAAAAACATAATTAATCCTTTTCATTGCGAGCAGCTCGCTAAATGTTGTGGTTACATTTCGGTCCGAGTTTATTTAAACCAAACATGTATTATTACATTTTATCGCATATGTGTAATGTGTAACCGTTTTTAGTCTCGAGATTACTTTAATTATCTTGCTTTGCTAAGATGTTTTAATACGAAATCTAATAGTCCTTAAATTCTATTTTAACAGAGGATTATTTTAATTCCTGTTTTCAGTAACAATTGTGTTATATGTATAATTGTGAGACTTATTTTAGAGTTAATTAAAGTACTTTCTTAAATTAATAAAATAAAGTAACATGAAAAACATTTGTTAAAAATAGAATAATTGGAGACCCTTCGATTATCCAGCTTGCAAAGTTGCACTCACGCTTTTCGCTTGAGGAAACTTGGATTTGGAAATTCCATTGACAGTGGTTGAAATTTCCAGGGGTCTAAATGACCGACAGGCTCGTTTGCAATGTGAGGAAAATCAGGATTGCTTCATTGATGCTGCAGCCCTTTGATGAGAATAAATGAAACGGATTAGTTTTTTTCACAGTATTTAATAACTTTAAATAATGAAAGGTATTTTCAGCATAGCGCTCCAAAGGATGTTCGTGATTTAAAAGCTTTGTTCATGAATGGAAGTAAAATTTAGGACGCCATAATGTTGTTTTTGCTCGGAAATAGGGTTGACTGCATTTACTGGTATTATAAAAAATAATAACTTATTATTATATTCAGGCCGCCTCTAAACTCCAAATTCTTTTCTTTTTAACATCATTGCTTAAAATAAAATTTAAATAAAATACAATGATAGAATTTCTATACTTAAAAAGAGATTCCTTGGTTCGAATCTTTTTAAAACTCTATTAATTTTTAACTTAAAAGGCCGATATTTTTAAGATTAGTGCATATTTTTCAATGAAATTTTGTTAGTACCCAATATAAAGTGGGAGTACTTTAAATACTATATAACGAAGACAAAATCTTTTACCACCAACCCACAGCCACTTCAACTTTAAAAGTTTAAATAACTTAATATTCTTTATGATATATCTATTAAAAACTACAGAAATTTTATTAAATTTAAGGAAAAATATTGAATAAGAATTTAAAAAATACACGATTTATTTATTCACTTCATTTTACAACACATCTGTTCCACAAACGTAAAATAACAATAAAAATAATTTTTTTTTTATCGATGATTTGGAATTGAATTTAGAGGCCATTAAGTTTTCGAATCGAATATAGTGGTTTTATTTAAAGCCACTGTTGTGGATTCATGAAAATTTGCTAATTCACGATTCGTAGATTTTATTTTCGTGACGGAGGTTTAGATGGTTCGTAATTTACGATGCAATACGTCTTTTTTAGGAATAACTGTGAAAATCCAGTGTTCGGTGGCAGAAGCATGTGAAGTTATATGTTATGTCTGACGACTAAGACAAAACAAAAATTAAATGCAAAATCAAGAAAGGTGTGTTTTAATAAGAAATACAACCTATCTAACTTATTACCACCTTCCCTGAAGATTTTTGTTTACTTCGAAAGTCATTATTATCAATATTATCTCCAATATTCAGAGAAACGATAGCAATATGAGAAAGGCTACACGAGCAAACAAAAAATTGGAAGTAACTCTTCGATATTTAGCTACTGGAGACAGTTTTAAAAATTTGGAATTTTTATTTACGGTCCCAATATCCTCGATAAGTAAATTCATTGTAAAGGTTTTGGATGAAATATGTATGTACTCTTCAAGAATGTATAAAGGTGAATAAAAAACATGCGTTAACGCAACAGGAAATGATTCAAAATCCCAATTGTATACAGGGTGTACAAAAAGTTCGATCTAGGGCCTTGAACTGCAAGTTGAAAGTCAGGCGATAATTACTAAACTTTTTTTAAATAGCAACCACCCATTTTTATTCCACATTAATATAGCTTACTTTCAGAGATTTATGGAACATATTTTTTCAGTTTTCTGAAGTAAATACGTAATTTGAAAATTTTCAATACTTAAAATCCGGCAACGCTGCTTTATTTTTCAAGTTAAGCATTTTGCAGACAAATGTTTCTAATAAAAGTTGTACGACTCTTTGTGACGAATTATTTACGAATGTTGCCATAACCTTGGCCAGCAGATTGAAGGTCAGGCAATAATCACTTAACTTTCTTTAAATAGCAAGTTTGTTAAGTTTTTATTCTAATTATCAATATTTTATTTTTAATCATGCATTAGATTTGGATCGATCGTTTCTTGAGCATTCTAAAAATAGGGAGAGATTTTAGTATTTCCAAATTATTGGTCTATTTGTTTTATAACGTACCTTGATATATTTATGTGTTATATTTCCGTTCATTTTATACTTTTGGGCCTTGGGTCAGCTGTTCTTGTTAAAGTTGTTTTGGGGAAAGGCAAGCCGTGCAAACGCATCTCTACAATTGTTATTCGTTAGGAGATTAATTTTTTTATTTAGATTTGCATAATTCAAGAAATTACTTACCTTCATCTTAATTGAATGTCCAAAAAAATTACCTTCCTGTCACTTAATGAACATAAACACATTTAATAGGGTAATAAAACAACGTCTTAAAACCAACCTCAGTTACTTATATTTAATAATATCTTATTTAATGCATTTCGAGGATATGATTCCTCATCTTCAGAGATACATTTAGTTATTAAACATAGAACCTATTAGATGTACAAGTAACAAATTTTCAGTTAAGTGGAGGTTCACACATTGGACGCATTAAATTATTAACATTTTATAAGGCTCTCTTGACTCTATAACCATCAAAAACCATTTTTTTCCTCCCTTTAAACGTAAGATTGTATTGGAAAAACGTGGACCAACTTAGGGTGTAGCACAAAGACGTATTGGATAGCGTCAACCAACTTAGGGTGTAACACAAAGACGTATAGGAAGACGTCAACCAACTTAGGGTATAACACAAACAACGTATTGGAAAGCGTCAACCAACTCAGGGTATAACGCATAAACGTATCCAAAATGGTCTACTTAAAATGTTTTAATCTGTTATATTATTGTTTTTAAGTGTTTCTTGAATGTTAATTTTATGTTTTTGACCAAACAAAATAGTAACTCCAACCTAGTTAATATTTTTGGAGTGAGGCTACTTAACCTAACTATTGGTTCAATTATTATATAGCCCAGAAGATATATTTTTTACGCAAAGTTCGTATGCGTTACCCCCAAAATTAAGAGGAAGGATTCATAATATTTGCTATGCAAATTGATGTGCAAGAATTAGAAAAAAGCCGTTTTTGTGTTATACCCTAATATTTTTGGAGTGAGCCTACTTAACCTAACTATTGGTTCAATTATTATATACCCCAGAAGATATATTTTTTACGCAAAGTTCGTATGCGTTACCCCCAAAATTAAGAGGAAGGATTCATAATATTTGCTATGCAAATTGATGTGCAAGAATTAGAAAAAAGCCGTTTTTGTGTAATACCCTAAGTTGGTTGACGCTATCCAATACGTTTAGGCTTTATCCCAAGTTGGTTGACGCCTTCCAACACGTTTATGCGTTCTACCCTGAGTTGGTTGACACTTTCCAATACGTTGTTTGTGTTATACCCTAAGTTGGTTGACGTTTTCCAATACGTGTAACATAAAATATGTTACACCCTAAGTTGGTTGACGCTATCCAATACGTCTTTCGTGCTACACCCTAAGTTGGTCGACGTTTTTCCAATACAATCTTACGTTTAAAGGGAGGAATAAAATGGTTTTTGATGGTTATAGAGTCAAGAGAGCCTTATAAAATGTTAATAATTTAATGCGTCCAATGTGTGTACCTCCACTTATCTGAAAATTTGTTACTTGTACATCTAAAAGGTTCTATGTTTAATAACTAAATGTATCTCTGAAGATGAGGAATCATATCCTCGAAATGCATTAGATATTATTAAATATAACTAACTGAGGTTGCTTTAAGACGTTGTTTTATTACCCTATTATGGAACACCAACCGTTTAAGGATTTTCGCGTAGAAATCCACACATTTGTTTACCTTTTTTGGTTGACGTACATCAGCTGTTTTGGGTAATTCTTTTTAAACATTAGCAATAATTTTGATACAGCCAATTTCTTCTTGGAAGGTGCTAACCTCTTCTTCGCGATTTAATAACTTTCCTTTATTTATTAAAAATTATACGAATTCAGAATTCATTTCCTTTTTGGATTTGGAGAGGTGCACTTAGTCTTTGAAAATTGTGAATTTTCCGAGTTAACATCTCTCGCAGTTTAATTACTAATTTTCCCTTTTTGGTTTTGGATGGGAATATTACTCAGCGTTTGTTGTTGGATTTGGAATTGGCGAGTATATTTTGTCTTGTGATTGGCAAACGATTTTTTTTCGATTAAAGTTAACGTCATTTTTCGAAAGTTTCCGTATTAATCGCAAAAGTATACCTTGTTATTCCAAGGAATTACAATATTTTTAAGATAGGCCGCTGCTAACCAAGGCCTTTCATCCTTTCCTATTCTTTCACTTGAATGGGTCAATTGGATCTTTCTGGTATCTACGGTGGATTTGCGTTGCTTTGGCGGGTGGAAAATTACCCCGTAAGAATTTGGACAGAAGCTGCATGGGATTTGGAATTGTATTTTTTTTTGGAACGCACAGGACGTTATTGGGCTACATTTACCTCAACTACCGCTTCCAAGGTCGGAGTCTCTAGGAGTTTGGACAGAAGTTGTTTGGGAATTGGAATTTTTTTGGAACGACCAGGAAGTTATTTATCTACATTTACCTCAAGTACTACTGCTAAGGTCGGAGTTTCTATGTTGTGTCGTCCTCAATTTTGTCGCATATTCGCGGTTTATCTCTGAACTTATTTTGTTATTAAATTGATAATCTGGTCCTCTAGTACCCCTCAAAACTATAGCCTGTATTTAGCGACCGTGATGAAAAATTTAGAGATGTCGTTAACATTAAACACGTGATTAAATAATATTTCTTCATAAGAAATATTTTTTTAGAGACGTGTTTAACGATAAAGACGTCTCTAAATATTTCATCACGGTCGCTGAATACATGCTTATGGCTTGAAGTTTCTTTTTATATTAAATTTGTAGAATAATAATAAGATTAAATTTGTTGAATAAGAATTTTGTAAAGATAAAGTTTTTATATGTCATTTTCGTAATCAAGAAAGTTGCTAATAAACCATAGTCATGGAGGACAGATATTTTTTTTTGATTAATTTAGTTATTACGCAAACTCTTTTCCTATTAAAGTTAATATTGAACCTTATATTCGATGTCATAGTTATCATAATTTATGTTATTTTATTTAGTAGTTAGAGTTGTAAGACTTGTTAGGGAACGATAAGCTTATGGTACCTAATATTATTACCAAATGTTTTTTTTGTGCTACGTCAAGTGGTAAACGCATATTTTCTTGAAAACCAGAAATTACTTTTAATTTTAATCAGGTATTAAATTAGTAGCTATACTTTTGTTGTCACATTATCTCACAATTGACTGATTCAAGTTACATTACGAGTTTGGTGTCACTTGGACTAAATTCTCTTCTACCTTATTTTTTTGGTAACTACTCAGATACCTGCCGCCCTCCGCCTCTTATCGTTTTGTTAAACCCCGTCCATCTCCACTGCTCAGCTGGCTGCTGGTTACCTTAAATAAATCTAATTTAATTGTGGCAACTTTCTTATTTTAAATGGAACACCCAGTATATTTTTGCATTTTCGTGTTCTCCATAAAAATACCATTAAATTGACCTAGCATAGTGTGGTCTACGATTAATACTTTTGGAATTACGCCCATTTAAAAATCGTATTTTTATGCAACTTCATTTACACCGGAAGTTGGACCCGACTGCCCCAACTTCGTTATTTTAAATGAAATATTTTGCAATTAAGGTAATAATACTAAATTTAACCAAAATTATGTTTAATAGTAAGTTCGTTAATTTTGCTGATTAACATAACCACCTTCCATGTCTTGACAGTAATAAAATCTACAGGAAATCTCTTGGATAAAAATTTGGTTTAAATTTAATGTTATTAACTTAATACCAAAAGAAATCATTTAAAATAAGGAAGTCCAACTTGGGTCCAACTTCTGGTGTAAATGAAGTTCCATAAAAATGTGATTTTCAAATGGGCATAATTCCGAAAGTATTTATCGTTGACCACACTATGCTAGGTCAATTTAATGGTATTTTTATGGAGAACACAAAAATACAAAAATATACTGGGTGTTCCATTTAAAATAAGAAAGTTGCCATCCACTTTCGGTATAACCGGAAGTTCCACTAAATCAAAAATACCTTTATTAGAAAGTTCGCAATTAGATTCCTCAGTAGACAAATTTTCATAATCAAAAACATAACCGTTCAAAAGTTAGCAAGGGGGGGAATTACTTTATGTCCGCACTGTATAAATATATACAGGGTGATTCAGACCACCCGTACCACCCATTTATCTCGAGAACGCGTTATCTTACATGGCCGAAATAAAAAATTTTATTAACAAACTGAACCTAAAGAATCCATTGCTGAACTTATTTTTTTCCGGAACAACCCGGAACTATCCGAAACCGGAGGTAACTTTGATTTTTTAAATGGCAACATAGGTCGTGTTTAGTATGGTTGATAGGTCTTTCAAAAACAAAAAATTTCACAATATGCAATAATTATTATTTACTTTTTTTAAACATTTTGTTTTTCTAATAAATTCTAAAGTATGGAAAATATAAAAAAAAATTTAATAAAATTTGTTTTTTTTTTTAAAAGACCTATCAATCCACATCAAACTCACTTTGATTTTTTAAATTGCAACAAAGGTCGAGTTTGATGTGGATTGATAGGTCTTTTAAAAAAAAAACAAATTTTATCAAAATTTTTTTTTATATTTTCCATACTTTAGAATTTATTAGAAAAACAAAATGTTTAAAAAATTGAACAAGATGCTCGTAGATGATTTGGAACGAATCGTAAATAAGTAAAACAACTTGATGATTCCTATGCTCCAACTTTATTATACGGTTAGATAACCATGTGTTGACCACTACAAGGGTTACATAACCATCCTTAACGCTACATGTTTCGATGCCAACTGCATCATCATCAGGCGCTACAAAACTTAAATGACTAACTTGTACATTAGATCGATTAAAATACTTACAACAAATTAAAAAAGGTCACAGCAAATAAAGATAATTGTAAACAGGTCGTTATCATCACAGCGAATATCACAGAAAGTTGTCGTTATATCACAAACATCACAAAAATAAGTACTGCATAGGACAATCACAGTTTAAAATCTTGAAATTTAAAATATAAAATTTAGGATAAAATTTTGTTGTTTGTGACTAGATAAAAATTTTTTTGGTTAAAACGACAAAAGTGACTAGTTATCTGTGACTTAGGAGTATCGAAGTAGGAATCTACAAATAGTATAAGTAAGTATATGTTAAGATTAAAAGACGGTAAATTCATTTAACAAGGTCAAAAATAGATTAAGCGACTCACCAATTATTGTGAAAATTTTTTTGAGTATAAAGGTTACCCGAAACAAAAATATTGTCATCTGCCGTTTGTGTATCTGACCAGTAATTTCCTTCTTTCGTTTCTTTTTCATGGTTTATTTCACGAAGAAGTCGACAATTTATTTAAGTCGACATGATGATTTTACAAATTTAAAAATGTATTTATATACTTGGTATAATACTGATCGGGGTTTTACGTAACTACCTATCTAATAAAATTTAATAAAATTAACGATGATTAAAATAGATTAAAAGCATTAAACCTAGTTAAATTATTTTAACCATCACATGAGAACGACTAGACTGACAGTGAAGGAACAAAAGGCTTAAAGTGATAGTTGCGTTACCAACTCAAGTTAAAACAAAATTTAGTCAAATAAGTCACAACGCAACCTCAAACTTATATAGGGTGTCTACAACAATATTATTAAGATGCTAAACGGGGAATATCACAAATTAATTAAACTGTTTAGAAAATCCTGGTAATCACAATCTAATTGTACATTTAAGTTAACGATGTTATTATTATTTACACTTCTTAAGATTTCAAAATTTTCAAAAAAGTTCAATGAAAAATTATCTATGATGGTGTGCAAAATTTTATAATCTTTATTCAAATCAAAATTGTGACCCGTATCTAATATGTGATCTGCAAATTGTGATTTTCCCTGTCTTTGAAGACGAATTGAGGCTGCGTGTTCTTTCAGGCGAATCATAAATGATCGTCTAGTTTGACCCACATATTCAGCATTACAACTTGCACAGCTCAAACAGTAAATACCACTTTTACATAAAAGGGGGTCCTTATGCTTGTTATTCTTTAATGTGCTCAGTGAATTGTTGGTTTTGAAAGAAATTTTAATATTGAATCTTTTAAACAAATCAGAAAACTGATAACAGGAATAGGATGGTTATGTAACCCTTGTAGTGGTCAACACATGGTTATCTAACCGTATAATAAAGTTGGAGCATAGGAATCATCAAGTTGTTTTACTTATTTAAAATGTTTAAAAAAAATTAAATAATAATTATTGCATATTTTGAAATTTTTTGTTGAAGTATGATATTTAAAGTTGGTAAAACATTAGAATTTGTAGAAAGAGTTTATACATTTATAAAATTCTTCAAGATATGCAATAATTTTTATTTACTTATTTTAACAATTTTTTTTGTTTTTCGAATAAATTCTAAACTATGGAAAATATTAAAAAAATATTTTAATAAAAATTATTTGTTTTTGAAATACCTATCAAACCATACCAAACTCGACCTTTATTGCCATTTAAAAAATCAAAGTTACCTTCCGTTCCGGATAGTTCCGGGTTGTTCCGGAAAAAAATAAGTTCACCAATGGATTCTTTAGGTTCACTTTGGTAAATAAGTTTTTTATTTTAGTGATGTGCGATAACGCGTTTTCGAGATAAATGGGTGGCACGGGTGGTATGAATCACCTTGTATATATAAAATTCATTAAAATATTAAAACTACGACGAACTTGATAAAATATTAAGACATTTAACATCTAAAATACTTGGTATTATTGTAGGATTGTCTAGATATGTCTAGAATGTGTTACATTTTTATCACTGTTGTTGTTACGCCATCTTAAAGCTTAATTTAGCTTTAAGATGGCGCAAGATGATTAGAGGAAAAATAATGAAAAACTTCTATCACGTACAGTTTTCTCACAAAAATACATTTAGGTTTAACGACTTTAATAAATAGAATTGTACATTATATTGATTCAACATAATATATGTTTATACATTTTTAAATATTTATTTGGTATATTTAAATCTTTCAGAAAGAAACAAAAATAGAAATTTAAAACATTTGCCTTACTGGTAAAAATCAGCTTAGACCATTCCGCTAGCGATTTATTCGGTATTTCGGAATTCCACTCGCCCTCTGGTGGAATTTTTTAAACTATTGAAGTGAGGTAACGTCAAAAAGATAAATTATTACGTTTAATTTATACATTTGCGCTTATAAAAAGCGAAAATTGCCTGTTTTATTACTTTTGTGAGCTAAAATCATTAAATCATAGGATATTATGTTAATTATAAATAAAAAGTAGGTAAATGTTTACCTCACTTGGATCAGCTGTTTCTGTCAGCGCCCCCTACATGTAATCGAATTCGCGAATAGTTAAGTTATAAAATAAATATAAGTTGTGTTTTGTTTTAATAACTCTTGACTGATTTGCTAGAGCAAATCACTTTCTTCTCTTTTTAATTCTATAGGAGAAAATGAGACAGAATATGATTTGCTCGAGGTATTTTTTAGCAAACCGGTGTAATTAGTCCAACATGGCGACAGTACAATTCGTTCGTTAAACTTACAAGAAAAGAAGAAAAAGGTTAATTATATGGGGTATGTGTAAATTCCTGTCTACAATTTAGGTAGAGTATTCTTTGAATAATTATAAGCATAAAATGTTAATACGAAAATGTTGTATTCGTCTTCATAAATCCCCACCCGTTTCCTATAGAAATCAAAATTGTGTTTAGCTTGTGGTCATATTGTGGCAATATTGTCATATTCTGATATCGTTTTTCAATATATTCACAATATTGTGAAACAATGGAAATACAATATTCCAGCGACATTTAAACAATACGGTTCTTACCATATTCTTTGAACATCTTTTTACAATATTGTATAAATATTAAATTTATATATATCCGCAATATTTTAGTGAAGTTATACACAAAATGTTGTGTAAATATAAAATTTAGATAAATCCGCATTAGTTTAGTAAAGATATGAACAGAATATCGTGTAAATTTTACAACACATTATTCTAAAAAATATGGTTGCACAATATTTAAAAAATATTTTTCTACAGTTAATATAAAATGTTAGTAATTTCGGTCTTCATGAATAATGGCTCGTTGAATAATATAGTATTATTAAATATCCACAGGATATCAAAGCTATTTTTAATCCACTAAAATGAGTTTAAAACCAATAAGTTTTTGAAAATGTGATTATTTTTATTTGAATTGAAAAATGTTTACCACAAAATAATTTCAAGGGGCATTTTTAATTTTAAACATGCCAAGTGTATTTTTATAAGATAAAATAGCCTGTATTATTCACCGGACGTGTTGAAAATTATAGAGAGGTCGTTAAATTAAAGACGTCTTTAAAAAAGATTTTTTATAAAGAAATATTTTATAATCACGTGTTTAACGTTAACGATGTCTCTAAATTTTTCATCGCGGTCGCTGAATACATGCTAATGCATTTAAGAAATCGTTTTCCACAAAATACGTCACATAAATTATAGACACGTATTTTTCAATAGCCGAAGAGAAGTCTTCATCCAACGATATTGTTCCTCCTCTGGTGGAAAATGAGACCGCTACGTCTTGACTTTGTTCGGTATTAACTTCACTTCAAAATCCTAGCAACTTTATGTAGTACATATGATATGTTTTGTGGCAAGTTTCGTAGGAATGATGCCACATACTTTCCAAAATGGTCAAATCTGTCTTCCTTCACAGTCGTAGTAAGAGCAATCCTGTTGGAAATCTCGTCAAGTTTCGTCCTAACTGACACCAAAGATTGTCCGAATTAACATCGACATTTTTAACTCTTTTGTATTTAAATTTGAGATGTGTCTGGTGTATCCTTGCATTGGGGCGTTAGGTGGAAAGCAGGTAATGCTAAAGCACCGCCTAAAATTGGGTCAGATTAATTTAGTGAGTAGAAATAAAACTCCAATGGATGAGAGGCTACTTTATTATTACTTATAAACCACATAATACAGGTCTACATGTTTCGGCACTCATGTACCATCTTCAGGACCAACTAAAACTGTTATACAGTTAATATCTATTAACGTTGAGGATGTTTACACTTACTTGTCTAATTCATATTAATTGGATAACACTTTTAGTTAGTCCTGAAGATGGCAAAGGAGTGCCGAAACATGTGGACCAGTATTACGTGGTTTATAAGTAACGGCGGTGGGCAAAATATCTTTTTTTAAGTATTTGAAATACAAAATATTTTATTTTTAAGGTTTATTTGAGATACCGAAATACTTAGTTATAAAGTATTTCAAATACTTTGTAATTGAAATACTTTATTTGAAATAAAATACAAAATATTGATTTTAAAAACTTAAAAAGTAATTGAAATACAATTTGGTACTTAAAAATACAAAACATAAAATACTTTTTAGGAAAGTTGTTCAAATACAAAATACTAAAAGTATTTCAAATACTATTTCAATTATCAATTACTTTTATTTCAAATACTACCCACCTTTGATAAGAAATAATAAAACACCTTCTCGACCATTGGATTTTTATTTCTACTCAATAAATTAATCTGACCATTGTTTAGGCGGTTCTTTTAGAGAAATACAGGTCTACATGTTTCGGCACGCATGTGCCATCTTCAAGACCAACTAAAAGTGCTATACAATTAATACCTATTAACGTTGAAGATGTTTACACTTACTAGTCTAATTGATTTTAATTGTATACTTTTAGTTGGTCCTGAAGATGGCACATGAGTCCCGAAACATCTAGACCTATATTTCGTGGTTTATACGTAATAATAAAGAGATGAAGCAGAAGTTTTACCAGTTACACGTGAATAACTCCGAAACACGCCAACTTTAGTTCAAAAATTAAGGAAATCAATAGGACTGAAAAAATCAACGTTATCAAAATTTAAAATTTATCCGTATAGGTTTTCTTGTCACCAAGAATAGAGCAATGATGATTTTGACCAGCTAATTGAATTCTGTGAATCAATGTCAAATATTCTAATAGACACAATAAAGATTACTGCCAGATATCTGAAAAATTAAACATTTGGGCTGGAATTTATGGCAACCATATAATAGGACCAATATTTATTGATGGTAATCTGGCAGGAGAAAAATATTTAAACATGTTGGAGGATATTATTTACCCTATAAATGGATGGAGCTCCTCCGCTTTTCCATGGTGGATTGGCCGTAGGAGTACAATTCCACGATCTCCTCACCTGACTCCACTAAATTTCTTGTTGTTGAGGCTCAATAGAAAAATGATCTTTATTATGAAGACTTTTATTAAAACTACTTCTCATATTAATGTAAATCAAATCAATCAATTAATAATAAAACAACTATAATAAACAACACCTCACTACTTGATTATCATTACTAAAAATAGTGTTTAGATCTCAAAACTCCCACTTAAACACTATTCTTCTTAATCCTCAAGCCTACATGTTGTGTACAAAAAATCATGTTTTGTTTTAAATAATGGTTTGGTTAGAAAATCTGCTAGTATGTTTTCAGTTGGTATTTACGAATTTATGAAGACGAACTTTATACTTTTTAACATTTCCTTGTTTATCTCTTTTACTTGTAAATACCCATTTTGTATCTAAAATCTTTTGGTAAATCCTTTAATTCCCATGTTTTGTTTTCGATTAATGCTTGATACTCTTGTTCCATTGCATTAATCCAATTTTCTTTATTTTTACTCTGCATAGCTTCTGCAACAGTCTCAGGATCTTCAGGATCTAAATAATTTTCATTTTCTGCTATAAATGAATACAAAAAATCATTATTTTGATTCAAACTTCGATTTCTGGATGACCTTCTTAATTTAATTAATTATTCCTTCTAGTTTCTATTTCTTCTTTAGTTTCATTTTCTTTAGTTTCTTTAATTTCATTAGTCTTTCTGTTATATTTTCTGACTCTTCTTCAACAAAAACTTCTGTATTTTCTGTTCCTGTATTTTGTGATTCTTCTTCTATAATAACTTCTTTATTTTCTGTTCTTTCTTTAACAAAAATATTTTCATCTGAACTTTCAAATTCTGGAAAATCTATATACTATATTTCTGCATTTTCTTTATTAGCGTTAAAATAAACTTCATTTTCTAAAAAAATAGCATCCCTGCTTACTTCAATTCTATTAATTTTCGGATTCCAAAATCTATAACCTTTAACATTTTTACAATATCCTACAAATATAACTTGTGTTGATTTTTCATCCCATTTCTTTCTTTTCTGTTGTGGAACATGAATAAAAGCTTTGCATCCAAACACTTTTAAAGTTTCCAAACTTGATTTTTTATTGTACCAGATTTCTTGTGGTGTTTTTTTCTTTTATTGCGTTCGTTGAAGATAAATTAAATAAATAACATGCAGTTGCTATTGCTTCAGCCCAATATTTCTTTGATAAGTTAGCATCAATAATCATACTTCTTGCATTTTCAATTAAAGTACGATTAGTACGTTCAGCAATACCATTTTGTTCTGGATTGTATGATAGTTAATTGATGTATGATTCCATTTTTTCTTAAAATATTCTTCAAACTTTCATTGACATATTCTGCACCATTGTCCGTTCTTAAACACTTGATTCGTTTCCCAGTTTGATTTTCTACCATGTTTTTAAATTGTTCAAATGTTGTGGCCACTTGACTTTTATGTTTTAAAAAATAAACAAATACTTTTCTGGAATAATCATCAATAAATGTCAAAAAATATTTTGAACCACCCAAAGAACTAATTTCCATAGAACCGCATACATCTGAATGAACCAGTTCAAGTAAATGTTTTGATTTTCTTTTACTTGATAAGAAAAGAGCCCTATGATGTTTACCTTTTAAACAAATCACACAGGGATTGGGATCACAATCTTGAAAATCACTTAATCCGTAAACATAATTTTTTAAAATCCTCATACCTTTTCGGTTGTCCCAGACGTTTATGCCATAAATTACTTTTTTCATACATATTCTCATTTAGATATAAAGAAGATTCTTCTTTACTTTGTACTAATTTATAAATATTATTTTCCAATATACCTTTTGATATAATCTCACCATTTTTATTTATTATTTCACACCAATCATTTTTAAATATTACAGTCTTCCCAGGACTAACTATTTTACTCACTGATAATAAATTAGCTGTTAAATCTGGCACGTATAAAACATTTTTTGCTTCAATATCTTCTGTCTTCCAGTTAATCAAAACTGACAAATTGACATTTCCCATTTTTTCTGCTATCAGTTCAGAATTATTTGCTATTTTTATATTCTTCTTTTCACATGATATTATATTTTTCATAAAATTTAAATTTCCTGTCATGTGAGATGAGGCACAAGAATCTATATATCAATCTTCTGAAGTTTTATGTGTATTTTCAATTGAACAGTAAGATTTCAAATTATCTCTGTCATTGTTTTAATTTTTCTTGAAACTATATTCTTTATTTTTGCAATTTGATGCAAAATGTCCATATTTATTACAAGCATAACATTTTATATTACTTAAATCTTTAAATTCCTTAAAACCTCTAACATTTCTATTTGTAAATAGCGCCAATCCATCACTGGAAGTATCACTTACAGACTTTCCTTGATTTGAAACTTTGACATCTTGTAATAATTTAGTTTTTATTGAGTCTCCTGCAGAGGTGGGTAGTATTTGAAATAAAAGTAATTGAAATAGTATTTGAAATACTTTTAGTATTTTGTATTTTGTATTTGAACAACTTTCCTAAAAAAGTATTTTGTATTTTCAAGTACCAAATTGTATTTCAATTACTTTTTAAGTTTTTAAAATCAATCTTTTGTTTTACACATTTATTTGATCCAACGTTTTATATTGAATCTTACAGAAAATCAGTAAAGTGTTCCAAATAGCATTTTTATATATGATGACATTCGAAATTAACAGCGCTGTTACCATTAACATTTTTGTTCATAATGGCACCAATTAAATGTTATTTAACATAATAATTTACCTTCATTTTTATTTCAAATAAAAAAAGTATTTCAAATAAAGTATTTCGATTACAAAGTATTTGAAATACTTTATATCTAAGTATTTTGGTCAAAGTATTTCAAATAAACTTAAAAAATAAAGTATTTTGTATTTCAAAGACTTGAAAAAAAGTATTTTGCCCACCTCTGGTCTCCTGTTATTTTTAGTCCCGAGCTCTCTAAACCCATAATCATTGGCTGTATTCTTCTGGAAGTCCTGCTAGCAACAAAATACCTGTCCATTCTTCTTTAACTTCAAATCCCAACTCATTCAATTTGAATGCTGTTGTCATTATTTTACTAACATTCATCTACTAATTTGCAATCGGTTAATTGAGTAGTTATTACTGTTCTCAATAAGCCAACTCTTCTACAAAGTCCTGAATCTTCAAACACATCTTTGAGTTTACCCCACGCTTCTTTAGCAGTTTTTGTATCTTGAATATGTACAAAAATCATAGGATCAATAGACAAAATTATTTTTGCTCTTGTCTTTGTTACTTTCTTTTTATCTTCAATATATTCATTTTCATCTATAATACATCCCCATAGATCTTCAATTTCTAAATATGCTTTCATTGCAAATTTCCACGAGTTATAATTTTCCCGTCCAATTAATTTTTCTATAACTGGTATTCCTTGAGCCATTTTTTTATGTAATATATATATATATATGTATATGCTTATATTATTTAATGTGCGACCTGGGCCCATAACCTGTTGAGGCTCAATAGAAAAATGATCTTTATTATAAAGACTTTTATTAAAACTACTTCTCACAAATATTAATGTCAATCAAATCAATCAATTAATAATAAAACAACTATAATAAACAATACCTCACTACTTGATTATCATTACTAAAAATAGTGTTTAGATCTCAACACTTGTTAGTAGTCATTTAAATACCAAAGTTTACGAAACACAACCACTGTCTTTAGACGACAAAGGATTATAAATGTTTGCAGAATGGTAATTCCAGAAAAACTACAAAATGCTCGTCAAGAGTTTGAAAATCGTCTATATTCCTGTATGAAAAACGGTGTGTATTTTTTTATAACATGTTGAGCTCATTCTATGTAGGTATCATATGCAATTTCGGTTAAAATTTTAAACTTCGTTATTTCAAGCTTAAAGCTTAAAAATATCAGCATTTGAAGTTTTCACTGAGACACCCTGTATAAAATCGCTAAATTTTCAAGATATAAGGCGATAAATTCGCAGAAGAAACAGTTTTATAACGTACTTAAATAATAAACTTTAAGGAGTGTTTAAGATGACAACCGTTTCTATAAAACATAATCCAATCCGATGATTGTTGTTTTTTAGTATTTTTAATTTTAAAGTTACTTAAATCAAATAAAAAAACCTTACAAAGGATTGCAGCGAATAAAAATAAATTTACAAAGATAATCGCTTCCTAAAATTCTATCCAAAGTTAAAGGAAATTCGCCATTGAGTACAAGGAAATGCAAGTTTCCATTATATTGCAATTCTTAAACTGCTGAAGTACATAGTGTTGCAATAGAAAGACCTCTAATTGTTATTATCTTCTCATTCCTTTCATCTCTTACTCGTTGCTCGCTTATTTAATTGAAACCTGATCTAATATTAAGAGCAATGTTAAATAACTATCACTTTATTTTTACAGGAAAAATACAAAGTTTAGACCGTTATTATAAACATCTTTATTTAACTTCCAGGATAAACTGCATTATTAAAGCAGCTATAATCGCTTTCTACAATTTCAGCTAAACCTAAAGGAAATTTGATATCAACGACGAGTAAATGCAACTTCCCATTATATTGCAATTCCTAAACCTTAGTTCACTACGTTACACTTGGAAGATCTATAATTGTTATGATAGCTTCATTCTATTTATTTCTTAATGTTTAGTACTCAGTCATTATCCTTTTACCAGATTAAATTTCCTATAATAACTTTTATTCATTGATATTGTATTTATGAAAGTAAATCAATAAATATAAGATTTATGTGTTGTAACCCATTTCATTTAATTTCTTATATTAACTTGAACAAATTTTCTTGATTATTTCTCCAAGTATATCATTAGGAACATTACCGGAAATATAATTTTTTCTCCCAACTTTCACATAAAGCACGCAATCGAATCCTTGTCCCTATTTCGAGCGATCATTTAACTAAACATTCTATTGATATTAAAATTTTAATTAAACTAAAATATTTTTTAATAAATAATAAATATTGTTTTAACTGAAGCAAAATATAATTAAATTAAAAATGCCTTATTTTATTACAAACCTTTTCACACAAAAAATGCGAGCAATTCCTGCATAGCAAACATTCTCCTCTATTATTTTTAATAAACTGAAGTTCCACTTGCATCACTTCCTTTCAGAATATCTTGAAATATTTTTCAGGTAACAAAAACGCATTTTTATAGCATATCGCTGTAAATCCCTTAAAAATATTTCGGTGCAAACTTTTCCTCAGGTATGCACAAATGTGGGTTTTACGACGAAAGCTCATAAAACTGAAATTTATTATAAACACGAAGATTATTTCCATAAATTATATTTTATTCAATTGTACTATATGGTTTAAAATTAATGTTTCAATTTTAAAAAATTTGATTTATAATTTTGATTTGAATGATTTAAATTATTTATAACTTCCCGATTTTAATTTAACCAATTTGCTGTGTACGGTTAATATTTTGGAGATAATAAAATTTATTTATTATTTTTGTTTGGATGGATTTAATGGTTTGAATCGTATGTGTAAACATTGGCTAAAACCGCAGAATCCCCAAAAGATGCGTTCCTAGCTGAGTACCTCGAGGCAACCCCTTGGAATGCATAACAAGCGGTCGCCATTTATAAGGAAAGCTGGCCGTAATTAAACGCAAATTTGCTATTTTGCGTGTCCGTTGTTATTCAACCGATCCCGCGAAGTATACCCTTGCACACACAACAAACCACAACGTTATTTACACACCCTATTCGCTCAGCGAAGGGCTCAGTTGTTTCCTTCAGCTTCATTACTTTGCTTCCATCGTTTATCGTTTCCATTCGAATAATCGCTTAGGCCACATCTCAAAAGTAATACAAAGCTAGCCAGTAAATTTATGAAACCAAAACAATTTCAAATTTAATCCAAATTGTACGAAATTATGAATGTTGGAAAGTTTTTAAAAATAAGGACTTTTAGGATCAAGTAATAGTTTAAATGTCCATATTTTTAATAAAGATGATTTCTTTGATTTATTTTAAAAATAATTTCCAAACTGCAAGCAACTTGATTTTTTCTTCAATCCCTGTTATACACCTTTTCCAATTCAAGGCTTTACTCCAAAAAGGAGGTAACTTCAATTTTTAAAATTTTCAGAAAATTTCAAAATTCAATGGGGTGCAACGAGACAGCCAGCTCCATTTCTTGAATAAAATTAAAACTAATGGGTAGAATTACATGTTTTTTGCATCAAACGTTTCTTATTTGCTACAAAATAATACACGTAACTCCAAACTTCCACAGGATGGAGTTACCTCCTTTTTGCAGCAAATCCTTCAATTGTATTTCAAAAAAGATCAATTTGATTTCAGAATAGTCAATTGTATTACAAAAAGCATCAACTGTACTTCAGAGTAATCAATTCAATTTCAGAATAGTCAATTGTATTTCAGAA
Source organism: Stenus bimaculatus (assembly GCA_963971135.1). Taxonomy (NCBI): domain Eukaryota; kingdom Metazoa; phylum Arthropoda; class Insecta; order Coleoptera; family Staphylinidae; genus Stenus; species Stenus bimaculatus. Next base: position 43,924,048 of record OZ020182.1, read on the forward strand.
AAATCAATTTAACTTCAGAAAGGACCAATTATAAAAAAACGTGGAAGTCAAGAGTTTTTGGCGGTGATTGTGCACGTGAACCACCACAGCACATCATCAAAAATATGCTTTCGAAATTTAACATTACACCAGTAACACCAGGTCCTAATTCACCAAAGTTAAACCCAATTGAAATAATCTGCCAAAAACTCTTGGCTTCCTCAATATTTTACAAAAGGTCTTTTCTAAAATTAAATTAATACAACTGATGCTTTCTGTAATACAATTCAGGCGCGAATAGGAGTACCGGGAGTTCGGGATTTTTCCCGAGGGGCCGGTGCTTATGGGGGCCGGTGTGTTTGTAATAAAATTTTGTATTTGGTATATTTTTTTTAATTTTTTTAATGTTGTACTTACATGTAAAAGAAAAATTTGGACTCACTTGTCGATTGTCGACCCAGTATAGGCCTATTTTTGCTGTAGCGACAGCATTATAAAATAAATCGCAAATGCAAATATACAGGGTGTCCCAAAATTCGACCGACAACGATTAAGTGGAGATAGTAGATCTAAAAATAAGTTGAAATGACCCTATTTAACTATATACAAAAATTAACCCCTGTGCAGTTATAAGCCTCCAAAGTTGATTTTTTATAATATAATTTTTTTTATTCCAGCCAAAGCAGTAAAGATTTTTTAACGAAATTTTGTATATGTGCTTTTCAATACTGGATGCTTAATTAGTTAAACTTTGACTAATCCTCGATTTTTTAAAATTGTGTTGGATGGAAAAAGAAAGCATAAAACAGTCAACAACTTTTTAGGTATTTAAAAATTTCATTTAAAACTTATTTGCTTTTGGCGAAAAATTCAAGTGTAAGATTTTTTTCTCCTTATGAATTTTGCGTAGGTTGGGACTTGGGACACCCTGTATATATTGTATATTTCATTTTATACATACACGTCTATAACTTCTTTATTTATGAAAATAAAAATTTGAAATTTGACTATGTTGTATGGTTCAAGAAAACACATTTTAGTCACTAAAAATTTTTTCAATATCACTTCCGGTAATACCGACATCAACTTTATTTTTTTAAATGTAACACCTAATTTTTTTGTTCATAATTTAAGATTATTTTAGAAAAGCAGTATGTTTGTGATATCTTTCCATTAACAAAAGTTATTTGTAAAAACGTTACTCAAAAAAGTTCATAAATTAATAACTCAAAAACTGCTTAAATAATTTTACAAAATACAATTTTCCTTAGGTACTTGTATTATTTGGAATGCGTTTTGGTAGTTTCTATCAACTTCGGATAAAGAAAAAAAAATTTTTTCTTTTTCAAAATTTCAAAAAAAGTTAAAAAATTTATCACAAACATACTCTTTTTATAAAATAATTTCATATTTTGAAAAAAAAAGGGTGTTTCATTTAAAAAAATAAAGTTGATATCACTTCAGGTAAAACCAGAAGTCAACCTGTATATTTTTATTCTTTAATGTTAAGATCGGCAATAAAGATAAGTTATTAATAACTTTTTATAAATATTAAAGAGTTCTAACAAAAGCCAATCCCCTTTTTAAGTTTAAATAAAATAAATTTAAAATTTATAGTTTTGTTTAAACAATTTTTTAAATTCAATAAACTAACCTAACCTAACCTAAACTATTTTTTTTTTAAATTAAAAACAAAGTTTAAACAAAAGTATACTTAAAAGTGAATTAATTTTAAATTTATGTTATTTAAACTTAGAAAAAGGATATAATAACTTATCTTTATTGCAGAACGTAACATTAAAGAATTGCTTGTAACTCAAGAACAACGACTTTTATAAAAAAAATATTTCTACAAAAGTTTACTCAAATTAAATGTAGAATCCAAAAATATAAAAAAATATACAGGGTGTTCCATTTAAAAAACGAAAGTTAGGTGTCGTATCACTAATAAAACGAACACCCTGAATATTAAAAATATGTTTAAATGGTAGCTTGTTTAAATTGAATAAACTTCTGTTTAAATTAATTTTTTAAATTCAATATGGCTCAGAAAAAATTTTCAACAACCAAAGTACACCCCCTCCCCAAATTGTAGGCCGGAGGTAAAAATTTTTCCCGGGCCGATAAAAGGTGTCAGTCCGCCCCTGATACAATTGATCTTTTCTGAATTTCAGTTGATGATTTATGAAATTGAATTCACTATTCTGAAATACAATTGATACTTTCTGAAATTAAATTGATTATTCTGAAATACAATTGATGCATTCTGAAATACAATTGACTATTCTGAATAACAATTGATGATGATTTCTGAAATCTCTCCTAGTATACCTAACTTTATTATCTGGAGTTCGTATACGGATTCACCGTTATCCTGCCGAGAAGTTCAAATCTTATAGGAGCAATTGTGTCGAACTAGCAATTAATGTGGTTTAAGATGTCATCCTCCAAAGCATATAATCTTCATGTTTTTGTTCCTGAATTGCCCCTGAGGTGGAAGTCTGTATGAACTAACGCACCGGAAAAAGCGATTACTGAATAAGTTGTCAGTTCTCTCGATTCTTCTTATAAAGGGTGATCCACGGGAATAGGACGATTTTAGAAATTACTACTGCCCCCACAAAATTCTAAATTCAGCACCTCGAAATAGGAAAAGTATTAATTCCAGATGATGAAAAATTATGTATTTTCCAAAATTTTCTTTGTCAAATATTAGAGTCAAAGAATTTCTTTGACGAATTATTTTCATCGATTTACATCTTCTCGAAATTATGATTTTGGGTATTGCGGGCCTCCGGTATATTATTTTTATTTTATATTTTTTTAGGAATTCCTTTTTTTATTCATGTTGTCACCTTCTACCAATACCAATTAACATACTCACTTTGTTCCGTTTTTTAACAAGCGCATTTTTGATCTGGTTCATTTATCCAATTATTGTAATTACTTCGACTAAATCCAAGCCTAACGTAGGATTATAAGAGTTTTTAAGTCTGGTTAATAAGACGCCTCTAAGACATTTTGGTTTTTGTATTTTATTAGCCACTATATATGTGCACCCCCATGGGGTTATTGTTCCTACGATTTGTGAAAGTGTTAATGTACTACGACTATTGTAAAGAATTTTAATTTTTTAATTTGATGTCTGATTGTTCATTTTGTATTTCAAAACTGACAATTGATCCTTGAAGATGGGCGCTGGCCGAAACATGTAGATATGTTACAACGATTATTTATATGCAATAATAAAGCACCCCTTTTGATTGGAAGATTGAGTTTTTATTAATACTCACTTTTGATAATAATTTGGAAAATATGCAAATAACATCATCAATAATTTTAAGAAAAGCACACTTAACCTTGAAATTAACGTAAAACTTACTGGGAAGTACCAAATTTAAAAATATCAATACAAGAAATGTACCAACCAATTGCAAACCATAGTATGGTATTTTTTAAAGTTTATGAATCTGGAAAGCCGGAAGAATATAAACTAGAAAAAAGGCAACAAATACACATAAGAAAAAACTCGAATATCTAATACAACAACACAATGTTGTCATAAACACAAGATCAATGGCTACAGAATTTGAGTGATGTAGAGACTCCAAAGAACATCTACAAATTACTATCCTTGGGGTCAGTGGCGTATAATTAATGCAATATTAAAAAATCACTTTACCTTTACCTGTTAGCATTTGTACCTTAGAAGAACTATTTAAGATATTCTACATCAGAAACTAGATTAAATTGCCTTTTATTGTACATGGTGGCCCAAGGCCCAACTAAACCCGCGAATTTTAATTTAGTCAACACAAAATTTTGAAAATACGCTCAGACAGGTTAATTTTAGTTTGAAAGGGGACATTTTATGAAATGTAACTGAAGCAGTGAGTCTGTTCATTCCTCAGCGTTTTTCAAAATTTAAACTAAACTAACATAAAATTCGTCCTTTTCATTTTGGCACTCTGTATAATACTATAAACGTAGAAAAAGAAGTATTGATTTTTTATGACACAGTGCACCCCCCAAAAGAAATGTCTGGATACCTCCACTGCTTGGGGCCAAGATTTAGCCTAGAAGATGATGCAGAAAAAACAATTATTGATGCAAAACACATCATCAGTAAACATCCAATAACGAAAGAAGAAAAATACCTAGTAAGGTTGGAGACTATAAACATCATTACGAATTAATTAAAAAGTCAACCAAAAATAATCACCAAAATGAAGTGTACGAAGCTGCTAAAGAATTCTTAAAGGACCATAATGAGGTCATCATTACAAGATCAGATAAAGGTAACAAGACTGTTATTATGAAAAAGGGTGTAAATACTTGGAAAAAAATGTAAACGATGTTCGAAAATGTAAAGATATATACCAAACTGAAAAACGACCCACTTACATCCGTTCAAATCTAGAGTAACAAATTAATTGAGGAACTTGTTGACGGTGGCCATATTAGCAAATCTACTGGTAAATCTCTTAAATCTTACAATGCAGTTACCCCAAGAGACACAAAAATCTAAACAAAATTAAACTTAGACCAATAAATCTCCCTATTAATAAGGTTTATACTTGGAATTCTCAATAATTTGATACCGGACCTTTGTTTTAATTTTAGAAATTTATATAATTTTGTTGAGATCATGAAAATTCAAAAAATCCCTAATTATTATCATTTACCCCCTACTTCCCCCATTTTCGCAGCATATGTTAAATTTCCACTCAAATCACAAATTGGGTCAAAAATCGCTCTCATTAAAGGTTTAGAGACCAAAATAAATAGAATTTAGTTGAAGTTGAAACACTATTAAAAGAAAATAATTACCCAAAATACGTGATCAAAAAATATTTACATGGACATGAAAATAACACAAATTTTGAAAACAAGGAACGTAATAATTGAAATTACTTTAAACTACCTTTAGTTGTTGATTTGAGTGAAAAGTTAAATCGTTTGTTTAGAAATAGGTTTAATGACATTAAGATTGTTAACTATAATAAGAAAACGGTGAACGGTTTCTTCTCTAAATTGGCCAGACTAAGAACTGTCTAAAGACTAGAGTCAATACACATAACAACGATTGTAATAATGTTAATAACAAAGAAACACAGCATTGGCCAGCCATGATATTGGATTAAATCATAAATTCAATTTCGAAATAGATAAAGGGAACGAAACTAATTTGGATACTAAAAAAATAATGACTTACGTCCATTTTTAAGCAGTTATTTAAGACTCCAATGCAAAAACACATATAAAATGAGGCGAATTAAATTTAAATAAGTTACCATACTTTTTCCAACAAAAAAATACAATGTAACAAATGTTTATTGAATATAATTTCAAAGAATTGAAAACACAAATATTTTATTTTTATTCTAAATAATCAATTAAAATAGAAAATATTAATTTAAAAATAATTATTAAGGATAAATTTAAAATAATTAAACGTTTTAATACTTTTTTCCACCACTGTACATAATATAAATGAAAAAACTCATTAAAAAGGAATTAACGAGATTCACCGAAATAGTATATTATTCAACGAATGAGTAATGATAGCCATTACTCACGAAGGCCGAAATTGAGACACGGGCCGTAGGCGAGTATCGTAACAGGCCTGAGTGACTAATGGATATTTACTCGCGAGTAGAATACTATACTTTTTCTATGACTATTTGGTAAACGCAAAAATTAGGTTATTTGACGTAACAAAGACTGCATTCATTAAATAATAAAAAAGCTTGTATCAAACTTGAGTCCTCGGTAACTCAGTTGATTAATACCTCGACGAAGATTCGAACAACGATCATTGACAATTTAATTTTATTAATTGTTTGAATTTGGTAACAGAGATCCACAGGTAGCCCGTAGAACTCTGTTACCGGTAACCAAAACTCACGGGTGTGAGTAACAGGGTAACGCGTTAATTGATAGAAAGTTAACTGCTAGAATGAGAAAATGCTAGAACGTAAATTGCTAGAACCGTAAAGTGATCGAATCGGAAATTGATAGAATCGGAAACTGCTAGAAGCGTAAATTGATAGAACCGTTAAGTGATAGAACGTTAACTGCTAGAACGTTAATTGATAGAATCGTTCGGGCGGCTTCGGTCACGCCGTACATATTATCTTATATGCGGAGATGAAGCCGCGCGGACCGAAGTCGCCCGAGCGATTCTATCAATTAACGTTCTAGCAGTTAACGTTCTATCACTTAAGGGTTCTATCAATTTACGGTTCTAGCAGTTTCCGATTCTATCAATTTCCGATTCGGCCACTTTACGGTTCTAGCAATTTACGTTCTAGCATTTTCTCATTCTAGCAGTTAACGTTCTATCAATTAACAGGGCACCAGTAACAGCTATCATTGCTTATCTAACGGATGAGCTAAAATGATTGTGGTTTGATATGTAGGCAACCAAATATGCAGATCTGGATTAAGGTCGAGGGTGTGGTTGAGTTCCACAGGCAATTAGGTCGCCATCATTGGGCCCATTTTACCAACTCCTCTCCGTTCAGTGAGCTTCCTTCCCGTCCATCCACCCCGGCCATCTGATTGTTTCGGCTAGCCCGAGAAGATCTCCGGGTGGAATTTCACTGATCTCGGGCATACTTGGCCAGCAGTCCGCAAGCAAGTGCGCTCTACTGTCTCATCTTCTCATTCACATCTGCGACAGCTGGGATCTTTGGTTATTCCCAGCTGATGTAGGTGTTTGTTTACGTTGCAGTGTCCGATCCATATTCCTATGAGCTTTCTTAGTTTATCCCTCGTTAGCTGTAGGCAGTAGTTCGCTGTTTTCAGGTTAGGTGCTCGTATGAGCATCTTACTCGGTCTGCAGCCTTCTGTATTTAGCCATCTATTGGCATGATGTCGCAGCGAGTGCTCTTTTATCAAGGCATTGATAGTGGACTTCGCTAGGGACATTGAAGGCTGCGGCCCGACAAACTGCTGGGTGGCACTCCTTCGAGCTAGCTCGTCCGCCTTCTCATTGCCTTGGTTTCCTAAATGCCCTTTAATCGAGATGATTTCTACCGTGTTATTTATCGCTAGGTTCTCCAGCATTTAGTGGCATTCTATTACTAGCCAAGACGTGACTTTTGGTTTCCCTAAGGCTAGTATTGCCGACTCGCTGTCTGTTCACAAGCGAATCACTTTATTGCGTAGTTCTTTCTCCGCTGCTACTCTGGTCCCGTGCAGTAGACCCGCCAGTTATGTTTGAAGAACTGTGATATGGTCACCGAGGGGCATACTGTCTTGTAGATTTAGTTCAGGTGAGAGTCTTCCTATCCCAGATCTGCCTTCTTTTTTGTTCACATCTGGTTTCATGTTTTCTTTGAGTGTGTAATCAATGTGATAGCTCCTGGTAAAGATGTACTTTACCAGTTGGTAGTCTGTCCCTATCCCGAGGAGTGCCTCACGTTTGTGTGCCTCTCCCAAGATTTTTAGGTGCCTACTTCTCTCGAAACTTGCGTTCAGGAGGTTTCCTTCTCGCAGTCTTAGGAGGGAGCGCAATACCAACTCCGCCAAATAGATATCTAAAGGAGGTAGGCAGAGCTAGTCTCTGGACGTGAGTAATTTGTGCCAGTTGTGTTTTTTGTCTGGTTCTTGGCCACCAAACAAGTGCTCCATAGCATAGCATTGGCCTGATGACTGCCGTGTAGAGCCATTGGGTGATCTTCGGGAATAGTCCCCAGGATCGGCCCACGACACGACGGCACTGCCAAAACGCCATGCGTGTCTTATCTATTTTGCTCTTTACATGGGAGGCCCAACTCAGCTGCCTGTCAATGAATGATTCCAAGGTACTTGACTTCGCCGAGTAGACTGAGTGTGGGAAGTCCAAATATGCAGATTGGTACAACTATAAATTTAAAAAGACAACCTCCTAGTAATCCAATGGCGTAGCAAATATTTTTTTCAAAATGAATATAATATTCATAACAAATCAAGAAATCTAAACAAATATACACATTTTAATTATTTATTAAGGTTTGGCTCTCGAATTTTACAACAAATTTCAAATGTCGAAAATTATTTTCGAGGCAGATGCTAACACAAAACAAAGAATTACGCAAATTAATCTTGATAAAACCTGTTGTTTATGCAACAGAAGGCACAATAATTAAAAACAAAAATCCGAAGTTTTGACACAGCGGTAAAAATTCGACCTACGCCTCTGCTTTTTTGTAGTATAGTTACTTTGTTACAATTTTGACATGATTTTGTAACTATGAAATTGAAAAAAGCAAATTCCCCCGATTTTTAGGCGGGAAATTTGAGTTGACCACAATCATTTTAGCTCACCCTGTAGAAACGCGTTCATAAAGTACCCATATACAATAGTCCACTCTACAGATTAAATGGACCACCCTGTATACCCCCATGTACCATTTATTAAATTTTAAAATTTATTGGTACCAATATTGAAAATATATTTATTTTTAATAATATTTTCGGAAACATAATTTCTTGTTTTATGTAATTGCTTCGCATAGGCGAATTTAATTAAAATTTGACTATGAATGATTTTATTTCCCGTTAATTTCCGCTACAACAATAGTTACAATTTACAACAATTAATTATTAGAATCCAATTTCAGCCAAGGCTGATTAGTTTTCGAGCAAGGATGGGGGTTGGACCAAAAGAATCGTTTATATTGAAAATGAAATGTTATTGACAATAAATATTAAATTTGATTACGTTGGCTATAGCTACTAGAAATAACCAACCGCATTTACCTTAATATTTCAAAATTTGAAACAAACGTAAATGTATATGTATATGTAGAGTAATATACTATTATGTAGATTTTACCGTTGAATTATTGATTTTGATTATTCTATTTCATATTTACGCATTCTACAATGCAATAAAATACCAGGAAATGTGTCGATTTGATTTTCATGAATAATTCAGCTAATTAATAATGTCTATTAACTAAAGAGAGTAAATTACATTTTAAATGTACAGGGTGTTCTCTAGTTCTCAAGCACGCATATAACAAAATAATATTCTATTTCGTAGATAACAGCGTACACGATTGAGAACACAACAATTTAATCAACGATTTATTATAAGTCATTATTTTCGAATGCATTTTTTAATGGTGCTTTTTGTAGATATTCAGTACTTTCAGCATCATAAATAGCGTCTTATTACAAGATACAAATTTAGTTAAGTCAAGATAAATAATTCAGTCGGTTGAAGCAAAATTTAGTAGAGTAAAAATGATCCCATTTGGGAGATAATTTTCTCATCATCGCCTTGTTCTGTAAATAAGGGTAACTTATAGCGACAACATAATTTGATGATGACGGAAAGGTAGTGTGAAAGTTCCATCTTGATAAATCTATAGGATGGGTGTGTTGGGTATGTTTTGCGTTTGCTCTTTATTTAACGTCGATGCTGAATCTAGTCCCCAATGGAATAATTGAAGAAATAATTGAGAGAGTTTCAAGATTTAATTAAAGCCCTGGTAAAAGCAAAAAATCTATCCGACTAGTAACCCTCTATCTGGGGATTACTGTGTCATTAGAGACAAACACCGCCACTGCCACCGCCAGTGCCACCATCCCACTTTATGTAACGCACACTTCTCCCCCTTGACACTCACGGTCGACTTGATCAATCTGGAGCCTCCATTAAGATTGTCCCGATACGGCTCATTAGGCGCTCCAGCCTGCTCCCTATCGCTATCGCTTGTCGGAATCCACCTTCCTGGAGGATATGACCCAAATGAATGTCGCCTTGTCGAGTTTATCGGCGCCCGCGGCCCGCCCGGGGCGCTGGGAAAACAATTTTCGCAATTATTTCCATAACGTATGGCCTGTAGTGTTTGCTCCGCCGATTAAATCGTTTTTCCGCTACAAGTGAGATGCTTTATTCCTACAACAATAAGCTTCGCTAAATTTTCATTGACGCGAAAGAAGATTGATTGTTTGTTTTTTGTGGCGTACGGTTCTCTACGCTCTACGTTCCATGTCAAGTACAAGGAGAAATCAGGGTTGAAACGAGTTAATATAATAAAAAAAATTAATCAAATTCTATGAATGATTTTTCATTTAAACTCGAATCAATCCATAAGGAAAACTGTCCAAGAAGTTTTAAGAAAGTCACCAATTCTTTTATTTATTTTTTATTAAATAATAAGATAATCGACTTGACACTCGTTCAATTACACGTCTGTAAACACTTTTGTATTGTAAGTTCTTTTTATACTGAATTGACATTCGTTTTAAAACTGAAAAAGTATATCCACTCAGTAAACCGATAACCCAATAACGAACGTTTCGTTTTAAAAGTATTCATCTATTTTAAAAAAACTTTCCCTCAATGGAGGGCCGCTTGTAAATAAGATGGCTAGTACGATCACCCGACTTTCCGTTGAGGTATACAATTTAACAATTCAATTCCAGTAGTATCTTAGCATAGACTCAATCTTGACGGGTCCATGAGCCCAAATCAAGTTGAGAAGGTCATCAATCCCAGAAGAAACTGACTAGAAAACCAGGGAATGGAAGATCAGTTGACCAAACGCACATACAATTCTACGGTGGGGAAGATATGCAGTTTCCTACCGGGGATGAATTCTAGATTTATAACGAACACTTACCTTAAATAATGGAGTTTCTCGATCTAAGCTCAGGTGGAAGTCTGTACGAATTGATGCAGAACAATCGGCTGTATCCTAGATACAGGTCTAATCATTTTCTTTAGTCTGTCGAATTCTCAATGATAAGAAAAGAGCTGCTACAGGGAAGGGTATCAGTACCTGCATCATATGGCAGATTGAGGACAGGTTAGGTATTTGAATGGTTACGGTCTCATTGAAAAGTACTGAAGCATCCATGACTACATCATAGGCGTGTAACCATTCAAGTAATATCGCCAGTGGCGGATTAAAGCTTTTAAGGGCTCCTGGCACTAATTAGATATGAGGCATCCTCTATCCTCTGTGAAAAAAACAAATTTTTTGTCAAATTTTCAATTGATGAGTACTAGTCTTGTGCCATATTGGCCCCTATTCTATAGAATAGTCTAACAAGATCCGCGACTTTGTGGGGACTTTTAGTACGAATGGACTTGTATATGCTTGAAAACTATTATAAAAGGCTAGTATGATGGCATCTTATCAGGCGTGATGTAAAATATCTTACTTAAAGATAATCATCAATTTATGCAAGTGGCGTACTTCTTTGTGGTATGGTGGACGAATACAACACAAAACAAGGTTTAAAAAAGCAGTGGTTAGTGTGCTTGGACACTACTCCTAAAGTGGCCTTGTAGGTAATTCTAGACATTCTTTGACTATCCTTCAGGTGCCGAATTATGAATTTCTCGAAAATTTAAAAATGGAAAGTGAGAAAGTGAGAAAGTGAGAAAGCCATCAAGCATGCTTTTTGGGGAGTGGGGCGCGGGGGTAAACTCGGGCGCCAGGCTTTTAAAGCGCGTACGAACTGTTAGAGTTGTAAAGCGCCAAAGAAACATACCTTGGAAATTGAGTGTCTGACCAAGATTCAGTATACGAATATGTATGTTCAAAAAACTTTCAAGTATAGTTATTGAAGACCTTCCTCCAATATATTAATAATATAATAATATTTATTTATTCATTTGGTCTACAAATACATAGAATAATAGTGCAATTCTGGGTAAATCTGTAAGTCCTTACAGGAAAAATCTGTAAGGTTTGTTATATGGGTTGCAATGGACGGTTCCCTTAGTTACCTTACAGATATTTCCTGTAAGGGCTTATAGATTTGCTCAGAATTGCACCATAAGTCATCATAATAGTACATAAATAACTTACTTCTATGTTACTTGATCCGTAATTAAATTATATAAATAATAAACTTTTGGTCTAGTAACGAATATTTATTTCCACCACTTTTTTTTACATTGGAAAGCCCTACAATTTTAAATCGAAACTTACATACAGATTATAAAATTATCAGTTTAAACAGGACACTCAATAATTTATAATAATACTCATAGTCTAAGAGCTAGTGAACTTTTTGGGAAGGTTATTTCTGCAGTAAGATAACATATTTTATAATATTGTTTGAAAAACACGTGGAACGAAATTGCAATTCTATCTCGCCGTCTTCAGTCGATATGATGGGTAATTAACACTTAAAGTTGTAAAATGAAATACAAATTCAAGTTATTTCTGCAGAGTTGAAATTTTGACAGATTGTCTATTATACCATTTTAAGATAGTATCCAAAAGTTATCGTTAACATTAATGTAAATTATTTCGCTCAGCTGTCGTTTCCTGTAATTAGGTTCTACTCTTAAATCTTTGTTTTATCAAAGTTAAAACTATGTCCTAATTCAAAGCTGAGTTCACATAACGCAGTTGTTACTTTTTTGTCAATGTTGGTACTTTTGCAGATCTGTGTTGTTGTATTCTATTTTTTAATTTCTGTGAAGTTTGGCCCGCATACATTTTACTACAATTATTGCAATTAATCGCGTAGACTGTGTCAGTTTCGCACAGTAATATGTTTCATTCGCCCATCGCATTTCCAACGGATAGAGAAATCGCAGTTTTGCCAACTATCCTCTTAAGGAAGCTTTTCCAGAATATCCCTTCTTGTATGACAACTCTAAGATGATTCTTCGATGATATACATAAACAAATTTCTAATTCTAAACTTTTAACTACTTTTTTAGGTTATGATGTGATTTACAAAGTATACGAATAAATATTATTTTATGTTTTTTGTGCATTCTTTTTGAATAATATTTTTTCACAGTTTGTGTTATTAGAAACGCCTCTGATGTATTGATTTTTACTTTCAGTGTAGCTGACTTGGGAAACTCAGGTTTCCTACCATACGATGTCAACAGTATCAATCATTTTTGAAGACCCTGTACCTACTAAAGAGCTCTTCTGCCATCTACCTTGCATAGTAATGTCCTTGGCAGATATTTTTCCATTTTCTTTGTTAAACCATAATGTTACGATTGTATTGTAAATCAGTTTTAAAATTGAACCTTTATAGTATCATAGAATGATTTGATCCTGATACTTTTACAGTGAATTCAAAAATGACTAAAACCACAACTATGCAACTAAACATACTCTGTAATGATTTTAGACTTGCTAAGTTGGTGTACCTGTTAGTTATCATTCAAATTTAAATCTTATCTGTCACTTTAACCAAAGCGTCTCTCAGCATTTTTTCTTCTGGTATTTTTTTAAGTCATTTCTCATTCATTTTAGTGTAGCTCGCTACACTAAAATTAATGCATTGCCTGAAAGTTGGGTTTCCTACCTTGCAATGTCAATGGTTTCAATCTTATTTAAATTCACTGTAGTTAAACAACTACAGGGAATTCAATTTGGATTGATACCTAAACTAGGCAACCAAATATACTGTGTAGTAATTTTTAGGGATTTTCACTTTTACTAGGTTTGTGTATACCTGTTGAAATTCGAAATTAAACTTCATTTCTAATCTAATAAAAATATTTGGTTAAAAAACCAAAGAACCTCTCAGTAGCTTTGGTTTTGGGTATTACTAAAATAATAAAAAAGAAAAAGTGATATTATGTTTTCTTTAAACGTCACTGAAGTACTTATTCTTTACTAAAGGTAAAGGTGAATGATTCGACTCCCAACTTTTCAATATATTTATTATCGTGCAACTAGTTTCGCCTTCATAAGGGCATCATCAGGCACATTAACAATTTATAGATGTATTAACGCAATCTGGTACTCCTCATACTGTGATCGATAGGGCTATGAACGCCCAAGCAACTAGGCTTATATTGAGCGCCTGAGCAACTAGGCTTAAAGTGGGCGGCTGAGCAATTAGGCTAAAGGTGAGCGCCTGAGCAACTAGGCTTTCTAATGAGTGCCTAACCAAACCAGGCCGAATGTTGTGGTGCGCCTAAGCAACTAGGCTTATTGTCTAGGAATGCCTAAGCAACTAGGCTTTATGAGGCCATTTAAGGTGATAGGGAGTCACTTATTGAAAAACCGATGTTTTTATCTTTCCCGAATTTTTTTAAAGGGTTTCGAATTGGAAACAAAAAAAATATTAAAATACCGAACTCAAGTAAGAATTGTACTTTTATACGCAATTTTTGTTTTTTGTGTATCTAGATTTATATGAGCGTAGTTTTGCAAAAATAAAAATATAAATATAGAAGTTTTTCTTGCAAAATTACACAAATATAGTTGTAGATACATAAATAACAAAAATTGCAAATGAATGTAAAATTCTTACTTTAGTTTGGTATTTCTTTATTTTTTTGACTTTCCAATTCGAAACACTTTAAAAAATTCATGAAAGATAAGTACGTCGTTTTTTTCAACATTTGACTCCCTATCACCTTCAAAGGGTGTGTCATTCAACATTATGTCGGGCTAGACTTTGCGTTGAAATGAATGGGGGCCATATTGAACATTTTTTATAAAATTTAAAACGAATTATTTCTTGTTGGTTTATTTGTGTAAAACACAAATTAAAACACTTACTAAAAGTTTTTAATTTAAATCTTATTTTGTTTATTTATTTTTGTAAGTACTAAAAATAAGTTTGATTTTAGGAAGGGCGAAGAACTATAAAATGCGAAATTGCAGAAACATTTTGAAAATATTAATCATGAAAGAAACCTAAGACAACACAGAATAACAAATATGATAAATATGATCTCAGTAGTTAGTTTTACTGTTTACTTATTTGTTAGATTAAAATTTTCAATAAAATGGACCTATGTTCCCGTTGAAAAAGTAAGATGGTGACCCTTAAGAATTTATGTATTTTTAAATTCAACATTATAGGATAACTGTTAACCCAATCAAAATTTTATAAGAATAATTTTTTATGGTAAATTGATTGTAGATTTTAAAAATCTAAGCAGAATTGCAAAATTTGGCACTGGCGTATCAAATAATTTCAAAAAAAGGGGGCACCTTGACTCGTTTCTACGCCACTAGAATATTAAAACCAGATAAAAGTAACAACCAAAGATGTCCACCCATAAGATATACACACTGTAAAATTTTTATTAATTTTCATTCTGCCGATCCCGAGAAAATAAATAAAAAGTAAAAATAAAAAAAAATTTCAACACCCTGTATCTTGGTAACAGTAGAATTTTTGACAAATGTTCATAAGGACATTTTATCGTATTTTTACTTGTAGTATAAGCACATGAAGACCATTTTAAATTCACCCTTTATATTGAACAAAAATAAATAGAAAAGTACAGGGTGTGCCATTTTAATTAATCCAGCTGAATATCTTGAAAACGAAGCGATTTCCTCAAAAAAATTTCAGACAAAAATTGTAGCGGCTCGAGGGGGACATTTAATAGTGCCATGGGTTTTTAATTGTTATGGGGTTTTATGGAAAAACATTTTTTTTCAAATGGGAACCCCCATTTTTTATTGTAGATTCGTAATCTATGGAAAATAATAAGAAAGTTTTGAATGAAACTTTTTTTTCTAAAATTTCAATTTTTCGCTATATTCACCAAAATGAACAAATTTTGGGATTTTCGATACAGTTTTACTAGAAAACTAAAGCTTTATTAGAAAAATCGTAGGAGACAAAAAGTGCTTAAATTAAGGCAAGGATTAATAAAATATATTATTTTATTTTATAAAAAAAAAAAATTTTAAAAGAAAATTTATTTTATTTTTATTATTTTTTAAGAAAAATATTAATTTTTTTTACTTATAAAATTTAAAATAAAGTCAAAGGTTGGAAACAATAGGTGTCAAAACGGTTTTTCAATTTTATTTGCAATTTAATATGTTAAATAATATTTTTCAATTAAGGAAGAAGGCTTCTAAAAATAAAGGAATTTCATTTTCAGCCTACTTTGTGTTTCGCACATAATTGTTATATTGTGACAGATTAGTTTTTTGTAGAAGCTCATTGTTATTGAAGCCACTTTGATTATTTAAAATCAGTCTCTCATAAAATGGCTGATTATTCACCTAGAGAAATCGTGAATATTATAAAAGTTTGGGCGAATCATACAAATATTAGGAGGCTCGTGAAAAGAGCAGAAAACGGTTCTCTTAGAAGAAAACGTAGTAAAGCTGGTCCTAAAATGCTCCTCTCATTGATAGCATTAGCTTCCGTAAATGAAGATCCACATACATCTACAAGAAAAATTCAGCGTCTTCATGGACTTCCTAAATCTTCTGCCAACAGAATTTTAAACCACCATAAATCACACCCATAGCATGTTCATTTAACCCAACAAATTAAAGAAGATGACTACATCCGCCGACTTAATTTTTGCATACGGGTTACGAATCAAGTTAGAAGAGATCCCCTTTTTTTAATCGCGTACTTTTTTCTGATGAAGCAAAATTTGACAACATGGGTGGAGTAAATCTTCATAATGCTCATTATTATTCTGAAAATAATCCACATTGGCAAAGAGATCATAGATTACAGTGGCGTTGGTCTATAAACGTTTGGGCTGGAATAGTAGATGAGTATCTTGTGGGACCATTTTTTTATGAAGAAAATCTTAACCAACATGTTTATTTGAATATAATTCAAAACGAAATGCCTACTCTTTTAGAAGATGTACCTCTAGATTTAAGACAGCGAATGTGGTTTCAACAGGACGGAGCTACACCCCACACTGCCAGAATTGTTAAAACATTTTTACATAACCAATTCCCTAATATGTGGATTGGAATTGGTAATGAAGTACACGAATGGCCAGCAAGATCTCCGGATCTTACAAAAATGGATACTTTTTTATGGGGTTACATAAAAGATAAGGTTTATGAACGACCAACTACAACTAGAGAGGATATTATGATACGAATTACGGACGCTTTTCGAAGTATCACTCCTGAAAGGTTGAGAAATGTATCATTGGCTTTTCGCACACAAGTAAACATGTGTATTGATCAAAATGGAGGAATATTCGAACTTCTTATTTAGACCAGCTCTCGTAATTTAAGAACAGATCCAAATATCTTTAAGTGTAATAATTAATTACCTTTGACTTTATTTTAAATTTTATAAGTAAAAAAAAATAATATTTTTTTTAAAAAATAATAAAAATAAAATAAACTTTTTTTAAATTTATTTTTTTTAATAAAGTAAAATAATATTTTTTATTAATCCTTGCGTTAATTTAAGCACTTTTTGACTCCTGCGAGTTTTCTTATAGACCTTTAGTTTTTTAGTAAACCTGTATCGAAAATTCCAAAATTTGTGTTCATTTTGGTGAATATAACGAAAAATTGAAATTTTAGAAAAAAATGTTTCAACCAAAACGTTCTTATTATTTTCCATAGATTACGAATCTACAGTAAAAAATGGGGGTTCCCATTTGAAAAAAAATGTTTTCCCATAAAACCCCATAACAATTAAAAACCCATGGCACTATTAAATGTCCCCCTCGAGTCGCTACAATTTTTGTTTGAAACATTTTTAAAGAAATTGCTTCGTTTTCAAGATATTCAGCTGGATTAATTAAAATGGGACACCCTGTATTTAAAACTTGTTTAAACCACCTTTTTATTCGTGAAATTGCTATTTTTCTATGGGCTGATAAGTCTCACTCTATCTTTATTAGTTAAAAATGTGTCATTTATTTTTTTAATTTTGTAAAAAAAAGGCACGAATTTAAAAAAAAATATAAAAGAACTATTATTAAAAATGTAACACGAGTATGTTGGTAATTAGGATGAACTACAGGGAATTCAATTTGGATTAATATCTAAACTAGGCAAGCAAACATAGTGTGTGGTAATTTTTAGGGATTTTTATTTTTACTAGGTTTGTGTATACCTGTTGAAATTTAAATCAACTTCATTTCTTATCTTCTATTTTAACCAAAGAACCTCTCAGAAGCTTTATTTTTGGATAATACTTAAGTAATAAACAAGAAAAACTGATATTAATATTTTGTCATTTTGTTTTTTTTAACGTCACTGAAGTATTTACTCTTTTATTTCCAGTAGCGGACATACAATTTTACCGCCCATAGTCTATAAATTTTGCTGCTGGCCCTATAATGGGGGAACATACAGGGTGTCCCACTTTATATCCTGTATTTTTTAGATTGTAAATTTGGAATAAAAAAATTCCTATGAAATAATTGGTTTTTCAACTCCCGCAATTTTTGAATTTTAAAATTATAATTTTATGGGACACCCTATGTAATTTTTGTTTTCTTAACAATTTATTAAAATACTTGATCTTCGTTGGATTTTTTGGTTTGAAAACATTATACAAACATTTTCTGGAAAAAATGTGAATCACCCTGTATACAAGAGTAAAATAATTAACTTTATATTCTGTACTATATTGAACAAAAATAAATAGAAAAGTATTGGCGATTCAAATTAATATTTCCCGCGCAAATGTATGCTTGGTTACATATTCTAGTGACGTCACGTCAGTGACAAAATAAATACAAATTTAAACTTGGAAAGAAATAATCAAACGCATTTAATAATACAAAGTAATTTAGGTAAGTTAACGTTATTTACTTGACTATAATAGACATTAACAAACGTTAAACGCTAAATTTGTCTGCACAACTATCACGGACGTGACGTCATTTCATAGTTCCGCGCTATGCCGCAAGAGGGAGATCGCTTAGCTAGAATCGCCAATAAAGAAAAGTTTTAACTTTGAGCACTCAATAGGATTTTTTAAATATTTTGCTATTGTCTAATGTCTAATGAATGCTACTTACTCGAATTTTTCAGCACCCTGTATAAATTAGTTTTTTTTTTTAATTTACAAAAATTTTCCACCCACAAAAATTTGCCACACTAGGCTATAACCTACTATCCGGCTCTGTTTATTTCACCAAGACCCGAAATAAAGTTGTTTTATAAGTACTTATTTTTAATGTTTTAGCACAAAAATGTGCCTGATGAAGCCACTGAGTTGGCGAAACTAGTCGCACGATTAATTAAATAATCGCAAGTCTTTACATCGTTTTTATTAGTGTATTTAAATAAAATATTACTTATTTTGGAAAATATTGTCTAGCAGTATATTAACTTAGGCAGCTCCTTGAACTCATTTACTTCCAAAGTAAACCCACAGATGGTACTAAAAACAAATTCTTCGAGTATAATAACTACACTGGATTATAAATTTTAATAAATAAAAAGCTGATATTTCAAAACATCCATGTGAAATTTATTACATTTTTATTTATTATGACCATAAATTAAATAATTGATGCCTGTCATTTTGGCAGTAATAAGAACATATTTAAATTTTAACCAATTTTAATAATAACCCTTCAGAATTATATGCCATTTTTTAAGTCCATCATTTCTGTCCTTATGTTTTATTTAATATTTTATTAAAACAAATTCTATTGAACCCAAAGAAATTTAAAAAAAACTTCCTCTTGGAATATGGTAAGAAAATTTTTAAGTTTATTTTATATTTTAAATTATTAATTTTTTTCTGAATTTTATTTTTAAATTAAAAAGACACGAATTTTAAATTTTTTTAAGGAAACGTTATTAAGCCAGTATTTAGTTTTGGTGTCTTTTACAACATATTCTTTATAACTACTACAAAATAAATACCTAGTCATTTTATTAGCAATTAAAGAATTAAATATAAAATATTTCGTTGGTCTATTGCAAAACTATCCTTAGTAAAAAAAATTGCAGCAGGAGGTATTTTAATGTCAAAATTTGGTGATAAAGTTAAAGTTTAGCTTTCTAAGTACATTAACATCCAGATTGGTTTATTTTACTTAAGTTTGGATGTTTCTGCATTAAAAGCGTCATATTTTGTTCATTAATTTGGCTTTATCCCATTTTATGTAAAATTTGGTAGTCCAACGATTTGTAGAAAGTGTCAATTAAAAAAAAATCGGATCTGAGTGGTTGTTTAATTGTAATAAAAAATCGAATGGTATTACAATAGAAGACCGATTTTTTAAAAAATCTGAATAAAACTTCTTGATTAAAAATGATTTTAACAACCGGTGGGTTGTAAGTGCAACAACCGATAGCGCGTGTTGTTTTTCAACTTTTCCAGCGCATCGCTACCCACTTTTCGTTTCAATTGGCCGATTGTTTGAAAAAGCAACGCGTTCCAAATTAAAAACTCATTTCCTTCGTCACGTTCGCGAAATGCATCACGTTTATCATCGTCTTTTCCGAACATAAAAAACGCGACGCCTTTAAGAAATGATTGCAATCGCGTTAAATCACTAATCACAGAAGCGATAACACCGTTGATCCCAAAATGTTTTTTGAGTGATTTTTTTTATCAAAAAACTTATTTCGTAATTTAGTTTGTGAGGTTTTTTAGTTTGATTAATTTTTATAGAGAGGATTTATTGTCTTGCAGAACATAAATAAAATGGTGAGTTTTCATTATTATTATTTATTATATAATAATAATAAGAAAATAGATAAATTATCTGAAATAAATAAATCGATTTTTTATTCTACTTCATTTAGTATCCAATAAATTTCATGCTGTTTTGTTCAATTTATGAAGATTACTTTATTTTAGTAACAAATTTTTTCCATTAAACTTAAATTTACTACGCCTTTTTAAAACTTAATTAATTAAAACCCACATTAACAAATTAAGAAATTGAATTATATTTTTAAAGAAATTTCTTAAAGTAAGCAACGCAGCTGATTTGAAACAAAAAGTGAATCTTACTTCAAGAAATTTCAATATATTCTACTTTAGCTTCTTTTTCTTTAAAACTTCCAATTTTTTACCAAAAAAAAGAGGGAAAAGAAACAAAAATTGTTGCTTAGTTTAAGGGTATCTTTATTGCAAAAAATTTAAGAAATTACTGCATTATAATTTTTAAAGAAAAAATATTTCCTTCAAATTAGCAAAAAATCACTTAATTGTTGCATAATTATATTTATTGCAAAATCCTGGTGATTGCCTCAGCACACAGTTATGGTGGTTATAGGGGTTTATAGATTAAATAAATACTTGATTTTTATAATGGTACTTAATTATTGCTAATTTAAAAATTATTTTAAAAATTGTTACTTTAAAAAATTTTATACAAAAATTACAAAAGATCCCAAGTCGATTAGAACTTGGCGCAGTTGGCCACACTGAAATAAAAAATAAGTACTTCAAGAACGTTTAAAAAATAACAAAATGACAAAATTTTAATATCAATTTTTGTATTTTATTTATTTAAGTAATTCCAAAAAATAAAGCTACTGAGAGGTTCTTTGGTTAAAATAAAAGATCAGAAATTAAGTTTATTGGGATTTTAACAGTTATAAATCTTAATTAAATTCCCAGTATATCCTCTACTAAAATTTTATGAAAATTTGGTATATATTTTAGAAAATGCAAAAACTATAATTCAAGAAATTAAGAATATACCGGGTGTCTCACTTTTTTCCCAGCAATTTTTTTTTATATAGTAAATGTCATTCTGAACAAAAAAATTTTCGTCAACTAATATTTTTTCGACTACTTAAAAAGTTACAGCAATTTTAAAATTTCAAAATTCATACACCCTGTATGAATTACATTTTATTTTGATTTTGTTTATTTAAATCAAATATGTTTTGGATTTTGACTTTATCTTTAAGGCGATAGTCGGCAAATTTGAGCGCTTGAAATTTGCGATTTTGGTCATAACTTTTTTTCCAGTGGAGCTTTTTTAAAATTTCTTTTTTTGGTATAAAGAAGAGTCTTCTGGCTACCAATTTCTTCCTTTTTTGTTTTAGTAAGTGAAACCAAATAAACATACGGCAGCAGTAAAACGGGCTCTTTACAAAAAATTTTCGCTTAGCGGCTATTTGAAACATTCTAAAAAACTGATTGAAATAATATTTTTTTTCCAACGCTAGAAATAAGTTAAGATATAAACGAAGATGTTGATGTTTCGTTTTTTGTTATAAATATATTTTTAAATTTTTTACAGCATCCTAAAAATTTCTTAAAATTTTACTTAATTTTTGGGATGCTGTAAATAGTTTAAAAATATATTTAAAACAAAAAAACTCAACATCAAAGTCTTCGTTTATATCTTAACTTATTTCTAGCGTTGGAAAAAAAAATATTATTTTAATTCGTTTTTTAGAATGTTTCATAGAGCCGCTAAGCGAACATTTTTTGTAAAGAGCCCGTTTTACTGCTGCCGTATGATTATTTGGTTTGACTTAACAAAACAAAAAAAGAAGAAATTGGTAGCCACAAGACTCTTCTGTGTACCAAAAAAAGAAATATTAACAAAGCTTCAATGGAAAAAAAAATATGACCAAAACCACAAATATCAAGCGAATTTCTAAATCAAGCGCTCAAATTTGCCGACTATCCTCTTAACCAATCAGATAGATTAATTTCATCAAGAAAATAAATAGTCCACTTAATTCAAAAACAGCCAATAAGCGTCTAAGAAGGAAATTGGCAAAGACAAAAATAAACCATAATGAGTCTGTAAACCATTTTTTTTATAATTTTATATAAAAGAATACCTTTTAACTTGAATTTTGCAATTTTAATTTTTGGTCTAGCACTTAAAATGGCTTCGCAATTAATTAACAAAGTTTATGAAATCGCGCGGCGCTACTTTTTTTTTCCTTGCGAGCTGAGTGACGTCATTATTTCCTAGTGGCCTCGCGCGGGTTATACGGTCGGAAAAAGTGCTAAAACTGTGCGGCTTCGATTAGAAGATCGGCAGGTGATCAAAAATCGCGGTTTCTTGATTTGTCATCTACATACCGCGCTACATCAGGAAACGAGCGCTTTTTTTGATATCTTAATTTTTTCTGTACTTTTGGCGCCGTCGAATTTGTAGTTTGAAATTAGTGCTTTTTCGACGCCGACTTTGAAAATTCGTAACTTATGATCCCGACCGTGTATAATATTCCAATGTTTTTTATTTCCCTTCTTTCTTTATTATTTATGCGAGAAAAAATCAGCACGATTATATTTTACCCCTGGACTTGAAAAAAAAATCCCAAGTGAAATGTTAATAAAATAGCTCAACGCGCGCTTTGGTCAGCCCCCTCTGCAGCCGTCAATTTTTAAAATTTTCTCAATTTTACATCAGATTATCAAAGAACAACAATATTTGTGGTGTAATGAGCATAGTGCGTTTTTAAATTTTGCGCGGTTAAAAAGTTATGACGTAAAAATGTTGAATTTAGGGCTCGGCGGCTCCCGTCGGCCTATTTTTTTACGGATTGTAATTTTTAAAAATTCTGATAAATCTACTCTTGGTATTAAAACCGCCCACGCAAAGGGTTTTTTAAATTTTGAAAAATCAACGAAATCTTAAATTTTTTAAGATCGCATTTAAAAAAGTCGCATTTTTATTCGAGTTTCGGTTTAATCAGTCCCTCAAATTTTATTCTGCCCTAACGCAATGTACATTTTCTGAAAGCTTTCATGGTCCACTTTATGACAAAAAAAGAATCACTTCGCTATCTCCTTTCGTTATCGAGTTATGGCCGAATGTGTAGCAAAAATATGCAAAATCTCCGTTTGGAACCAAAATTGCGGTCTTAAATTTTTCACTTTTCACAAAATAATTAATATCTTCTAATCTATTAGAACCACCGGGACGAGTAATGGCTTAAAATTCGCACCGTTACCTCCCCCACCAAATTCCCTGAAAATTTTAATTTTCGGTATAAAATTACGTCGTCCGGGCCCGTATTTGTACCAAAATTTTGCCAAAACCTTGCCAATTTTTTCCAAAAAAACTGTTTAACCGATTTTAACCAAATATTTTTTAAAACGCGTCTATCCATGGTGTTTACCTTTGGTAAAAATTTGAAATCGCTAACTTTTATAGTTTTAAAAATATCTCAAAAAATATTTTTTCGAATGTACCAAAAAATAATTAAATTTTAAAAAATTTAATAAGATAATATCGATAATTTTTACAAACTTATCTGTACGAATTTTCGTTTTTTAATTTTAGTTATTAAGCGAAATATGAATTTTTAACAATACACCTTTACTCATTTGTTAGAAAGCCATATTTTACATAAAAATTCATATCTTTTGAACAAAAAGTCGTACTGCCTTGAATTTTTTTTATTTTTTTCTTATTTCTTCATACTAGAACCCAAAATTATTAACTTTCAAATTTTTAATTTGAAACTCTACACACTTGTAAAAACCATACTAAAGTTGTATAACATTTAAAGTGAAATTTCATAAGTAAAAAATTATAAAGAAGTAAATTTTAAATTAATAAATAATTCTCCTACTTTAATTAATAACTAATAGTAATATTTTATCAGAGTATTAAAAGATAATAACTATAAAAACGTCTAGAAACAATCAAGTTCACTATACGTGTGTACGGAACGGACAGCGCCAGCGTTCGGAAGAAATGACGTCAGAATACATCGCGTAGTTGAAGCGGGGGGGCTAATTTTCTTAAAATTCAAACGCTCATATTTACGTTAATATTTGTCGTATCGAATTGAAACAAAAAACAACTTATTTATAATTATGATTTCTAAAATATAAGATATAAAAATATCAATTATTTTTTTCGTTTTTCTTCCTCATTGATTTAAATAAAAAATGATGATAAGAAAAAAAATTATACAGGACGTTTAAAAAAATCATAAAAATTTACCAATTTTAAAATTATTGTAACTTCGTAAGGAGTCGAAAAAAATATTAGTTCATACGAAATGTTTTGTTTAGAATGACAATTACTATCTAAAAAAATGTTTGCTGGAATAAAAGTGGGACACCCTGTATATTTAAAAAGAATGTGTCGACGTGTTGTGTTTTATTTTTACAAATGGTCCAGTTGACTATTTCAGCTTTTATAAATTAATAACGACTTTGAGAGACTAGAATTAAATAGTTTTAGTCATAAGTTATTGGCTGAATCTATTTTTAACGAGTATAAATTTGAGGGATTTTGTTTCTATATTTTGTAGAATTAAACTAACTTTTTAAAATTTGTATTTATATAGAATATAGCAGTCGAATCTCCCAATTGTACTTGTGACGAAAGTTATTCAATTGATTTTTCGGTTGTCTTGTTCAAAAGTTTGATTGCAGTGAACATCCCTTCACCTAGAGACTATTTTTCCTTATTACATCATTCTAATATTATAGTTTATAAAGCTTTGTTTACGTTTTTAGAGACTCCGGAAATCTTTGTTAAATGTTTCCTGAAGGATTTCTTTTTCGGTGGTCTCGTTCTTGAGAAGGCACTAGATCATGAACAGTTATATAAATATATTCTGTGCAAACCTGTAGGTTCTTACAGGAAATATTTGTATGGTAACCAAGGAAACCATCCATTACAGCCCATATAACAAACTTTACAGATATTTCCTGTAAGGACTTACTGTTTTGCACAGAATAGCACCATTAATCTTTGTTTGTATTGTCTAACCTTCCTTTGATGACAGCATTATTGAGCTTGTAATTATGACTGGAAGATAAGTACATAGTTTCATTAATCCTTTAAATTTGATGAAAATTGCATAAGTCGTTTAAATGATATACCGTGCGGAGATAAAGTAAATCCCCCCCTGCTAACTTTTGAACAGATATGTTTTTGATTCTGAAAATTTGTCTACTGAAGAATCTAATTGCGAACTTTCTAATAAAGGTATTTTTGATTTTGTGGAACTTCCGGTTATACCGTAAGTGGATGGCAACTATCTTATTTTAAACAGAACACCCAGTATATTTTTGCATTTTTGTGTTCTCCAAAAAAATACCATTAAATTGACCTAGCATAGTGTGGTCTACGATTAATACTTTCTGAATAACGCCCATTTAAAAATCGTATTTTTATGCAACTTCACTTTACTTTATGTCCGCACTGTATTAAGAAACGATTTGAAAATTGCTTAAGAGGATAGCCGGTATAATTTGGGTATAGGCTATTTCAATGTAAAATTTTGTAGATTTCAAAGACAAAGTACAGCCATACCAATCAAAAAAGCAAAATCGGTTTTAGCATATCTTTTCTAGACATTTAAGAGATTTTTGAGATTCCCTTCTTTTCATATATTTTTGTTTTTTATTTACTTAGCGTGATTTTTAATATGTTTTTTCGACTCCTTAAGTAGTTACAGCAATTTTAAAATTTCAAAATATTAATGATTTTTTGGGTCACCCTGTATAAACTTCATTTTATTTCAATTTTTTAAATTTAAATCCATAATGCTTTGGATTTTGACATTATCTGTAAGCCAATCAGATAGGTTAATTTTCCTGTCAGAAATTTTAAATGAGTCCACTTATTTTAAAAACAGCCAATAATGTTCAAAAAGGCAAGTTGGGAAAGATAAAATCCAGACCATAAATCCTTTAAATAAAATATGATGATAAGAAAGAAAAATTATCCAGGGTGTCACAAAAAATCGTTAAAATTTTGAAATTTTTAAATTGCTGTAACTTCTCAAGGAGTCGAAAAAAATATTAGTTTATATGAAAATTTTTGTTCACAATGACATTAACTATCTAAAAAAAATTTGCTGGAAAAAAAGTGAGACACCCTGTATATGAAATATAGGAGACTGCTTTAAGATAAAGGTGTTCAAATTTTGAAAGAGAAGTTTCAAAAATCTTTTGCAAAAAGATTAATATGTGTAAAGTGTTACGTTAGCAATTAAAATCTTGTAGGTATAAATTATTCCTTGAAAATGTACAATTTTATTATGACTTACAAAATACACATACGGTACAGTTGCTCCCAGCTGGAAGTAGGACAAAAGTAATCACAATCGCGTATTCTTTGTCCTACTTCCAGCTGGGAGCAACTTTACAACAATTTTAGTAATAATGTTTATTATTTATAACATGATAATCTTGAAATTTTTAGTTTTTACTACAATTTCTTACAAACCTCAAAGAAAAACATTATTTTATACAGGGTATCTTACTAAAAACTACAAATTTTGGTAGTGGCCAATATACAGGGTGTTCCGTTGATGGTTCACCAAACGTCGAGGTTAGAAATTAGAGCAAATTTAATCGACAAAAAAACAAAAAAGTGGGGTCTAGCTTTATTACTTTTAGAGCCTTTCGAATTTTAGGTCACGCTTTTTTATTGTAAATCACAAAATCCCAAATTACATCTTAACCAATGTCTGTGTGTAGGGATGAAAAAAATCATCATTAAAAAGCTAAAACCATCCTCTTTCAATAGGCAATAACAGTAATACAAAAACAGTTGCTAAAATTTTGAAAAAAAATCAAAAAGAGAAAAAAATAAAAAATTAACTTCTATTGTTTTTAATTTTTTAAATTTTCTTCTAGAAGAGACCTATCACGGTTGTCTTTTTTCCTTCACTTAGTGAAGCTTTCTGAAGTTGCTTCTATCAAAAGTAGTCCTGAGCATAGTTTATCAAATAGGCTGTACGGTATATCATACGGAGTGCATAGTTTGTCAATTCGGCTATAGGGGATACCTCATGTAATGCCAAATATTTTATAACAGTTTCACCTGTCAATGGTAACAGACTTTACTCAGAATACTTGTTCTAGGAGTAACTTCAGTATAGTAAGAGAAGGAAAAAAGCCATGGTTTCAAATTTTTTCCTAATTTGTAGTAAATATGAAGAACTTTCAGAAAATTTAAAAAAGTACAATCTTAATGAGTCTTAAAATAGAAAAAAATTTCGCAAACTGCCAAAAATATATTTTTTTCTTTTCTTTGCGATTTTTTATTCACATTATATGAACCATTACTGTATTAGTGTTATTACCAATTGAGAGAGGATAGTTTGAGCTTTCTAGTGATAATTTTCTTTTAATTCTACGTATATTGGTTAAAAAAAAATTAGTGATTTAGTGATTTTTGGCAAATATTGGTGACCTAAAATTGAAAATGCTGTAGCTCCATAACTAAAAAAGATAAAAACCCTACTTTTTAGTGTTTTGTCGATAAAATTTGCTCGAATTTTTAACCCTGACGTTTGGTGAACCACGATAGTGTGAAAACTTTAAATACTGTATAACAAAGACAAAGACCTTTTTCGCTTTTTCCCACAAAGCCCCAACCAAATTATAAATAGCTTACGTCCGGTTTCTCCACAATGTCTTGTGATCAAATTAGATCTCAAGCTGCGTCTCAAGATGCAAGTTCAACGTACTAGGTTGCTCCACACCGAATTCGCGTCAAGCCGAGCTTATACATAAGTCGTCGATTTTGAGAGCTTAAGCATCAAATCATAACCTAAACTCGCAATCCTATATGTCCAGTAAACACAAATTTTAAAAATGTTGATATTGTTGATGAGGTAGATTTAAATATTTATTTGGATAATAAACCAAATATATCAGTTTAATCAGATTAACAAATATCCTGGTATACTTCATCATTTACTCCAAAGATGAAAGTCAATAAATTACCCAATAGTCCTCTTCTTTTACGACTCGTATTGCTCTGCAAGTCGGTTGTGATACGTTTCATTTGCTCAGCCCTTTCTTCTAGATGGTAAAGTAAATTGTTGCATGCTGTACTATCACTGATTTCAGAGATATTTCGGCACAGATATTGCATTTGTGTTACTGTGCTTTTAACTGATGTGGTATCTTCATGCAATTTGGATTGGTTAAACTGAAGATCGATCCGGAATATTCCCCTTTCTATTCTTGCTTGTCCAATATGTTCTATATAGAACCCCGATGGTGGATGAAGGATAGTGTAGTTTGCTTCTGTTGCCCTTGTTAGCATTTGTAGAAGTAATATCGTTAACCAGTATATGACTGATTTTGGTCTTGTCTTCTTTGTTTGAATCCTTGCGGAATTTGCTTTTATGTTGCGCTCTGGTATGTTGTTTCCATTGCTTACATCCTCTGTTGGAATTGGAATCAGATTGTGAATGGCTCTTTTTACGGTGTTTCCTCCAGCCTTTCTCATGGTAACCACTCGGACTTGATTATCGGTCCCAGGATGGACTTGTATAATTCTAGCGAGAGGCCATTTGCCGGGTGATGATTCTTCCTTAATGAGGACTAGGTCACCTACTTGAAGATTATTTTGTGTTGATTTCCACTTGAACTTCTGCTGTAGGGTGGTGAGGTATTCAGAGTTCCAGGCTTTCCAAAAATGCTTTTTCATTTTTTGAACTTGTTTCCATCTTTCGGAGAGGCCAGAATTTTTTTCAATCGGCATCGGGTCTGATGGTCCTACTAGCGGTCTTCCTATGAGAAAATGTCCAGGAGTCAAGACTTCGATTTCGTTGATGTCATCTGATAACGAACACAGTGGTCTTGAATTTAGACATGCTTCGATTTGATACACTAACGTTGATAATTCTTCGTATGTTAGGGTACTTTCGCCAATTACGCGTTTCAGGTGGTGTTTCATTGATTTTACCCCTGCTTCCCACATACCTCCAAAGTGTGGGGCAGCTGGTGGAATGAAGTGCCACTGGGGTCCGATTGCGGCCAATTTATCTTCGATATGATCGTCCTGCAGTAACTTGTGAATTATGCAGTTTCTGCAGAGATTGTTTTCGGCCACAAATTTTCCTCTCTCTGTTATTGTAAGAGAGCTGAATTTATTACACATGTATATTGGGTGAGCTTGTTTACAGTACAAGCAGTATTCTGAAGATTTGGTTCTCTTCGCTGCTTCTTTGCTGTTGCTGTTCCCCATTGTGTTGGAAATAGTTTCGAGTGATTGAAACCTCCCTTCAAGGAATTTTTTAAGATCTTCGAAGTCCTGTACCTCGTGCGGGTTTTTCAGTGACTGTTCGTAGATTTTGTTGGTTTCTGAGTCCCATTTTCGGATGACAATTCTGGCCACCAATGGTCCCCACGCTGAAGAGTCAATGCCGAGATTTTTTATAGCCTCCAGACATTCTACTGTAACGTCGAGGAGTTGCTTAATTTTCTTGGCCGACTCTTGTTGAATTATTGGTAGATCGAGAACTTTGTCTACCAACTGATAAAGGATCAAGCGTTTGTTATGGTACCTCTTTTTTAGTAGGTCCCACGCAGTTTCAAAATTATCTTCTGTGATTTGAAGATGTTGTATCAGTCGGCTTGGTTCGCCCTTGATATTTGTTTTTAGGTACTGTAACTTCTCAACTTTTGTAATTGAATTATTTTGTACAATTACCCTTTGAAAAATGTCATGGAAGTTCCACCATCCCTCGTAATCGCCCTCGAATATTGGAATTTGAATCTTCGGAAGTGAGATGTTGGGTTTGGCTAATGATGTTTTCATGCTTAATGTTTTCGTTTCCAACTCTTCAATTGTCTTCTCGAATAATTGTTCCATTTCCAGGTACTTGTTGTTAGTAAAATAAACTGAGGAAAAGTTCATTTCGTAAACCCAAATTTCTTCATTGAGTTCCTGAATACTTTCCCATTGCTTGTTCAATTTCTTTAATAACGACTCATACCTTGCTAGTGTTTTCTCCTCTTGAAGATCACTATTTGCCTGGTTGACAGCTTCCTTGAAGTGCTTGAGTCTTACCTCTTGCTTTCTTAGACGAAGGTTTTGATTTAAGTCTTCGGGTGCTGTATCATTTGCGCCTTTACTGGAATCCCCTTGTTGTTGTGGCTTTAGGATATTTTTTTGGTTTTCATCAAGATACGTTCTTGCTTGGGTATAAACCTTTTTGAGCTCTTCAATGTAATTTTGTTTGAGGTATTCGTGATCTATTCCCGCGTCGCACATATCTTGATGATTATCTTCGATTTCCAACCAGTATTTTTGAAGGGTTTCTTTCCTGGAGTTGAAGTACTCTTCATTTTTCCTTGATTTCGAGTCCTTTTTTGCATTGGCGAGTAGTTGGATGATTTGGTTTCCGATAGTCTCTTGTTTACGAGCTAGTTCGTTGAGTCTTTCCATTTTTATTCTTTAACTCTTTTGTTCGAAGGACCATGAACGAAGTTGCAGACCTATGTTTGTGATTGGGTTTTGGTAATGCAGTTACTTGGCGCTTAGGCGGCTTGCGTGCTGGACCCAAGTAATGCAGAAGGTTTTTTGGAGGAACCACTTAGCGCTTAGGCTTGGTGCGTGCTAGACCTAAGTGGTGTAAAGGGTGGAAGGGACTACTTGGCGCTTAGGCTGGGTTGCGTGCTTGACCCAAGTAGTAGAAGAGAACGAGCAATCATTGATTACTGATTTTTATTCTTAAGATAGCAAGCTTATATACTAAACTTTACAACAATGTTTGTAAACTAATTCTACGTCATACTGTATAATACACTTAATATATGTTACACTTAATTATGTAATTGAACTTGAGCGGCTAAAGTGCGGCTCCTTGGAATGTGCGCAATATGCAGAATTGCAATAACGCGCCATGAGTAATATTATTGTTATTAAATTACATTAAGAATAAAGTAAGAAATTAGGTTTAATTTATTAAAATTAAACACTAAGGTATATTCATTTTCTGGAAATGCATTTTCTAGAAAATGATTATACCCTATTATGTTGCATACATAGTTAAATATTTTTTATCTGTAGGGTTATCATCAATAAATATTGGGCCTATAATGTGGTAGCCATAAATACCAGTGTTCTTCTCTAATAACGACAATTGTACTTGTTTTCTTCACCTCTTAAAAAGGAGTTGCTTCGTCACTAACGTAGATATTTTGTAACTGATTTGGAGTATCCATCACAATTTTTGATATAGATTCACAGGATTCAATTATTAAATCAAAATCATTTTCACTCAATTTTTGCTGATGACAAGAGAACATATACGGATAAAATTTACTTCACAATTATTATTACTTTTTTATTAATTTGATGATTATACAGGGTGATTTTTATGAATGGAACCCAAATGGCTAGATAAAAAAATTTAAATTTGGTGGGATCAAATGTAACCTTGGTACAAATATTTTGAGATGAAAATTTTATAGACTATCGTAAAGTATTAAAAATTACCTTTCCAATGATGTATTGCATGACATATGTTGCCATTTAAAATAATTAATGTTGGCTGCCTT
Organism: Stenus bimaculatus; assembly: GCA_963971135.1. Taxonomy (NCBI): domain Eukaryota; kingdom Metazoa; phylum Arthropoda; class Insecta; order Coleoptera; family Staphylinidae; genus Stenus; species Stenus bimaculatus. The sequence goes on from OZ020182.1 coordinate 43,955,926, forward strand.
ATCAAAAATCCAGCCGATAAAAAAATTGTTTTTTCATCTTAAACTATTTCTATCAAGGCCCCATTTGATCGCACCAAATTTCAAATTTCTTATCCAGCCATTTGGGCTTGACCGCTTTGGTTCCGCACATAAAAATCACCCTGTATAATACTTTATCGAAACTCGGTCGGTTATGATTCATTACCAAACCTACAACATAACAATAATAAATCATTTATTGGTAAAATCGAGCAGTTTGTTTAATATAATGAATGGTATTTGGCAAAGTTTATTAAAATGTATCATTTTCTGAATACAAAAACTTTATGACTAATAATAAAACGACGTCAAAACAATAAACTTACGCATTTATTATTTATTTAACGATTATATTAAAAACAGAATGAAAGGAAAATTATCATCACTGGGCTATAAAATCAGTAAAATTTACTCATTTGCAACAATCAATCCATTATTTTTTTATTATTGATTATATTGGTGCTTATCAATTCGTTACAATAACCTACTTGATTTTTTTTAAGTTTAAACATTGATGTTTAAGGAATTAAGGATTGAATTATATCATTTGATTTTATTTATTTCTACAGTGTGTCCCAAGTGGCATTACACCATGTATAGATACCCAGTATCTTTGTTATTAATAAAGTTACAAATTCGGATAAATGGGCAATGTTTTGTAGTTTTTTGTAACTTTTTGTAAGTTTTCTAGTTAATAGTTTAATCTTCGGAATGCTTTATTATTTTAGATGACATCTAAATGAGTAACTTTATTAATAACAAAGATACTCATGCAATCCAACTCAAATTGGGACACCTTGTATATCGAATTTTTTTTTCATATTACCATACAGGGTGATTTAGACCACCTGTCCCATCTATTTATCTCAAGAACGCGATATCGTACATGAAAAATATTTCCAAAGTGAACATAAAGAAGTCATTAGTGAACTTGTTATTTTAGTAGTAGTAACTTTAATTTTTTAAATTCCAGCATAAATGAGTTTGGTATTGTTTGATAGGTATTTTAAAAAGGAGCAGCTTTTACTAAAATATTTTTGTTCTAATTAGGTTCGTTACTTTGCCTACTAAAGAACTAAAAGCGGTGCTATAATATTCAGTAAAGCACCGCTTTCGGTCAATGTCAATCAAAAATAGCTAGTCAAAACTCAAATAATAAGTTACATTGAATGATTCCTTTGAATTATGAATGTTTAAAGTTACTATAGATGTATTTAGAGTAGGCTAGGTTAAATGGTAAATTTAAAAATGCCATAGAATAATGACATTAATATAATTCAGTGATAACAAACGTGCTACCAACTAATCCAAAATTTCTCAAAATTTTATATTTTAATTTTTATTTAAAATTAATACAAAAAGTGAAAAATAGAAAAAATGGTATAAAGAACGCTCTCCGCTACGCGGCTCGATTTTTGAGAAAATCGCTCGGACAAGTCAATTTCAGTTTGTGAAATGTCGTCTTTTGGTATAAAAAATTGATAACGTCACTGGTGATTTCGCATTGACGTCATCACTTATACATTTGTTAATCAATTAAAAAAAAGAATGTCTATCAAAAATTAGGAAAAAGTAAATGTTTTCATTAAAAAAAATCGATAATGACGTCATTGTAAAATCACCAGTGAAATCATCAATACTTTTTTATACCAAAAAAATGCGCCAATCCCTATTGTTAGTATAAAATACATTCTGTGCAAAACTCAAACAAGTTACCACAAAATCGACCCTATTAAAAAAAAGTGTAGAAACTATACATATAGCAGAAGAGAAATCCCAATATAAATTTGTGTTTTATTAATATTTTTAAAAAATTCAAAAAATCCTCATTGGTATGATTTGTTGATATTTTCCATTTTATGAAAAACACAATAATACCAACTTAATTTAAAATGCTACAATAAGCTTATTATACTAGATATTTTATTTAAATTCAACCTTCTACAAACAAAAATAATGTATTAAGCTAAACTTTGCAAACTATTTCTTAGGCCTAGTTCCAAAAATTATTTTTCATTATTTTTCTGGGAAGTATTTTTAGTTGCAGTGTCATTTAAAGTGAAAGTGGAAGCCACTACAACTCCTTAGGCCCGGCTGTACAGTTGGTCCCAGCTGGAAGTAGGACAAAAGTTATCACGATCGCGTATTCTTTGTCCTACTTCGAGCTGGGAGCAATTTTACAGTTGAAACTTAAACTTCAAGTCACACTTAAACTTAAAAAATGGCAGAAATACAATAGGAAATATGTCAATTTCCTCACTCGAAATATCTGTAAGATAACCATAGAAACCGTCCATTTCAACTCATATAAAAAACCTTACAGATATTTCCTATAAGGACTTACAGATTTGCACAGTAAATTTTTATTGAATGCGCAACTTTTTTAGGTAAATTTTACTCAAATATACTATTTTTAAAGAAAAAAGTCTTTCAAATTGTAATGCTTAAAAATTTAGTAATGTTTTTAACACCAGACATGACTAAAATACCATTTACAAATAACAAAAATTTCAAAGACAGAAATCATGGAAGTCAATTTTGTAAATTAGGTACTGTTGAAAATTTTGATGCGTTCTCTTTGACAGCACCTTTCAAAGAACTGCAGCTTCTTTCAGATACGTAATCGGACATATTACCTTTAAACGCATTTTTTTCATTATTTTCGTATTTTCACTGGCTAATTTTATCCCTCAAATAAAATCGAGGGTTTCATAGAAGGGGGGCGTATAAGTACATTTGAAAATTTTATAACCACTGCAAAAAACGCCTTAAAATATGGTATTTCATTTCAAAAATACAAAAAGGTTTTCGCCAATATTCAATGAAAAAACCTACGTAATCACATTTTTACCAAAAATGACGTGTTAGTTCAAATTTTCTATCAGAAAATTTAAAAAACGATTTTCCAAAAAATGTTTTATACGCTCCTCTTCCATAACACCCTTTGTATGATACACCCTGTGTACTTATTTTATAATCTGATACTTTTACACCACAAAACTTTAAAAAATTTAGGTGATTGTTAAAATTTTTATTCGCTTTTCGCTCTTACACATTTTTTTGTATTCGGCAATGCTATTTTAACATAATTTTTATTTAATTTGTAAACACTGAATTTTTTTTGTCTCGGGTGAAGCGTCTAGCTTCGCCGAAACAGTTTTAGAAAAAAGATTTCCAAAATATTAATTCTATTTTTTTTAGTTTAAAGAGACTTTTGTTTTATGTACAGGGTGTCTCAGACCACCCGTCCCAGCCTAGTATTTCGGAAACGCTTTTTGGAATTTTGATTGGGATACAAAATTACTTCAAAAGTAAATAAAAAAATGTTGTCTTATTTTAATCTCCTTAGGACAAAAAAATCTCTTTTTTCTTCAAACGTCATTAAAGTACAACCTTATGTGATGCTTGACAGGTTTTTAGAAGTAATTTTTATGTTCGTGCATTTCCGAATTAAATCGGTTACAATCGGGTATACTTTGCATTGACAAGGATTAGAAAGGCGGAGTATAAATGCATTTTAGGTAACCCAATATACACTAGCAGTGTATTGTGTATTGTATGTTAATTAAATGTCAAATTTTAAAATAAGTTTTTAGATTACTATTTTAAAAATTTCGACGTTTGAAGAAAAAATAGCATGTTTTATACTATTTATTGATTGTGACTGACGTGATTTTAGATAATATCAGCTACAAACAACAAAATGCGTTTTTTTGGTCCTGGGGAGATTAAAATAAGACAATTTAGAAGTACAATGACGAAATTAATTAGTTATAAAGAATCTATGTTATAATCTTTATTTTCCGAAACGAAGTGGGAGTAGTCGGAACTGGAAATAACTGAAATTTCAAATGGAAGCAAGGCCCGAGGGTGGTATTTTTGGAAAGGTCTTTTAAAAACAAATATCTTTTATTAAAATATTTTTTTTTATTTTTTAAATGTTAGGTATACAAAAGTAACGGATAATTGCTGTAACTTTTAAATATAAAGTGTTACATAAAAAAGTTAAATACAAAAGTCTTTCGGATATTTTTAGGACGTAATATTTTGGCGTTTTTAGTTTTTGTATGACTGTCTCTATTTTTTTGCTAGAGCAACCAACTATTGTTTTTTTAAATAGCATTAATACTACGTTTCCTTTATACCTTTTAAAGGAGCTAATTTTTCTGTGTTTAGCAACGCTATTTTATAATAAAAAAATATAATAAAAAAATTAAAATTTTGAAAAAATAAGGGTGTCGTTTTTATTAACTCTAAAATATTTGTTTTGATAGTAAATATCATTCTGGAGATAAAATTTTCTAGGGAGCTATACTTTTTTTGATTCCTTAAAAAGTTACAACAATTTGAAAATTTTATAAAGTTTTACGTCATATTGCCATAACTTCATAAAGAGTCGAAAAAATACTAGTTCATAAGAAATTATTTGTTCTAAATGATATTTAAAATAAAAAAATTTGGGTTCATAAATGGAAAACCCTTAATTTTTCTTCAAAATTTTTACTTTTTTTATTTTTTATTTATTATAAAATAGTGTTGCCGAATACATAAAAATGCGCTCTTTTAAAATGTGCAAAGAAAACACTAATGCTATTTAAAAACAATAGTTGGTTACTCTAGCAATAAAATGGAAAAATAAGCACTGAAATTAACCGAAACCGACTTTTGTATTTAACTTTTTTATGTAACTCTTTAAATTAGAAAGTTACATGTTTTATGCGTTACTTTTGTTACACCCTGTACATATGTACAAAAATAAGCGATCAAAATTAAATTCAAATTGTTTTATTCATTCGCTACATATTTTCGGCAACTAACCCCCACTATTATCAACAGAAATTTAATTTTAATTGAGGTTTAATTTGACATATACAGGGTGTCCCATTTGACGTTGGACTGTATGGGTATCTTTGTTATTATTGGAAATAGAAAGTCGGTTAAATGAACAAAGTAGTAGAGATTTTTTCGAATATTAATAATTCATTTACAAAAAATTTGAATATCGAATCGTTCCAACGCTATCTTGAAAAAACAAGAAAATGCGATTTTCAAAATATAGCTATAACTTCGTTATTTTCGGTGGTACCAAAAAATTTTTTTGGATTTAATACAGACAATTTTTTGTGTACAATGCAGTAAAACAAATGAATATTTTTTTGCGCCAACGGATTAGCCGGAAATGAACCAAACTTATTTTTTTCTTATGGCAGTCATATTGGATTTACACATATTCAGAATTAGTGTATTTTTCTGAGTAATTTGATATATCATATGTAATATTTTAAGAAAAATAGAAATAATTTTATTTTACTAACCAAAAATGGCCTTGAATAGGTGTAAACTGTCAATACATAATGGTTATCATTTATTTTACCTTTAATATTTTAAATAGTTACATTTATGTTATTGACAATTTACATCTCTTAAAGTCCAATGTTAGTTTGTAAAATCAAATAATTTTATTTTTTTTAAATATGACTTATGGTATACCAAATTACTCAGAAAAAAATACTGATTCCGAATATGTGTAAATCCAATATGGCTGCCATAAGAAAAAAATATGTTTGGTTCATTTCCGGTCAATCCCTTAACGAAAAAAAATATTCATTTCTTTTAATGCATTGTACACAAAAAATTGTCTGTATTATGTCTGTATATTTTAAAAATCACATTTTCTTGTTTTTTCAAGATAGCGTTGGAACGATGCGACATTCAAATTTTTTGTAAATGAATTATTAATATTCGAAAAAATCTCTACTACTTTGTCCATTTAACCGACTTTATATCTACAATAATAACAAAGATACCCATACAGTCCAACGTCAAATGGGACACCCTGTATAGTATTTTTTATGAAGTTTGAATATAGTCCTCTCAAATTTCCTATGATCTCGTGTTTCCGAACGCTTGCTATTAGGTCAGAATATTTTTTGTGTCCTCGATATCTTTGCGCGTGAGTGTACTTAATGTTATAGACAGAACCCATATCCTCATTTCCAGGGATAAAATAAGATATGTGGTAATTCCAGAAAATTAGAATAAGATTCTGTAGTGAGCGTTATGTAAATTAATAATTAACAATTTCATTGCTCTTGAATGTCGCCTCATCTGTCATTAAATTTCAGCATAGAAATTTTGGTTTTTGTTAGACAACCATGTACAAAAAGTTCCGGATGTAGTATCCCGGAGTCCCTTAGCATTTTTTGTGCTAAATCTGTCCCTGACCAGAATTCTTAAATATATTTAAATCGACGGCAGAATTAATTCTACTTCACTTTTTTTATAAATTTTTAAAAATCACTTTACTGCTTCAAAAAGTGCAATTTTTTTAATGTTCTTCTTGGTATTTTTCAACAAACTCGGATTTATTTTTTACAGAATTCTCTAATTTATTCAAATCGACCATAAAATTAATTCTAGCTCACTTTTTTTTCTAAATTTTTAAACACCATTTTAGAGTTTCAACAAGTAAAAGATTAAAACTTTTAATTTTTTTTAATTAACAAGTAAAATAGTGCAATTTTTACAAATTCCCAGTTTTTTTAATGTTTGCCTTGGATTTTTTCAATAAACTCGAGTTAATTTTTTGCACAATTCTTTAATTTATTCAAATCGACCGCAAACTTAATTCTAGCTCACTTAATTGTTTTTTTAGATATTTTTTTTTAAATCATTTTACAACTTCAACAAATAATATAGTGCAATATTTAAAAAATATCAGTTTTTTAATGTTTTCCTTGAAATTTTTCAAAAAACTCAGATTTATTTTTTTGCGGAATTCGCTAATTTATTTAATTCGATCACAAAATTATTTCTAGGTGACTTGGTTAATTTTTTATAAATTTTTAAAAATCATCTTTAAGCTTCAACAAGTAAAATAGTGCAATTTTTAAAAAATCTCAATTTTTTAAATGTTCTCCTAAGATTTTTTCAACAAACTATGCTTTATTTTTTGCAGAATTCTCCACTTTATTCAAATTAATCACAAAATTAATTCTGGCTTGCTTATTTTTTTTATTGTAAATTTTTAAAATTCATTTTACAGCTTCAACAAGTAAATTAGTCAGTTTTTTATAAAATCTCAATTCTTTTAATGTTCTACCTGGAATTTTTCAACAAACTCGGGTTTATTCTTTGCAGAATTCTCTGATTTATTTAAATCAACTGTAAAATTATTTCAATCTCACTTTGTTATTTTTTATAAATTTTTTAAAATCATTTTACAGCTTCAACAAACAGGTAATTTATACAAAATCTCATTTTTTTAATGCTCCCCTTGGAATTTTTCGACAAACTCGGGTTAACTTTTTGTGGAATTCTCGAATTCATTCAAATTGACTGCAAAATTAATTCTAGCTGACTTACTTATTTTTTTTATAATTTTTAAAAAATCATTTTAAAACTTCAACAAATATGATAGTGCAATTTTAATAAAATCTCAGTTTTTTTAATGTTCCCCTTGGACTTTTTCAATAAACTCGGGTTTATTTTTTGCAAATTTTTTCGCTTAATTAAATCAAAGGCAAAATTAATCTTAGCTTACTTGGTTATTTTTATATAATTTTTTAAAAACAAGTAAAAATTGTGCAATTTTTACAAAATCTCATTTTTTTATGTTTCCCTTGGAATTTTTCAATAAACTCGGATTATTTTTTTTTCAGAATTCTCTGATTTATTCAAATCAATGGGAAAATAAATTCTAGCTCACGTGGTTATTTTTTTATAAATTTTTAAAAATCATCTTGAAGCAATTTTCAGAAAATCTCGATTTTTTAATGTTCCTCTTAGAATTTTTCAATAAACTTAGTTTCATTTTTTGCAGAATTCTTTAGTTTATTTAAACCAACCGCAAAATTATTTCTAGCTCATGTGGCTACTTTTTTACAAATTTTTGAAAGTCATTTTACAATTTCAACAAGTAAAATAATGCAATTTTTACAAAATCCTAATTTGTTCCCCGAGATTTATTTTTGGCAGAACATAGGGCTGTAGCCCAGGACCCCCTCTCTTTTTGAGGGCCCCAAAAAGCTAAATTGCAACTCTTTTAAAAAAATTAAAAAAGAAGTGCTAATATTTCGGGATTAGACGACCAAGTTTCGGGCCCCCCAAGTGCTAAATCCGCCCCTGTTTATCGTTCATTTTGTAAATATTAAAAAAAAATTAATAAATGTTATTTACTTTTAGAAGACCACACTCGACCCTTATTGCCATTTAAATTTTCAAATTTACTTCCAGTTCCTGGTAATTCCTCCTGTTCGCTCCGAAATATAAAAATTATACCAATACCATCTTTGTGTTCACTTTGCTGATATTTTTTTATACCAGTCACATTCTTGTATTTGTTTATATTTAAATTAAGTAATATAACTTTTTAAATTTTTGCTCTCTCCCAAAAGAAAAAGTCGGATTATTTTTTATCTACGTAATATTAACGTTAATACCCAGATTCTGGTCAAATCATTTAAGTTTAAAGGCCTTTAAATTTAAATTTGTTATATGCGTTGTAATGGACAATTTCCATGGTTACCTTATTTCTTTCTATTTAAAGGCCTTTAATTTTGACCAGAATCTGCCTATAAAGCTTCATTTTTTAAATTTTTAACTGGAATCGCATTATTAAAAATTTGTGAACCTAAAAATAAATAAAATTATTATGATTCTCGGAAAATTTATGATTAGTTTTTAATACATATTGTTATTCAAATAATAATGAAGAATTTACAAAACACTTAAATCAATTTACACTTACTTTAATATAATTTGAAGTTTTGTATAAATTAAATAAAAATCACTTTTTATAGTCGGTAAATTGCTCGACTGTAAATTATAACTCGTGTAAATAAAAGCTTCATTAAATTGTTATGAAATTTATAAGGACTTACGTTGTAATTAAATCTTTAATCAATTCCTTTTGAATTATCAACTTCTATAATAGAAAATAAAGTGCTTATTTCATATTTTCATTTTTAACTAACTTATCCTCAAGTGCCCCATCAACCTAAACTAACCTAACCTAATTATTTCGCAAATAACCCAAAAAAAATTCTAAAAGTTTCTAATAATTTTGTATTAATTTTTATCTTCATGTTTCAGCATTTGGACTATAAAATCGTACAGACTTTTCTCCTGATATCAGTAGTGACTTCAGCATTAACTCAAGATGTTAACGACTGCTCCTTTGCGATGAAAAAACAAATTTTGACTTGTCAAAATGTGGTACTTAAAACAAACAACATTGAAAACCTTCTGAGCAACGAAACTCATGTTCTAATCTTAAGTCACAGTGAGAACATGAAGCTGGGACCAGGTTTTAATAAACCACTTTTCGAAAATTTAATGACGTACCAAATAGTAAATACCTCTAATTTGGAGATTGAATCATTTACGTTCCAAAAATTGGTGAATTTGAAATATCTGAAAATCATGGATAATAAATATGAGCGTGTTAAAAATAATACATTTTATGGTTTGACTTCGCTTGTGTTATTAAGTTTAAATAATAATAGTATAGCGACCTTGGAAAAGGAAGCTTTTAATAAGTTGACTGATTTGGAGATATTGGAATTAACTCATAATAAAATTAAAGTTATTCCATCTAAAATTTTTGAAAACTTACGAAATTTAAAATCGCTTTTTATTTATGATAGTCGGGTGGAGGTTTTGGAAGATGACTGCTTTCATGGTTTAAAAAATCTTGATGTCCTTGATTTGACGTATAATCGTCTTACCAAAATTATTACTGCAATGTTTAACGAGTTAAAGCAGTTGGAGTACTTATATTTATCGTATAATCAAATTGAAAGTATTGATGGTGATTTTAGATTGAATAAATTAAAATTTTTGCATTTACATAATAATAATATTAAAGTAATTACTAGTACTATTTTTAGTTCAGTACCTTCATTAGTGGATATTGATTTAACGAATAATAAAATAAGAGTACTTGCTGAGGATGCATTTTATAATGTTACAAACCTTAGCAATTTAAATTATAAAAATAATGAGTTATCACGACCTGTAAAACTTAAATTTTCAGGACAAACCCCTTTCATAACGGCGTAATATTTAAATATTATTTATATTTTAAGCCTTTCTATATTTATTTTACTATGTTTGTACATATTTTATTTTATTTATGTTATTTTAATTAATATTATTAATAAAGGATGCTTTAAATGAAACGTAGGTAACTAATTTATTGAAATATTATTTTTTAAACCTAAAAATCCCAATGCATTTAATTAATGAACACGAAACTAACGTTACTTTTATCTCTTATCATTCCATAACTGTTAATTTTATAAATATTTAAATCGTTTGTGGGAAAATAAGCTCGTTAATATGCTGATAATAAAAATAAGAGAGGTCGACCCGAATTTTTCTAATTGAGTTTTATGTGTGATTAGCTTAAGCTAGCCCATTTTTACGCGATTTCGCTTTTTGTTGATAAATTGTTGTTAAAAATATAAATATTCTAGTAACCTTAAAGTTTCCGGTCCAATTACAGTCCCTTGAACGCGTTTTGCGATTATTACATGCGTTTTTTTTTTCGATTGAATGAGGATACGCTCAGTTTCAACTTTTTCAAGCCTAATTAAACACACGTGATTTCTTCGGAAATCAAATTCTAAAAGCTGTAATTACTGATAATGTTATGAAAATTAAAAAGGAATTAGATGTAAAGAAGATGTTATTAAATTAATAATCATTTCAAAGCGTGTTTTTATTTATTTACTTTGGACTCGTATTCTAAAAATGGAGAAAATTTTTCGGTCTAACATACTAAAGTAAAAGTGTAAGCTACTTTAATTAATTTCTGTAAAAATTATATATGAATCATTCGTACCACAACCATAAACGATAAACCAAATGTATTCTTGGTTGCATACAGGAAAGTTCCACAAGAAGATTGGGAGTCTAAGCAGTATATTGTTTTATTAGGAGTAAAAGAAGTACTTTTTGTGGCGAACATGTGGGTTTGTGGGACGAGCTCTGAATAAAACATGCTATTTTTTCTTCAAACGTCGAAATTTTTAAAATAGTAATATACAGGGTGTCCCAATTTAATTAATCCAGCTGAATATCTTGAAAACGAAGCCATTTCCTTAAAAATGTTTCAGACAAAAATTGTAGCGACTCGAAGGGGACATTTAATAGTGCCATGGGTTATTAATTGTTATGGGGTTTTATTGAAAAACATTTCTTTTCAAATGGGAACCCCCATTTTTTATTGTAGATTCGTAATCTATGGAAAATAATAAGAAAGTTTTGGTTGAAACTTTTTTTTCTAAAATTTCAATTTTTCACTATATTCACCAAAATGAACACAAATTTTGGGATTTTCGATACAGTTTTACTAAAAAACTAAAGGTCTGTAAGAAAACTCGCAGGAGTCAAAAAGTGCTTAAATTAAGGCAAGGATTAATAAAACATATTATTTTACTTTATTAAAAAAAATAAATTTAAAAAAAGTTTATTTTATTTTTATTATTTTTTAAGAAAAATATTATTTTGTTTTACTTATAAAATTTAAAATAAAGTCAAAGGTAATTAATTAATACACTTAAAGATATTTGGATCTGTTCTTAAATTACGAGAGTTGGTCTAAATAAGATGTTCGAATATTCCTCCATTTTGTTCAATACACATGTTTACTCGTGTGCGAAAAGCCAATGATACATTTCTCAACATTCCAGAGGTGGGATTTTGTTTCTACGGCGGATTCCAAAACTCGCCAAAACGTAATCTTTCAGGCGAAGAGAACAATGTAAATAATGACGAATTGGCGGAAAATGATGACGTTTTGGCGAGTTCATAAAACTCGCCAACAAAACAAAATCCGGCCTCAGGAGTGATACTTCGAAAAGCGTCCGTAATTCGTATCATAATATCCTCTCTAGTTGTAATTGGTCGTTCATAAACCATATCTTATATGTAACCCCATAAAAAATAATCCATTTTTGTAAGATCCGGGGAGTGGTAAGTCAAAGTTGCCACAACAGCTAACACATCATCTTCAAGTTTTGAAAACTTTTTGGTAAAAAAATCACGAGCAGATTTTGAATTATTGCCAGCTTTCAATTTGCCAGTGTGTATCTTTGATCCAATATGTTGATCCGAATCATATCGACCTTTATTTGCTAACGAAGTAATGCATAATAATGAAAGGGGTTGTTCAGGACACCAAAACAAGCAACTTTTGTTAATAAACCCATATTCGGAAATTAACCATTAAGATTTAAAGTAATTAAGTTAATTATTTAATAAAATTTACAAAAATTGTTCGAAATTTCTGCCATTTTGTTTAGTGCACAATGTTGCACGCTGGTTCATAGATGTTCGAACGCTCTGGAATATCCCAGGGATGTATTGTACAATGGTACAAGCAGCCATAAGTCTTGCGAGAAGTTCTTCTTCTGTAGTAACAGACGTCTCGTACACCAGACTTTTCAAATACCCCCAAAGGAAAAAATCTAAGCTTATGAGATCAGGGGAACGTGCAAGCCAATTAACAGGTCCGCCACGACCAATCCAACGGTTGGGAAAAACTTCATCCAGAAATTGGCGTACATTTAAAGAAAAACCATCGTGTTGAAACCACATACCTTGTCTAATAATAAGCGGCACTTCCTCCAAGAGCACAGGTAAAACTTCCTCCAAGAAACCATTCAAACGTGGTGGTAGTAGGTATGGATCAATTGAATTGTCTCCCAAAATTCCAGCCCAAATATTAATAGAAAATTGGTGTTGATTTCGCCGACGAGTTACAACATGGGGATTTTCATCATCCCAAATGTGACTATTTCGGCTATTATAAAAGCCGTCCCTCGTGAAGCATGCTTCATCCGTAAATAACACGAAACTGCCAAAATTAGGTTGAACCAAATGCTATTGTAACCACCAGCGGGAAAAAATTACTCGAGATGGATAATCTGCTGGACTCAACGATTGAACACGTTGAATTGAATAAGGGTGTAGCAACTGTTCATGGAGAACTCTCCAAACAGTTGTTTGCCTTGCTCCCATGTTATGTGCAATGGCACGAATACTTGTGCTTGGTTCTTCCTCTATACGGTTGAGCAGTTCTTCCTCAAATTGGATAGTGCGAATTGAACGTGGACGACCAACAGCTCTACGAGGTTCGACAGATCCAGTTTCTCGAATACGGTTATGAATCCTAGCAAATATAGAATAATGCGGTTGACAACGTTGAGGAAATCGTTGCTGGTACAAGCGCGCAGCTCTCAAAGAGTTACAAAGAGCTTCCCCATAAATGAGATGAATATCAGCTAATGCCGCATTGGAAAAATTCACCATTTTCGAAAGTAATTAACTTTAATAACAAACGTAATTGATCTTAGAATAGCACAACAGAATAAACCGATGTTGATTTACTATTATCGTATTTAAAGTTGTTCACTCCAAATTTGTGTCGTGTTTTTTTAAAAATCTGTTGTGGACGGTCCATTGTAAAGACATGACAATAAATCGCAAACATTTATTTACAAAAAAAAGAAAGTAAAGCTATTTATGTAAATTAAATTTAAAAAATTTTGTCTCAACCTAGTGACTTAATGGTTACTTTCCGGATATGGGTTTATTAACAAAAGTTGCTTGTTTTGGTGTCCTGAACAACGAACAACCCCTTTCATTATTATGAATTACTTACGGAACACCCTGTATAGTGCAATAAGCTTCATGTTTAGAATCTCTGGGATTAAAACATGTATATTTTTTGCAGTTCTTCACTAAAAACACACTTTCTTTTACTCATTTTTTTCTTGTTAAAATACGAATCTACGATAAAATAACAAACATTTTTTTAAATTGAAATAAAATATTAAAATTTATTACCTACCTCATCGAACAAAATAATATTTTAATTTGGTATTAGAGGTGGGATTTTGTTTCCACAGCGTATTCTAAAACTCGCCAAAACGTCATCATTCAGGCGAAGAGAACAATGTAAATAATGACGAATTGTCGGAAAATGATGACATTTTGGCGAGTTCATAAAACTCGCCAACAAACAAAATCCGGCCTTAGGTTAGAATACTGCACTATTTTAAATCACAGAAAAATGTTCATTCTTATTACTAAATCTACAAAATAATTGAAAAAAAACAGAAAAGAGAACAATTTAACTGAAAAAAAGAATAAGAAAGATTCCAGCTTAAAAAGAGGACATGGTCTGTTTAAAAGGTCACCCTATATTTTGTATATGTAAATCTCAATACATATTCGCTTAGTTTGATAGACAAAAACAGGCAAAAACCCATATAATTTTGTAGACTCCATATCCTCATAATAAGAAAAAATAAATCATAAGTAGAAAAATACATTAAAAGAGAAGTAGGTGATATGTACATAACATTTTTAATTTCAAAAAGTTGGGCTCAACCGGGATTTGAACCCGGGACCTCTCGCACCCAAAGCGAGAATCATACCCCTAGACCATTGAGCCTGTATATGTGATGCTTTCGATCACTCTGTATAATTTAAAGCAAAAAGGTAAAAATGAAGCGTCAACCAATTTCCCACTGCACGCCTCAATAATTTAATTAAGTATTATTAAGTCGACAAAATCGCAAAATTTTGTTAATTCGCAGAGAAAAGTTATGTGGGTTTTTATGTTTTGAAAAGTGAATTTTAACCGATTGTAACTTTGCAGAGAAGCATTTTTTGGGCAAAGTGTTACACGAACTATAGTCATTTTAATTTGAGGTGATAAACTTATTCTACTATGTCTACCACGTTAATACGTTGCTGACAAAATGAAATTCAAAACTTTAAAATTTTTGGATTTTTTTAGTAAAAAAAAATTAGTAAACTTTTAGGTTTATATTTTCATGTTATTTATCACAGTAATAGGAAAAAATCCTCTATTTGATCAAGGGGTGGAACCACGATCATGCCATTTAAAAAATGAGGATATTTCCAAAAAAAAATTAATTTCATAAATTATTATTTATATTTGAGTGAGTATACAGGGTGGCCCAGATTTTACTTCCCAGGAAATATCTCAGTTATTTGAAGAGATATAAATATAAATCAAAAAGTGCTTTCAATGGCAGCACTCATACTTCATAATTTCATTCTAAAAAAAATATTGGTATTTACCACTCTTAAGATGCCATCATCTTTTTTTTCTTTCTTTAATGGGACACCCTATTTTTTTATAATTGATATTGCATCTACAATTTATTCTAGCAACAGTGATATGCTACACTTAGTATTTTGTGAATAAAAAATTAAAATATTGATCGAAGTATGTATGGTGGAAAATTATTTATTTAGTTTTTTTTAACAAAATTTGTAATCCTCAGTTAGGTTCAGTTAGATTAGGTTAAGTTAAGTTAGTTTATATTTAAAAAATTTTCTTAAAAAAAACTAAATAAATAATTTTGCATAGTACTTCGATCAATATTTTAATTTTTTTTATTCACAAAATGTACTTAAAATACTAAGTGTAGCATATCACTGTTTCTAGAATATATTGAAGATGCAATATCAACTATACAAAATAGGGTGTCCCATTAAAGAATAAAAAGATGATGATGGCGTCTTAAGATTGGTAAATAAAAATATTTTTTTTAGAATGAAATTATGAGGTATAAGTGCTGCCATTCAAAGCACTTTTTGATTTATAATTTTATCTCTTCAAATAACTGAGATATTTCCTGGGAAGTAAAATCTGGGCCACCCTGTATATGACTGAAGTTAGAAATGCTCGTATAACAAAAGAAAAGATTTCATCTCATTCGTTAATTAGTGATAATTTGTGCTGGAAATTTTTAAATTTGTGCTTTTGTAGAACATTGCGTTATAATCACGCTAAAAGTGTCTCAAAAATAATATTATCGTATGTATTAATTAGTGCTTAATTACTAATTTGTGCTGCAACAAAATTTGTGCCTTTATACTTTTTTTAGAAAAATGCCTTTTAGTTGGGCAGGAGTAACTTCTCGCTTAAAATGGCCATTTCTCAGAAAATAATTTTAATTTGTAATACGTGCTAATTTTTTGATACTAAAATTTTTAAAATTTGTGCTTTTATATTCTTTAAAAAAAGCGCCTTATAGTTGCTATGCTAATTGTACTGCAAATTCTAAAATTTGAATATTTTTAGATTTTTTGCAGAAACTTTTTCATTTTTGCTAGGAAGTGTTGTGGGCGCAAATTCTAATTTTTACGGCACAAATTAAGCACTAATTAATGACAATAATAAAATTAGAAAATAAAAAGTTGGGCCCGCCATTCTGAAGTTTGCGGGGCCAACAAATTTTCTAATTTACTTCAGAATAGGTTTAGCACAATTTAATGTTTTACAGCAAAAATTACAATAATTTATTTGAAAATGTAAAAATGCCAAAATTTATTTTTTATTTAAATTATAATTGACCGACTATCTTGTATTTTTCTAAAAAGAAAATATAAAAGCACAAATTTTAAAATATTCAGAACAAATTAGCACTAATTATTGCATACGACAAAATTATTTTTTGAGACATGGGCACTTTTAGCGTAAAGTTACAAACGCGTTTTTCTAGAAAATTACAAAAGCACAAAGTCAAAAATTTAGGTACTGGCTACTGCACAAATTAGCACTAATCACTAATTACGGACTATTTTAAGAATGGGTTAAAATATTTTTTTGTAATAAGGACATTTCTAACTTCACGCACCGGTATCTATATTATTTGAAAGTAATTTGAGTATAGGTTTTATTATTTTTTTTTACCAAAAGAAATTCCAAATTTTTTGATGTTTTGAAAAAAAAAATTCTTTTATCACAAACATACTTTAAACTTACCAATATTTAATAAAATGTTCAAGAAATAGGGAATTTCATTTAAAATAAGAAAGTTGAAGCAATCTCCGGAGAAACTGGGAGAATTGTTGAATTTTTTTAGTTCAATAATTTATTATGCCATATAAAATTTAATAGGAAAATTTCAAATTTTGATTTCCATAAATAAAGAAATTACAGGGGTGGCCTTAGTTTCGTGTTCACCTGGTATGCCTAGATATTTTCAAATAAGAAGCTACAAATAAAAAATAAAAAATTACACTAAAATTTCAATTTATTAAAGCTGAGATTGTAATTTTAGCTTTGGTGATGTTTTATAATCCTAGCCTTTTAATTTTGGAATAAATTGCAATTTATCCAAAAATTAGTAATTTTACCAGTTTTAAACAAATTTTTAATTATGAAAAATCGATGGGGGATTTAAATACGCATACAGGGCGCAGCGCTATCAATGGAGGATATTCAGTACTTGTTAGTGTCAAAAATTGTGTTTAAAATTCTTGTACCTTATAACTACATATTCAAGAAAACTCAAATAGATATACTATTGAAAGCTTCAGTAAAGCTCAAAAAACATGTACCAAATGCGTTAAATAAAGAGAAGTACCGAATATAGAAGTTCATAGTTTTGCCACCAGAGGGCGAGCGAAGTCTAAAAATTCCCAACATTTATTCCCTTTTTAATGGAATATTAAACTTGTTTCTGTTTTCAATAATTTAGATATTATGGCAATTTTTTAATAACCTACAAAATCAAAAATTATAAAGAAATACAAATTACAAGCAAAGATTTAAATTTAAATTATGTGGCATATCACATAAGGAAATGAAAGGTTTTATGCACGAAATTAAAGAAGAATTATTAAAATGTGTAGATAATAGAAATTTTATTTATAGGACAGAAATTCTTTCTTTCGTTTTTTTTATCAAAAAAAGTGATTTGAAATCATAATGTAATTATATTACAGGGGAGATCGACGATTTTTGGCGCTTGCGGGTTTCCAGAACTACCACAATTTTATTTATGATAACAAAATTTTACAGTCTAAAAAGTTGCTTCGATTTTTTTAGGTTTTACTATCGGTTTACAGTTTTAAAAAATGACCAACTTGTTAATAATCAAAATTTGGACATTCGATAACAGCTTCAAATTCTCACAGCAATACACAGTTATTATATTAATTATATAATTAAAAATAATAATAATAATTAATTAATTAATTATACAGGGTGTCCAAAAAATGGCGGATAAGCTCTCCAGTACGTTGTTTGGGATCCTTCAGGGATCCCCAGAAAAATAGCTAAAAAAATCCTCGTGATCAATTGACCGAGATATGGAGGGTCAAAGTTTGGAATTTAACTTCTTTATTTTTGTGAATTTTGAAAAACCGTCAGTTGTCCTGTAAAGTTTGGCTTCTCTTTAGTTGCTTAGTAATTAATTTAATTTAAATCACGTATTAATAACTTCACCATATATTTTTATAAATTGAAAATTACCTGTCATAACCACTTGTCATAATTTTCAATTTAAAAAAATAAATTGTGAAGTTATTAAAACTCAATTTAAATTAAATTTATTACTAAAAGACTAAAGAGAAGCTAAACTTTACAGGACAATTGGCGGTTTTTCAAAATTCATAAAAATAAAGAATTTGAATTCCAAACTTTGACCCTCCATATCTCGGTCAATTGGTCACGGGGATTTTTTTAACTATTTTTCTGGAGATCCCAGAATGGTCCTCAACATATTAGTGGAGAGCTTATCCGCCATTTTTTGGACACCCTGTATATTAAGACCTTACTGACTTACAAGCGCAAGCCCCATTGAAGCCCCTCCTTAATTTCTTTTTCAAAAATCTTAATTTTGTAATCATACATAATACAGGGTGATTCCTAATAGAGTGTAAGAAACCGTACACATATTCTACATAATATTTGGAACAATAAAGTGTTAAGAATTTTTTTCCACGACTATTTTGAATAAACGATACACTACATTTGATTTTTTTGACAAGTAATGAAATGCATTACTAAATTCTTGACATTATTCAACATGCTCGGATCGTGGACCAATGGACCCATCACAAAGCTGCCGTATTACCATTTCATTAATCACTGGGTAACCTATTAGGTATTGGGTAATGAACAATTTCGGTCTTCGTAAATAATGGCTATCATTTCTCGCTCGTTGAATAATACATTATTTTTCTACCTATATTCCTAACAAAGTTAATTAAGTTCAAAAATAAAAAAAAAATCGAACTGTTCGGGTATTGCTGCTTTAATGTTTAAAAAAAACTTATTTTAATAGTAACCGTGGACTTATCTAAAAATAACTTGACAAAATTTCTTTGCCTTGTATAATATCCGGATTCGAGTAAATATGGCTTCATCCTACCAACAAACTAGCACACTAAAATTCTCGTTGTTTTCAACCTGTCCAAGTAACCATTAAGAGCCATTTCCTAAACTTCGATTATAGTGGTTTAGTTCTGCAGTCATAAAAGCTAATATGAACAACATTTTTGTATAATTTTTTTGTAGTTGATTTAGAAATCATTTCTTTAATTTTTGCCAGAAGGATAAAAATTGGAGAATGTACAAAAAAAATATAATGATCTAAAAGTACCTTAACTTTGGATCCCTATAAATAATTTTGTGCTGGGTTGCAGAAGGGAACTCTCTGGCAGGATGTAGCCTAATCAATTTAGATTATAAATCTGAAAAAAAATTGAAAATCTAACGAGGAAGACTTGAGTTATGACTGCAGAACTAATGCTCGATTTCATGATTTTTTACAATTTTTCCTCCCAAACTCGCGCGCCCTCTAGGGATTCGCATTAATTATCAGTTATTTGGTCATAATTTGCAAAGAAGCTCCAGAAAAGTGGGATGGATTTTCTTCCTTGTTATTATCTCCAAAGGAAAATTTATCGCGGGTGTCTAGGAAAAGATGCTCTTAACCATTGGCAAAATTGTAAGCGCAGTTAAGTTAAGTTTCGGACAGAGGTGAAGTGGTAAGGATGTAGCTGTTCTTGATGTAAAGTACTCCAAACAAAATTCTGTAAGAGATAAAATTGTAGCCCAATTCGCCGCGTATACTGTTGAAGGATTATCCATTACAGCATCTATTACAGCTTCTTCCGATTCTACGAATTCTGGACGTGCTTTAACTCTCCTTTTTGTTTAAGTATCCCAGTCTCCATCAATCTTCTGAAAATTCCAGAAAACATTTGATGATTTACAATTCTTCTGTTCGGAATTCGTAATTCGTGCTCTTTTGCCGACGCTAAGGAGCTTTAGACGCAAAATCGAAAATGAACACAATATCTGTTATACGCAAAATCGAAAATGAACACAATATCTGTTATTTCTTGAAGTATACAATCTCTATTTGTCTCAATATTTCTAAGTAAGGAACTTTTAAAACGACGATTTTCAGAGTATTATGTTTGTTTCCATGAAAAGATTTATCTCTTAAATATTAAAACAAACACAGAACTTAAATACCATTGTTGTTAGAAAAAACGACAAATTCTTAACACTTTATATATGTATAATATTTGGGACATATAAGTGTGGTAAATGTAAAGATAAAGCAATATAATTTAAGATAAATGGCAAATTTCACCACTTCTGCTTAAAATTTAAATTAAATGAAAAATGTCTCACTTAAAAAAATTAAGTGTCACTTAAGACGAAGTGGTGCAAATGAATCTATAACAAATTATCAAATTCCTCAAACGACAATATTTTTTAAAATTATCAAAAACGTGGGTCGCAAATAAAACAAATATAATAATAATAATAATTTTTATAATCTATTTAATTTAAAATTTCTTTGATTTATATATGATCACATCATTTAAATACATAAGTGCGTTCTAACAACTTTCATTTTACACTCAGGCTCAATGGTCTAGGGGTATGATTCTCGCTTTGGGTGCGAGAGGTCCCGGGTTCAAATCCCGGTTGAGCCCAGTTTTTTACCTCAAAATTATAATTACACGGCTTTTTGCAGAGAGGAACCAACTTACAAAATCGAAATTTTTCTATAACATAGTTTTAGATCTTACATACGAATAAAAATCTAATTAGAGAATTTATTCTGCAATAATAACACGTTTATGAAAGTTGGTTGCATCTTGATCTAATTGATAATTTTATTTTTGCTTTATGTTTTATGTTTTATCAAAGGTTTTTAAATTAAGATTTGGGTTGATTCCTTTCTGCAGAAAGTCGACCAAATAAAAGTTTTTTTTTTAATCTTTTATAACTAAGTTTGTATATTCAATTCTAATTAGCGGAGAAGAAAAATAGATCATCAAATTAAAGCTCAACTAAAGCTAAAGCACTACAGAGAAATAATAGTGGTACCCAGTTTGCTTATCTGTCTCAATTAAAATTTCTCTGAATATAGCAATTTTTTGTATACAGGGTGTCCTATTTGACGTTGGACTCTATGGGTATCTTTGTTATTATTGGAGATAGAAAGTCGCTTAAATGGACAAAGTAGTAGAGATTTTTTCGAATATTAATAATTCATTTACAAAAAATTTTAATATCGCATCGTTCCAACACAATCTTGAAAAAACAAGAAAATGCAATTTTTAAAATATGTCTATAACTTCTTTATTTTCTGTGGTACCAAAAAACTTTTTTTTACATAATACAGACAATTTTCTGTGTACAATGCAGTAAATCAAAGGAAATTTTTTTTCGCTAACGGATTGACCGGAAATGAACCAAACTTATTTTTTTCTTATGGCAGCCATATTGGATTTACACATATTCGGAATCAGTATTTTTTTCTGAGTAATTTGGTATGTAATATTTAAAAAAAATAAAATTATTTTGATTTTACAAGCTAACATTGGACTTTAAGAGATGTAAATTGTCAATAATAAAAATGTAACTATTTAAAATATTAAATGTAATATAAATCTTAACACATATGTATTGACAGTTTACATCTATTCAAGGCCATTTTTGGTTAGTAAAATAAAATTATTTCTATTTTTCTTAAAATTTACTTATGATATATCAAATTACTCAGAAAAATACACTAATCCGAATATGTGTAAATCCAATATGGGTGCCATAAGAAAAAAATAAGTTTGGTTCATTTCCGGTCAATCCGTTGGCGAAAAAAAAATATTCATTTGTTTTACTGCATTGTACACAAAAAATTGTCTGTATTAAGTCAAAAACATTTTTTGGTACCACCGAAAATAACGAAGTTATAGCCATATTTTGAAAATCTAATTTTCTTGATTTTTCAAGTTAGCGTTGGAACGATGCGATATTCAAATTTTTTGTAAATGAATCATTAATATTCGAAAAAATCTCTACTACTTTGTTCATTTAACCGACTTTCTATCTCCAATAATAACAAAGATACCCATACAGTCCAACGTCAAATGGGACACCCTGTATAATTGAATAAAATATTTATGGACTATAAGAAAATCGTCTTTCATTTTCACTAAAAAAACGAAATGACTTTCCGAACAACCCAATAAATTAACCGAAACTTATCCTGGAGTGGAGGATCAACACATTTGTACCCTACATGTCCCAAGGAACTGATGGGATACATCACATCATGCTCCAGAGAAGGTTCGCAAGATCTTTTAAAAGGTGCTGATTTGGAATTTCAAAAGACCAATTAAAGTTTTTTTTGAAAATCCTAATGTAGCCCTTAAAGTACTTAAAGCCTCAAAAAACATCTGCAACAATCAGAAAGACATCAAAATCAAAGCTGATTTAACACCTCACCAACGTAATCATTGCAAGGATATTTATGCGGAGTTAACCAATAGAACTAATAACGGGGAAACTAATTTGGGAATAAAATACATCAACGGTACTCCAACGATTATCCAGAAAAGTACCGGCCCTAGGGTTCCAAAAAACTGAACATGTTAAATATTTACT
The DNA here is from genome assembly GCA_963971135.1 of Stenus bimaculatus. Lineage (NCBI taxonomy): Eukaryota > Metazoa > Arthropoda > Insecta > Coleoptera > Staphylinidae > Stenus > Stenus bimaculatus. Next base: position 43,978,691 of record OZ020182.1, read on the forward strand.
TTCACAACGTTGGAGGGATGATGACAAAAATTATTGATTTCTCCAACTTTGTTAATACGTCTACTTATGATATTTATATAATTATTGAGACTTCGCTTAACAATGACATTCTTGATTCAGAATTTAACATAGCAGGCTATAATTTATTTAGAACCAATAGGACTCCAACTTATGGCTATAAAGAAATCTTATAATGTTATTCCATTAAACAATAAATTTGTTGATGTTGAACAAGCGTTTGTTTGTATAAACTTCAACAGTTACAATTTGATAATGGATGCTGTTTATCTTCCTCCAAATTCGGATACGGATAAATACGAAAATCACTGCTTGATGGTTGAAGTATACTGTATACTGATAGCAAGATTTTACTATTTGGAGATTATAACTTGCCTTCTGCCCAATGGTGCAACGATAGTTTCGGTGTTAGTTTACTTAATGATGTTAATAATGCTAGAGTAATAAGTGATTCCTTGGGATTTTTAAATTTATGCCAAGCTAAAACAGTTCAGAATCACGTAACGTTTTTCTGGATCTCATCTTCACAAACTTGGATCGGGTTGAAGCTGCTGAAGCTGTAGATGTGTTTGTGCAAAAGAATGCTCACCACCTTGGTTTCTCCGTAGATGTTCACTTTCAGCACAAGTGTAATATGTTGAGTAACGAGGACTTTATTTTTGATTTTAAAAATGCGGACTATGGCGCTATAAACAACGTTCTGTGTAGTATTTATTGGAATAATTTTTTAAATTCATTTACTAATGTTGATTTGTCGCTTGAAGGATTTTATGATGTTATTTATGATTGTATAAACCGTTACGTTCCTTCTAAAAAGATATTTACTAGTTCTTATCCAATTTGGTACAACACTAGACTAATTGATTTGTTAAAAGACAAAAAAACTTGCGCACAAGAATTATAAGATGTCCTTAAATTATCATGATTATTCCGTTTTCAGTAACTTAAGGGCTGAATGTAAAACACTTAGTACTTTCTTGCACAGACAGCATCTCAATAATTCTTGTTCAAAAATTAATTGGGATTGGGACTAAATGAAACTCAACAGTTTAGTTTTTTAAAAATTGCTGACCGGTTTCGACAATGTATTTTGCCTTCATCAGAGCTTTTTTAAAACTTTTAAACCTGTAGTCATCCTTATCATTTCAACTTTCATTTCAATTACTTTATCTTGCAATTAAATTAGTTTAACACTCTATTCGTATATTTTTTTCCAATTATCAACATTAATCTTATATTTTACCGCACTACTATCCAATTTTTACTAAGAATAGAACGCCATTTACATTTAATATTGACATTTGGGTCAAATGATAATTGGAAAAAAATATACGAATAGAGTGTTAAACTAATTGAGTTGCAAGATAAAGTAATTGAAATGAAAGTTGTTATGATAAGGATGACTACAGGTTTAAAAGTTTTAAAAAAGCTCTGATGAAGGCAAAATACATTGTCGAAACCGGTCAGCAATTTTAAAAAAACTAAACTGTTGAGTTTCATTTAGTCCCAATCCCAATTAATTTTTGAACAAGAATTATAAGCGGGGACGTTAACTATTTTATTAACATCTCAATAATGTACAATCAAATATAGAATCTAATCCTCAAATGTTTTGGAAGCATGTCAATTCTCTTATGAAAAACTACTCGTTACCAGTAAATATGTATCTTGGAGATGTATACAGCAATAATGGAAATGATACCGTTAATTTATTCGCAGATTTTTTTCAAAGCCTTTATGTTCGGGATGATCAATTTCAAACTCCAAATTTTGCATGTGTGTCTAACACTATCAATGTCGAATTTAATATTACTTTAGACATGGTTTATAATGAAATAAATTCTTTGACTGCTTCTTTAACATGCGGACCTGATTACATTCCAAATATATTTCTAAAAAATTGTATCTATTCTGTATCCCACCCTATACATATATTGTACACTATGTCTATTAGGGAACATATAGTTCCTTTGATCTGGAAGAAAAGTTTTATCGCACCAATATTTAAAAGTGGCGACAAATCTAATATTGAAAATTATCGTGGCGTTTGTATGCATCGTCAATTCCAAAAATATTGGACAAAATCATTGCCGAAAAACTTTATTGGGGATCAAAAAATATTATTTCCGAAAAGCAACATGGTTTTGTAGAAAAGCGATCCACAAGCACAAACTTAATGTCATATCATTCGTTTCTAACCACTGCCTTAGAATGTAGCTTGCAAATTGACTCTATCTATACAAACTTTTCAAAAGCCTTCGATAGAGTCAATCATCGCATTCTTCTAGCAAAACTGACTGCTTATGGCTTTCAAAATACAGGGTGTCCCGAAATTAAGCGCTAAAACTTTAGGAGGCGATTCTTCAACTAGTTTTAAGAAAAAACTTCCTATAAACATGTGTCCGATTTCGCTTCCTAAGAGAGCTACAGCCATTTAAATATTGTGACTAAAACTAGGTTTTTTGTCATTTATTTGAAAACGGTTTGTAATAAAGATTTGAAATTTGGTGTGAAGACTAATACGTTTAAGATATAATTTCTCAATTTTTTTCAGATTTCTTGAAACCTTTCAAAAAATTTCAGAGCTTTCAAAATATCTGAAAAAAATTGAGAAATTATATCTTAAACGTATTAGTCTTCACACCAAATTTCAAATCTTTATTACAAACCGTTTTCAAATAAATGACAAAAAACCTAGTTTTAGTCACAATATTTAAATAGCTGTAGCTCTCTTAGGAAGCGAAATCGGACACATGTTTATAGGTAGTTTTTTCTTAAAACTAGTTGAAGAATCGCCTCCTAAAGTTTGGCCGCTTAATTTCGGGACACCCTGTATATTGTGAGTTGGTTAAAAACTTTTTGTCTGATAGATCTCAGTGTGTTAAATATTTTAAGAACATCTCCAGATCTATTAATGCTTACTCTGGTGTACCACAAGGATCTCACTGTGGTCCAATATCATTCGTTCTCTTTATTAATGATATCGGCTCATATGTTAATCACTGTGATTTCCTTTTGTATGCGGATGACCTTAAGATTTTTAGAGCTATTGATACGGTTGATGATTGCTCTTTGATACAAAATGACATTGATAATCTTTTAATTTGGTGTCAGTTAAATAAATTACATTTTAACGTAAATAAATGTTATTCAATGTATTTTTTTCGGAAAAAAACTGTAATTAAAAATGATTATACAATGGCAAACTCCATACTGAAAAACGTAGTTGAAGTCAAGGATCTTGGTGTAGTTTTTGATAGTTGTTTAGACTTTAAGAATCATGTATTGTATGTTACGAATAGTGCACTAAAGATTGAGAACCTTATATTGTGCGTTTGTTCGGTCAAGATTGGAATATTGCTGTACTGTTTGGTGTCCGCATTACGAAGTTTTGAAATCTTGAATTGAGAGGGTACAGAATAAATTTTTAAAACTAGCGGCTTTTAAGTTGGGTATTGCGAAAGTAAATATTGATTATTTCACTTTAGGACACAATTTAAATTTATAACCATTAAGCATAAGAAGATCTTATTTCGATATGCATTATCTATTTAAATTAATACATCATTATATTGGTTGCCCAGAATTACTGCAAAGTCTGGATTTTTATTTTCGTCCCTACGGATCGGATACATGTTCTGCTAATATTTTTAGAGTTAAATATCATGCAAATAATTATGGATTGTATTCTCCGATATCAAGAATTGCTCGTTTGGCAAATGTTTTAATTCTCAGACCAAATGTTACACTGTTTGATTCATCATTTTCATCACATTTCTTTTTATTGTACTATATGCATAATCTACTTTAATTTAACTATTATACATGTATCTAATTATACAAAGGTGACTAAGATGGTAGATTTTTGTAGTGTGGCTATTATCTTAGGTTGGATAAGTAATTTTTCTAGGTTCTTTTTTAGGTTTTTTGGAATTTCACCTGTGGCACCGACGATGATAGGAATAATAATTACTGCATCTGTTTTCCAAATTTGACGGATTTCTTCAGCTAAGGGCATGTATTTTTGGATTTTTTCATTGTGTTTCCGCTGGATGTTCGCGGCAGCTGGAATGGCTATGTCAATGAGGTAAGTATGATTGGTATTTTTATTGAAATAGACTATGTCCGGGCGGTTGGCTTCTATGGTATGGTCAGTAAATATAGATCTGTCCCAGTAGAGTTTTCCATCCGGTGTATCAACGATATTTTCAGGTATGTATTTGTAGTGTGGTAATGGCTCTTGTGTTGTCTGAATTTATTGTAGAAGTTGTTGGTGTATAATTTTAGCAACGTTATTGTGTCTGGCAGTGTATTCTTTTGATGCCATAAAACTGCATGAACTGATAATGTGTTCAATGCTTTCAGTTGCTTTGTTACATAGTCTACATTTATCAGAACTAATAGTTCGGTCTTTTATGATGTGCTTTCTGTAGTTAAGAGTGGGTACTAGTGCATCCTGAATGGAAAACATAAACCCTTCAGTTTCTACAAATAAATTTGAATTAAATATCCAGTTGTGGCTTAGATTCTTGTCAATATAGTCATCATTTAACCTTCCCGGGTACCTTCCATGAATTTCTTTTCCTTCCCATTGATTAATTCTCTCTTCTAAGCTTTTTACTTCTAAGAGAGGTTCGTAATCAGGTGTACTTAGCTTCAAAGGAGTATAGTTTTTATTGGCTTTGCAGATTGCATAATGGAGCTTGCTACCTTCGCTTTTGCATTTGCTTTTGAAGTATTCTTTTAGTAGGTGTACTTGTTTCTGATGCAAGGTATGAAGATCAGGAATTCCTCTCCCACCTTTATTTCTGGGTATATGGAAACGTTCAATGCTTGAAGTTACTGACGGTATAGCGTACGATATCATTGCTTTAGTAATGTTTGCAGCAGATAATTTAGATTTTAGAATCTGATTCGTTCTTTGTACGAGGATTTCTTTTAGTTTTTCTTTTACTTTGCGATGGTCAGTATCGTGGTTTTGTTCAAATCCCAAGTATTTGTAGGTTTCGTGTTTTGTCATACCCTGGATGGACTTCGGACCCTTTTGGGTGTTAAACTCAACTACAGATATTTCTTCCCACTTTCCTTTCTTCATTGCATTTACGCGACATTTATTTAGTCCAAAGGTCTTTCCAATATCATCACTAAAAGTAGATACTCTCTTGATGGCTTTTGTCATATCTTCCCTATTCTCTGTGAATATTTTAAGGTCATCCATGTAGAAAAGATGTACTAATTTTTGACCTAACATTTGACCTGTGCATGTTTTATTGAGAATATTTGACAGAGGATTTACGGCCATGCAAAACCAGATAGCGCTAAGGGAATCTCCTTGGAATATGCCTTGTTTTATGTAAATTTTTCCAATATCTAGGTACTTGGAATTTGGATCTTTTATGAACAGCTCTGTTCTCCATTGATTCATGAGACATTTAAGCATATGACATATAGACGGGTATATTATTATTATTATTAACTCTGAGAAACCCACCAATATGTGAGATTCCTAGGGCCAGCCTAGCACTTTCATACATACCAAACAGCTGGCGGAAGATCAAAGTGGTATTTAAATACTTGGAACTCACCTTATAGATACCAAACTAACCTTCCAAACCCACGTGGACAACATCACTAAAAAACCAGATTGCTTTTCGCCACAAAAAAAGGGGTTGATCGCATTTGTAGGCGAAAACTAACCTTCCAAACCCACGTGGACAACATCACTAAAAAACCAGATTGCTTTTCGCCACAAAAAAAGGGGTTGATCGCATTTGTAGGCGATAGCGATTTCTAGGTTATGTAATTCAAAACAACAAACAACATAACCACGAATTTAATATATCGATAACAGCCTTTACTGGGCGCGTTCCAGTAATGAACACTAACGCCCACGCCCGCGACTGCAAAATTTCCCGTTCCACTAGCTCGAAACGTTGCGATCGAAAACTCAAGTGGAATGGGTTTTAAGCTATGCGTCGCGAACAAAATACAACCTCAAAATCTGTTATATCAATTTGATTAACGTGGTTGTCAACGCAATAATTAATTTAATTTAGTAGTATAATATACTCTCTTATCTATGGCTTTAATCGTTGAAAACATAGTGGCAAAGAGATTACATTATCGGAAAGCCAATTATTTATTAGACACCGAAACTTCATCCAGTTCTGATGAAGAATGGGAAGTTATCTTACGTAAGAAAAGAATGCGAAATTATCGCCCACGAATTACTACTTATGTTAATGTGATTGCAAGTTACACAAACCAAGAGTTTAAAATTAATTTTAGGTAAGTATTGATACTAATAAGTTTAAGTTTTACGCACTTAACATTTAATATTAAAACAAAACATTATACATTTTTGCAGAATGTCAAGAACAACATTTGAGAATCTTCTTCAAATGATCCGCAAAGACCTGACCAGAAAAATTAATGGTTGTCCAACAATTCCATCAAACGTTCAGCTAATGATAGCCATTTGGAAGATGGCAACTATGGATTCGTATAGGTACTGATCCAATTTAAATGTTATCTCAACGTGCAAATTCTTTAAACTCCATAAGCATAAAAAATTAGCTTATTTAGTTTATATTTTAGATTTTTTAATGGTTCTATTTTGTTATAGATCCGTGAGTGAGCGTTTCAATGTGGGTAGAGCTACCGCATTAAGGGCTGTGCGCAGAGTTACCCATGCTCTATTCAAAATAGCTAATGTATTTATTCAGTGGCCTAAGGGTGAACATGCACTAAACGTAATTAGAGGTTTTGATGAAGTTAGTGGATTTCCTAAAACAATTGACGCATAATCGCTCCAAAAGAAAACCCCGCAGATTATGTAAACAGAAAAGGGTACCATTCTATACATTTACAGGTTGAGAAAAATCTCCTAATTATGTGAATACAAATGATATTATAAAAGTTTAATTAATGTACTCTAATTGCAGTTGATTTGCGACTACAGAGCAGTAATAACGCATTGTTATGCGGGATATCCGGGCTCTGTTCATGACCAGAGAGTTTTTCGTTCTTCCGAAGTGGCAAACTTTTTAAATGATTGAAATGTTTCCTTCAGCCATATTCTAGGCGATGCAGCTTATAAACTACACCAACATTTGCTCACTCCTTATAAAGACAATGGCCACCTAACTGAAAGGCAAAAAAACTATAATTACCGTCACTCTGCAGCCAGAGTAGTAGTAGAAAGGGCCATTGGCTTACTAAAAGGCCGTTTGAGAAGTTTGTTGTATTGTTTACCGATGACTAGAGTGGACTTGATGTCAGAATATATTGTGGCCTGCTGTGTAATTCATAATATTTGCATTTTAAATCGAGATGAACTGGACATTGTCACAATACTTCCTCCACCATCACCGAAAAATGCGTACAATGGTTTACATCAAACAGATAGATTAAATACTGCAAATCACAAAAGAAATTTAATAATGCAAACATTAATGTAGCACATCAAGTTTATTTCAAGAATAGTTTAAAAATAACTTTGTACTTATAAATAAATGCTTTATTTTTTATTGTTTGGTGGTATAGAGTATTCACCTAATAAATAGGATTTCCAAACTAATAAAACGCTGAATCAAATCAGCGTCACTGAATTATCCCAATTCTGCTGAATAGTTGTAGTAAGAAGCCTCACTACATTTTTTTTGTTTTCCATTATTTAGTTTTCCTTCGAAACTTTTATATGTTTCAAGCAAAAGAAGAACACATTCTGTTGTCCACCCGTAATTGCCTAAAATATTAAAAACACATATAATATTGTAAGATATTATCAAAAACTTGTAACATACCTCCATCGTTAGTATCAGCTTTTTCAATTACTTCCGTCCTACCCAGGCTTTTAACCTCGGTCGATGAGCTGCCGAGACATAATGGTGGCTCATCGTTAACAGAAAATGATTCTCTGGCTTGTTCTTGTATGGCTCCATTTAATAATGAAGTTGCAAAGCCAGTATCTATAACCAAAGCATATTTATCAAGGTTTGAAATAAACTTCTTGGGGTAGAGGAAAAACTATACAAAGTGTGCAAATATTATAAAAAGCAAAAAATAACTTACCTTTTTCCGCACGTATTGCGTCCTCTGGTGAAATCTGAAGCTGAAAGACTTGATCTGTTTCGGGATCATATAGCACGATAGTTTTTGTTGCCATATTTGACGTTATACGTTAAATAAACAAGCGCACATGACAACTATCAACGAACGACCACGGTCGTTGTGGGCATTATGCGGTCGCCATCCGTGACGTTATCGATGACGTTTTTATACACGACCGAAACAACCGCGGTCTTATTGGGAATTTCGACTTGGGATACGCCCTCTGGGAGCTATTTGCAGAAGCTAGAAAAGGTCTACCTTGACATAACCTGTTTTTGTAAAATTTATTTCCGTGCAGTTATAAATCAGTTTCCTTGGGTTTATTATTACTATATTAAAATAATAATATTTTTTGCAGGCTGTAATTTATTACTTACCCCAAAACAATGTACTTAAGGGGTTAGGCCACTCTAGGATTTTAAAAATATTGAAATTTTAAAACTCACGGATCAACTTAAAATCGGTTAGAAAAGAAGCAAAGAAGCAGGATATTAATGTGGAAGGCCAAATGTATGGTACAGGTATCGCAGAATCAAGGTAGGTACATAAAAAAAACTTTGAAAGCGTTTTTTTCGAAACAACATTTCTCAAATCGGCCGGACTCCTAACTCATACAATTCTTTACCTATTGACTTCAAAATTTAACTGTATTTTCAAAATTACATTCTCTATAGAAGTACGTAGGATTTTTTTTATTATATTGAATAGATCTTTTGTTATAGGTAATTTTAAGGCGATTTTTTATGGCATTTTTTTTTCTTCTTTACTTCAGAAGGGCGCTGTTTTTGCAAAAATCAATATACATATTAAAAAAATCCTACGTACTTGTATAGAGAATGTAATTTTGAATAAACAGTTAAATTTTAAAGTCAATAGGTCAAGAATTGTATGAGTTAGGAGTTTCAAAAAAATGCTTTCAAAGTTTTTTTTATGTACCTACCTTCAATTTCCGATGCCTCTACCATACAATTGGCCTTTCACATTAATATCCTGGTACTGTACTTCTTTTCTAACCGATTTTAAGTTGATCCGTGTTTTAAAATTTCTTTTTTTTAATCCTAGAGTGGCCTAACCCCTTAAGCAATTATGCAAGTAAGAAATAACACACACTGGTCAATAAAAGATAAAAACAATTTTTAAACACAAAAAAACTTAATCCAAACAGAGCCGCAGTTACTAAAACCAATAAAAATTAAATCGGCGCAAAAATCTTTTATTACTTTTTCCTCCATGTTTTTTTTCAAATTTACGTCAAAATACGACTTTGCGGTCGTCATGAGCATTGCGATTCTTTAGTGGAACGCGCCCACTGTGTGTTTCAATGTTTTTAATTGGTGTTATTAGTTATTAGTTTGTTTTCCGTGCGTTTATTTTGTTATCGGGCTGTTATCGATATATTAAATTCGTGGTTATGTTGTTTTTTGTTTTGATTTACATAACCTATAAATTTTATGTGATGCAAAAATAATATTTATAGTAAATAAAATTTGTAAAACAATAAGAAATTGTTTAATAATTTATTTAAATATTTTTAGTATGTTTGAAATACAGAAATAAGTAATATTTTCTTATTATTTATTTATTTTTTGGGGGTTGGCAACGAGGAGAGAGATAGACATGTGAGAGCATTGTTTCTCTGTTTTTTCAAGGCCTGGACAACGTAATTTAGCAGTTTGGATACGGTTTCGTGACGGTCAGAACTCGTTGTTGGAACAAAGCTATTATTCGCTAGGGATTTCTTCCCCCAGTCAACATTAGGTTGGCACCGGTCAGCACCGGTTGACATTTGACATTTCTCTAGTTTTGCTCTATGGCGTTGTGCGTTGTTGATTTTTTTTAAGTAAATACAAATAAAACTCAAAAATAAATCAAGAAACAAAATAACAAATTAGTTCCTAGTTTATTTTCAAGCCAAATAATTAAATATTAAAATCAAAATTAATTAGGACCAAGTTTCGTTTGAACAAATTTACACCATTTCGATTAATTTTAATACAAAATTATGGATTCAGATAATTACGATGATATGTTAGAAAAAATCCTTCTACAAATCAAACAAATTGTTCACGACGATTATGAATTGTAAGTTAATCGTCATGTAGGTTATAATAATTATTAAATAATTTTGTAGACATGAATTCAATTTAATTCCGAGCTCTTCTGGGAGTTACGAAAGGAATGCTTCACCTGTAAAACATGCCCCGAATATATGTTTGGGATTGGAAACGTGGTGCGTTAAACTACTTTTTAAATACGCACAAAAAAAAATATTTATCGAAAGGGAGAAGTACAAGAAAAAACCTTCCGAGGACTTGGCGAAAACAATTGATAAATATCTTGTTGGTGCATTATTAATTCAACCGGAAGTAACGACTTTTTGGAATATAAAACGTGAATTATTCGAGGATGGTTTTTTGAATTTAGATGATGAATTGAAATTAAGTCAGCTTGTTTTAAGTCATAAGCATAAAGCGTTGGAAGCTTTTTCGTATAGGCGTTGGTTGATAACAAAACTACATTTAGAGATACACAACTACGCTAATGCTTTGAGTTGTTATGAAAGAATTGTTGAAACCGAAATGAATATTTTACATAACTGTACTTATAGTACGGCGAATAATTACCACGCTTGGAATCATCGAATATGGTGCTTTTCTCGTTTAATTTTACCAAATCTACCTCCACAGATGGCGTTGAATGAATTAGAATTTACAAAACAATGGATACACATGCATGTTTCTGAAAATACTTGCTTTCACTACAGACAATTTATATTAAATTGTTTTATCGATAAAATTTCTCTACCTCCCGATCAACTTAACTCGTTAATCGTTTCTAATTCCGATAAAAATTCAAACTTTTTAACGACCGCTTTAGATGAGGAGTACATAAATAAAATCGATGACGATGATATATTTTTTTATAATCAATATATTTGCTTATTACTCAACGAGTTGAACCAAACTTTATTCACGTTACATTTCAATTTTCCAGGACATGAAGCAATATGGTCACATCGCAGATACACGATTTATCACATTTATAAATCTCTTTCTCAAATTTACGGTTTTGAATTAATTAAAAGTAATCCCAGAGATTTATCGAATTTATCTGGTGATATTAATGTATTAGAAATCGACGTTCCGGTTAACTCGAATGTTCAAAGGTGTGATAAAATGTTGGCTCTAGAAATGAGTGATTTTTTTATTAAGTTTATTAATACTGAAAGGGACTTTTTGCATCATATTCAAGAAAAAAATGGGAATAATTTTCTTGATATGAATTTATTAGTTAAGTATAAGAAGTGGTTACATTTTGTTTTACATGTTTGTATTTAAATAGATTTATAAAATGTGATTTTTTATTGTTTTCGTGTTAAACTTTATTATTGTTTGTTTAATATTTACCAAATAAATTTCTTATCATTTTTATATTTGATTTTTATTGATGTCTTTAGTAATTTTATGAAATCTTAGTATCAAATAAAACTTGTTCTTGCATATTTTATAATACTTTAAAAATAATTTCACTAATTTATACCATGCGGACATAAACTAAATCCCCCCCCCCCCCCTGCTAACTTTTAAACGGTTTTATGTTTTTGATTCTGAAAATTTGTCTACCTAGGAACCTAATTGCGAACTTTCTAATAAAGGTATTTTTGATTTTGTGGAACTTTCGGTTATACCGGAAGTGGATGGTAACTTTCTTATTTTAAATGGAACACCCAGTATATTTTTGCATTTTCGTGTTCTCCATAAAAATACCATTAAATTGACCTAGCATAGAGTGCTCTACTATGAATACTTTCGGAATTACGCCCATTTGAAAATCGTTTTTTTTATGCAACTTCATTTACACCGGAAGTTGGACCCAACTGCCCCAACTTCGTTATTTTAAGTGAAATATTTTGCAATTAAGTTAATAATATTAAATTTAAACAAAATTATGTTTAATAGTAAGTTCGTTAATTTTGCTGATTAACATAACCACCTTCCATGTCTTGACAGTAATAAAATCTACAGGAAATCTCTTGGATAAAAATGTTGTTTAAATTTAACGTTATTAACTTAATTGCAAAAGATATCATTTAAAATAAGGAAGTTGGGGCACTTGGGTCCAACTTTTGGTGTAAATGAAGTTGCATAAAAATGCGATTTTCAAATGGGCGTTATTCCGAAATTATTATTCGTAGACCACACTATGCTAGGCCAATTTAATGGTAAAAATGCAAAAATATACTGGGTGTTCCATTTAAATTAAGAAAGTTGCCATCCACTTTCGGTATAACCCGAAGTTTCACAAAATTAAAAAGACCTTTATTAGAAAGTTCGGAATTAGATTTCTCAGTAGACAAATTTTCAGAATCAAAAACATAACCGTTCAAAAGTTAGCAGGGGGGGATTTACTTTATGTCCGCACTGTATAAGATTTTAAATTTTCCACCATAAAGCCAAGAAACATTTGAAATTGACCATAGAATTATTTTAATCACGGCTAGAATTTTTCTCGCCCTCTGGTGGCAAAAATATGAATTTGTAACAGAAGGTTCTCCTTGTTAATAAATACAGGGTGATGATAAAGTTTAGAACAAATTTGTAACTGTCGTATTCAATTTTTTTGAGAGAATCGCTCGGACAAGTCAATTTTAGTTTTTAAAATGCCACCTCTTGGTATACAAAAATATAATGTCTGTGGTGATTTAGCAATGACGTCATCATTTTTTTAAATTAAAACTCCCACTTTTTTTACTCGTTTTTGATAATACAGGGTGTTTCGTAAGTAGCGTATAAATTTGAAACCCCATGTAGGAAATACTTTTTTAAGAAGAAAAGTAAACATGTCCAATATTCATTCATAAAAAAGTTATAAGAATTAAAAAAAAAATTAAATCAATTTATTACAAAAAAAATATAATTTAGCATGCTTTGAAAATGTCATAATTAATTTAAATTTTGTTCGAATACACTTCGTCTTGCTGTTATACAGGCACGGCATCGACGTAACATCTCTTCGTTAACATTGAAATTAAAATTATTATGCACTTCAGCAACCGCATTGTTTATTACCCTCTCAAGTAATTGTTCTTGAGTATTTATCTCAATCGTGTACACACTGCTTAGCACCCTCAAATTAGACGATATTACCTCTGGAAAAATATAAAATGGAAGTGTTCAAAATTTTTTAAGATTGTCCAATTCTGACATAGAATGGCTATTGTGTCAGATTGCTCCACGTATTCAAAAAGAAGATACAAATTTTAGGCCAGCTATTTCCCCAATGGAACGATTGCTTGTCACTTTGCGATTCCTTGCAAGGCGATTCTTACCACCGCGCAGAGACTAAACAAAACAAGTAAAGCAAAAAGCAACAAATTTATGTTCCTAGTTCGTTTCCACTGAGACGGCGACAAGAAGAAACTTATTTTAGTTTCCTTTTGTTGCCGATTTCCTTTTGAAGTTTACCGCTCGAAATGGAAACCGTCGACAAGAAGAAACAGTCGGCATTTGTTTCGGAAACAACGAGAAAAATTTAGGAATTTTATGGAACTTTGTGGAACATTTTTGGAAACAGAAACACAAAAGTTCCTCAATGTTGCTTTAGTGGAAACGCAGCTTTAAATGTTGCTTTGGTGGAAAAGCAGCTTAAGAATCTCACATATTGGTGGATTTCTCAGAGTTGCGAAACTTCTCTGGAGCATGATGGGATGTATCCCATCAGTTCCTTGGGACATGTAGGGTACAAATGTGTTGATCCCTCACTCCAGGATAAGTTTCGGTTAATTTATTGGTTTGTTCGGAAAGCCATTTCGTTTTTTTTTTGGTGAAAATGAAAGACGATTTTCTTATAGTCCATAAATATTTTATTCAATTATACAGGGTGTCCCATTTGACGTTGGACTGTATGGGTATCTTTGTTATTATTGGAGATAGAAGTAGTAGAGATTTTTTCGAATATTAATAATTCATTTACAAAAAATTTGAATATCGCATCGTTCCAACGCTATCTTGAAAAAACAAGAAAATTCGATTTTCAAAATTTTTTGACTTAATACAGACAGTTTTTTGTGTACAATGCAGTAAAACAAATGAATATTTTATTCGGCAACGGATTGACCGGAAATGAACCAAACTTATTTTTTTCTTATGGCACCCATATTGGATTTACACATATTCGGTTTATAGTGTATTTTTCTGAGTAATTTGATGTATCATATGTAATATTTTAAGAAAAATAGAAATAATTTTATTGTACAAACCAAAAATGGCCTTGAATAGATGTAAACTGTCAATACATATGTGTTAAGATTTATTTTACATTTAATATTTTAAATAGTTACATTTATTTATTGACAATTTACATCTCTTAAAGTCCAATGTTAGCTTGTAAAATCAAATAATTTTATTTTTTTTTAAATATGATATATGGTATACCAAATTACTCAGAAAAAATACTGAATACGAATATGTGTAAATCCAATATGGCTGCCTTAAGAAAAAAATAAGTTTGGTTCATTTCCGGTCAATCCGTTAGCGAAAAAAAATATTCATTTGATTTACTGCATTCTACACAAAAAATTGTCTGTATTATGTCAAAAAAGTTTTTTGGTACCACAGAAAATAACATTCTGGTGTGGGATCATGCTGCTGATGCGTACAGGGTTTTTAGGATGCAACGTAAAGCTGTAAGAGTGATTGAAAGGTGATTGCTGGAATTAGCTACATGCATTTAAAGAACTTAAAATACAAACATTTCCATCCGTATTCATACAGCAGTGTCTACTGTATGTTCATCGAAATTTGAATCAATTTGAGGTGCAAGCTGATATTCACCAATATGAAACTCGGAAGCGAGATGAAATCAGGGGCGACTTCTGCAGGCTCACCAAATCGCAGATAGGACCAAACTTCATAGGCTCAACCTATACAGGGTGTCCAAAAAATGGCCGATAAGCTCTCTACTACGATGTTGAGGACCATTCTGGGATCTCCAGAAAAATAGTTAAAAAAATCCCTGTGACCAATTGACCGAGATATGGAGGGTCAAAGTTTGGAATTCAAATTCTTTATTTTTATGAATTTTGAAAAACTGCCAATTGTCCTGTAAAGTTTGGCTTCTCTTTAGTCTTTTAGTAATAAATTTAATT
Organism: Stenus bimaculatus; assembly: GCA_963971135.1. Taxonomy (NCBI): domain Eukaryota; kingdom Metazoa; phylum Arthropoda; class Insecta; order Coleoptera; family Staphylinidae; genus Stenus; species Stenus bimaculatus. The sequence goes on from OZ020182.1 coordinate 43,993,968, forward strand.
TAAATTGAGTTTTTATAACTTCACAATTTATTTATTTAAATTGAAAATTATGACAAGTGGTTATGACAGGTAATTTTCAATTTAAAAAAATAAATGGTGAAGTTATTAATTCGCGATTTAAATCAAATTTATTACTAAGCGACTAAAGAGAAGCCAAACTTTACAGGACAACTGACGATTTTTCAAAGTTCACAAAAATAAAGAAGTTAAATTCCAAACTTTGACCCTCCATATCTCGGTCAATTGATCAAGAGGATTTTTTTAACTATTTTTATGGGGATCCCTGAAGGATCCCCAACAACGTACTGGAGAGCTTATCCGCCATTTTTTGGACACCCTGTATAATGCTCTACTTAATAAGATAAAGGAAAAATCTTATCTCAACTTTAAGAAAGAGGTCTCTGGGGTCCTTATTGAATCAGCACCGTATACGAGACTTTTTTGATATAGACCTAAGTCAAGCTTTTTAATAAAATGTCATATACCTATGGTAAGATGCAATTTCTGTAAATCTACGATATATACTTTACCTTCGTGTTATTTAGTTTTTAACTTATTTTAATTGTTTTTTTATTATATTTTAATAGTTTTAATAGGGTATTTGACAATTTTTTACAAAGTACTTTAAATGCTACATATGCACCTAATAATTACTAAAAAAATATCAAAACATTTTTTTCGATGATCCGCTTAAAAAAATCTGATATTTAAAATTTAAATTAAAATGTTCCCGCCAAAACGCTCACGATCGACACGCCCGCCCAATGACGTCACAAGCTACAAATGTCAAGAATCGTCAACCTATTTTTGCAGTTTATACCGGTTTTTATCAGTTTTTCTTCACAAACATGAATTTTAACGCGAAGAAACTCAAAAAAATCGCCAAAAAATATCGTTAAAGACAGGCTGTATTTTATGTTTACTATCTTGTGACGTCACTTGCAGATTCGTGCAGTTTCGTGCGTTTACAGTCATGTGACAAAATATCCCAATTTAGCTATTTAATTTTAACAAATTAACCAGGAGTTTGACAAATTTTATCAATAAAAAACTGATTTTCGGTATTATTGTAAACTAAAGTATGGTTTTAACTATAAATATCCATGTTTTGCGACCACAGTCAAATACCCTATTCTATTTATCCCATTTGCCATGCTGGAAGAGCAGAGTAATTTGAAGCATCGCATATTTCTCTTCCTGTTATCTTGAATATACAGTGCGGACATAAAGTAAATCCACCCTGCTAACTTTTGAACGGTTATGTTTCTGATTCTGAAAATTTGTCTACTGAGGAATCTATTAGTGTGGTCTACGATTAATACTTTCGGAATTACGCCCATTTGAAAATCGTATTTTTATGCAACTTCATTTACACTGGAAGTTGCACCCAACTGCCCCAACTTCGTTATTTTAAATGAAATATTTTGCAATTAAGGTAATAATATTAAATTTAAACAAAATTATGTTTAATAGTAAGTTCGTTAATTTTGCTGATTAACATAACCACCTTCCATGTCTTGACAGTAATAAAATCTACAGGAAATCTCTTGGATAAAAATTTTGTTTAAATTTAATATTATTACCTTAATTGCAAAATATTTCATTTAAAATAACGAAGTTGGGGCAGTTGGGTGCAACTTCCAGTGTAAATGAAGTTGCATAAAAATACGATTTTCAAATGGGCGTAATTCCGAAAGTATTAATCGTAGACCACACTATGGTAGGTCAATTTAATGGTATTTTTATGGTGAACACGAAAATGCAAAAATATACTGGGTGTTCCATTTAAAATAAGAAAGTTGCCGTCCACTTCCGGTATAACCGGAAGTTACACAAAATCAAAAATACCTTTATTAGAAAGTTCGCAATTAGATTCCTAGGTAGACAAATTTTCAGAATCAAAAACATAAGCGTTCAAAAGTTAGCAGGGGGGGGGGGGGGGGGGATTTACTTTATGTCCGCACGGTATTATGTTATACAATATGTAAAGTATAAAGGAAAGAAATAAAGATTATTATTAGGTATTAAAAAAAAATACTACTTTAACTAGGTTTTAATCATTTTATTCGAGGAATATGAAACTTGATCCTGAAAATTACGAATGCGCGGCTCTTTAAGACTGGAGCATAACTTTTGGCGGGGATTTCTAACAATTTTGCCCAAAAGTCATTAAACCGGAATGCTTCAGGAATACAAAAACGCAAAAAAATCAAAAATCGAGTAGGTTTTAATGAAACGTGAGGTTCTTGACAATTGCGAATGCACGTCGTTCCAAGTCTGGAGGATAACTTTTGACAGCCACTTCTAGTAAAATTCCCCAAAAGTGATTAAGACCTCGTTAAAGTGCGAAAATGATTAAAATCTCGTTAAAATACTACTTTAACGAGGGTTTAATCACTTTGTTCTAGGAATATGAAATTTGAACCTGAAAATTACGAATGCGCGGCGCTTTAAGTCTGGAGCATAACTTTTGGCGGGGATTTCTAACATTTTCCCCAGAAGTCATTAAACCGGAATGCTTCAGGAATACAAAAACGCAAAAAAATCAAGTAGGTTTTAATAAAACGCGAGGTACTTGACAATTTTGCGAATGCGCGTCGCTCCAAGTCTGGAGGAAAACTTTTGACGGGGATTTCTAACAATTTTCCTCAAAAATGATTAATACTTCATTAAAAAGGAATGTTTGAGGCATTTAAAAATGCAAAAAAATCAAAAACCGAGTTGGTTTTAATTAAACGCGAGCTACTGGAACTAGAAAATTGCAAAAACGCGAAGCCAACAGCCACAAATCTGGAGGATAACTTTTGACGGCCACTTCTAGTAAAGTTCCCCAAAAGTGATTAAAACCTCGTTAAAGTGCGAAAATGATTAAAATCTCGTTAAAATACTACTTTAACGAGGGTTTAATCATTTTGTTCAAGGAATATGAAACTTGATCCTGAAAATTACGAATGCGCGGCTCTTTAAGTCTGGAGCATAACTTTTCGGGGGGATTTCTAACAATTGTGCCCAAAAGTCATTAAACCGGAATCCTTCAGGAATACAAAAACGCAAAAAAATCAAGTAGGTTCCAATAAAACGCGAGGTACTTGACAATTTTGCGAATGCGCGTCGCTCCAAGTCTGGAGGAAAACTTTTGACGGGGATTTCTAACAATTTTCCTCAAAAATGATTAATACTTCAATAAAAAGGAATGTTTGAGGCATTTAAAAATGCAAAAGAATCAAAAACCGAGTTGGTTTTAATTAAACGCGAGCTACTTGAACTAAAAAATTGCGAAAGCGCGAAGCCAACAGCCACAAATCTGGAGGATAACTTTTGACAGCCACTTCTAGTAAAATTCCCCAAAAGTGATTAAAACCTCGTTAAAGGGCGAAAATGATTAAAATCTCGTTAAAATACTACTTTAACGAGGGTTTAATCATTTTGTTCGAGGAATATGAAACTAACAATTTTCTCCAAAAGTGATTAAACTGGAATGTTTGAGGAAAACAAAAACGCAAAAAAATCAAAAACCCAATATGGTCGCAATAAAAAAAATAAGTTTGGTTCATTTTTGGTCACTTCGTTAGCGAAAAAAAATATTCATTTGTCTTTATAATAATTAAATTCATAATTTATTATTACTATTATTATTAATTCTTATTTTATGTAATTTTATTATCGGTTTTTGTACACTGCGCGAAATACTTTCGCGCACTGGGTGTCATAATTTGTATGTGTACATATACAGGGTGATGTAAAGTTTGGAACCTTATTCATAACTGCCGTATTTAATTGTTTTGCGAAAATCGCTCGGACAGGACAATTTTAGTTTTAAAAATGCCATCTCTTGATATAAAAAAATATTAATGACGTCACTGGTGCTTTAACAATGACGTCATCATCAATTTTTTAAATGGAAACCCCCACTTTTTTCACTGGTTTTTGATAGACATTTATGTCACTTAAACGATGATATAAAAAACAATTAAATTTTTAAACAAATTTTTAAATAAAAAATCTTTTTAATTCAAAAAAGGAAATTTTTATTTTAACGAAAAAGGTTTTATAAAGATAAATTAAAATGAATTTGAAGTTACCAATAATAACAAAAGAAAGTAAATGTTTAAATAATGCGCATTCTAATGCAAATGTAAAATGTTAAATGTATTTAACAAAATTTTAAAAATAGTCTTGAAAAACTAATTTTTTGATTCCATTTAAATATAAGGAAATTTACAAAAAATAAAAAATAAAATTTTAAATTTACCATTTATTGAAATCGGCTAAAATAAATCTTATAGAACATTCAAATTTTTCAAATTTAATAGTACAAATTAATTTTAAGTTTATATTAAAAATTTTTTAAACGAAAATTTGTTTGCAAATGCAACAATTTTTTTATATCATCGTTTAAGTGACATAAATGTCTATCAAAAACCAGTGAAAAAAGTGGGGGTTCCCATTTAAAAAAAATTGATGATGACGTCATTGCTAAATCACCAATGACGTCATTAATATTTTTATTATACCAAGAGATGGGATTTTAAAAACTAAAATTGACCTGTCCGAGCGATTTTTTCAAAAAAATTAATTACGGCAGTTTTGAATTAGGTTCCAAACTTTATCATCATCATCATCATCATTATTTTATTTCTAAAATTTATTAATGTAATGGAGGGTTTTCACGGTTACTTTACAGATATTTCCTGTAAGAGCTTACAGATTTACACAGAATCGACAATCACATATACTTATGTAAAAAAAAAATTATTACTTTTTCTTTATTAAATTTCTTGATATAGGTATTTGCTTAAATTATAATTTTATATTTATTACTTTAGGATAAGTCATTAGTTGTAAGAATTATTGTAAATAGATTAGTCATAAAAGGTGGTCCAAGGTAATTGAATGTTAATTAACCAATAATGGCTTACCAATCCCCACCTTCCAAAACCAAAAGGTATTTAAGAAGGACCCGAAAGGAAAACAGGACAGTTTCAGTTTACCATTGATCCTGGCCAGTTGTAAAACTATTTAGTGAACTTTTTAATTAGTTGCTGATATTTTTATCAAGAGGTAAGAATTATTTAAATTTTTTTTCAAATGAACTTTCTGCAGAAACTAACCAACAATCAACTCACAAAATCATGAAAAGGTGGTTCAAAATTCAAAACACTTATAGATGTTTTTTTTTATTTTTATATATTAAAACTCATTTCTGTAAAAGTACAAAATCACTTGCATCTTGATTTAATTGATCGTTTTTATTTGACCTTTTATCAAAGAATTATGATATTCAAAATAAGAGCGTGTGTTCCGTGTAGAAAAATTGTTGCGCTAAGTTTCAGTACAAACTAAGCATCTGAGAAAAATATTTTTTCTACATATAACATATTTATAAAGAGCCAATGAAAGTGTTCAGATTACATTTTCATATTTTACAAAAAAATAGAAGTTTTACGCCGTCGAAGGAAAAAAATAAAAATTAATAAATTAACTTTTTGTCCTAAACAATGTGAAGATAATTTTTTAATTTTAATTACTGTTTTCGCCGAATTAAAAAATGTTGAAAAATAACAGAGATATCTTAGAGCACAAATCTTAAAAGTGCTGCCGCTTTCCCCAATAAAATAAGGAATAAAGAATAAACTACATTTGATTGGTTGTGAAGACTTTTATTTCTCCCTTCATTGATATGGATCACCAATCGTTGAGGAATTTTCGTTTGGAAATAAACTACCCGCTTGCGCGCTAAACATTACAAATAGCATACACATTTAGCAGCTTCCTAGAAATCTAAATTTTAATTGCGGTCATTTAATGTTTGCATAATTTGTTATTAATGATTGTTACCAAAAATGATTTATTTTTATATAAAATAAATCACTTTCACAAATTTTAACTTATTCGTGCAGTTTAATATTTTTCAAATTTTATTTTCTCAAAACTATTTCAATTTCTCAATTATTATTATAATTAATATTAGTAACTTAGCAATGACGTCGATTTACGAATTTTTTTCCAAACTTTATCATCACCCTTTATTTTGTTTCCGGATTATATTTTAGAAAATTTGAAAAAAAAATTAATAAAACCCAGTGATTTTATTGTATGTATGTCATACACCAGGTGGAAACGAAACACGGGTCACCTTTATAACTTCTTTATTTATGAAAATATAAATTTGAAATCCGACTATGTTGTATGATTCAAGAAAACACATTTTAAGCACTAAATTTTTTTCAATGACTTCTGATTTTACCGGAAGTGACATCAACTTTATTTTTTTAAATGTAATACCCATTTTTTTGTTAAAAATATGAAATTATTTTATAAAAAGAGCATGTTTGTGATAATTTTTTTTTTTTTTTTTAATTTTGAAAAAAAAAATTTTTTTTCTTCATCCGAAATTGATAAAAACTACTAAAACTCATTCCAAATAATAAAAATACCTAAGCAAAATTGTATTTTGTAAAATTATTTAGGCAGTTTTTGAGATATTAATTTATCAACTCTTTTGAGTACCGTTTTTGCAAATAACTCTTTTTTTTAATGGAAAGATGCCGGGTCACTTGGTTTTTCAAAAAGAAGATTTTAATACGATTATTTTGGTATCCCATATGTAGGGTGTAATCAATTTACTTGTGCCAGTTTTTCATATTTTTTGTACTCGGGATTTTTCAAAATTTCAAAAAAATTAAAAAATTTATCACAAACATACTTAATAATAAATAATAGATAATGTGTTAAATTTGAAAATTTGTATAAAAAACAAATGAAATCAATGTTTTATGGACAGTTTCTATGGTTACCATAAAAATATCTCCTCAAATGAAACTTTAAATTTGATCAAAATTCTAATAATAAAAAAACAAATGCTTTAATCATTTTATTTGTTTAATATTATAAAGACACGTGTTATTTACATAAAATGCTCTTATTGCAGGTCATTTGTTTTTTTTTTTTTTTTTTTTTTGTTTTTACAGGATTTGGTTTCCATCCAACTGTTTATTATTATTATTTTCTTTATTATTAGATCAATTTTGAGAAGATATTTTTATGGTAACCATGGAAACTGTCCATTGCTTTCATTTGTTTTTTATACAAATTCTTAAGTTTAACACATTTTCTAAAGGAACATATTAAAGTTAATTGGCAACCTGAAAATCTATTATTATTTATTATCTGATGATGTAAAAATCTAACATGGAGGCCATAAGAAGTAAAAAAGTTGAATATCGCGGCTTCGAATCTAGGAGGCCAAAAAAAATTTTTTGCGTCATTTAACTCTGAATAGTCAAAAACTTAAAGGAACCAAATTTCATTGATGTAGCAGTAAGGGTTTGGCAAATATAAATTATTTTCCAAAATCACATTTTTTGTTTTTTTGGGGATAATTTTACAACGAATTTAAATATCCTAAATTTTCTTTCATATTTTTAATGGCCATAAAAATGAGCAACATTTTTCTAATTTAACCGACCTAGTATCTCCTCCACTTTAAAAGATACCAATGGTGAGAATCGAAATAATCACCACCCTGTATACAAAGGGGTGCACAAAAAACGATGTAGCTTCGTTATTTCTTATCCGATTTTATTAAGTGATATGTCAAATTAAATGGTTTGAAGAATACTACTATCAGATAATAAAAGAATAATTTTATTTTTGAAAACATATCAGAGGAGGAGGAGCCTACTTTTCTTTTTCAAATGGCAATATACTTTTTTCGATTGAAAAAAATCATTAGCAAAAATAATCTAAACCAATTATACCAATAATTTTTTTTTCTTATTTTTTTTAATTTTTTTTATTATTATTAATTTTCTTTTTACAAAAACCTATAAACCTAAATTTAACTCATCTCTATCATAAATTAAGTTTACATCGACTAAATATTAAAAAAGCAACTGTTTCTGTACTATTAAAAATTTACGTCTCTAATTCTAATCTTTAAATTTTGATATATTTTTGAAGAAAATGCTCGATCTCAAAAATTTTACTTAAAAGTACCCCCCCCGTTTTTTTAATAATGATTAATCAATGCGTGCTCACAATCGTCAGTCTTTCGAAGAGACCCTTAAAACATATTTTCCTATTCCTTGAACATTCTATTTTAACGAGGTTTTAATCATTTTTGGGGAATTTTACACTTTACTAAGCTGTTCCAGAACAAAATAGACCGAGTGCGATTTGAAATAATAACAGACAGGGCCGGCGCTAGGTTGTTTGGCGCCCTAGGCAAATTTTCAACTTGCGCCCCCCAGGTTAAAAAACGGTGTGTTTAAAATAGTTTTTATTACACTTTTCTGAAAATGTGTCTACGGAGGTCCCAAATCGCAAACTTTCTAACAAAGGTATTTTTGATTTTGTGGATCTTCCGGTTATACCGGAAGTGGATGGCAACTTTCTTCTTTTAAATGGAACATCTAGTACATTTTTGCATTTTCGTGTTCTCCATAAAAATACCATTAAATTGACAATTGACCTAGCATAGTGTGGTCTACGATTAATACTTTCGGAATTACGCCCATTCGAAAAATCGCATTTTTATGCAACTTCATTTACACCGGAAGTGGAAAATTAACGAACTTAAGGTTAAACATAATTTTGTTTAAATGTTAATATTAACTTAATTGCAAAAGAAAATCATTTAAAATAAGGAAGTTCGGGCAGCTGGCTCCAACTTCCGGTGTAAATTAAGTTGCATAAAAATGTGATTTTCAAATGGGCGTAATTCCGAAAGTATTAATAGTAGAGCACACTACACTAGGTCAATTTAATGGTACTTTTATGGAGAACACGAAAATGCAAAAATATACTGGGTGTTCCATTTAAAATAAGAAAGTTGCCATCCACTTCCGGTATAACCGGAAGTTCCACAAAATCAAAAATGCCTTTATTAGAAAGTTCGCAATTAAATACTTTAGTGGACAAATTTTAAGAATCGAAAACATAACCGTTCAAAAGTTAGCGGGGGGGATTTTCTTTATGTCCGCATTGTATATGGCCACATTAAAGCTTGGACACTATTATACACATTGTATTTATAAATATTAAACAAAAAATATATTACCAAAAGTAAACACAAAACCTGGTACATATACAGTGAATTCAAATAAGATTGAAACCATTGACATTGATTGCAAGGTAGGAAACCTAAGTTTCCCACAGTTGGCTACACTGAAATGAATGCGTTGTGCTTCGGTGAAAAAACCATCCCTAATATTTTAACTGCACTAATTTTACTTTTGAAAAGCACTGTTTTTTTTTAATTTGCAACACACTGAGAAATGAGTTGAAAACATAGCCGAAGAAAAACTTCTGAGAGACGCTTTGGTTAAAGTGACAGATCAGATTTAAATTTGAATGAAAATTAACAGGTGCACCAACTTAGCAAGTCTAAAATCACTACAGAGTATGTTTGGTTGCATAGTTGCGGTTTCAGTCTTTTTTTAATTCACTGTACATATAATACCAATCAAATAAATATACAGGGTGGTCCAACGATAACTTCACAAGCCCGGTTTTCGGTATTTACCCTGAGTTTTTGGAAAAAACGCTCGGACAGGTCGATTTTTGTTTCAAGGGGGAACGATTTTTACCTAATTACACATTACCCACTTTTGTTTTAATTTTTGTTGAATATTTTTATATTTATCTGTTATAATTTTGTTTTAGGATAACTTCACATCGGTCTTTAATCTTCTATTCTATCTGGGCGTAGCATTCTGTGGTTTGTGGTCTGTGGTTTGTGCACATTGCGGATTGTGACGTTTGGTGGCGTTCTTCATCCATCTTCTTCGTAATTAAATTGACAAATGAGAACTTTATTTATTTATATTTAAAATAAAGTGTATATTTTAAAATAATATTTAAACAGTTTATAATATTTAAGTGATTTTAACTAAAATGGATTTAAGAAGGTAATGTAACCTATTTTGTAATTTTTATGTTTTTACTTATTTTCAATTTTTGTAGCATTTTACCTCTTCCAACGCAGCCTGTTTGGGACAGAGATGAAGAAAGAAGGAAGAGGGCAGCTGAAAGACCAAGCACAGCTTTGGTCGTGGCACATCCAATTGCTCCTCCCTACGGACAGCGACGAGGATGGATACCAAGACAACCTTCAGATTACGGAGGTAAATATAACTTATAATATTATCCCTTCCACTAATACTGCGGTCCTAACTTAAAAAGCAGTAAATGCATTTTTTTCAATTTAGAGTTTATCTGCTTTTTAGGTTTATTTTTGTTCAGAATGATATTTACTATCTAAAAAAAATATTTGGTGGAAAAAAAGTGGCATACGGGACACCCTGTATATTATTCGTTTCATTTTCCGGCTTCATGAATTTGCTGATCTTATAAAGTGGATTTTCAGTGAGATGCTCGTTAATCTTGTGGCTAAATTGTTTTTTCCATTCGATAAAGCATCCTTAGAAATTCAGACGATGCGAGCCTAATTGAGTAGGGTTTTAGTATGCCGGCTCAACTTGTGTTATGTCGATGACAATATCCAACAGTTTCCCTCTTTTGTGCTTCCGCATGAAGTTGCACAAGGTTACAATCATCCCTTATTTACTTTCTTCATTATATTTTAGATGGAGGTGCTTTTCCGGAGATCCATGTTGCGCAATACCCTTTAGAAATGGGACAAAAAGGCAAAGAATCAACATCGAATGCCTTGGCAGTGCAGTTAGATGCTGAAGGAAAAGTAAAATATGACGTAATTGCTAGACAAGGTCATGCTAAAGATAAAATAGTTTACTCAAAACTATCGGATTTACTCCCTCTGGAAGTAATGGATGAAAATGATCCTAGTTTAGAAAAGCCAAACCTCGAAGAAGTAGAAGATTTAACAGAAAAAACACGCCAGGCACTGCAAAGAATTACCAACTCAAAAATTGCAGCTGCTATGCCAGTAAGATGTGCAGAACGACAGGTAAGTTATTTATAATTTTTTTTATGCGCTATACCTATAGCTTTATTATCTTTTAAGGGTCCAGCGGAGTTTATTAGGTACACACCTTCACAACAAGGTGCCGCTTTCAATTCAGGTGCTAAACAAAGGGTAATACGATTGGTTGAAGCACAAGTAGATCCAATGGAACCTCCCAGATTTAAAATTAATAAGAAAATACCACGAGGACCACCATCACCTCCGGCTCCTGTAATTCACAGCCCTTCAAGAAGAGTTACAGTTAAAGAACAGAAAGAGTGGAAAATTCCACCTTGTATTTCAAATTGGAAAAATGCTAAAGGTTACACTGTTCCATTGGATAAACGCCTTGCTGCCGATGGAAGAGGATTGCAACAGTTACACATCAATGAAAATTTTGCGAAGCTTGCAGAGGCTTTATATATAGCTGATCGTAAAGCCCGTGAAGCTGTGGAAACCCGGGCACAATTGGAAAAAAAATTAGCTCAAAAGGAAAAAGAGCAAAAAGAAGAGCATTTGCGAGCTTTAGCTCAAAAGGCACGTGATGAACGTGCTGGTATAAAAACCCATGCTAATTCTGATGCATTAAATGAAGAAGAACGCGAAAGAGATATGTTAAGGCAGGACCGCCATAAAGAACGCGCGCGCGATCGGAATTTAGCAAGAGCCGCTCCAGATAAAAGATCTAAACTACAAAGGGAAAGGGAGCGTGATATCTCGGAACAAATCGCGCTTGGAATGCCAGCACGAGGGCAAAGCTCCGGTGATGTACAGTTTGACCAGAGATTATTTGGTCAAGCACAGGGACTGGGGCAAGGTTTTGCTGACGATGAAGGGTACAATGTGTACGATAAACCATGGAGGGAGGGTGGAACCATGGCTAATCATCTGTACAGACCTAGCAAAAACATTGATAAGGATGTTTATGGAGAAGATCTCGATAAACTCGTTAAAACTAATAGGTTCGTTTTTTAACGTATAAATTTTTCGAAAATTAATTTTTTGTTTTTCAGGTTTGTTCCAGATAAAGAATTTAGTGGAACGGATCGTAGTGGAGCTAGTCGTTCCGGGCCAGTGCAGTTTGAAAAAGAAGAGGATCCATTTGGTTTGGATCAGTTCTTGAGTCAAGCTAAGAGGGCGAGTAAACGTAAGGAACCGGAAAGGAGAGATGATCGTGACAAAAGAAAAAGGAGGGATTAAAATGTGTAGCTGTAGAATTAAAAATAATGGTTTAATTATAAAAATATAATTGTTTTAATTTTTTATTTAAATGTTCAAAATATTTTTTAATAAATAATTTATTTAAAATATTTTGGTTTAATAAATATAAAATCATTGAGCAACAGCAGCGTTTGCTATAATACTTGGACTATTTATCACTTCTCCTAAACTGTCCAGCAGTTCTTTCCTATAATCATCAAAGTCGCCATCCAATTCATTAATTGTTTGATCTTCAATTACGTATAAAGTACACTCTGTATCCCTTTAATACAAAAACAAGATGTTAATTTATTCAATAATACCTGAAATTTAACATACCTGATCAATCTTTCATCGTGAGTAACTATTATCACTCCTCCTTTGTAATCGTTAATAGCATCAGCTAAGGCATCAATTGATTCAATATCTAAATTATTTGTCGGTTCATCCTAAAGGAAACAAAAAATGTTAAAAACTCCACATACCGCATTTACAGGCGAGCTATAAAATTATCAAAACTAAAAATGTGGAAACGCAAACGTTTGGAACTGCTAAATTGTCGAATCGCAAATCCGTAAATTTGCAGAACCCAAAATTGTCGATCGGCAAATCCCTAAAAATGACCAATCGGCAATCCGTAAACATGCAATCCAAAAAATCCGAAGTATCTCGAACGGAATCAATTTTATCGGCGAGATGTTAGCAATAAGTATTTTACATGTAATTCTCCATAAATTCTAAATAACTTCCTTTCTTATTAATTCACAAAAAAATAAACCAAATTAAAGCACAATTAAATCCCTACAGACTGGTGGTACCCACTTTGCTTGTCTGTCCCGATTAGGTTTTTTATAGCACCCCAATCAAACCTCTACCATGTATTTTCAAATTTTTAAATATTAACCTACAAAGACAAATGATACGTCTATGGGTAGCATTTTTCATGTAGATGACGATGATATTGGTCACTTTGCTTGTCCGGGCCAATCAAATGAGAAATTAACAAAAAACATAATTTTTTCGACATTTGTGGAGTTTGAACGCTAATTTATTAACGCAGTATTGTTGCATAAAAATGTTAATTACACCAAAAGATCAGAAATTTAATTGTGATTACGGTGGTATGTCACACATTGCTTGTCCGTCCATAATTAATTAGCTATAAGCCAGCAATAACTTTACGAACGCCAAATTGCAAACAAATATACGGCGAAAGTCAATCAAAGAAAACAATGTTTAATAATTAACTCAAACAAACAATTTATATGTCCAGAGACAGGACATTTCCAGGTATTCCAGACAACTTTTTTTTAAATTCCAGATTGATGTTTTATCCAATATGTTTTAAAGAAAAGAAAAAAGAATATTTTTGAAATTATTACGAATAATAACATCTTGTTTAATCTGACGAGGTTCAACAAGAAAAAATTATTTTGTAGCTTAACATTTGAAAATTTTCAAACTAACCCAACCTAACCTACAATGTATATCAACACGCCGCGGTTGGCGCATCGGTGATAAAATCATAAGAAAGAAATAAAAAATAATCGTAATATTAAGAAACATTTTAAATTTCCAGGTTTAAAAAAAAATTCACCGACATTTCTCTGATTTTTCCAGAATTTTCAAAATCCCTGATAAATCCAGGTTCTCCCTGTTTTCCAGGTCGTTAGACACCCTTGTCATTCGTGGCGCTCGCCTTGGGCCGCGTTCCAGTAATGAACACTAAAGACCACGGCCGCAAAATTTTCCCGTTCCACTAGCTCAAAACGTCACCATTCAACAAACAACCACAGAAACCCACGAATAAATACGGTCGTTGTGAGCTTCTTGCGGTAGCCATCGATACACGAAAGAAAAAATCGCGGTCTTATGTAGAACGACTTTGCGGTCGTCGTGGGCTTTGCGGTCTTTAGTGGAACGCGCCTTTGGAAGTGCTTTTTCGGGAACAAGTCAAAGGAACCACCAGTAACGAGGTGAACTTTGTCTGTACCGTTTGCACATTTGCGTTCAGTGCTGAGGTGGATTTTTTTCTACGCAGATTTTCATCCAGAAAGATCAAAATTTGTAGGTGCATGGACGAGAAAATTTTAAGATTAATGTCATCTAAACTTTTTTTTCCCGACCATCTAACTGGGTTAGAGTGGAGGTTGCAACCCCTTTTCTGTTATTACCCCGATTTACACCAAAATTTTGCAATTTTTTTTCCGAAAAAAATCTTAATATCCGATTTGTACCATTTTTTTAAATGCGCGTTTATCCACAGTAGGTATATTTATCTTGAGTAATTGCTATCTTTTATAGTTTTTAAGAAAAATTAAAAAAATTCAAAATTTTCAAGCCTTCAAAATCCCAAAATATCGTTTTTCTATTTTTTTCAAGATTGATCCCGCAAATGAAAAATAATAAAAAATTGATGCAATGTTGACGGTCACTTTAGATCTAGGTCTTCCATAAGTACTAATACACTAATTGATAGAGTGACCTGAACATTCGCGAATGTGTAAACAGATATTATTCGTGTCAGCACACGGACGCGGACGTTTTGGCGATTGACGAGGCGAATGTGTAAATGCAGTAATAAACATAATTTTAAAAAGCTACTTACCAATATAACTACATCAGGAGCATTTAAACATAACTCAGCTAAAGCAACACGAGCCTTTTGACCACCAGAAAGATCTTTCATCTTAATTGTATGCGCATGACTGGCTAAACCAAATGTTCCTAATTGTTTTCTTGCTTTTTCATAAGGTAAATCAAATAAACGCATCAAATACTCAGAAGGTGTTTCTTCCGCTGTTAAATGTTCACCTGAATGTTGATCAAAACGACCAATCCTCTGTAAAAAACATTGTTTTAAAATTAAAAACCAACAATAAAAACAACCCGGATCCTTTACCAAATAACGGCCTGGTTTTCACCTAGGAAGTTACTTGAATTCTGCTTTCTCTTGGAATAAACTTAAAAGAATTAAATGAAAGTTATTAAGAATAATTTTATCAAATCATAATTTTATGAGTTAAGTTTCAATTCATACCAAGTACAAAAGGAAAATTTAGAGTTCAGTGAATAATTACAAAATAAATCTTGAAAAAAGATTTAAAGCTGTAAATTTGTGGACGTTATTGTCCAGGTACTTTAAAAAAACGCTCCTAACATGCGTTATGCGATACTTAAAAAGGCCAGAAAGCGTAATTTACATTTTGGTTCTTTTAGTAATTATCCAAAACGCATTATTTTTTAACAAAACGTGAAATAAAGGCGTTAACGCATTATATGTAATTATCTATTCCGCTAAACTAAACTAATAACATTTAACAGGATCGATCCGGGTCTTTTAAAAAACTTTACTTACCAATCTATGATTTTTCTTAACTTCTCCTTGTTGGCCATGAATATCTCCAGTTAGTAGTTTTAAGAATGTTGATTTTCCTACACCATTAGGTCCAACAATAGCTACTCGACTACTTAAATCAATACCAAAATCGGTAGTCAAAAATAATGGTTTTTGTTTCTCATACGCAAAAGTTACATCTAAAATTTGTACATCTATAAGTATGACATTTTTTTGGTTTAAATTAAAGAAATGCATTTTGAAGAGTATACAGTGCTTCAAATACATTTTCATCAAATTGAGTTTTGTTAGGAAAATCGATATGAACACTATTTGCTCCAGTCTTAGTTCGATTCCAAGTGGACTAATGACTAATTCCCTCTTTGGTCTAAACCCACATACTTTTTATTATTAATGTACTTTCAAAATCTTTCTAACCATTAGAAATTTCAATTTATTTTAACGAACTGTCTCAATGACTGCCGGCGATATTAGGGTTCGTTCCGACATCCCGAAAAACCGTACTTTGACGATCACAGCCATGCGCAATGTACAAAACGCGTTCCATCAGAGACGTGACAGTACGTAGGACAGTCCTAATTTCTGTTGCAACAAAACTTAGACATTTCATGGGATCGTGTTCGGTACGATCATTTCGGTAAACGCCAAGAAGCAATTACTGGTTGACTGATATGCGCAGTTCAAGTATGGGCGCGTTCCACTAAAGACTCGCGATGCCCACGACGACCGCAAAGTCGTTCCACATACGACCGCGGTTGTTTCTTTCGTGCATAAAAACGTCATCGATGGCGACTGTATTTATTCGTGGGTTTCTGTGGTCGTTTGTTGAATGGTGACGTTAGGAGCTAGTGTAACGGGAAAATTTTGCGGTCGTGGTTGTGGGCTTTAGTGTTCATTAGTGGAACGCGCCCTATGTACGTTAGCTGAAACCTAACCTTTCATTCTTAACAATCACAACACGTGAATAATCACCGCATGTGCATAAAACCGTTCCAACAACGCAGTTTTGTGCGATAGACTTCGGACGGTAAAAAGTTGGCGCAAGCGCATAAACTCGATCCAATCAGTATTGTTACGGTTTCATGACGGTCAGTAATCTTGTCGGAACAAAGTTATTATGTTTTCAAATCAAAAAATCCTCCGCACGGCGGTATTATTATCATGTAATAAGAAAACCGCCGGAAAATCATAAATAATGGCCATGCGCAGCGGTATGGGTACAGTTTTATTTTGAGTACTGACAAGCGGTGGTATTCTTCCCCGTGGAACGAAAATCCGCCGGAAAACTAACCTATACAGGATGTATCAGACCACCTGTGCCACCTATTTATCTCGAGAACGCGTTATCTTAGATGACTGAAATAAAAAAAAATTACCAAAGTGAGCCTAAACAATCCATTGGTGAACTTATTTTTTTCCGGAATAACCCGGAACTATCCGGAACCGGAGATCACTTTGATTTTTTAAATAGCAACATAGGTCGAGTTTGGTATGGTTTGATAGGACTTTTAAAAACAGACAACTTTTATTAAAATATTTTTTTAATATTTTCCATAGTCTAAAATTTATTCGAAAAACAAAAAAATTTTTATAAATTTATAAACTTTTTCTATAAATTCTAATGTTTTACCAACTTTAAATATACTTGTCCATATTTCAACAAAATTCTTCCAAATATGCAATAATTTTTATTTACTTTTTTTAACATTTTTTTTTTGTTTTTCGAATAAATTCTAAACTAGGAAAAATATTAAAAAAATATTTTAATAAAAGTTGTTTGTTTTTAAAAGACCTATCAAACCATACCACTCGAGCTATGTTGCTAAAATGAAAGTGATATCCGGTTCCGAAATCGTAACTTTTTACGTGAGGTTGAAATTTTGATTTTTTTTTTTTCGATGCTCATAAAACTCTTAACGTGTCCTCATGGTGTTTAAAAAGCTCTTTACAACGCATATTTTAGATCGACGATCCGATGATCCTTCCCTCGCTCGTTAATTTTGTTCGGACGGTATCGAAAGAACGCAATTTCGACTTTGGAGGATCCGTGCGAGACCAAATGAAAAGATGGAGCTTTCAAAATGCGGGCGTAGGATGGTTTAAATAATTCTTTTAAACGTCACGTGTGGCGATTTTTTATTTTTTGTCTCGTGTTTGCTGAATTTTGAACGCAAAATTGGTCGACTGTCCATTTTCTATGGCTTTGATTAAAAAATTCCCGACGCCGCCGAAATCATCAGGGGGAATCGAATATTTTTCTGTGCATTAAGGGTGAAATCGGCCGCAATATGAGCCGCTTAAGGTCATCATCGGTCAATTCTTGTAAAAGGTGCGAGTTTTCAAATTTCTTTAAACAAATTTCGAAAAACAATACCCAAAATTTACACCTCCGAATAAAAAAGTTAAAAACCAAAACTTCAAGATAAAAACCGGGCTATTCCCTGACCACACGTTTCTTGTTTACGAAAATACCATCCGCGAAAGTCTCACATTAATCCTTATATCATTTTTCCGTGTTGCACCTGAAAAAGGCATATTTTTGACGTTTCCGAACAAAAATTCGTAGACGCCGCTGGGTCCACTTTAGAGACTCTAAACTCCTCCTATACATAAATGAGGATGTGCGAAAAAAAGAGCCCAATTTGGTCGCTTCGATTTAAAACCCGGCGACTCTGCGATTTTTTAATAATAACTTTTTTTAGGGGGCAGCTGCAAAAAAAACCTTTCGACCACTTTGATCTTGTATTTATGTCGTACATCTACCTAAAAAATTTCAACTCTCTAGGACGTTCCGATCACTCGGCCACCCTTACGAGATTTGTTCAAAAATGTGTAAAATCACACTTTCAATTCAAATTTAGTCCGGGTCCAGAAATTTTAGATATTTCAGAAATAAAGTTAATTTCTCATAGACTATACGGGGCACAAAAACGTTTAAGGGCTCAAAATTTAAGGAATTAGTTTTTAGCAAAAAAATTAATCATTTTGTTATCAGTTTTCGTTTTTGAGTTCCGGACAAAAAATATAAAGTGTAAAATTCCACTTTTAAGTCAAATTTAGTCCAGAAATTTTTTGAGTCAAAAGTCCTGAAATTTTAGATTTTTTAGAAAAAAGTTGATTTCTCGAGAATTATATGCGGTACAAATTAAATTAATTAATTTAAATCTTGAAAAAGGCCCTCGGTTTATTATCTTGTCACCCCTGAAATAACCCTCAGACCCCCTTTGGGTCCGCCACTGACTAAGCCGTAAAGCGGGAAACAAGAGCCATGATTTTTTTGATTTTCTATTTTTTTATTCCTGATTTTATAAATTATTTCGAACTTTAATCATTATTTTTAGAATTTGAGTTAAAAAAATTCTGTATAACTTTTTTCTATAAATATTTATAAAAAAATTTCGTACATTTGTTTATAATAGTACAATGTACAATTTGTCAATATTATTCTTTTTGGTGGAAATTTCCAACAGCAAATAGAAATTTTTTTTGATTTTTAAATTTTTTTTCCGATTTTTTAGCGAATTGAGTAACAAAATTGTTAATAACTTTTTTATTGTTGTCAATATATTTATCAAATTTTGCACATGTATTCATGTAATTCCTATTTATTATTGGTTAAATTATCGCCGAAAAGTTTTAATTTTTATGTACTCAACAGCGACGGTTTGCACAAATATTTATTTTACTTAAAATTTATTAATTATGCGTGACTTGACAAGGTGCATTTAAATTCTAGGTATTAATTTCACCGATGTTAAAGTTTAATCGAGCGATTTTTACAAAACAGAAATCTGCAAAACTGCAAACCTAGAAATAATCTAAAAATATATTTACTATGTAATCCAAGAATCGGTGGTTGTAAAGGTGGTGGCTCAGGAAATGAAAATTTAACAATATATTCTTTAGGTCTCTGTAATAGCTCAGTTGCTGATGTATCTTCCTCTTGCTTCTGCATTTTAGTTCTATTCTTTTCCTGCTTTCTCGTAAGGGCTTCCTTTTGTTTCTTTTCCTAAAACCAAAACAAACCAAAAACTTCATTTTTATTGTATATTATAATATTACAGCTTGCTTCTTCGAAGATCCATGTGCCTTTAATTCTTTAATTTTTTTCTCTTGCTTCTCATACTCTTTAATCATTTCTTTCCTTTTTTGCACATACATTTTTTTAAACATCGAGTAATTTCCTTTATAATAATGCAACTTTTGTTGATCTAAATGTATAATTTCATTGCAAACATTATCCAAAAATGATTGATCGTGAGATACTATCAATAATGTTTTTTTCCATCCTTGTAAATAACTAAAAAAAGTTAATATTAATTTTATTCTAATAATATCGATCATTCGTTTTAAAAGATGAAAATTCACACCTAAAAATACTAAAAACTTAAAATAGATTTTGGTGATCTCCCTCTTGCAGCCGAATTCGCAACTAAAGATGGTTGTCACATAACTTTCAGTTGTCAGAGGCTTTACACTGACGTAATTTTTGGCGGGAACAATTAATTTGAATCGCCAATAGTGCAGAGTCGAATTTCAAACATTTTAAAATGTTTTTATACTTTATTAATAAGTTACGTCAGGAAAATCAGCACTTTTAGTATCTGATGAAAATATACTTACTTGTCAAGCCAAATAACTGCATTAAGATCTAAATGATTTGTAGGTTCATCTAATAATAAAAGTGTTGGTTCAATATACAAAGCCCTAGCTAATGAAACTCTCATTCTCCAACCACCTGAAAAATTCTTGGTAGCTCGATCCTAAAAAGATATCCTTACAATCTTGTGTCTATTAAAAAAAATTAAAAAAAAATTACCTGCATGGTTTTTGTAAATCCAAGACCAGCTAAAATTCTTCTAGCCCTAGGTTCAGCTGAATCAGCACCAATGGCTTTTAATTCCTCGTAAACTTCATTCAATCTTTCCTGTGCTTCCAAGTTTCCTTTCTGAAAACTTTCTTCTAAATTTTTACATTCTTCTAATAATTCGTTACGCTTAACGTCAGCTCTTAAAACTGTTTCTACAGCAGTATAATCATCAGCCACGACTTCCTGCTCGCATAGTAATATATCTATACTTGGAGGAATTGCAAATGCTCGTTGGGCTAAATGTCTTAATAAAGTAGTTTTTCCATGACCATTAGGTCCTACTAAACCGTAACGTCTACCATTAGCGATTAATAAATTTGCATTAACAAATAAATCATTTCCTTTAGCTGATATTGTGAAGTTTTCAACTTTAATATCCACAGCATTTTCAAAAGCAGCCATTTGATTTGCAGTTTTTTGAGTTTGTGACATTGTAAAATTACTATCCAATTCTGAATGACCCTGACCACCTTTTTTTAACATCGCTTCCATTTGCTTTTCATACTCCTGTTGTTTTTTAAGCTTCTTCTTTTCTTTATGTGTTAATTTCTTCTCGGCGGCTTCAGGGGGTTGATCTACAACTTTAATTTCCTGGACTTTTTCTATAATTTCTTCTACTTCATCTTTTTTTTGATCAGCTGCCTCAGTAGGTGAGGGACTTCTTTCCTCTTTTTTAGGTTCTATTGTTGGTGCTGGTATAATTTGTTCCTCTTTTTCAACTTCTTCTGATAAATCAAGTTCTTCATCGGTTGAATCTTGTTTTTTAGAATTTGATTTATTTTTAGAATCTTTTTTCGGTTCACTTATTTCTTCAGAAATGTCTTCATCTGATTCAATATCTTGTTTCTTTTTATTTTTAGCTAAAAAAATTGATTGTTTTTAAAACTAAGAGGGACCTGTTAAATAAGTGTAAAACAATAACATTTTCTAGAAAAAAGATCCTCATAGATGGCCGTTATCATTTAAATAATACTCCATTACCAATTATTACCAAAATTTTGGATCTCGGTGTCACCTTTGATACAGAATTAAGATTCATTGACCACTATTACGCTTGTACCAATAAGGCTAAAAAAATGTTGGGTACAGTTTTTAGATATGCCTCAGATTTAAGTGATATCCATGTCTTAAAATTGCTTTATACAGCATATGTAAGATCTCACTTGGAATATGCTTGCGTAATCTTTTCACCTTACCAAGAGTGCTATACCGGGTGGAAATGAAAACCGGGTCACTTCGATAACTTTTTTATTTATGAATAAAAAAATTTGAAATTTGGCTATGTTCTATGGTTCAAAAAAACAAATTTTATGTGCATTTTTTATTTTCGAAATCACTTCCGGTTTCACCGGAAACACCATGAACTTTGTTTTTTTAAATGTAACATCCCATATTTTTATTCATGGCTTAAAATACTTTTAAAAAAGAAGTATTTTTGAGATATTAGTTTTTATTTTTTTTGTAAAAAAAAATTTAAAAAAAAAAAAAAAGGTTTTCGAAGTCGGTGAAAAGTACCAAAACTAATTCTAAATAATTCAACAACATAGCCAAATTCCAAATTTTTCTATTCATAAATAAAAAAGTTATAGAGGTGACCCGGTTTTCATTTCCACCCGGTATAAGTTTGTTTGAAAAAATCCAAAAAAAGTTTATCAGATTTGTTGCCTTTAAAATGGA
This sequence comes from Stenus bimaculatus, assembly GCA_963971135.1. NCBI lineage: Eukaryota > Metazoa > Arthropoda > Insecta > Coleoptera > Staphylinidae > Stenus > Stenus bimaculatus. The sequence continues at coordinate 44,016,000 of OZ020182.1, forward strand.
TATAAAACTTGCAAATATGAATTATGACTCTTTACTATAAGAATTGAGACTTTGTTCATTGGAAAAAAGAAGGTCTGACTCTGGCATTATTTTTATGTACAAGTTGCTAAACGGGGATTATAGACTGTCCACTTTTACTATCCTTGATTAACTTTTATGTCCCTGCGAGGCAGTTAAGAAACGTACGAACCTTTCATATTCCTTTTCATGGCACAAATTATGGTAAATACTCTATTATAGATAGATTAAGTAATGATTGTAACAGTATCGACTTCGACTTTTTTAACGATGCCTTCTCCTCCTTAAAATCTTTACTGAACTCCTTTTGATAATTTATTCATGTTGTTTATTATATAACTGCCTGTTTAATTGTATTTCAAACTCTGTTCTTTTTTTCTTTCTTGTTAAATTTATTTATTGTTAAAGTTGATATATAATATGTTAATTGTTTACTTACTTGCTAATGATAATAAATACAATGTTTATTTTGTAAAAATTGGGCACGTCCCGTAATAAATAAATAAATAAATTAAAGTACGATTAAAAATTTCATCATTGATGAAAAATTAAAATAACTTATTGAATATACAGGGTGTCCCATTTTAATTATTCGAGCTTCAGATGAAAATTGAAGCAGGGTTTTTAATTTTTATAAGGTTCCAATAATAATAATATAACTAATAATTAACCTGGCTTAGGATTTTGTAACAACTGCAAGTTACGAGCTTAAACACCTTACCTTTTTTTTGCGACTTCTTTGCAATTTTTGGAATGTCCTCATCTAATTCCTCTGGAATATTTAATCCTACATCTACCTCTTCATCACTCCAATCATCCTTCTTTTTAGTTTTACCTAAACCATACAAATCCCCAATAGAATTAAAAATTTTACCGATCAAGAATTTTACCTTTCTTTTGAGATTTCTTTGCTGCAGGTGCCGGAACTTCATCCGCTGCGTCTTTAATTTTAATTTCCACTTTTTTGTTATCTTCTTCATCGCTCCAGTCATCGTCCTTTTTCTTGCCTTTCCCCTTTTTAGCAGCTTTTGCTTTAGCAGGTTTTGAGGTTACTTCCCCTTTTTCCACTTGCACAGCTGGAGCTTTTGGTGGATCTTCCCAATCATCATCTAAATTTTTATTTTTCTTGTTTCCCTTCTTTTTAGACATTTTTAAAGTTTGCACTTAAGTTACTTATTTAATAAATTTGAAAAATTGAGAAAAAGAAGGAAGTATGTCACGTTTCAAGGAAATGTCAGGAAATAACTTAACCTCAATTTTATGACGTTTGTTAATAGAAACAAAATTGCAGATTTCTATTTTTTTTGTTCTGTGATCTGTCATCTTTAAAACCTAACCTTTAAAAAATTTCAGGTTAGTTTTAATAATTTTCTTAAATTTTGCAAAAATGGCTATTTTTTTGAAAACATTTAACGTAAATAAAATAGTGATAAGAAATATAGGAACTGCAAGAGGTAGAAAACCTTTCAAGTTTCCACAGAATGAAGGAATTCAGTATTTCGGTTTCAAATACTTCCCAAGGTACGATAAATTTTTTTTTACAAAATATCTAGTATCGATGAAATTTTAATTTAGAATGTTTTAGACATCCTGAAACGTTTAAAGACCCACCATGTGAACCATCCAAATTGTTTCGAATCCAACGTATTAAACCACTGGTAGGTTTACCTTATTGGGAAAAAAGGATTCTGAAAGAATTGAGAATTGACGGAAGAGTAAGTAAAATAGCAAGTTTTTTAATTTTAGTTTTATTTAAATATTTTGTTTATATTCAATTGCGAATTGTAAATTTAATGCTTGTTGGTTATTTTATTTTTGTTGTTTACAGCAAAGTGAGGTAAATGTGGTGAAAAATATACCTGAAGTAAATGCAATGTTATGGCGCGTAAAGCATGTAATTAAAATAGATCCTATTACGTTTCCAAATGGTTTTCCAGAGGATGAAAACGGAACTTTTCTTAAAGAAAATGGAGAGATGTTGGTTAGTAAGAAGGTTGATTGTACAGAAAAACTGAAAGCAGTCGAGGAATTTCGGAAAAATTCCAAAAGAATGGATGGAGACACATTACGAAGAGATTCCCGGCTAAAATGGTTAAGTGGATGGTAATTCTTGTTTTGTAAAATATTAGAAATAATTTTAATAAATAATTAAAAATTAAGACCTTTAGTGAATTTTTCAACAATTTTAAAGATACCGAGTAATATAAAACTTTACATCAATTTCTAGAAATAATTATGTTAATTATCAAGCAAATAATGTTGATTAAATAATTAACAAAGTGTATTTAACAAATGTACTCAAATTTAGGCATTATTTAGAAATCGGATTACTTATTCCAATTTTTAGAAATGAGATTAATACTTTTCTAAAACCTTTTTCAAAAAATCGTATTACTTCAACCATATACAGTGAATTCAAGAAAGACTGAAACCGCAACTATGCAACCAAACATTCTCTGTAGTAATTTTAGACTTGCTAAGTTGGTGTACCTGTTAATTTTTATTAAAATTTAAATCTGATCTGTCACTTTAATCAAAGCGTCTCTCAGCAGTTTTTCTTCGGGTATTTTTTCAAATTATTTCTCAGTGTGTTGCAAATTTCAAAACTAAAATTAGTGCAGTTAAAATATTCGCGATGGTTTTTTCACCGGAGCACAACTCATTCATTTCAATGTAGCCAACTGTGGGAAACTTAGGTTTCCTACCTTGCAATGTCAATGGTTTCAATCCTATTTGAATTCACTGTACATAAAACAAATGACTCAATCCATTTTTTTACGATCAGATTACCAACCGTTTTAAATAAATCGGATTACTTTAAGTCGTTTTTCAGAAATAAGGTTAATCAAGTTGTTTTCTAAAATTCAGATTACTTAAGCCTTTTTTCAGAAATTACATTACTCAATCCATTTTACAGAAATGTCATAACTGAAGCCGCTTTTAAAAAATCTGTTTACCTAAGCCGATATTCGAAAATGAGGTTACTCAAGTTGTTTTCTAAAATTCTGATTTCTCCTGGTCGTAGCCGTTTTTCAGAAATCAGATTACCCAAGCCACTTTTTAGAAATGAAATTATTTGAGGGCTTAAGAGCATTCACTCGTAAATTTGGTTGCCTAAATTTTTTTTGGTCTAAAATTAAGTTATATTAATTTTTAGATGTTTGGTTTTGTTTAATATAACTTAATTTTCGACCAAAAAAAATTAATATACATATTTAAAAAACGAAAAGTTGTTCTTTAATTTTTAGGCAACCAAATTTACGCGTGATTGCTCGTAAGTAAAAAGATTGAGTATTTCTAAATTCAGATTACTAAAGCCATTTTTAGATGTTGGATTACTCAATCAATTTTATAGATAGCCGATAGCCGATATTAAAAATCGCATTACTTTAACCGTTTTTCAGAAATAAGATTAATCAAAATATTTTCCCTGCAATGTAAAAGTCTTTTGAAGACAAAAGCTTTCTTTGTGGTTTTTTTTTAGAAATCAGATTACTCAATCCGTTTTCAAATTATCATAAACGTTTTTCAGAATTCGGATTTCTCAATCAATTTTTTCATATATTATAGAATACTCAAGCGATTTTCGAAAAAAATCGGATCACTTAAGACGTTCTTTAGAAATGAGGATAATTTATTTTCTAGAATTCAGTTTACTCGGGCCGTTTTTCAGAAAACGAATTATTTAGTCCGCTTCCTTGAAACGAGATTACTCAAGTCGATTTAAAATAATTGGATTACTTTTAAGCAGATTTTCGGAAATGAAGTGTTACTCAAGATATTAGTTTCCAAAATTCAATTACTCAAGCCGTTTTTTAAAAATGGGATTACTCAAGCCGTTTTTCATAAATGGAATTACTCAATCCGTTTTTTTAGAAATAAAATTAAATAAATAAATAAAATTTAAATTACCCAAGCCATTTTCAGATGATAATCAAGCTATTTTCTTAAAATCGCATTACTCCATACATTCTTAGAAATCGGAGTTCTTTAACCGTTTTTAGCAATCGAATTTCTGAATGCCGATTTACAAAAATCGGAATGCTGCTTATTAGACTATTTTTCACAAATTTGATTACTCAATCCTAATCTCAAGACATTTTTTTATAATGATGAAATAAATTAATCGCCTTTTTCGAACAATCGACTCCCTAAGAAATTTATTTAATAAAAAATTCTTATTTTTTTATATTTATTATTTTATTTCATCATCAACAAATTCACGAACACGAACTTCCTCATTTTTTTATAAATCAGATTACTTAAGTTTTTCAGAAATAAGATAAATCAAATTATTTTCTAAAAATTTGGATTATTTACTCTAACCGCTTTTGAAAAATGGGCATAATCGCATAATCCATTATGCAGAAATGAGAATACTCAGGAGGTCGTTTTTTAAGTCGGATTACTTAAACCATTTTCCAGAAATCCGGTTCATCTTACTCAATCCATTATTCACATAACTCATCTACACCATTTTTCAAAAATCGGATTTGATTTTTATAATCCCCCTTTGTTTAGAGATCATTTAATTCAATTAGTTTTAAAAATCGGATTTCTTGAATGACTTGTTTAATCAAGCTCGTTTTTTAAATTTACATTACTTTTATCTCTTTTTCCAAAACCGGATTACGCTTTTATGCCGTTTCTCAGAAATATAATGATGTTTGCCAAAATTTAAATTACCCAGCTATTTTCCGGTTATCGGATTAATCAATCAATTTTTCGGAAATGAGACTTTTATCAAGATATTTTCTTGGATTCAGGTAACTTACAAGCTGTTTTTCTTAAAAAGCGGATTAAAAAGGCATTTTTCAGATATCAGATGCTAAAGTCATTTTCTAGAAATTAGACTATTCAAACTCAATCCGTTTCCAGATATCGAATTAATCAAGCTGTTTTCTTAAAATCCGCAGAGACTACTCCATAAATCTAAGAAATTTGAGTTCTTTAGCTGTTTCCCAGCAATCAGGTTTCTCAAGCCACTTTCAAACTATACCAAGCTGTTTTTCGGAAATTGAATGATTAAATTCATATTTTAGAAATCAGATTATATCCAAGCCGTTTTCTAAAACTCTTTTTCAAAAATCGGATTACTCGATCCAGCATTTTCTAAAAATGACATAACTCAAGCCGCTTTTAAAAATCGGTTTACTTAAGCTCTTTTTCGGAACTGAGATTACTCAATTTGTTTTCCGAAATTTAAATTACTGAAGCCGTTTTTCGGGATTCGGATTATTCAATCCAATTTTTAAAAATAAGATATTGAATCTTTTTTAGAAAATCGGATTACTTTAGCAGTTTTAGACCGTTTCCTAAAATTCAGATTCTCAAGCTGTTTTACAAAAATGAGAAAACTTACGTCGCTTATTTTAAATTATTAAAACCATTTTGACGAAATACGATTATTCAAGCCGTTTTTTACAAAACAGATTACTCAATCCATTTTTTATAAGTCAGATCACCCTAATTGTTTTTTTTTTATTTCGATTACTAAAACCGTTTTTTTTTGTGAATCGGATTACTCAAACGGTTTAAAAAACGGATTACTTAAGCCGTTTTTTAGAACCGAGATAAATCAAACTGTTTTCTAAAAATTAATCAAGTCGGTTTTCAGAAATCGGACTACTCAATCTATTTTGTAGATATGAGATTACTAGGCTCATTTTTAAAAATCGAATTATTAAACCATTTTACAGAAATTGGATTTTACGATTTTACTCAAATCCCTTTTGTTCCCATTTCTAAAAACGTTTTTAAGAAATCTGATTTCTTGGATGAGGCTAATCAAGCTTTTAAAATTTAGATTTCTTTTTCAGAAATCGTATTGCTTATGGTACTTTTCAGAAATGAGTTCAATCAAACTGTTTCCAAATTCAGATTACTCATGCCGCTTTTCAAAAATCAAATTGCTTATGCCGTTTTTTTTTTAGAAATATGAAGAAGCTGTTTTCTAAAATTTGATTTGCCCAAGCTATTTTCCGGAAATCGGGTTAATCAATCCATTATTCAGGAATGAGACTAATCAAGATATTTTCTTAGATTCAAGATAGCTTTTATTAAGCCGTTTTTCAAAAGTGCCGTTAATCTTGATAATTAAGTTGTTTTTTACAATTTAGATAACTCAAATCTTTTTTTAAAAATCGAAATATTCAATCCGTTTTTTTTACAAATAAGATATATTACACATGATTTCAAAAAATTGGATTACTTAAACCGTTTTCAAAAATTAGACTATTCGAGTTGATTTTTAAAATTCAGATAACATAAGCCATGTTTCAGAAATCAGATTGCTCAATCCATTTTATAGAAATTAGATTATTCAGGCCATTTTAAAAATTTGGATTACTCAATACTGTTTTTCAGAAATCGGACTTTTTACAAATTAGGTAATTTAAGCAGTTTTCTTGAGAAACAGAATTACTGGAATTTGTTTTCGAAACTGAATTTCAGAAATGAGTTGCTTAAGATGTTTTTCAAATACTGTGGATTACTCAATCTATTTCTGGAATACGAATTAATCAACTGTTTTCTTCATTCATTCTTAGAAAACGGAGATATTAAAAGTTGTTTATTTCTAGCAATCGGATTTCTGAAACCACTTTAAAAATATTGTATTTTAAACTATTTTTCAGTTTTCTAAAATTCAGATAACTCTCAAGCAACAGCTCAATTTAATTTTTGAATAACAATTCAAAAATCAGTTTACTCAATTATTTTGTAGAAATGAGACAACTCAAGCGATTTTTTAAAAATCGGATTACTTTAGCAGTTTTAGACAGTTCCTAAAATTCAGATTACTCAAGCTGTTTTTTAAAAATCGGATTAGTGTATCCATTTTGTAGAAATGAAAAATAAAACTTAAGCCGCTTTTAAATTGTTAACGCCATTTTGAAAAAAATAAGATTATTCAAGCCGTTTTTAGCAAATCAGATTAGTCAATCCATTTTTTAGAAATCTGATCACCAAGTGTTTATTTAAATTTCGATTACTAAAACCGGTTTTTTATAAATTGGATTACTCAACCTGTTTAAAAAAGGGATTACTGAAGCCGTTTTTAGAACCGAGTTAAATCAAACTGTTTCCAAATTCATATTAAGTATACTTATGCCGTTTTTCTAAAATCTGAATGCTTATGTCTTTTTTTTTTTCTTCAGAAATATGACGAAGCTGTTTTCTAAAATTTAAATTACCTAAGCCATTTTCTGGAATTCTGGTTAATCAATCCACTTTTCAGGAATAAGACTAATGAAAATATTTTCTTAGATTCAGATAACTTTTATTAAAAGCCGTTTTTCAAAAGTGCGGTTAATTAAGTTGTTTTCTACAATTCAGATAACTCAAGTCTTTTTTCAGAAATCGAACTATTCAATCCGTTTTTTTTACAAATAAGATATATTACACATGATTTCAAAAAATCAGATTACTTAAGTCGTTTTCAAAAATTAGACTATTCTAGTCGATTTCTAAAATTCAGATAACTTATTAGGCCAAGTTTCTGAAATCAGATTGCTCAATCCATTTTATAGAAATTAGATTATTCAGGCCATTTTCAAAATATTGGATTACTCATACCGTTTTTCAGAAATCGGATTTTTTACAAATGAGGTAATTTAAGCAGTTTTCTTGAGAAACAGAATTACTGGAATTTGTTTTTGAAACTGAATTTCAGAAATGAGTTGCTTAAGATGTTTTTCAAATACTGGATTACTCAATCTATTTGCGGAAAACGAATTAATCAGCTTTTTTCTTCATTCATTCTTAGAAAACAGAGTTAACCTGTTTATTTCTAACAATCGGATTTTTGAAACCTTAAAACTTTAAAAATATTCTGTTTTAAACTATTTTCCAGTTTTTTTAAATTCAGATAACTCTCAAGCTGTTATTCAAAAATCAGTTTACTCAATTCATTTTGTAGAAATGAGGCAACTCAAGTCGATTTTTTAAAAATCGGATTACTTAAGCCGTTTTTCGGAAATGACATTAGGTACATATTACTCGAGCTTTTATCCAAAATTTAAATTACTGAAGCTGTGTTTCATAAATCGGATTATTGAATCCAATTTAAAAAAATAAGATATTCAATCCTTTTTTAGAAAATCGGATTACTTTAGCAGTTTTAAAATCTAGATTACACAAGCGGATTAGTCTATCCATTTTGTAGAAATTTAAATTATTAACACCATTTTGAAAAAATAAGATTATTCAAGCCGTTTTTAGCAAATCCATTTTTTAGAAATCAGATCACCAAGTGTTTTTTTAAATTTCGATTACTAATACCGGTTTTTTATAAATTGGATTACTCAAGCTGTTTAAAAAAAGGATTACTTAAGCCGTTTTTAGAACCGAGATAAAACAAACTGTTTTCTAAAAATTAAATTATTTACTCAAGTCACTTTTTAGAAATCGGATTACTCAATCTATTTTGTAGAAATTAGATTAACTCTCAGCTCGTTTTGAAAAATAGAATTACTTAAACCATTTTACAGAAATTGGATTTTACTCAAATCCCTCTGCTTATTGACATTACTTACCGTATTTCAGAAATCGGATTTCTTAATACGCATTTTTTAGAAACCAGTTAATTCAATCAGTTTTCAAAAAATCGGATTTCTTGGATGAGGTTATAATCAAGCTCGTTTTTAAAATTTAGATTACTTTTTCAGAATCTTATTAAGGTACTTTTCAGAAATGAGCTTAATCAAACTGTTTCCAAATTCAAATTAAGTATACTCATGCCGTTTTTCAAAAATCGGATTGCTTATGCCGTTTTTTCAGAAATATAACGAAGCTGATGTTTTCTAAAATTTAAATTACCATTTTCCGGAAATCGGGTTAATCAATCCATTTTTCAGAAGTATTTTTTTAGATTCAGACAACTTTTTTTAAACCGTTTTTCGAAAGTGCGAGTAATTTTGATTCATTAAGTTTTCTACAATTCCGATAACTCATCAAGTCTTTTTTCTGAAATCGAACTATTCAATCGGTTTTTTACAAATAAAAGATATATTACACACATGGTTTCAAAAAAATGGGATTACTTAAGTCGTTTTCAAAAATTACAATATTCTAATTGATTTCTAAAATTCAGATAACTTATAGGACATATTTCAGAAATCAGATTGCTCAATCCATTTTATATAAATTAGATTATTCAAGCAATTTGCAAAATATTGGATTACCCTACTACGTTTTTCAGAAAACTGATTACTCAATCCACTTTTTTCAAATCAGGTAATTTAAGCAGTTTTATTGAGAAACAGAATTACTGGAATTTGTTTTCGAAAGTGTATTTCAGAAATGGAGTTGCTTAAGATGTTTTTCAAATACTAGATTACTCAATCTATTTCCGGAAATCGAATTAATCAGCTGTTTTCTTCATTCATTCTTAGAAAAAGGAGTTACAAAAAAAAGTCGTTTTATAGCAATCAGATTTCTGAAACCACTTTAAAAATATTGTATTACAAGCTACCTATTTTTTAGAAATCAGATTGCCCAAGCCGTTTTCTAAAATTTAGATATATAGATTTAACTCTCAAGCTGTTATTAAAAAATCAGTTCACTCAATTCATTTTGTAGAAATGAGATAATTCAAGACGTTTTTCGGAAATGACATTTCACATTACTCAAGCATTTTTTCCAAAATTTTAATCATTGAAGCCGTTTTTTATAAATCGGATTTCTCAATTCAATTCTTAGAAATAAGATTAGTCGAGACATTTTCAGAAAAACGAATTACTTTGGTTGTTTCAAGCTCTTTCCTAAATTAAAGATTATTCAAGCTATTTTTCAAAAATCGGATTAAGTCAATCCATTTTTAAGAAATCAGATTTCCCAAGCTTGCTTCTAAATTTTGATACTAAAGCCGTTTTGGGTGCACATACATACAGAGACGAAATCATTTCTAAATGAGAATTTCTGCAAGTTTATTTCCAAAATTAACGAAAAAATATACACCTTTTTATATAAATTTAATTTTTACACGAATTAGAGAAAAAATGTAACTTACAATAATTTAGAGATTACAAAAAAAAGTAATGTAAATTATTTAACCTTGAAATAAGCCTTAAGACGATATTCTCTTAACTGTGCATCGTAATGCGCAGTCTATTTTTTTACAATATTTTCAGGGTTGAGAAACATAAATATTTTTATAAATCAATAACAAATTACAATTAAAGCAGTTTTTTCAAATCTTTGATCCATTTTATAATATTCTAAGCAATAATAAGCACCTATACAAAATTTTTAAAACCAATAAATATTTTTGATTTTTTTTTCTCGTTTTAAAAATTAACATCACATTCTTATAGAAATCAAAAATAATGCCTTTAAAAATTAATATTGTAATACCATAAACATTTTAGGAATTTTAAATTTAATTCTTCCTTGACAACTTCCAAAATATCACTTTCAAAATTTTCATGATGATTTAAAGAGATCACATTGCTAAGAATTGTATTTAAAGCCCGAATTACTTGATCAAAAACATCATTTGGTCCCTTTAAATAAATAATACCGTTCTTAAAAAAATAAACGCTAGCAAAACCTTTTGTTAAAAAATGCAAAATTCCTGCAAAAAAGTTTGTTAAAACTGGTATATTTATAAAAATTACATCCTTATCACTACTTAAATTATGAATTAAAGCTTTTAATATTTCTTTTTCAAAATCACAGATATTACTTATGTTATAATCGCCACGATCGAATGTATTACACGAAGCTGATAAGCACGTTTTACTCTCCCCGAAAAGACTTTTCGGACAATGTTTTTTATTAATCATTAATTTGTTTAAACTTTCTGAAGGACAAAAACGTGAGCAATAAATATTTTTAATTTTTTTACCTATTTGACATTTTACTTCACCGATTTTACCTATGCTGTAAAAATGTTTAAAATAAGAGTTGCTTTTATCAATGCCATAAAAAATGTTGCGTGTAATATCTTTTTTGACGAGTTTTTTATTGTGGGGTATTTTTTGAAGCATGTGGCATTTTTCAAAAAAATAATTCATTATTTCGGTATGATAAAATTGCAACCGTTCGTTTTCAGCCTCCACCATGGTTTTGAAATGTTTTATGTTTTCATTTATCGTGTGTGTTTGGAAAAACATGTAAAAATCGACACATTCGTGAATTTGATTTATAAAATCTTTAGGAATGTCGTTATATGAAAACATTGATTTCTTTAATTCGGGATTTTTATAGAATTTAATAAGATTTTCAAAAATATTAACTGGAATAGTAGTGAAGTTTCTACAAAGTACATATAATTCCGAGTTACCACTTTTAGACGTGAGTGGCTTAAATATCGTGACTTCATGGAAAACGCAATTTAATAAATAAAGATAACATATCGTTGATTCCTCAAAAATCGTAAATATTTTTAAGACAAAATTTCCTCCTAAAATACAAAATTTATTTAAAAATGTAGATTTTTTAAAAAATATGTGTCACCTTTCTTAAGTATACTAAGGGCAGTTATTAACTCGCAATAATGAAGGTACGAAACATGATTTTCCTGCTCTCCAGGATCACTCATACAATTAACACTTCCATCCGCTGTAACGAGTAACACCTGTAATATTAAAACATTAACAACTTTAATTACAAATTATATACTCGCACCTTTTTTCCCACTCGTAACTTAATATCTAAATGATTATAAAACTTCGTTATATCACCAGTATAATCTGCACCTAACAACCATTTATCCTTCGTATATCGAAATAGACGATCATCGGGTATCATATAATTCAAATTATTACCTTCATAATGTGGATTATAAGAATTAGCCAACCAGTCAAGCTGTAATATTGTGAAATTTAACAAGAAAATAGAAAACAATAAAGCTTACTTTGATCCCACGATATTTATTGAATAAAAAGTGATTCAATGCTGAAATAAAACCACCAGGTGCTTCGCATAAGTGAACTGAATTTATGAATTTTGTTTTTATAGCTTCTTCTGGAATCAAATCAAAAGTGGCTAAACACTCGTAAAATTTAACCCAAGCCTAAAATATAAAAATAAGCTTATATTGATACGCGTTAACTAAATTACTTGTGTAAGAAGCTCCGGTTGAAAGTATTGCCTGATGTTTTTGATAACGGTACTCGATGGATCCCTATTTTTAGTATGATCCGACCATTCTTTAAGATCAAAATCATTTAATTGGGATTTAACTAAATTTAAAGTTTTCTTTCTTTCTTGTAATGATTCAATTTCCCATTTATTTTCGGAATATATGTCTTTTTCTGGTAATTTCCAAATTGAGCTCTTTTTAAAATTGTAGATTTTAGACAAATATGTGCCTTTATTGGACATTTTGAAGACTATTATAATTTGGAATTTAAAATTTCGGATATGGTTATAACCTCAAAAATTTAAAAACAAATATCATAGAGTGAATTTTGCAGGAAAGCAAAACTGACCATAGAATACTCTATAAAGAACTGCTGCAGTGCTGCACAAAGCTTATTTTCAAGATACTGGGTGCTCAATAAATTTATTGCGAATTTTTAATTTTTAGATTCCGCTCGTCCTCTGGGGGCAAAAATATGAACTTCTATATACGGTACTTACTTTTTTGATTTAATGCATTAGTACACGTTTTTTTTAACTTTACTGAAAGTTTCAATAATAAATCTATTTGTGTTTTGTTGAATATGTAGTTTAAGGTACAAGAATGCATTTTAAATACAATTTTAGACACTCACAAGTACCGAATATTCTCCATTTATAGCGCCCTATATACGTAGTTAAAATTCCCAATACCAACGCCCAGTATTATCAGTATCAGTATTTATTTTGACATATGTAGTATTTTTATGAAGTTTGAATATAGTTTAAATGACATTTAGCTGCGAAATTGAATATATATGTCAAATTAAACCTCATTTAAAATTAAATGTTTGTTGATAATACTGGGGGCAAATGTTATTTTTTTTCGAATTACCAGTCAATAATAAACAATTAGTACCACTTGAAACGACACTTAAATTTAAAGCGGCTGATTGTCTTCTTGTCAATTTTCGATTTAGTTTAATTGAATATACTGGTGTTATATTTACACCCTAATTTCATATTTATATTCACTTGGAGACTTGAACTTATGGGAATTTGGCATTAATTTCGTGACCCTCTGTTATCTTATCTCCACCAACTTCGGGACTCAAAAATTTTGTTTCGAAGAGCTTTAGCTTTAAGATTTTGTACGCAAACGACAGTTTTTGGTCTCCGATTTCATATAGCATGCCTTTTAGAGGAGAGAATATTTTGTTAAAGTTACATATAAATCATGTAATCCATGTGTTTGATAGTTACCTTGTTACAGTAATGTTTATGTTTATTGTTGTCATACAGTCGTAATGTGAATATTTATTTTCTTTAAAATAAATACCATTTTTATCAGTTAACTCAGAATATTATTTGTGAACGTCTCTTTTATACAATTAAGAAGCTAACTGCAACAGGTTATGGGCCCAGACACAATCTAAAAGGTTAATTTTAATTTCCTTTATTTTGTATCTGAAGTTTGACGTTTTCAAAATAATAAAAAATGGATAAGTTTTCGTTTATTGAAAAACTGGAAGGTGAAAGAAATTGGGCGAGTTGGAAATTTGATGTGGATCTACAGTTGACCATTCAAAAGGTTATGCCAGTGGTAACAGGTGAACTGAATATGCCTGGATTATTAGCTGAAAATGCTGATGAAGCGACCCAAAAGAAATACACCAAAGAGAAGAAAGAGTTTACTGAAGCAGATGCGCTTGCCAGATACATAATTGGAACTAGCGTAAAAAACGATGCTAAACAGCATATTATAACATGTAAAACCGGAAAAGAAATGTGGGATTGTCTACATAGTGTATATGAGCAAAAGAACGAACGTCGGTTGGACCTTCTATATACACACTTATTTAGTTATCAGAAATGTGATTCTGATGATATTGCAACTCATGTGTCAAAGTTACAACGTATTTGGCAGGATTTGCAAGAAGAGTTAAAGAATGAAAATGTGCAGCTTCCGAAATCAATGTTGTTAAACAGAATTCTTAATACTTTACCAAATGAATTTTTAGAATTCAAAAATGCTTGGGAATCAGTACCTAATGGAGAAAGGTCACTGACAAGTCTTATTGAACGTCTTCGATTACATGAACAAAGATTACGAGATATTAATAAAGAAAATTGTGATTCTAATAATGTTGCTTTAGTAGTTAACAAAATGAATATGCAACGGTCATCTGAAGCAATCAAGAACTCTAAGACGGATAAAAGACTGTTTCATGGACAATTTAACAAGGTAAATAAATATAAATGCTATTATTGTGGAAAAATTGGGCATTTCAAAAAGGATTGTAGAAAATATAAAGCAGAAAATGGTAAAGATGATGTTACTAAGAAGATTTCGGCACAAGCATTTATGTTAAATGTGGACAGATTAAGATATGAATCATGGTTAATAGATTCAGGAGCATCCCATCATGTCTCATCTAGACATGATTGGTTCTCAGAATATACAAAGTTTCCAGTTCAAAAATCGCTTTGTATAGGGGATGGAAGATTAATGTATGCATATGGAGAAGGAACTATTAATGTGAATATGATAGTGGGTGACAAATTAATACCTGGATATTTAAAAAATGTATGGTATGTACCTGAATGTCATCAAAATTTATTTTCATCTGGATCAGCATTGGATAATGGTTTAATTGAGATTGCAAATGAAAAGTGCACTTATTTTAAAAATAAATTTGGTAATACTGTGGCTGTAGGGAAACGAAATTGCAATGGATTGTATGAATTACAAACTGAAATTTTGCCTGCATTGAATGCATATAAAGCCGTTTCTAACCACGAACTTCAAATTTGGCATGAACGTCTTGTACATCAAAACAAACGTCATGTATATGATTTTTTAAAATCTAGAAATATTGAAGTAAAAATGGATAACAATTTGTGTGATGCATGTATGTATGGTAAAATGCATCGTAAAAGTTTTCGAAATCGAAAAGATCGAGCAACTAAACCTGGAGAATTAATTAATGCTGATGTTTGTGGACCAATGCCACAAGATTCTTTAGGTGGTAGTCGATATTTTGTAGTTTTTAAAGACGATTTTTCAATGATGAGATTTGTTTATTTCATGAAAGAAAAATCAGAAGTTAAAGATAAATTGGAGGAATTTCTTGCTGAATGTAAACATGCAGGACATTTTGTAAAGGAATTATTGACTGATGGCGGAAAAGAGTTTAAAAATGAAAGCATTCATAAGATTACAAAATCTTTTGGAATCTATCATCGCATAACAATGCCATATTCTCCAGAACAAAATGGTGCGGCTGAGCAAGAAAACAGAACATTAGTTGAAGCAGCAAGAACTATGTTACATGGGAAAAATCTACCGGAACATTTATGGGCAGAAGCGATAAATACAGCGGCGTATGTAATAAATCGTTCTGGCCCTACTCCAATTAAAAATAAAACACCATTTGAACTATGGTTTAATAAGAAAGCATCTATAGACCACATACATATCTTCGGTACACAAAGTTTTGTTCATACACCAAAACAAAAAAGAAGAAAGTTTGATAAAAAGGCAAGAAAGGGTTTTCTGGTTGGATATTGTGGAAATAAGGATGGCTTTAGGATCTGGAATTATGAAGAAAACAAGATAATTTTATCTAGGGATGTTATTTTCAAAAAGGAATTTAACTCTAATGTTATTTTCGAGGATGTAAAGGATACTGAAGATACGAAAAATATTGCAATGATTGAGAATAATAATGAGACAAGTAATGAAGAATCAGAAAATGAAATAGATAACGGAAATGTCTCCAATATTACTGATTATGGAATTAAAGAAACTGATACAGAATATAATAGTAATAGGCGTAAAATTAGACAACCTTTGAAATATCAAGATTATATTATGATGGTACAGAATGAAGAACCAATAACATTTAATGACGTTAAGAATTCAAGATATTGGATGATGAATCTGAAAAGAAGATTTGAAGATTTAAGAACCGATTTGGGAATGTTCAATTTTGTTTAATGGATTATTGATTTAGGGAGAGTGTTAAAGCTACATATAAATCATGTAATCCATGTGTTTGATAGTTACCTTGTTACAGTAATGTTTATGTTTATTGTTGTCATACAGTCGTAATGTGAATATTTATTTTCTTTAAAATAAATACCATTTTTATCAGTTAACTCAGAATATTATTTGTGAACGTCTCTTTTATACAATTAAGAAGCTAACTGCAACATATTTACCCTATAAGAACAAAGAAAACGGGTACTAAACCCCCGCACGCTTTCCGATCATATGGAAAATTGCATTTCCATTTTCACAAAAAATTGGTGTTTTTCTCTGATTTAATATTGCATGCCCTTTTAGCAAAAGATAGTTAAAATAAATTTAAGTCTTGAAAATCGTAGGCATGCGATTCGCACGGTCGCAAAGGGCTCAAACGGTCATGTGATCTTGTAATTAAAAAATATGATTTTCCGCGTTTTCATACTGCACGCCAATGAAAAGAATTAAAGTTTGTGTCATAAAACCCCCATAAAAAAATTGGCATGCGCCCTTCGTTGGCTCATGGGTGGAAATTTAGGAAAAGTTATGTGGAATGACACTGAAGTTTGGTGAAAATTTTAAACTTCAGTGTCATTCCACAAAACTTTTCCTACATTTTCCACCCTTAAGCCAACGAGGGCCGCATGCCAATTTCTTTATGGGGATTTTATGACATATACTTTAATTTTTTCCATTGGCATGATTTATGAAAACGCGGAAAATCATATTTTTTTATTACAAGATCACATGACCATTTGGGACCGTGCGAATCGCAAACGTATAATTTTCAAGACCATAGATGATAACATAATACATGTTCAAGACTTAAATTTATTTTAACTATCTTTTGTTAAAGGGGCATGCAATATTAAATCAGAGAAAAACAGCAAATTTTTGTGAAAATGGAAATGCAATTTTCCATATGATCGGAAAGCGTGCAGGGGTTTAGTACCCGCTTTTTTTGTTCTTATAGGGTAAATATCCTCTCCTCCAAGAGGCATGCTGTATGAAATCGGAGACCAAAACTGTCGCGAGCTCCCGGTCTATTCATTGTGTTTTAGTTCTTTAAATATTGTGCGCAACAGAGGATGGGCTCAAGACACAAATCCGTTGTAAACACCAAAAAATAAAGTATTTACCAAAGGCAGAGGAAGAGGAGGGCCTCATTCCTGAAATTTCACCTAGTGAATGTCAATTCAACAATTCTCTATAAGCTTTTATCTATGCTTTAAGCGCACGCTTGACATTTTTACGCATGAATTAATATAAGGTTCGGGGGGTTATTTTTTATCACTGTCAGACACGATGTCGTATATGATTTTCGTCGTTCGGTCTTTGTTATCCAAAAAAAAATTGTAGTATTTATTCCTTGTTCTTGTAATCGGTGGCGGATTAAGCCATTTGGAGGCGCGAAGCGCAACCTGATTTTAATTAATTAATTAATTAATTGTTTTTAGAAATAAAATAAGATTACCTTTTCAGTTGACATCAGTTTAAAAAATTTCAGGAGTTAGTTTAAGGAAAACTTAAAAGTGCAAAATTTGAGTTTGTGACGTTATTTTGAAGAAATTTGTAGCTGCAGCTGCAGCCTCCTGATATAGTGCCATAGGCGAAATTTTTAAAAAAATGGCAAAGTCAAGCATTTCCATACACTTTG
Source organism: Stenus bimaculatus (assembly GCA_963971135.1). Lineage (NCBI taxonomy): Eukaryota > Metazoa > Arthropoda > Insecta > Coleoptera > Staphylinidae > Stenus > Stenus bimaculatus. The sequence continues at coordinate 44,033,765 of OZ020182.1, forward strand.
GAAACACAACTCAGACTCAATATTTAAATAAAAGTTAAAAATAAAGAAGAAATAAGATTTACAGGGTGTCCCAAAAAAAATCTAGTGCTCAGAAGAAAATCCTAGAGAAAAGATGAAACTTCAAACTTCATTGACAAAAAACCCAATACTCAGGGTTGAAATAGTCCCATTTTTTTAGTAAGAAAGTCGCTAGCGCAGGCCTTATTCTTACCAACACTGCTCCTAAAGTAAAAGAGATAGAACACTGATTTTTTTTAATTGATAGAGTTTAATGTGAAGTTTTACGGATGTAAAAAAATATGGTACCCTTATGCGGCTTATTTCAAAGATATCAACGAAAATATCAAGAAAAAAAGTGGAATTTCATTAATTTTTTGAAAGAAGAATGTTTTTTTTTAATATTTTTTTGGTGATGATTTTAATAATTTCAAGCCAAAGTGGCATTAATTAGCTTTACCTTACAATATATTTCATTTAAATTAATCAAATAGTTTATGAACTATAACAGAATTTCGAATTAACGACATTTTCTTCAGGAACAAAATTCAATGACCCGTAAAAAAAGCTTTTAAAACCGGTAGCACGCCGCTCACCTTCAAGTACAAGGCCCAATAGACGTTTTTTTAAATTGCAAATTGCAAGATTCGTCTGAATTCAGAAAAATAATTGTATAATTTTCGTATCTCGCCAGGGTTGTACCTCATCCATTTGGCGCCCAATACTCCGAAAGGTATCAGTTCACTGTTTCTTGTAAATTAATGTCCATAAAATAAGAGTGGAGGACACAAAAAGAAGTTCCGAGGGTGTATTCTGTACTAATATAATGTAAATATGCAAGGCACGTGGGGATATCTTTCAAAATGTTATATGAAGTAAAAATAAGCAAAATGTGCGGCTAGACCTAAACCTATTTAAATTTTTAAAACACCATAACTCGAAAACTAATAAAAACTGGATATAACAACATTTTTGTCTTTTTACCTCGTATTAACGAGTAAAAGACACTCTCGGAGTTTAACCCACTCGTCCTGAGTCACCTTGTATAACAATGAACTTTGCAGTTCTAAAGCTTTAAAATATCAATAATATATATTGTCTCGATCGACTCACAAAGTCTTTCAGTTTCTTAAGAGAATACTCGACAAGATGATACAAAACAGCGTAGAAAATAAGCTTAAATTTGCAAAAAGAAAAAATGAAGCTCTCGAAAATGTAGAGATGTGAGTTGTGAGTCGTGATAAATATCAAAATATACAGGGTGGGCCAACGAAAACGAAACAGACGAGTTTTAAAATAGTTAATAAAAAATTTTGAAAAAACGCTCGGACAGGTCAACTTTGGTTTCGAGGGGGACATATTTTGCAATAGAAGTGATTCAAAAATCCATTCATCCCTGCGCCCTATGGACACAACCCCTAAAATTTTAATAGGGATGGTGGGGTAAGTAATACCTTGTTAGATAGATCTTTTTACTCAGAGTAACATACAAAAAAAAAGTTAAATCGATCGATTCGTTTTAAAGATATTCAAAATTTAGCAAGTAGAGATTTCATGTCTTTTAAAATTGTGCTATGAACACCACGCCTTCAATTTTAAGTGTTTTGATAGGGTAAATAATATCGTTTCGAGGGGGACATATTTTGCAATAGACCTGATTCAAAAATCCATTCATCCCTCGCCCTTTGGACACATCCCCTAAAAATTTAATAGGGATGGTGGGGTAAGTAATACCTCGTTAGAAAGATCTTTTTACCCAGAGTAACATGCCAAAAAAAAGTTTAATCGTTCGATTCGTTTTGAAGATATTCAAAATTTAACATGTAGAGATTTCATGCCTTTAAAATTGTGCTATGAACACCACGGCTTCAATTTTAAGTGTTTTGATAGGGTAAGTAATACCTCCTGGGAAAGATCTTTTAACCCAAAGTAACATACAAAAACATGTAAAACGCAATTTATTTTCATTTTCTACAAAAGAGAGATTTTAAAAAACAAATTTAAATTTATTCGAGGAATTGTTTAAAATTTTGTAACATCTGGAACAAAACAATGCAAAACATAAAACGATTTATAACCACATTGAGATTCTTTTTATCAGTTGTATTTTGTATTAGTGGTGATTTTCATCGTGTTAAAACTGTTTATGACTAATTATTAGAAATCAACATTTAAAATTTTGTGAACTTCTGTAAAAGCTTCTGCTAGCAATGGTTTATACAATTCCAGAAAGGGTTGAATTAATCACTTTTTATTTTAAAAACGATGAGAATGCTCATCGTGCAGCTAATTTATTTAATGAACAACATCCAAACAAACATTGTAACCGAAAATACGTTCTAGAGTTGGTTGCAAAATTTAAAAATACTGGTTCTGTTGGTAATAAGAAACGCGATCCTGGTAATGTTCGTCCAATAAGAAATGAGGTCGTTGAAATAGGTGTTTTGGGACAAGTTGCTGCAGATCCAACTTTAAGCACAAGAAAACTGGAGACTGTGACTAACATCAGCAGAACAACAATTCGCCGAATATTGAAAGGTCACAAATATCATCCCTATAAAATTCGTTTAATTCTTGAGTTAAATGAAGAAGATTTTGATAGGCGACTGCAATTTTGTGAGGTTATGACGGAACGGATAATTGCTGATGAAAATTATCTTTATAATATCTGTTTTTCTGATGAGTGCACTTTTTTCTTAAACTCAACCGTTAATCGTCATAATTGTCGATATTGGTCAGATGAGAATCCTAGGGTATTTCATGAAGTTCACACTCACACTCCTCAAAAATTGAATGTGTGGGTTGGAATTTTTGGAGACCGTCTTATTGGTCCTTATTTTCTAGATGGCAATCTAACAGGGGATATATACTTGGATCTACTTCAAAACATTGTTCATCCATTTCTTGACGATATTATCGAAAATGACGATCGTTATTTAGAAGACCATCTGATTTTCCAACAAGACGGAGCCCCTCCTCATTACACACGGCCTGTTAGGGAATTCTTGGATACGACGTTTCTTGGGCAATGGATTGGGCGTAGAGGACCTTTGGAGTGGCCGCCGCGATCTCCCGATCTTACTCCCCTTGATTTTTTCCTTTGGGGGCATTCAAAAGTAAGATTTACGCAACGGAACCAGGATCTCTAGCAGAGTTACGACAGAGAATTATTAATGAATTCCGAGAAATTACTGCTGAAATGTTACAAAATGTAAGAATTCGCTTTGAGCAAAATTTGTACGTTTGCATGGAGGTTGGTGGAACTCAATTTGAACATTTAATAAAATAATAAAAACATCCTTGAAAGTGTCGGGATCGATGGGATTCTTTAAAGTGTTAAGTTTTTTTCAAAAAGATTAGTTAAGTTTAGTTTGGTTAAATAAAAAATAATGTGCACTACTGTTTTATTTTGAATTCTTTAAAACAAACCAATCGATTTCACTTTTGTTTTTTTGTATGTTACTTGTGGTAAAAAGAATTTTCCAAGGAGGTATTACTTACCCTATCAAAAGACTTAAAATTGAAGGCGTGGTGTTCATAGCACAATTTTAAAAGGTATGAAAACTCTACTTGCTAAATTTTGAATATCTTTAAAACGAATCGATCGATTTAACTTTTTTTTTGTATGTTACTCTGGATAAAAAGATCTTTCCAACGAGGTATTACTTACCCTACCATCCCTATTAAAATTTTAGGGGTTGTGTCCAAAGGGCGAGGGATGAATGGATTTTTGAATCAACTCTATTGCAAAGTATGTCCCCCTCGAAGAAAAAGTTGACCTGTCCGAGCATTTTTTCAAATTTTTTTATTAACTATTTCAAAACTCGTCTGTTTCGTTTTCGTTGGCCCACCCTGTATATAATTTTTCCTATTTTCTTTAAAGAATTTGAGGTTAAGTTCGAAATATTATCTACGTTTTGGCTAATAACTTTTATATTTTTGAAAGTTATTGCAATGTTTTTTGGTTTTTGGCTTTACGGTGTCAAATTAATGTTAAAACAAAGCCCAGACAAATATAAAAATGTCAATTTTAACGAGATTTATTTATAGCAAATTTTGCTTGATACTTATCATGCTATATGTTATGCTATTTATAAAAAGAAACTAAATAGCCGCCATATGTGCAGCACTACGAAAATGTTTTATCGCCCTGTATACGCTTTGATAGATGCCTGCTTCATGTTTGCTACATTAGCTGTCAACTGTTTTGGCAACATTGCAATAAAAAAAGTAATTGCCAACTGCAACGAGAAAGCCCCTAGCCACTAGACAAAAAAGGTTAGGTTTCAATTGTAAAGATCCATTGAATTGAACACTTGTTTTGATTGAGAAAGTTGTTGAACAGACGATAAGAAATATGATCTCAAGAATGTACTATGAATTCACCATATAATAATGATTGCTTAAATTGATTTATTTATTAAAATGGACGTCCAAACGAAACATAATTTGATACGTCCAGGTAAACACAAGCCTCAATTCCTGTGCCCCACAATGCAACTTAACTTTGTATTTTCAGAATTATACTTCCTCCTTCAAAAGTTTTTAGCCGAAAGCCCACTCCAGGAAACCTATAAGGTAATTTTTTACTCATAATTGAAAGATCTGTTAAAAATTGTCAATTTTAGGTGTTAAGTAAGGAACTTGAAGAAAAAAAGGTAAATTTATCTTTAAAATTTTAATTCAGTTATTATTATTGAATCATTTTAGATTTTACCAACTCGAATTGATTGGGAAGGAGAAGAACATGAACGCACCTTTAGTGATTTGGTATGTTATGAGTCATTATGATTAAAAGGGATTATCTCATTTTTATTTTAGGAACGATTGTATCCTCACATCGGTGGGGATCATTTACTGGAAATATGTAGCCGGATTGGACCTATTTTAGATAGGGAAATACCGCCTTCTGTAAAAGGTGTTAATTCTCTTTTAGGGTCGGGAAGACAATCATTGCTTCGGACTGCCGATACATGTTTTCTTGATAAAAGTTTACGATACTATTCCACTCGTAAACATGGAATGCCTAGTTGTGATTCTTACTCAGTTAATGTTTCTCATAATATTGGTAAATTTATTGTGTAACTTTAAACGAAGTTTTTTATAAAAATTAATTTTTAGTTAATATACTCATCGGGCGTGAATTCTCAGGACCTATCTCACGTGTGCATGCGGTACCACCAACAAGATATTCTCATTTACAGCTGCAAAGGCAAACTTTGGGGCATTTGTCTGCTGTTTATTGCCTGCTATTTGATCATTCAGGAAAATTTATTATTACAGTGAGTAATATTAATTTATTTTACGATTATTTTGTTGTTAATTCATGTTTTATTTTAGGGTGCTGATGATTTATTAATAAAACTATGGTCTTCACAAACTGGAAAATTATTATCAACATTTCGAGGAGCTTCTGCCGAAATAACTGATATCGATATTAATTTAGAAAATACGCTTATAGCAGCAGGTTCGATGGATAGAATTTTACGTATTTGGAACTTGCAAACAGGCGCTCCTATTGCTGTATTGCAATGTCACACTGGTATGATCACTTCCGTTAATTTTTGCCCTTCTACAAGATGGGAAATGCGTTATTTGGTCACAACAAGTTCTGATGGATCTGTTGCTTTTTGGACCTACAACCATGATGCACGTAATAAAACCCATTTTATGTAAGTAACAAAAGTCTAGTGTTTTGTAATGAGGCTTAGGCATGAAGTAACTTAACTTTATTTACAGTGTACACACATATTTTGCTTGCTTTTACAAAATTTGCAGTGAAATATTTTTTTTCTATAGGATAAAAATAGGTTTAAGCAAAATATAAAATTACTAAATTTTGCATTAAAATACCTTCATCATCACGACCAAAAAAAATTACCTGCATATCCTGCTTTTACCTTCATTTATCTGCTCCTTTCTTCCATCATTATTCGGTAAGTACTTTTTTCCTTTTCTAAATTTTCACTTAAGGGGGTGTCCTGAATTACAACGCTAAAAAAATCGTGTTTTTTTTTATTGCTTAAATCGATAGATAAATTAACTAAGAATATGTTTACAAAGTAACAGAGGCCAATTCTTAATATTTCCAAAAATATAAAGCCGAAAGTAAATGAGCGATCGTGCAGTTGTGCGAGCGCTCGCCACTTTGAAGTGCATTTTCTCCAGTTTTTATTTTTACGTTTTTTCTAAATTTGCGGGCTTGATACCTATAAAACTAAACGACTTATTTAATTGAACCAAAGTTTTTTTTCTTCAGTATTTAATTCTCTTCTATGTGAACTAAAAAAGTTTGCCAAAAAGTTTATTCAAATTATTGTTATAGCACCTTAAAGTTTATGTTTTTTATTATTTTATACACATTTTTTTTTAAACCCGCCCAATTTTTTTATTTCACATTTTTTTCTGATTTTTGTTAGTTCACCCAGAAGAAAAAAACATAATAATTAAAATCCTTCTTTGTTTTTTTGTGTCAGTTAAGAATTACCAGGTGTATCTTTCCCGCAGATAGAAGACTGCAACAAAAAGACGCTCATGAAATAGGCTTAGAAATCCGACCTAAAATTTTTTTTTAACTTTAAATATTTTTTTTGTATTTTTTAAATGTATATAAAACCGTACATGAAAATTCAACATTTCTTTCTTTCCCTTCTAAAAAAAATCACGAATAACCTCTATTTTAGAACGTCGTAATTCAGGACACCCCCTTAAGGGGGTATTCTAGTCTATACAGGGTGTCCCGAAATTAAGCGGCCAAACTTTAGGAGGCGATTCTACAACTAATTTTAAGAAAAAAACTTCCTATAAACATGTGTCCGATTTCGCTTCCTAAGGGAGCTACAGCCCTTTAACTATTGAGACTAAAACTAGGTTTTTTGTCATTTTTTTGAAAACGGTTGGTAATAAAGATTTGAAATTTGATGTGAAGACTAATTCGTGTAAGATATAATTTCTCAATTTTTTTCAGATTTTTTGGAAGCTCTGAAATTTTTTGAAAACTTTCAAAAAAACTGAAAATAATTGAGAAATTATATCTTAAACGCATTAGTCTTCACACCAAATTTCAAATCTTTATTACAAACCGTTTTCAAATAAATGACAAAAAACCTAGTTTTAGTCACAATATTTAAAGAGCTGTAGCTCTCTAAGGAAGCGAAATAGGACACATGTTTATAGTAAGTTTTTTTCTTAAAATTAGTTGTAGAATCGCCTCCTAAAGTTTGGCCGCTTAATTTCTAGACTAGAATACCCCCTTAAGTTACATTTCACATTGAGGCAATCTGGATTATTGCTAGTATATATTTTCCATTGGGATTAAATTTAATCAACATCATTACTTCTTTCAGAGGCAAGATATTACTTACAACTTGCTTTTGTTAATGGTGATCAGCAATAATATTTATTGCCTATTTCCAAAAAATATTTATTTACCTATTGCTTATTTTTATTAAGAGTGATTTCCTAGTTGCCCGTGAAAAAATTTCTGTCGGAGACAATAACAGGAAAAATCATGATAAATCATGAAATCGATCATTACGGGAGTTTTTTTTGTAAAATGCTTAATTTCCACAATAAAGCAGTGTTGTCGATGTTTATGTTTTGAAATTTTAAACCCTTGTGGCTCTCAAAGTATTTACTTTAGATAAATAATTTCCAAAATAAAGCAGTGTTGTCGAACTTTATGTTTTGAAAATTTAAACCCTTGTGGCTCTCAAACTATTTACTTTAGAAAAATAAAAAAATATGTTCCCTAAACCTCTGAAAGCAAGCTATAATAATATGCACTAAAAATGGGTTGCCCCTATTTTAAAAAGTTAAGTGATTATCGCCTGACCTTCATCTAGCAGTTCAAGGTCATGTGCAATATATCCAGATAGTGTGTCACTAAGAATCGTACAACTTTTATTTGAAAATTTTTTCTCAAAAATGCTTCATTTCCAAAATGGATGGGCGTTGCCGAACTTTTTTTACACCCTGTATAAAAAACCACTATATTTGCCGTTTAGGGAATCACTCTTAAATTGCTGAAGCTTCCTGGCTTAGATTAATAACACCTTAGATTAAGTTGTATCAGCTTATATGTGAATTGTGGTAAGATGGTTAGTGGATGGTAAGTGTTTTTTGACATCTCACATTCTATCTATTCCCACTTAACCTGTAACTGCTACTGACAAAAAATAATTACGTAACTACTATTGCAGGGTCGTTTTGACCCAGGCTTTTATTTGAGGGGAAAAAAGCAAACAAGAATTTAAAAATATAAATTTATTGTATATCTAACATGAAATGTACAAGTCTATGAAATATTTAACATAAATAAAAGTTATTTAATACAATTTGGCAAACCGTATTTATTTGTTCTAGACAAAGTCATGAAATTCCGAGCCATTTGCGTAAAAGGGGTGGGAGTTGTAGTGATTTTAATACTACTATGGGCAGGGTGTCTAACGACCTAGAAAACAGGGAAAACCTGGATTTGTCAGGGATTTTGAAAATTCTGGAAAAATGAGGGAAATGTCAGTGAATTTTTTTTTAAACCTGGAAATTTAAAATTTTTCTTAATATTTCGATTATTTTTCATTTCTTTCTTATAATTTTATCACAGATGCGCCAACCGCGGTGTGTTCATATAGGTTAGGTTGGGTTAGTTTGAAAATTTTCAAATGTTTAGCTTAAAAACAATTTTTTTCTTGTTGAAACTAGTCAGATTAAACAAGGTGTTATTATTCGTAATAATTTCAGATATATTCTTTTCTTTTCTTTAACACATAGAGGATAAACATCAATCTGGAATTTAAAAAAAAAGTTGTCTGGAATACCTGGAAAGGTCAGGGAATTATGCATTTTAAAGTTAGACACCCTGTGTGGGTCAATATTACCCGGTCAGTAGCAGTTAATATACACGGAGCACAGTTAGAGGTTTGACATACCACAATCACTTACCACTTCAACCAAGAACAGGGATTCTAAATGTTTAAAATTTATTAAATGTATATAATTACGGCTTTTAAAAATTTCAAAAAAGTTTCTGTTCAGAGCGGCTATTCTCGAATCACAGGACAAGATTTCGTATACGTCATGACAGGGGCACACTCTTATTTTTGCATTTGAATGACACAGATAAAATGATAAAAGTCGTATACGAGATAGTGTGGTGTGATTTGAGAATAAAAAGAAACGGTTTCCGTTTTGACTTCAGTTAACCGAAAAAAACGGTTTCTATAAAAAAAGGTGTTTTAGCTATTTTTTAAAATTAATAAATAAAACAGTTTTAACCGAATTTCGGTTAATAAAACAGTTCGGTTAGAATCTCTGACCGAAAATGAATAGTATTTGAATATCACATACCACACTATGACACTACTTACCACTTCCATGTGAATTTGCCTCTTGACTGCTGTTTTAGATTGCCACTGCATAGGACCTACAATTTTTTTTTATCTTTAGTGCTTTTTATGTAATTTGTATGTGTGAATTCAAAATTTTTACGCCATTGGTAAGACATTCAATTATGTACTAAGTGAAATCTTTTATTGCAACAAACTTTTTGTAAAAAAAAGTTTCAAATAATTGCTGAATATTTTTAAGCAAAAGAGTTAAAAATATAAGTATTTTTTACTCTAATTAATATTTTCACATCCTCTATTCTTCTATTGTTTTTTCATGTTTGCCATCTTTAAAAAAAACATATCAGAGAGAACTTCAAAATACCCAAATTTTTGGCAATAGATATTTCTAGAAAGTGCTGAGACTTTGCTGACAGGGTTGGATTTAGGGCTGTGCGCTGTGCACAGGACCTTGTGAAGAAAATTCTGCGCCTGGGGCAAAACATGAATTAGGCGTCCCCCTCCCCAATTATTTCAATAAAAATTGCAGGGGTCGGAGTAATCAATATATAAAAATATATGAAAATATGAACAAAACTAAATAAAAAAATGAAAAAATATGAACAAAATTAATCAAAAAATATGAACTTTACAAAAATTTGTACCAATTCAAAATTCAAATAAAAATTCTTCAGAGGTATTGCGGTTATCTACGTTAAAAAAATGCCCATTTAGTCTTTTAAAATTCTAAATTAATATGCATTACTATAAATTTTAATAAAAATAAAATTTTAAGAATAAACTAAAGAATAAAACTGAACTAACCCAACCAAACCAATCTTTCTTATTATTTTCAGTTTCATCCGTTAAGCAAAATTAGTTTAAAAAGCTGAAAGTATTTATCTGCACAAAATATACAGGGTGTTCAGAAATTCTTGCATATAAATGGTAGGGGATGTAGAGACACTTTTGTCAATAGACCCATGTGCAGAAATTATGCATTTAGTCACTAGGGTGAATACAATAATTTTTTCCATTGTGTTCTATACACAAGGAAGCAAGGTGGTTCGTGGATTTTGAGTTATTTCTGTTATTTTTATTAGTAAATAAATGGTGTAAGTCTTTTTTATTCACCGTAGTGAATAAACAACTGATTTCTGTACACATGTTTACTGACAAAAGTTGCTTGTTTTGATGTCCTCTACAAGCCCTCTTATTTTTATGCAAGAGTTTCTGGACACCCTGTAAGTATTGTATGTTACCTACATTATAATTTAACAGAGATGTCGTTTTGATTAGAGTGCCAATGTTTTCCAAGTCCAATCAGCTGATGCCAATAGCTCATCCATATTGGCGTCTGTGCTCTGTTACATTTTAGCGCGTAATTCGATTTTAATAATTAATAATAAAATAATTTGAAACATTTTCTAAAAAAATATGAAATATATGAACAAAATAATGAAAATATGAATTTTAATGAAATAAAATCAAAAATGTGAACAATTCCATAAAATGTGAACGAACTCCGATCCTTGAAATTGTAATGATTGCAGATGTTTTGGCGTGCCCCCCTTTCGAAACAATTTTAATTATCTCTTTACATTTTAAATATGTAAGATATTTGGGCAACCTGTATGCATGGTATCCGTTTTTGAGGCTTTTCAAAATGTGTTTTCTACCAAAGTCAACTTCAACTTTGTATGATAATAAATAATAATTAATAATAAATTCAATAATAATTATTGTATTGATATAAAATTAAGAGGCGAAAAACCCACTTGTATTTAATAATAGAGTATATAATTAACCGAGTCGTTTTTATCAAGTTTTCTCATTATTTATCAATGGCATTAATTATTTAATTTTTAGATGGTTTTAGCACACAAAAATTATTGATTTTTAATTTTAAAATTATTTTATTTGAGCAATTCTTGATTCATCATTTAATTTTGAAGCTCGTTATAAATATAATTTATCATTAATTTACAACATTTTAAGATTTAACATTTACAACTAGTGATCAAACTATGAAAATCGCATTATTTGCCAAAAAAATTACATAAAATAATTTTTTTTCAAAAATAAAAAATTATACAATAACTTTTTAGTTTTGTTTTTATAATATAACTAAAAAAATCCTGGGTGAGATCTGAAATCTTACATATCACAATCAACTTGTTGAAACATTAATTAATTAAAATTAATTTATGTACATAAGTAACTGTAAAATTGTTGATTTTAATATTGTTGTTTATTAAGGTCAAAGCCAATTGTTTACCAAGAAAAAATGCGCCCAGGACAATCACAAATGATTTGTTCCGCATTTAGTCCTGGTGGCTCATTTCTTGCGGCTGGATCCGCCGATCACCACGTTAGAGTGTACTTAATGAGAGGAGATGAAGGTCCTAAACGTATTTTGGAAACGGAAGTGCACACTGATAGAGTAGACTCAATCGTTTGGGCCCATAAAGGTTTAAGATTCGTTTCTGGAAGTAAAGATGGAACAGCTTTTATATGGCATTTCGAAAGGCAACAGTGGAAGAGTTTGAAATTGTGTATGGGCACTAAATTACCAAAGTAATATAAATTATGCTGATTGATATAAAATGTTATATTTTTATATTTTGTAGTTCCAATAAAGAAGAACAAGAGGAGTCTAAAAAATTATACGTAACAATGGTAGCCTGGGATTTTTCTGATGACTTTATTATTACAGCTGCTAGTGATAACTGCCTGAAAGTTTGGCGATCTACAACTGGAGTTTTAGAAAGAATTTTAACAGGACACACCGGTGGAATTTACGTCCTAGAGTCACACCCAAAAGATCCGTACGTTATTTTATCCAGTTGTCACGAGGGGAAATTATTTATATGGGATGTACTTAGAGGAGTACAAATAGCTTATTTTAAAAACGAAATTGATAATCCCACCGATCAAAGTTCAGTATTCGATGCTAAATGGTCCCCTGATGGAACTATGTTTGCTGCTTCTGATTCTCATGGACATATTACTATTTATGGGTTTGGTACTGGAAATCCACATTTCAAATTGGTAATTATTGATTGCTAAAAACGTTTCATATTATTATAATTTTGTTTTGAATCAAATTTGTTTTTAGTTGCCAAGAGAATTGTTTTTCCACACGGATTACCGACCGTTAGTGCGTGATACAGATCAATCAGTACTTGATGAGCAAACTCAAGTCCCACCGCACTTGATGCCACCTCCATTTTTAGTGGACGTTGATGGTAATCCTTATCCACCAATGTTACAAAAGCTGGTCCCTGGTCGAGAAAATTGTAGCAGTGAACAATTAGTACCAAATATTGTTATTAGTAACGGGGGTAAATATAAAAAAAATTAATGTGATGTTGGTTGTTTATGCCATTTTTTGTTGTAGGTAGACAAGAAGTTATCCAGGGATTATCGGAACAAGATAATTCAAGACCAGAAATAGATCGAATGATTGCAGCTTTCGTGCATAGACAAAATGGAAATGGTGAAAATGATGAAAATCCTTCAAATCCACCTCGCGCGATTAGGAATGGTCCTAGAAGGTTTGTATATTTTTACTTTTTATGTGAAAACAAATTTAATTCGAAAAAGAGAAAAACTCGCCCCTACGGGGCTCGTTTTTCTAACCTTTTTCTCGTTCTGTCATAACGCACTTACCGACCTTGTATCGTAATATACAATTATAGCACACTATTAAAAAATCATGTAAAACGTTATTGAGTTGCATTCTTTAATTCTTGGATTTAAACTTCTACAAATAAACTCCAGTTGTGAGGTTTATAAAAAATTAGTAGTTTAGAATTTTGTGCAAATTTTTGCAGGGCAGCTTTGTCTCATTTACCTAAAAGTTTAGAACTTACTTAGGTATTGCTTTACTTAATTTAAAACCACAAAATGTGGTACCAATCATTCTTTTAAATGTAAAAAAAAATAAAAACAATTACCGAAAAATATATTGGGTAAAAATTTTTTATTTAAGTTGCTTTTTGTGAATTTCAGGTCTGGTGATGTGGTTGAGGGTGTTCGTCAAAGCACTGGTGATTGGCAACAAGATCCCAATATGGTTTGGAGTAAAAATCTGTTAGTTCCACCTTTAAAGGGTGGAGGTTTGGAAACTGTAAAAGAACAAATGTAAGGATTTTATTTTTTATTAATGTCGGGTATTATTTAATTATAAAATATTTGTGACTTTCCTTGTAATTTCATTAAATACACATTTTAGTGATAATTTGGCTTCCATTGAGATGGCTGAGTATCACAGAGAAATTAAAAGAAGACCATTGATGATAAACACAGCATCAACATCAAATCCTAAAATCAATAAAAGAATGAGAAGACCACCTCGTAACAATGGAGTTCCTACAAGAAGAACTCGTGCTAATCATAATAATCATGAATCAGATCATGATCAGGTACTAAATTTGATAAAATACCAATTTTTGTAAATTTTCAATTAAAAAAATACAGTTGAACTTCCCTACAACAAACTTCCATAGAACAAATTTCTCTATATAACGAATTTTTTTTGAGAATCTTCACCTCGAAGGCGTTTTTAATGTATTTTTTACTCCTTATAACGAATTAAAGTTTCCGTTTAACGAATTTCTTTTACGTAAATATTAGAATCTTTCATAAATTTTAGTCAATGGGTGGCTAATTTTAAAAATTTTGGAGAATTTTATATTGGATTACTATAAATAATAATAATAGAAAATCAGGTAGGTAATTGGAATTTTTAGAAATGAATGTAAATTCTGAGATTTTGTCTTTTTATGAGGTTTACTTATAAGTTATACCTGCGACTTGGAGCAAATTTAGTTTTTGTAAAACATGCGCATTAAAAACAACGCCTTTTCATATTTTTAGTTATAATAAAGAGCTATAAAGTAAATAACAAATTTTTTATATCAATATTACGAATTTCTATATACCGAATTTTCTATATAACGAATTTTTTTAAGGTTCCCATGATAAAACGTTATATGGAAGTTCGACTGTATAATACAAAATTATAGATGATGTGTCAACACAGTTGAAAAAACTGGTGTATGACCAGTAGTATCTTCTTAAATATATTTTAAAATCCTTCCCCTTTTCTTTTTTCGATTACCCAAAACCGGAAGTAACTTTGAAATTTTAAATGGCAACCTAGGTCGAGTATGGTATTGTTGGAAAGGTCTTTTAAAAAGAAAACTTTTATTAAAATATATTTTTTAATATCTTGAATAATTAACAAACAATGGGCGGGGGTAGTATTTTTGCATTTTTCGCTTAGATTGTTAAAAATAATCAACTTTTTTAGGTTATGTATTTTCCTTTATTCAAAAAATAAAAAAAGTTGATTATTTTTAACAAATAAAGCGAATAATGCAAAAAAAAGTGTTTCCATTTAAAAAATGATCTCGCCTATTTGTGGATGATGATAACATTTTAATTTTTCTATAATTTAAGAGACGAATAGTCACTTGTTTGCATATTTTTTTTTCATTTAATTTGTTAATTATGCAAGATATTACAAAAATATTTTAATAAAAGTTGTTTCTTTTTAAAAGAACTTTCCAACAATACCATACTCGACCTAGGTTGCCATTTAAAATTCCAAAGTTACTTCCGGTTTCAGGTATTTCCGGTTTGTTTTGGAAATCACGAATTACACCAAAAGATTCTTTAGGTTCACTTTGTTGGTAATTTTTTTTTCTTATCAAACAAAGGGTTCTCAAAATAAAGAGGTGGTATGGGACACCCTGTATAATGATTAGGAATATTTTGATTAGAGGAAGTGGTGCAAATGTGGAAACCTTGTTTTTATTCTTTTAATATTATTTTTGTTTAATCATGAAACCTCCATCAATTAATTATAAAGTTGGGTAGTATTTCAAATAAAAGTATTTCGAAGAATTAGACAAACAAAAGAGATTCCCGCATATGTTAATTATGTGTGTTTAAGATTTTGATTTTGGGTTCAGATGGAAGTTGGGTCTCAGATGAACTTACTGTTAAACTTAAATTAAACGAGTAATGAGTTTATTTGAACAAGTATCTCGATACTTCTTTTGTATCTCAAATAATAAAGAAGTATTTCAAATAGTTTTTGTACAGCCGTGTGCAAAAGTATTAGGCACCCCTTTGATTTTGCGTTATGTCCTAAAAAAATTCTTAAAATTAGCGCTAATGTTTATGGTACTATCAAATTTGTGTTTACTTAAAAATATACAACAAATAAAAGAATTTAAATAAGTCAATAAAAGCATAATGGGCATCCACACATGTTTAAAATTTTGTATTTGTGATTTGATGTATTGTTAATGTTCGTCTGGTGCTGAGTTAGTGTGAAAGTAATCTGTTTCCCAGTATTTTTGTGAACCAGAAACATATTATTTGTTAATTATGGCAAAGAAAAAACAACTTAGCCTAGAACAGCGATTGCGAATTGAATATTTATTTAAACAGGGCAAGTCTCAAGTACAAATAGCCCAAGAAGTCAAGTGTTCGCGTTGTGCAGTGCAATTTACATTAAAGCGTTTTAGTGAAACTGGTTCCCATCAAAATAAACCGAAATCCGGTAGAAAGCGTAAAACAACACAACGTGAAGATCGATTTTTAATTAGGCAGGCATTGCAAGATCGCAAAAAAACATCTTCAAAAATTGCTGCTGCTTTATTGGAGTCAAAAAAAATATCTTTAAGTGCTAGTACAGTGAGAAGAAGGCTTCTTAAAGCTGGACTCAAAGGTTGCAAAGCCAGAAAAAAACCATGGCTCACTGAAAAAAATATGAAGGTACGATTAGCATGGGCATTAAAACACAAATATTGGACTATAGAAGATTGGTCAAATGTACTGTGGTCAGATGAATCTAACTTTGAGGTATATTTACTACATCTATATACTTATAAAAAAAATTAAAACATCACAAGATGTATTCTTTAGAAGTAAATAACAGAGAAGTAATGATTAGAGGATTCAATAACAATTTTTAGGTATTTGGTACATCTGGTACACCGTACGTTAGACGAAGAGTAGGTGAACAATACAAGCCAGAGTGCGTCGTTCCAACCGTAAAACACGGTGGAGGCAGCATTATGATCTGGGGATGCATGGCTGCAAATGGTGTGGGGAAAATGATTCTCTGTGAGGGTCGTATGAACAGCCAAAAGTATATAGAGGTCCTTGAAACCACTCTGGAGGCATCCGTAAGGGAAGTTTTTGGTGATACAAATTCTAGTAATGTAAAATTCCAGCAAGACAATGCTCCGTGCCATAAATCAGCGCTCTCAATGTCGTGGCTAAGTCAAAGTGGACTTGAACTACTGGAATGGCCACCACAATCCCCAGATCTCAACCCTATTGAGCATTTATGGGGTATTTTAAAAAAGAATATACGACGTCACTCAATAACATCCAAACAGTCGCTTTTTAATGCTCTTAAACAAGAGTGGAACAAAATAAGTGACGAGCAATGTTACAAGTTGGTAGCGTCAATGCCTAAAAGAATTGCTGCTGTAATAAAATCGAAGGGTGGACCCACTAAATATTGATTATATTATTTAATACAGTTACTGTAAATATATTTGTACTATTATTTCTACTTTACTAATACCCCAAGTGCCCATTATTTACGTTTTTATAGGGTGCCTAATACTTTTGCACACGGCTGTATTTCAAATACTTTATTTATTTCAAATAATATGTAATAAAATGGGCGGTTTCTATTTAAAAAATGTTAAGTGATTATCACCTGACCTTCATCTTGCTGTTCAAGGTCATGGCAATATTTCTAAATAGTGCATCACTAAGAATCGAACAACTTTTATTTGAAACATTTGTCTCAAAAATGCTTCATTTAAAAAATAAACAGGCGTTGCCAAACTTTTTATACACCGTGTAGGTAGAAGATTAAAATTAATTAAAAACAAAAATTTGAAACTGTTGTGCTTATTTTATGTTATTTAAGGATGTGGATGTGGAAAATGAATCGAATAACAGTTCAACGAATAATGAAGATTCTAGTGCGAAAGAAGAAGATTTAGTTTTAAGTGATACAAGTTCCGATTCTGAAGAATCATCTGGTTATTCAGATTGGGTAGCCGATCAGGGTGTTAATTTAGAGCCTCCAAAAAGACTTAAACGTAAATCTGCTCACAGAAAAGTTATTATTGATGGTGATGATGATGATGACGACGAAGATATGGTTGCTAAAAATGAAAAACCTGAAATCAGTCCTAGCACCAGTAAAAGCAAACCTAAGAAACAAGTATGGAACTATTTATAATGTTTTGTGTCATCTTATAAATTTATTTATTTTAGAAACGAATTATACCTCCGAAGATAAAAAATGGAGAAGTTCCAGAAATTTATAAAGCCCTAGATTGGCTGTCCGAAACAGTACCACGTAAAGCACCTTATTATCCACAAATGGGGGATGAAGTAGTTTATTTCGTTCAGGGACATCAGTTATATGTTGATGCTGTTAAATCAAAAAAGGTTTATAATGTTAATAGTAGGGATTTACCTTGGACAAAACACAATTTAAGGGTAAAATTTTTTATAAAATGTAAATTTGGGGAAATATTCTTAAAACAAAAATATTTTAGGATCATGAATTTGTGAAAATAATAGGTATTAAATATGAAATAAGACCCCCACGTTTATGTTGTTTAAAACTAGCTTTACTGGATGGAGACAACCATGTTACGGAAAATGTTTTCACAATAAAATATCACGACATGGCTGATGTACTTGACTTTTTTGTATTAAAACAAACTTATGAAACTGCAATATCACGTATTTGGAACCCTGGAGATATGTAAGTAACATATTAATTAGGTTGAATAATATTTTAGTATTGATTTTTCCAAAAAAATACTACTAATTCAAGACAATTGTTACCGAGCCCTGCGAACGGAATCTCGTGTTTTGCTACGTCAAGCCCTGTTTACCGTAAATTGCAAATAGGGCGTCACTTACCTTTTTTTAAGGAAAAAACTAAACTAAATTGGCGATTCAAATTAATTTTTCCCGCCAAAAAATGACGTCCGAAGTTAGGTGGCAACCATGATACCTATCCTACTTTTGACGTCATCACATTACTTCCGCATTCGATCGCAAGAGGGAGATCGCTTACCTTAAAAAACCCAATTGTCGCTGTACAACTTTATTTCACTACTATTTACAATGGCCGACGGTGGCCTATCCACGTGCGCAATTTTACAATAATAAGTGGCCTGGAGCACCCACGTACTTGCACCTCGTGCTTTTGCAATTTTTTGGCTACTCAGAAACTTAATATTTACTCGAATCCCGTGCTCGCGCTTTTCTTTGTTTTGCACACCGTTTTTTCGCGCCCGTTTTTATTAACTTTTTTCCCGGAGAGCCCACACTCAACTTATACAAAATGGCGCAAAACCCGCTTGGCCGTTTTCCTTCCTGGACCTGCGCAAAACCGTTTGTCTTCTTCTATAATACTAAAACCGTTAGGAATGGGGAAGGCGCACGGAGGAGAAAATTTTAAGAAAAAGCTGTAAATGTTTCTTTATTCCTATTCCCAAAACCATCTATTATGTTAGATTGGAAGCTTTTTTTGATATCCCAATTTTTTCTCATTTTTCGGCGCCCTCAAATTCGCGGTTTGATTTTCACGTATTTTCGACGCGGAATTTGAAAATTCGTTACTTTTGATTGGTGCCGGTTATGTGATTCGAATATTTTTTATTTTCTTCATTACATTAATACTTATAAGTAAAAAAATCAACACGTTTAAATTTCCATCCCGAGCTTTATAAAAAAATTGAAACGTAAAATCGCGCCCGACGCGGTCGTACTTTTGTACCACTGGCGCCGACAGTTTTTAATTTTTTTTATATTTTACTTCAATTCCCTCAAGAGGAATAATTTCTGCACGGGATAGGCTATCTTTTGTTTTTAAATTCGAAGGGGTTGGAAAGTTATGCGTAAATTGAGTCAAAACTTTAATTTTAGTGGTTAGTGACTCCCGTCATACTATTTTTTAACCGATTTTCAATTTTAAAAGCTCAATCGAATGTGCTCCTCGAAAAAAACAACCGCCCACGCATAGGGTTTTTTAAATTTCGAAAAAATATTTTTTTAAGATCCCATTTAAAAAAGTCGCAATTTTTGAGGCTTTCGGTCTAATCAACCCCACAAATTCAATTTCACCCCCATGAAATACACCTTCTTGAAAGCTTTCAAGGACCGCTTTACGACAAAAAAAGAATCACTTCGCTATCTCTTTTCGTTATCGAGTTATGACTGAAAATGTAGCAAAATTAAGCAAAACTTCCGTTCGGAGCCAAAATTTCGGTCTGAAATTTTTACTTTTCACAAAATAATTAATATCTTCAAAACTTTTAGCACTACGTGGATGTTTAATAGCTTAAAATTAGCACCGTCACCGCCCCCACCAAATTCCGTGGAAATTATAATTTTCGGTTGAAAATTGCGCAGTCCAGGGCCGTATTTGTACCAACATTTTGCCAAAACTTTGCGAATTTTTTTCCAAAAAACTATTTAACCTATTTTAACCAAATATTCTTTAAAATGCATCTATCTACGGTATTTACCTTTGGTACAAATTTGAAACCTGTAACATTTATAGTTATCGAGAAATAAAATAAAAAATGAGTTTAAACTCATCATAAAAATTTTTTTTTCGAATTTTTTCACATGCGACCCCGCGAATGAAAGATAATAGAAAATGGATGAAATGTAGTGGGTGACTTGATCTCAACACCCCCCTAAAAAAATTTTACACCCAAAAAACTCAAAAAAATCAAAAATAATGTAATGTACCTAAAAATAATAATTAAATTTGAAAAAATTTAATAAGATAATATCGATAATTTTTACAAACTTATCTGTACGAATTTTTGTTTCTTAATTTTAGTTATTAAGCGAAATATGAATTTTGAAAATACACGTTTACTCATTTACTAGAATATCATATTTTATATAAGTACTCATAACTTTTTAACAAAAAGTTGTAGAATCTTGAATTTTTTTAAATTTTTTTCTTATTTCTTTATACAACATATTCAACATTTTTAAAAATTCTCTTTCCTTTTTTTATCTGAAAATTATGTATATTGTAGATTTCGTTGTATGATAGAAGATGGCTGGTGGATGGGAAAAGTAGTTTCAAAATCCGCAGTGAGTGAAGATTATCCAGAATCAGATTTTATGTGTTATGAGATTCAATGGGATAATGGTGAACATGAAAGGATGAGTCCGTGGGATATGGAGCCTACAATTGAAGACCGTAAGGATTCTAACTTTTTATTGTAGATATCTCCCTTCATAACAATGTCTAATGTAATTTGGAATTCATTGGAACTGAAAGGGCTTTTAATTCTTATTTCAGGACTATTTTATCTATTAGACATCGACATGAAGGTAGTTATCTATTAAATTAATGTGATTTTAGGAATGCCCTCGATTGTAGGCGAAGCTGTACCTGTATTACCTGATGAAATTCGCAGTATTTTATATCAACCAACGCAAGATGAATGGCCCCGAGGAGGACGTGAGGCGACTTGCAAACGAATCATAATTGGATTGGATAAAGTTATGGCGTTAGCAATAGCCGAACCTTTTTTGGCACCTGTGGATTTTAATTTATATCCAACATATGCGTATATAGTTGAATACCCTGTTGATTTAAGTACAATTAAAGCTAGATTTGAAAATCATTTTTATAGACGAATTACATCGGCGCAATTTGATATCCGGTATTTGGCTACAAATGCAGAAAAATTTAATAAACCACATAGTATAATTGTGAAACATGCCAGGATTATCACGGAATTGTGTTTAAAGTTAATGAAGTAAGTAAACAGTGACCACTTTTATACCGTTCTCTGTTAAAATCTTTTGGAAAAATAATAAAAACGCATTTTTCCAAAACTACATTCATATGGGTACAAGCTCAAACAAAGCAAGTTACGGGCTGTCAGATTCCCGGCACCAGAAACATTCTCTGTTCCTGTTTAATTTATCTTTTTGTGTCCCAAAACGGAAAAAAAAAGCGGGTAACCAGCTTTTTTTGTGTATGTACCCTAAGAGTTATAACGATTCGACGGAGGGTTGAAATTTTATTAGGGTGTTGGGAGGGGTTAAGTAGATTTTTTTTGAAAAAATGTTTGGGGTGTTGGAGCCTAAATTTTGACACTTTTTCGTTGGAGAAAATTCTATAAAATCAGCAGATTTTTTCGAAGCGGGGCGCCTGAACTTCGGATGAACTTAGGGTTGCGTGACTTTAAATTTTTTTCAAAGTTACCAGATATAGACCTCTATTAATTAAATTTTTGAGTCTACCTACTGATTTCATAGCTAAAATTAAAGCCAATTTAGATTACTCCAGGCAATAGGGTATGCCTGGGTATACAAGGATTACCCCCTGCGCATGCCTTTAACGGTTTCAGGGACAAAAAAGTGCGAACGGAAACGTCGCGCTCAAAACTTAAACAACCCCTCCAAAGGTGCTCAAAACCATGAAAATCGCTACGCGTGGCGACGAGGGGTTTTTTTTGCTAATTTTTCGACTTTTTCCAAAAACTCACATATTTCACTTCACAATCTAAAATTTTTGTTTCTACAAAATACCCATAAAATGACGCACCTACCAAAACCTTCACTCGCAAATTATTCAACTTCTCTGAAACCGTTCAAAACTTAAAAATTCCAGACGCGGAATAACTATTGTACCTCTTAAAAAGTGTCAAAAATGCAAAGAAAAATGCTGATTATTTTCAATTTTATAATCCTATAATTATTTTTTAGGAATAACAACGAAAATATCGACATTGTTAGTGTTTATCATCATTTAATGGATACATATGAGTCATCATGTAGTGATGATGAAGATGATACAGAAAAACCAGGCCCTTCAACGTTTGTGAATAATCGTAATACATTAAAAACTCGAAACATGCATGCATGTACTGATTGGAGAGTTGAGGCTAAGAAAATTTTGGATGCTTTTTGGAGAGATTCAGACTCTGTACCTTTCAGAACACCTGTGGATCGAATAACACATCCTGGTAATTAAGTTTTTTAATAATTAAATTATTTTGTCTCAAATACTTAAGAGCATTCTTTCCTCAACCGCGTGTTCAAAATCGTCTTCCTCAAAATAAGCTATATCCTTTTAGAACTAGTACCCTATAATAACACAAAAAAATTTAAAAACAATGCATATCTTGCCGCCCCTTTCCGCCACCCACAAACTGAATAAAATCCAATAAACAAAATTTTATGTGCAAAACGACAAATACTGGACTAAATGTAGATAAATGTATGTTCTACAAAACAGCGCAACCCGATTTTCAATATCTCAAAAAGTTCCGTAACAATATTCCAATAAAAATTGCATAAAAATGCCATTTTTAAACAAGAACTATAAAAAATGTGTAATTTTTTTTAAAACAGCTTTTCGCTGTTTTGTAGAATAATTATCGCATTTTAAAATTCTGAAAGAATTATATTAAAATACTAATTTATAAGAGCTGTAGAATTAGTCCAGTAAACCTCAAAATAGCCTTTACAATGTTGAGGAAGGAATGCTCTCAAAGTAATAAAAGTACGTACAACATTTCGTTGCAATCGAATAGCGCGATTCAGTAATATTTTTGATTCTTTGGTGCGAAATTTGTTCGAGCAAGTTCAAATTTTAATGTTTAAAACGTAATATTCTCTAATTTTAATTATTATTTTTAGAATACTACCAATTAATAGATACCCCAATGGATTTAGCTGCTGTTAAAGAAGATTTATATGGTGGAAATTACGAGACTCCTCTCGACTTTGCTAAAGATATGAGATTAATTTTTCAAAATTCTAAATCTTTCAATACTAATAAAAAATCAAAGGTACTTATTACAATAAAAATCAATGATTATTATAATTTCTGTGTATTTTAGATTTATGCAATGACAATGAGGATGTCAGTAAAATTTGAAGATTTACTAAAAACTCTTATCTACCGCTGGAAGCGATCGAGAAGTAAAGGTTGTATTATAAGAAAAAGTAGTCGTAAAGTTGCATCAAAACCTGTAGTTTACAATTCTGACTCGGATAATAGTGAGAAAGAAAATAAGTCTGAGCTGAACATAAATACAAGACCCAGACGAGCGGTTAAAAAAAGGTATAACGTCCGTAACGGTACAGCTTCCACTTCAAAGAAAACCTCCGACGAAGATGAGGAAGAAGGTTGTGATGATGAAGTTGAGGAGGAGGAGGATGATTCAGAAGAACAAGATGTTAATGTGGAAGTAGCTGACGAGGAAGAGGAAGAAGAAGAAATTAGACCGATGAGACAAAAACGTATGTCTTCCTGTACCGTTCCAAAATTTTCAAATAGTGAATCAAGTGACGAAAGTGATCCAGGAACACAAAGAAATGATGAAGATAAATCTTCAGATTCAGACGAGAGTGATTCTAAACCTCTTAGTAAATACGTTGAAATTTCTCCAAAAGGCACCAGCAATCATAAAAGAAAATGTATAGAATCCTCAACAAGCTCGGGTAGTAGTTCAGACAGTGATAGTGATAGTGGAATTAAAAAGAATTTACGACCAAGGAACAAAAGAAGAAGAGCTGTTTACGATTCCGACAGTGATAATTTGCCCCTAAACCATTTAGTTAATGATAGTGATGATGATAGTGAGACTGATAAGAAAGTTGTAACAGTTAGTAGCAGAGGCCGAGTAAGGAAACTCACGGAAAGAGCACGAGCTCTTCTTAGGAAATAAGTATTGTGATGCTTTGAGTTCATTTACCAAATATTTATTTTTTTTTTCGACTATAATGACTAGTTAATTGTATAATTTATGTTGACAACCAGCTGTACTGAAACTCGCCGTGTAAATAAACTTTTTTTATTGAAAGTTGTAGAAATGTAAATAACTTAAACAAAATAATTCCTTTGATAGGGTATTTGTTTTACTTCTTAACCAAATTACTATGATTTGATACACTTTTATATTTATTTTAAATTTCTTTTCCAAAAGAACTATTAATTCTTTATATTATTTTTATTTTAAATAAAATTTAGTTTTTATTAAATTGTGTTTTTTTTGCATTTACTTAAACATTGCTTTCAAGACTAAGGTGTCGCGTGGATGTTCTGAATCACTTGGTATATGTAAAGTTGCTCCCAGCTGGAAGTAGGACAAAGAATACGCGATCGTGATTGTTTTTGTCCTACTTCCAGCTGGGACCAACTGTACATCTGTCTCCTAGATCCTAATTTTTTTCGATTACTTTGCAAGTGTTAGCAGGTTTTGGAAATCATAATGTAGCTGCGATCTTCATTACAACTTGTTTGAGGTCTGTATGAGTAAAATTCGGAAGATTCTTTAATCCAACATAATTGATACAATTTGTGCTATATGTTTCGAGTTGGGGAAGCCATCATCAGGTAATAGTTGGCAAACAGGTTTCAAATTATATGATTGTCCAAGCTATCAGCCCCATCTACATCCTTATTTACAATTAACATTCTTAGGTGAAAAAGGTTATGTGGTAAAACGTCAAGAAAATTACAAAATATAAAATGGATAATATAAAACCTATGAATAAAACTTTAAACACCATAGATAATTTATATTAGGTTTGTTCCAACAGCCCGAAAAACCGTACATTGACGATCACGATCATGCGCAATAGAAAAAATGCTTTCGTACGGTGCCGCAATTACGATATACGCTAAGAAGCAGCGTACATGTCGCATTTAGTTGAACCTAACCTTCCATTCTTATAATCACCACACGTGAACTTGTTTGATAGACTTTGTATGGTAAAAAGTTTGTTACGGCTTCGTGACAGGCAGAAAACTTGTTGTTGGAATAAAGCTATTGCAGTTTGTCCGTCGAATGAATGGATGTCGTCTGGACTACCGGACAAAAAAGAAAACAGGTTTGCTCACATTCATCTTTTACATTTAAAAATCTGTAAGGAACGCAATTATTTTGTATTCGGATGTTGGGCTAACGAAAACAATTCGCGTTTCGTTGAGGTGGTAGAAATTAACAATCCAGAGAGGCAACTGTTAGGTTTGAAAAGGAATTTATTTGGCGTATGTACTACAGTGAATTCAAAAAAGACTGAAACCGCAACTATGCAACCAAACATACTCTGTAGTGATTTTAGACTTGCTAAGTTAGTGTACCTATTATTTTTCTCTCGGCAGTTTTTCTTCGGGTATTTTTTCAAGTTATTTCTCAGTGTGTTGCAAATTTTATAACAAAAACAGTGTTTTTCAAATCTAAAATTTGTGCAGGTAAAACATTCGTGATGGTTTCTTCACCGGAGCATAACGCATTCATTTAGTGTAGCAACTTAGGTTATCTACCTTACAATGTCAATAGTTTCACTCTTATTTGAATTCACTGTATATCCATCAATAAATGTTGCCGAATTTTTATTCGCCCTGTATATGATAATATTTTAGTAATTTTAGCATTGTCTAAATTTCGGTTGGTACACTTTTCATTCTCCATTTTTTTGTTTCTATAATCAATTGTAGCTGTCAAAAAGTTTTGACATCGCGTCGAAAATATTTTAGTTGTTGCTTGTTTTCGTGGTGCTGCAAGTTGTGTTTATTTGCGTTGCAAGAGTTAAATTTAAAGAAATTCTACAAAAACATGTAGATTATAAAACTCGTAGTAATTTAAGTTCCGAGTTTATAGATTTATATCGGCTTTAAGTAGTTAGTAAAAATTTAAGAAATGCCTCCATTACCTTTAGAGGGGCTGCAAACCCCTGTTAGCAACAGTGGAACACAAGGTGGTTTGGGGGGTCCTCAAGAAGGAAACAGAGGTGGTATGATTTCGCTTGCAATGCTCATCGACTTTATCGTGCAAAGAACTTACCATGAACTAACGGTTTTAGCCGAATTGTAAGTTTTAACAATGGTTTTACTTTACTATTCTTTTCAATTTAACTATGTTAATCTTTTTAGGCTTCCTAGAAAAACCGATATGGAAAGAAAAATTGAAATATACAACTTCGCTATACGAACGAGGCAATTATTCGTTCGATTACTTGCACTTGTTAAGTGGGCAAATAGTGCTTCAAAAGTTGAAAAATCTGCCGTAAGTTTGTAACAATTGGTTATTTAAGTTTGTACTTTAATCCGGGAACAAGCAGGATTTAAAAAGTTTTCCTATTTTTAAAATTCGTTCGTCTTTTTTCAGTAATTGTTAATGTTACAGCAAATTTGTCAAAAAAATACAATGAAAAATTATACTGTTTGTTAATTAATTACTTATTAATAAAAATTTTTGTTATTGTAGCGAATTATGGCGTTTTTGGATAAACAATCGTTATTATTTGTGGACACTGCAGATATGTTAGCGAGAATGGCTCGTGAAACTTTGGTGCAAGCTAGGCTACCTAATTTTCATATACCTGCAGCAGTTGAAGTATTGACAACTGGAACTTTTGGAAGATTACCTGCTTGTATAAGAGAAAAAATCGTCCCTCCTGATCCAATAACTAATACAGAGAAACGTTCGACTTTATTGCGATTAAATCAAGTCATTCAGCACAGACTTGTTACCGGAAATTTAATGCCGCAAATGAAAAATTTAAAGGTAAACAAGA
This sequence comes from Stenus bimaculatus, assembly GCA_963971135.1. Taxonomy (NCBI): domain Eukaryota; kingdom Metazoa; phylum Arthropoda; class Insecta; order Coleoptera; family Staphylinidae; genus Stenus; species Stenus bimaculatus. Next base: position 44,060,719 of record OZ020182.1, read on the forward strand.
TTTAATAATATTTTAGAAGTAGATTTTACTTTACAGTTTCAAAATTTCATCTTTTAAACAGTAATAAATGTAATATTTATAAAGTTCTATTGCTAAAAACAAAAGAAACTCTAAAAATTCTTTGGCGAAAAATGTTTTATGACCAAAAAAGGAAGTATTAATCAAATTTCACAATCCAGGGTTGTGTTTTTCCACAATTAGTGTTTACAAAACTCTATAATAAATTATTTTTTAAGATTGAAAATGGGCGAGTGACATTCCATGTTGAGCATGAATTTGAAGTGTCTTTAACTGTTATGGGTGATGGTCCAAATATTCCGTGGAGATTATTGGAAATTGATATTTTGGTTGAAGATAAAGAAACTGGAGGTAAAATAAGTGGTTTTTATAAAATCATGAGTTTTAATTAATTTATTTTCGAATTTTCTTTGAATATGTGGTATAAATTTTTGTAATTTTTAGATGGGAAGGCTCTCGTGCATTCATTGCAAGTGCAATATATACATCAGTTAATTCAAACGAGGCTTGTTGATAATCCTGCTCCTTTAACTGAAGTTTATAATTGTTTACACTTTTTTTGTCAGTCGTTACAATTGGAGGTGCTTTATTCACAAACATTGCGATTAATGAGGGATCGATTGGATGATCATATACATGTTGATGAGTATATTCCTGGAAAGTCTCTCACAGTTTCCTATTGGCGGTAAATCAAATAACAATATTGCGTGAATAAGTTTTAAATTTTTTTTTTTTTTGTAGTGAGTTAAGCAGTAAAGGAAAAGATCCTGCGAGTAAAGATCCAAGATCAGAACTGGGATATAGATTAAGTATTCAAGTGGATTCACATGATGCAGCTAGACCTTTAGCTGTTCTGCATATTCCGTCCTTAGGAAACAAAGTAAGTTTAAAGTAAAGTAAATTTGAAGTTTGAAAAAAAAATTTCTAAACGAAAATTTCCCAACGTTTGGTGTTCCATCATATAGGATTGGGGATAATGTCTTGAAAAACCGAACTCAGTAGATACAATTTTTTATTTACAAGTGCAATTTTGACTTATTGCATTTCGTGGGCACATTCACATTTGGTTTTTCAAGTCGTTACCCCCAATTTAACAAAAAATTCAGAATGAGAATGTTCATAATATATGTTTTATATTTTCAAGGAAAGTGAAATAGCTGACAGAGCAATACGATCGGAACATTTATCAATGGAAAGGTTACTTGTTCATACCATTTATGTTCGCACAAAGAATAGGTTAACCGATATTAAAACCGAACTACACGCCATGATGAAAGATGTGGAATGTAAGAAAATTAATTTTTTATTATAAGATTTTCAATCTAAGATTTGCCTGATTTTTAGGTAATTTACAAGGTTCACCTGCAATTCTTTCGGTTGCTATTTTACAACCGTGCTTGCGTGCAGAGCAGCTACTGATAACAGTAGATACTCATACTGGAATGCTGCAGTGTCATGTTCCCCAATATGACCCACCTCTCATTCCTGAATTATGCAACATTTTGAATGGTGATCACACTCGTTTACCCATGTTAATCAGTGAGTTACGGTTTTGGATAACTCAGCGTAGGTGTGAAAAGACTTTACAACACTTACCAGCTACTGCGCATGAACGCTTACCATTATTACATCATCCAAACCATCCACTTACAAAAATTGATCGACATAGAATGTACCTTCAATTACATCGACATCCAAATGTTATACTTGTAAGTAAATTTTGAAATAATTAAAATTTATTACTTACTACAAATTCTTTTTAGCTAACTGAATTTAAAGAAAAGGATAATAGCCCATGTGAAATCGATTACAATTTTTATTTGATGGTGGTTAAACATTCGAGTATTGAAGATAATCCTGACGATGATTCCATTGAAACTGAAATACCAAAAGTTTATTTAAAAGTGCAAAGTTTGATTGAATTTGATACTTTTGTGCTCACACATGGACCATTCACAAATGTTGATGGTAAATTAATATTTAAAAAATCATTATTAAAATAATTTTGTTTTATTTTTTTAGACTCTGATAATACTGAATATGGTACTTTAAAACGAAAATGTGGTACAAAACATGAATCTATAGCAAGGAGAAGCAAGCAGCCCGCTTATTTTGTAGCAGAGTTAGCTCATGTTGTTGCAATGTGCGACGAAAGATTACCTTTTGTATCACTTGCTTCTGAAGTAAGTAGTTATAGGTAAAATCTTATTTAATGTAACTCATATATTTTTGTTTTTTAGTTAACAAAACGCAATATTTTCCATCAAGGCTTGCAAGTTGAAGCTAACGCTACTGGTTTGGTATTAAAACTTATTCAACTACCAGCACCTTCACCTGAAATTGAACAATCTTCTGCTTGGCTGTCTTTATTGAAACGACTTTTATCTGTTTCCATTCGCGTGCAAAGTAAAGGAATGTTGAAGAGTTGGATGACGGAATTTGTTTTTTATTCCACTCCTCTTCCGAGTACACATCCTAAAGAACAAGGTATGTATAGGTTTTATTGATTATTATTAAACTAAACCCACAACAATCGACCCCTTAAGATTTGCTCATACAAAGTTGAAATTTTGGTGGGTATATCGAAAAAAAATTAGAACACGGTTGTAGAACCGAAAACTGCAAAATTTGAGACGTATTTGTCCACATCGATTTTGAAAATGGCTGAGTTATCGAGAAAATACGTTTTTAAACGTCAAATCGGCGCTAGTTCGGTTTTTTCACAACAGCGGGTAGAGTTTTAATCAGAATTTTAAAAGTACTGTTTCAAATTAAAACGGAATGTATGTTTTATAACCGGACTGAATTTTATATTTTTCGAGCCACGGGAAGGCTTTCAAAAGCGCTCCCGAAAAAGTCAATTATTTGCGGTTTTTTTCGAGCGTCCGCCGCGCCGACTTTGAAAAATCGCATCTCCGCCGGGTTTAGAATCGAAACGACCAAATCGGGCCCCCTTTTTTCCCACATCCTTATTTACGAGATCCAGAAGTTCCGACTCTACTAGGCCAATCCGGTGGCCAGGGCGAATTTTTCTTTGAAAACGTTAAAATGTTGGGTTTTTTAGCGAGAAAACGAAAAAAGTTATAAAGATTAATGGGCAAAGTGATAAAATCGCGAATGGCATTTTCGTAAAGAATAAACACGCGAATTGTGTATAGGCGGATTACTTTTTCGAAAATTTTGTTTGGGCGATTTTGGACATTTTTTAACGAAATTCAAAAAATCGTACCTACGAAACGACGCGACCGATTTTAACGAAACCCGGCCTATATTGTGGCTAAAAGTACCATTAATACTCAGAAAAATAATTGGTTTTATCTCGCCCGTCCAGCGGCGTCGCGATTTTTTTTTCCAAAAGCGTAGACAAATATCGGTAAAAAACGGCGCGTAGAAAAATTTTGCGGAGGAAATGGCCTCATTGGGCCTCCAAACGAATCCAAAAATTAAAAATCGCTACACGTGGAGTTAAAAACAAATATTCAGTTCATCATGGTTTGAAGATTAGAACTTTCTAAATATTCATTTGGCCTTTCACCTGAAATTTAAGATTAATCGGAAAATAATTAATTTTGGCCGATCCAGTTGGCCGATTAAGACGATTTATGGCGTAAAATTTTCAAAATACTTTCCTCCATCAAAGAACGCAACACCGTTTTATGTGGTGTCAAAAAGGAGCCCTCCAGGACCGAATTTGTACTCGTAATTTACAAAAACTTTTTTTTTTCGAAAAAACTATTTGGACGATTTTTATCAAACCGGACTTAAAATACTCCTATTTTGGGTATTTATGTTGGGTCAAATTTATAGCTTGCTATTGTGAATACTTTTTCAGAAAATTAAGAAAAACGAAAATCCTAAAAAAAACCTTCAAAAATTGTCGGCCTTTTTTCTTTCGGCCTTTTGTTCACGTCGGCCTTTTTTCATTCAACATTTTGTCCCATTCGTCCGTTTGTCCATGTCGGCCTTTTGCCATTCGGCCTTTTCTCCTTCGGCCTTTTTTCTCAGTCGGCTTTTTGTCCCTTTCGGACTTTGGGGATTCGGCTTTTTGGGGTAGACCCGGAAAATTGGAAGATTATTTCAATGGGACCGAAAATACGGACTCCACGGCCGGATTTGAGATCTAAATTTTCAAAAACTTTGCATTTTTTTTTTCAAAGAAACCACTTAACCGATTTTTATTATAAAAAACTTAAAATACTCCTCTACGGGACCTTTTTACCTTCATAAAAAATAATTTTGTTGCCCTTAATACTTTTTAAGAAATTTAATAAAAACGTAATTGGAAAAAAATTCAAACCCAAAGCCTTTGAAAATTACGCACAACTTTTTTTCGATTTTTTTCAAACGCGACCTAATAAAAAAATGATTAAAATTGGCCAAATCATCGCAATTATTTCAAGTTTTCAAAAACTATGGAATTTTTTCCGAAAAACCATTCAAGACCATTATTTTCGAAGTGTAACTTTCAGCCGTTATTATTTTTCAGAAATTTATAAAGAACAAAATTCCAGATATAAATTTAAGCCTCCACTCAAGTGTCGTGATTATTTTACAACAATATAAAATGAATTAAAGTTCTATAAATAGAAATTTTTGTATTTTTCTAGCTAAATTTTGTTAATTTGTAGGTTCAAGACGTCCAGTTTATTTCCAATACGATATGGGTTCTCTAGATAATATTGGAAGAACTGTGAATCAATTACTCAGTGATTGGGCACAAATTGTTCACTTGTATACAATAGTACATGAATTAAGTGAATATTTATCAGTTGGTAAGTTTATTTTTATTGTTGAATTTTGTACAATCTAGTTACTTTTCGGTACTAATTCGGTCATATATTTTAGAAAAATATAATTTTGGAAATATGTTTAGCATTAAATCTTACAATTACGCTAAACTTGTTCTGTGTTATGGACCAGATAAAGGAGCATTGGCATCAATTACGTGGAATAGCAGCGAAAAACTTTTTAAATTAGCGTTTGGTGCAACAAATAATGCTTTGAATGCACATTCGATAATCAAAGAACAATTAGAAGCTCACTTAAATGTGACTAGAAATCTAGCACAATTAGTTCAATTATTACATGAAACATATGAACCTTTAATATCAATAAGTAAACTACCTACAATTCCACAACTTGGAATTTATCACAGTGTAAGTACTATTTTTTTTTTATTTCGTAGCGTACTCAGAATTTTTTAATACATAATTTTTTCTTTTTCTAGAGACCTCAAGTACCTGTACAAACATTTACAATCATGGCTCAATCTTGTACTCTTCTTAGATTAGCTTATCAGGGCATGTATTGTCTTGAGCTCAGGATAAGAGGTGGAGCTTTAGTTTCATTGAGGGATGGTGCTTATAGTCGCTTTGACAGGAGTAATGTTGTTGACACATTTTCCCCAACACAAGGTCTTAAAGCTTTTCTTTCAAAGTATGTTGATGAATCTGCAGTCTTTAGAAGACGTTCTCAATCAGAAGATGACAACCCTCCATCACCCATTTCCATGGAAGTTGAAGGTGGCGGATTTTTAGGTCAGTATTTTTTATAATAAGTTTTGATACCGCAGTAATATTTTAGATAGTTGCCATCTTTACCTATAAATAATTCTGGATTGACTTTATAATGTTTTTTTCAGGTCATCATAGAGGGCCACAATCTCCAGCACAACAGCGCGAGCCTGGTTTACGTTTCAACCATCCATTAACCCCACCACCTGGATCTAATCCTCATACCCCTGCTAGTCCGCATACTTCCAATATAAATCAGGCAACGACCCATACAAGTTTTGGATCTAGTCCTGCAACATCCTTTAGTCCAACTTCACTCCAAACAAATGTAAATCCAAGTCCTCACATGCCACATCCAAGCCCTGGAGGACTTGTTGCAAATTCACCACTTAACCCTCATGTACCAAGCCCAGGAGGACTTTTGTCCAACCCCTCTCCAGGACCAGTTACAAATTTACCAGGCCATTCACCTGTCAGCAGTTTCATGCAAACAGGTAAGAAATTTAGAATATTAATCGAGTTCTGTGTGGCTGTATATTATAACCCAAATGAGGAAATTTTTGTTTGGCTTGCCACTCTCCACATAAAGTATTGGCTGTTCATGCTAGATTAGTTGTCATCACATTATCTTGGTTGTTCTCACTAAGGGCTTTGTGCTGACCTACTTGTGACGTCATTGTTGGTGGGAAAAATTAATTTGAATCGCTACTTAGTTAATTCTCTTAAGAATAAAATGTATTTACTTGTTTTTATTAGGACATACTGATGGTAGTCCATTTCCATCTTCTCAAAGCATGGCATCACCTGCGGCATCAAATTGGCCGGGTTCACCCAGTGTACCCCGTCCAAGTCCCGCTCGTCCTGGTCAATCACCAGGTGGACCTATAATGCACAGTCCACAAGCGGATCATAAAACTGGAAGCCATTTATCGCGGGTGCTTCCACAACGTTCTTGGGCGGGTGCTGTGCCAACATTACTTACTTATGAAGCTCTTGAAACCTTATGCTGTCCATCACCTCATCCTCAAGGGCATCCCGGACCAGAAATGGCCCCACTGGAGAGGTTTTTAGGCTGCGTTTATATGCGAAGACAATTGCAACGTTTTGTGCATTCTGAGAGTTATGTAAGTAAAAGTATTACATATAAGAATTTTAAGAAATTAAATTTATATTTTTTAGTTGACAGCAATTTCAACCACAGAGCCAGGAGTGATACATTTTAAAGTTGCAGAACATTTACATTGTAGAATTGCTTTAAATCCTGAATATTTACAATCTTTACATTTAAAAATTACTCCGTTACCTGAGCATAAGGATGTTTGGCGTAGTGATGAATTAGAGGTACGTAATTATTTAATAAAAATATTTAATTATAATCGTTTTATTAATTTTAGATCATGGAAAAATTCTTTAATACTCGAGCTGCTGCTCCCCCTTACAAACCAAACTCGATGTTCGGTTTTTGTTGCATGTTAAATGTCCCGGTTAATGTTCTTAAAGATTTTATTCAAATTATGCGGTATGAATTAATGCCACATTTATATCAACAACAAGGAATGCAATGGTCGGTGCAATGGATGTTAAGGATACCACCTTCAGCCATTCCTATTGTGCCTACAGGAATGGCAGGGATTCTTGTTTATAAAACCAAAATATTGTTTTTTGTAAGTAATTTGTAAATAACTTTTGTTTCGATATTAAATCATTATTTTTAGTTGCAAATAACACGCATTCAGCAATATGGCTCGAACATGGAACCTCCATCATTGGTGCTTCCACTTGTATATGATGTAAATACCAACATAACGCAATTAGCGGAAAAACGAGATGCAGGACCGGCCCCGGCAATATCTGCAGCAAGCCAGTTACTTAAACATTTCGTCCAATTCCAAGCGAATAATGGTGAATGTAGCCTGTTTCCTGCTGTACGGGAATTGTTGCTTAATTTAACTTTACCCTCGGATCCCCAACAACCGAACACTGCGCCAATGCCTCAAATTCAATCACCAGCAATGAAGATAGGGCAAGGGGGATATCCTGTTAATATGCCCATGGGAATGATGGGACCACAATAATGTTTTATAGATTGTATTTATTTTTATTTGTTAATTGTATAAAGTATTATAAATATAATTGTATGGGGGTTAGTCAATAATTATCACCAAATTGTTGATTTACACCTGTACTTTAAAATTTGTTGTTTGTTATTAATATTTTCCTTACAAAAAACATCTCCAAAGAGTATTTTCTACAATAAGGACGTTACATCCATAAAATCAATTTCTTGGCAGTACTATTCCTTTGATAATATTTCGAATATGGAAGATGCAGGAATTATGTCCTAACTTTCCCCAGTTTTTCTTTAGCTGAGCCCACCATTGTCTTAACTCCGCCTACTTTTCCTTTAGCTCCGCCCGTTATTGTCTCATCTCCGCCCATTTTCGTCTTAACTCCGCCCACTATGGTCGTAAATCCACCACTTTTCCTTTAGTTCCGCCCACTACCCAGTAAACCAAAAGAGGTATTATATATGTAAAATATATATAACATGTAAGAAAACTTATGTAAAATCTAGAGAGAAATTAGGGATAAATCATGTAAGGATGTCAGCCATATTTGGGGATAGGTTATTATGTGTAAATTATGTAAATTTTTATATACAAAATATATATCAGATATAAGTAAATAAAAACAAAAAATATCATTTTTTTGCTTGGACGGTACAATGTAGTAATTAGCAGCAACCAGGCCATTTCTAGTAAGTAATCACAAGTATAATAAATTAATATTATCTTAACTTAAACCATGTTAAACTTAAAGTGGGATTTGCGGGATTCGAACCCACGCCGTTGCAGTCGCAAATTGTCGAATCAAGCCACCTAACCGTTGGACCATCGAGGCTTCATGAAATGAAGACACAAAAACATTGTTTTAAAGCAATTCCACATTAAATAAATATTATATTTGTTTTAATACAATAAAAAAAAAAATTCAAAATAAATTAGTGAAGTTAAAAGAAGTTCAATTATATATAAAAATTAAGTATAGTTAAAATTATTTTTAACGAAATAAATAAATTATAAATTATAACTCAACTTTTTTCTAATAATGTCGGTGTTGAATGTTGGATTTCTTTGGTAAGCGCAATTTTGCAGAAAAAATTAAGAAAAAATTCTAAACTTTAAAAATATTCAAAATAAAGACATTAAATATAAAAATTAAGTAGTTAAAATTATTAATAACAAAATAAATAAATTCTAACCCAACTTCCATACATTTTTCTAATAAGTTATTTTATTTTATATTTTATGTATGAATTATTTGCATAAAGAATATAAGTAAATAATTTATGTAGGTATATATATTTTAAATTAAATGTCTAATGTAAATAACACAGGCGATATTTTACATTAATAATAAATAATTATTTATATATAAAATATACAGTATACGAACTTATGAATTGTATATGTAAATAATTCTATATAAATAACACATTATAAATTTTACTTATTACTTACATAGAGAAAATAATATAATATTATATATGTAAAATATACATATATTTTACGTTAAATTAGCTACATAGGAGAATTTACCAGCTATCTATGTGTATTTTATATATAAGTTACAAATTGGTTTACTGGGAAGTAGTTAAAATTATTTTTAACAAAATAAATAAATTATAACTCAACTTTTTCTAATAATGTCGGTGTTGAATGTTGGATTTCTTTGGTAAGCGCAATTTTGCAGAAAAAATTAAGAAAAAATTCTAAACTTTAAAAATATTCAAAATAAAGACATCCCAGTAAACCAATTTGTAACTTATATATAAAATACACATATATAGCTCGTAAATTCTCATATGTAGCTAATTTAACGTAAAATATATGTATATTTTACATATATAATATTATATTATTTTCTCTATGTAAATAATAAGTAAAATTTTATAATGTGTTATTTATATAGAATTATTTACATATACAATTCATAAGTTCGTATATGTATATTTTATATATAAATAATAATTTATTATTAATGTAAAATATCGCCTGTGTTATTTACATTAGACATTTAATTTAAAATATACCTACATAAATTATTTACTTATATTATTCTTTATGTAAATAATTCATACATAAAATATAAAATAAAATAACTTATTAGAAAAATGTATGGAAGTTGGGTTAGAATTTATTTATTTTGTTATAAATAATTATTTATATATTATTTTTATTATTTAATATTAAATATAAAAATTAAGTAGTTAAAATTATTTATAACAAAATAAACAAATTCTAACCCAACTTCCATACATTTTTCTAATAAGTTTTTTATTTTATATTTTATGTATGAATTATTTGCATAAAGAATATAAGTAAATAATTTATGTAGGTATATTTTAAATTAAATGTCTAATGTAAATAACACAGGCGATATTTTACATTAATAATAAATAATTATTTATATATAAAATATACAGTATACGAACTTATGAATTGTATATGTAAATAATTCTATATAAATAACACATTATAAATTTTACTTATTACTTACATAGAGAAAATAATATAATATTATATATGTAAAATATACATATATTTTACGTTAAATTAGCTACATAGGAGAATTTACCAGCTATCTATGTGTATTTTATATATAAGTTACAAATTGGTTTACTGGGTGTTACTTTTTATTAATTTTATTTTTTTTTATTATAATTTTCTTGAAATATGTCTTAAAGTTACCGCGGTCAATCTTATTCGATAAGCCAGAGCTGCAATTATCAATCTTATCCTACAAAACCCAGGACGACTTAAGACAGCGGAGCTAAGGGAAAATTAATCAAGGCAAAGAGAAAAGTGGGCGGAGCTAAAGGAAAGGTGGGCGGATTTAACACAATAGTGGGCGGAGCTAAAGGAAAAGTGGGCGGAGCTAAAGGAAAAGTGGGCGGAGTTATTACAATAGTTGGCGGAGTTAAGAAAATACTGGGCGGAGCTAAAGGAACAGTGAACATAGCTAGGGGAAAAGTGGGCGAAGTTAACACAATAGTGGGTAGAGGTAAACGAAAAGAGGGCGGAGTTAAGACGACAAAGGGTGAAGTTATGACGACAATGGGCGGAGTTAAGACAATAGTGGGCGGAGTTAAGACGACAATGGGCAGAGTTAAGACCATAGTGGGCGGAGCTAAAGGAAAAGTGGCGGAGTTCCGACCATAGTGGGCGGAGCTAAAGGAAAACAGGGCGGAGTTAAGACCATAGTGGGCGGAGTTAAGCCAATAGTGCGCTGTGTTAGGACGAATATGGGTGGAGCTAGAGGAAAATTCGGCGGTGCTAAAGGCAAACTGGGCGGAGTTAAGCCAATAGTGGGCGGTGTTAAGACGAATATGGTCGGACATAAGACAATAGTGGGTGGAGCTAAAGGAAAACTGGGCAGGGATAAGACCATAGTGGGTGGAGCTAAAGGAAAACTGGGCGGAGTTAAGACGAAAATGAGCGGAGATAAGACAATAGCGGGCGGAGCTAAAGGAAAAAATGGGCGGAGTTAAGACAATAGTGGGCCGAGTTAAGACGACAATGGGCAGAGTTAAGACGATAGTGGGCGGAGCTAAAGGAAACGTGGCGGAGTTACGACCATAATGGGCGGAGCTGAAGGAAAACTGGGCGGAGTTAAGACAATAGTGGGCGGAGTTAATGGAAAACTTGGCGGTGTTAGGACGAAAATGGGCGGATATAAGACCATAGTGGGCGGAGCTAAAGGAAAACTGGGCGGAGCTAAAGGAAAACTGGGCGGAGTTAAGACGAAAATGGACGGAGATAACACAATAGTGGGCGGAGTTAGGACCACAGTGGGCGGAGGTAAAGGAAAACTGGGCGGAGCTAATGAAAAACTGTGCGGTGTTAAGACGAAAGTGGGCGGAGATAGGACAATAGTGGGCGGAGTTAAGACAATAGTGGACGGAGCTAATGAAAAACTGTGCGGTGTTAAGACGAAAATGGGCGGAGATATGACAATAGTGGGCGGAGCTAAAGGAAAAGTGGGCGGTGTTAAGACAATAGTGGGAGGAACTAAAGGAGAAGTGGGCGGAGTTTAGACAATAGTGGGCGGGAATAAGGCAATAGTGGGCGGGGATAAGACAATAGTGGGCGAAGCTACTGGAAAACTGGGCGGTGTTAAGACGAAAATAGGCGGCGATAAAACAATAGTGGGCGGAGGTAAAGGAAAACTGGGTGGTGATAAGACAATGGTGGGCGGAGCTAAATGAAAACTGGGCGGAGTTAAGACGAAAATGGACGGAGATAAGACAATAGTGGGGGGAGCTAAAGGCAAACTGGCCGGGGTTAAGACGAAAATGGGTGAAGATAAGACCATAGTGGGCTGAGTCTTAACGAAAATGGGCGGAGCTAAAGGAAAACTGGGCGGAGTTAAGACGAAAATGGGCGGAGATAAGACAGTAGTGGGCGGAGCTAAAGGCAAACTGGCCGGGGTTAAGACGAAAATGGGTGAAGATAAGACCATAGTGGGCGGAGTTAAGACAATAGTGGGGGGAGCTAATGGAAAAACTGGGCGGTGTTAAGACGAAATGGGCGGAGTTAAGTCAATAGTGGGCGGAGCTAATGGAAAACTGGGTGGTGTTAAGACGAAAATAGGCGGAGCTAAAGGAAAATTTGGCGGAGTTAAGACAATAGTGGCTGGAGCTAAAGGAAAACCGGGCCATAGTGGGCCGAGTTAAGACAATAGTGGGCGGAATTAAGACCATAGTGGGCGGAGCTAAAGGAAAACTGGGCGGAGTTAAGCCAATAGTGTGCGGTGTTAAGACGAATATGGGCGGATTTAGAGGATAATTGGGCGGAGTTAAGACAATAGTGGGTGGAGCTAAAGGAAAACTAGACGGAGAGTTAAGACCATACCCAGTAAACCAATTTGTAACTTATATATAAAATACACATAGATAGCTGGTAAATTCTCCTATGTAGCTAATTTAACGTAAAATATATGTATATTTTACATATATAATATTATATTATTTTCTCTATGTAAGTAATAAGTAAAATTTATAATGTGTTATTTATATAGAATTATTTACATATACAATTCATAAGTTCGTATACTGTATATTTTATATATAAATAATTATTTATTATTAATGTAAAATATCGCCTGTGTTATATACATTAGACATTTAATTTAAAATATACCTACATAAATTATTTACTTATATTCTTTATGCAAATAATTCATACATAAAATATAAAATAAAATAACTTATTAGAAAAATGTATGGAAGTTGGGTTAGAATTTATTTATTTTGTTATAAATAATTTTAACTACTTAATTTTTATATTTAATGTCTTTATTTTGAATATTTTTAAAGTTTAGAATTTTTTCTGCAAAATTGCGCTTACCAAAGAAATCCAACATTCAACACCGACATTATTAGAAAAAAGTTGAGTTATAATTTATAATTTATTTATTTTGTTAAAAATAATTTTAACTACTTAATTTTTATATATAATTGAACTTCTTTTAACTTCACTAATTTATTTTTAATTTTTTTTTATTTGTATTAAAACAAATATAATATTTATTTAATGTGGAATTGCTTTAAAACAATGTTTTTGTGTATTCATTTCATGAAGCTTCGATGGTCCAACGGTTAGGTGGCTTGATTCGACAATTTGCGACTGCAACGGCGTGGGTTCGAATCCCGCAAATCCCACTTTAAGTTTAACATGGTTCAAGTTAAGATAATATTAATTTATTATACTTGTGATTACTTACTAGAAATGGCCTGGTTGCTGCTAATTACTACATTGTACCGTCCAAGCAAAAAAATGATATTTTTTGTTTTTATTTACTTATATCTGATATATATTTTGTATATAAAAATTTACATAATTTACACATAATAACCTATCCCCAAATATGGCTGACATCCTTACATGATTTATCCCTAATTTCTCTCTAGATTTTACATAAGTTTTCTTACATGTTATATATATTTTACATATATAATACCTCTTTTGGTTTACTGGGTTAATTTTTATATATAATTGAACTTCTTTTAACTTCACTAATTTATTTTTAATTTTTTTTTATTTGTATTAAAACAAATATAATACCATTGACATTAAAATTCGTGATGCATTTATTGTTTTTGCACCAACTTCATCTTTTCAACATCAACTTTGTTTTTTTAAATGCAATATATACCATTTTGTTTTACATAATTAGAAACAATTTTAAAAAATAAGTATGTGATATTTTTTAAAATCTTTTTTGAAAATTGAAATAAAATAAAATAATACTAATACGTAAATAAAATTGTAAAATTATTAACATAGTTTTTGAGATATTAATTTTTGAAACTTTTTGAGGAGCATATTTGCATTCTGTTTAATACATACACAAAATCAGAAGTTTCTACTGAAATTTTTGTAATGTCCTAAGCTAAAACTTGAACTCATTTATTAAATTACCAAAAATTTTTGCATTTCTTTGTAAATATAAATGTATTTTCCACCATTGTCTTGATTTTTTTGATTACTGTTCATTCTCTGTTCTGTTTGATGTTCGTTTCGTTGTTCTCTGCATTGTTCAGGTCTGTAAGAAGTTTAATGGAAAGGCACTAATAAAATCATTCCAATCAAACCTGTCTTACAGTCCAGCATATAAAATTAGAAGAAACAAATACAAAATAGGGTAAGTCCGAACCATTCATTTAATTCATTAGTTTACTGGTCAGTAAAATAGTAATTTTAAACCGCTGATAAAACATATTCAATTGGCAAAATTTTGAATAAATGGCTAATTTCTGGACATGGGTTTATTGATATAAGATACTCGCTTAGATGTCCTCTACAACACCTTTTATTTTTATGCAAGAGTTTCTGGTTGCAACTTTTATCTTTGTAGGCGTGGGTTAACCATTACAGATTATACAGGAGCAACAAAATGAGTTCTTTGAAAAAATATAACTCTCATTTTGTCTTCTAAAAGTCACCAATAAAATCAAATTGTTTCTTTTTGTTTCGCCTTATAATCATAATAAAAAGAGAACAATTTTTACAAAAATTGCAAGAAATCATCAAAAAGTTTTTCTATTATAAATGTAAATATTAACCGAATTTGAAAATAAAGCGCTTAAATTTACAGATAACCCACCTTTTTTTAAACGGTAATTGTAAACCAGTGAAAAAAACAATGGTACACTTTTTTTTTGTTCTTTAATATAAAAGTAAATCCTTCTTACAATAAAAAGTATCTCTAGTAGTATTGCACATGAATATAAACACGGCATGTGAACATTTTCTATTAATTTTATATTTAAGACATAAATATCACTCGTTTAAAATAAAATCCAAGTAATTTTCATTTAAATATAGAAAATTAAATCACTGGAAGCTCAATACAAATTAATGAAAAATCTTATCACAGAAAATTACGAAATTCGAAGAACTAAAAATAAGCATGCAAAAATGTGTAATATATCTTGTATAATTAAAAAAATCAGTACGAATTACACTTATATGCTAGACATTAAAACATTAAACTTGGTCTTTATGATTGTTTCTGATATGCGAGCTAAGATTACCCGATTGGGTAAAAGCACGGTCACAAAAATGGCATTTAAAAGGCTTTTGATCGAGATGCAATCTAATGTGATTGCTTAAATTTCCCGATTGTGTAAAAGCACGATCGCAATGCGGGCATTTAAAAGGCCTTTCACCTGTATGTATACGCATATGATTTGTTAAATTACACGATTGTGTAAATGCTTTATTGCAAATTTCACAAACGTATGGTTTTGAACCGGTGTGCGTTCGCATGTGTATTGTAAGATTACCTAAATTTGAGAATACTTTCGGGCAGAATTTACAAATCAATGGTGTTGGTGAGTCGGGATACATTTGAACTTCCGCATGTTTTTGTAAATGTGTATTCATGCGACGGAAGAATTTCTTACAAAGCGGACATTTTTCGAGTGGAAGCGATTTTCGTTTACAGTGAGGATTCTCGGGATCCACAAACACTGGTGTCGAATTTAAAGGTTCAAGGAAGCAGTCTTCTTCTTCTTCCTCCTCCTCCTCCTCTTCATCATCAGGATCCGGTTTGATGTTTATCGGTGGTTGCTCTATGTAAGGTTTATACTCAACAGGTTTTTTTGAGATTGGTATAAACGATATTTCCGGATACAAGCTTGCAGCATCACCGGCCTTAATTTTTCGTATATCATCTTCAATGGAATCTCTCTGAAATATTTTAAATGTTTATAAACAATAACCTACAAATTATAAATGTAAATAAAAACATAAACAAACTTAAGGAAAATAAAAAACACTAGATTTAAAAAACACTTAAGCATTAATTAAAGTTATAATAATAATTCTTAATAATTTAAAGGATACTCACGGTTTCGTTTTTTATTCTTTTTATAGAAACTTGATTAGTGCTGTAATAACTGGACATTTTTATTGGCAATTTAAGATATTTAATAAAACTGTGATAATTATTATACTCTATAAAGTAGGCTTATTCAAGTAGTCAACTTTTCATCGTTTTTTTTTTAAATTCCACAATAACTTTGATTATTAAGTGCGATTATTCTCTCCCACTTAAAAAAATATACAAAAAATAGCGCGTCGCCCTCTCCCTCGATGCTAAAAAAAATATCATGTCCTTTATTGATTTTAGTAACTTTTGTTTTGACAGTTGCCAACTTGCTCTAAACATGTTGCGAGTTTACACAGGGAAACAAAATCAACGCCAAAATCACCAATTTATATTACAATTTAATACAAAATAACGATTATTTAAAATTTTAAATTACATATTTATTCAATTATAAATTTTTAAACTCGAAATAATTCGAGGTAGTAAGTTTTAAATATTTTTTTTTAATTTTGTGGTGTAAGTAGGTCTTAGTGGTGGGGATAGTATTTATTTTATGTGCTCATCTTCTATCTCCGTTTCGCTAAAACCGATAATTCGTTCTACCAACCTAAAAATATGTTAACTAAACAAAAATAACAAACGAGTTCAATATTTAAATTTAAAAAATGTTTATCGAGTACTGTTTATCATAACGGGTTTATTTAATTTAAATTTATAAAAAAAACTACTGTATCTTCTCCAAGTAAATGAATACATATTAGTTGATGTATGTAATGCAAATAAATAAATATAAGTAAATAAAATTTTGTATTTTTTTTATTTTAAACTTACATTAAATGTAAATATCCTATAATACAATAAAGCTACTTTATTATTCATACATATAATATTTTAAGATAATTTATTCACAAGGGACACATTTTTTAAATATAATCATTATACAGGGTATCCCAGAAGTCTTTCACCAAACAGTGGTTATAGGCACTAAAAAGTTGAAAATATAATTGCGCTACAAATTCACCTTGTTTTTCATCTTCTTATTAAAAGCCGATTTAACAGAAGAACGTTTAATGCAAAACTTTTTGCACCCCCTTTATAGTTTAAAAACATATATACAAACATCATATGGGGTGGCTAAAAGTCGTGCATGAAACGTTCTAGTGGGTATTGGCTTTTTAAGCTAAACTATCTCCCTCTTCCTGCTAAACGTGGAACTCTTTAGTAGGTTAGTTGCCAAATAACCTTCAGTGTCATGTTTGGTTAATTAAACTGTTTAGACGACCTAAATCGTTTGGTGGAAGACTTCAGGCTCATCCTACATATTTTTTTTTTTAAAAATAAATTTTAATCATCATCCCAATCATTAATTAATTTGTTTACTGCATTGGCGTCATTAGTAGGTTTATTAGTAAAGTCTGATTGTTGGGAGTCAGTATCATCCCAGTCGGCCAAAATTGATATCTTTGATGGCTCGCTGCTGTCTTCTTTACTGTCTTTACCCACACTAATTTGTGAGTCTTCATCATTAACTGAACGGATATTTTGTTGTTCTTCATTAATTTTATCATCAGATGTTTCGTTCTTATCTTTTTCTATCAAAATTTCTCCTGGAGTATCCTGCTCAATACCTATTGAGAAATCAGTTTCTGAATCATCACCAGCTTTTGTGTTATCAACCTGATCAGAAGCTTCATTATTTTCTTGGCTTTTAATACCACTATCAACTTCCATTGCTTCTTCAACATATTCGGCTTCAGTGGTATCAGCAAGATTTTTCTCCTTTTCTAAACTTTCATCAAGATTTTCCTCTTGTAATACTGATTCATCTCTGTTTTCCAATCTCTCCATTATTTCAGCCTCCTCAACTGGGGGGTCGCTTAAAGCTTGTGCTTCCGAAGTTGTTGAGTTATTAGTGGGTGATTTTAAAAAATCAGTGACCACATCATGATTATTTTCGGATGTATCATGAGCACTTTCTTCTCCTTCATTTTCTTCATAAGTTTCTTGTGTTTTGACGACAGATTCATGCGGCGCTGGCTTATTTTCCTCTACCTGTCAACATAAAAAATAAAATGAGTTCTACTATAAAGCGTTTAAGTTGTAGGAAACTAATTTTACAAATTCCGTTTACGCAGGTACTTCAGATTTAAAGAAATTTCGATCCGCGCATAGTGGGTCATCGCATTTGGAACGAGCTCTAACATTTATTAAAATTTCCGCCGCCGGAGAGGTGCGACACGCGAGAATGTCCTTGTACCCGCTTAAGGATTAAGGAAGTCCCTGGAAGTTTTAGGAAGTCCGAGAAAATCCCAGGAAATCCGAAGAACTCCTCAGGTGGTCCAAGGAAGTCACGGAAAGTTCGAGGGAGTCCCGCAAAGTCCGGGGAAGAGTCACAAGGGAGACCTGAAAAATCCGAGAAAGTCCTTCACAGGAATTCTCATTCCAGGAAGTCCCAAGCAAATTTTGGAAGACGATGATTTCCGAAATTTTACGAAACATGCACGTGCCTCAAAAATATATGTGGAAGTCCTTGCATAAAAATGTTTAACATGTAGTACCCCTCGCAACGGCGGAATTAAATACATTGTTGAAATATTCAATTGCGAGATGTCTTTGCTGATGGCTATAAGATCTTAAAAGGTCGTTCGGCATTACTCTGATAGACGCCGTAGCGTCGAGAATAGATTCTTTTTCGTCGTTTTGCGCCGGTTCGATTTCGCCGATTCACAATTACGCCGGTTGGTGCCGGCGTGGGATTTTCCGAGTTAGTTTTCGTTTTGTTTTTAAGAAAACAAAAAAGATGATTATATTTTTTATTTTATTATAAAATTAAAAGAATATTCAATTTGTAGTTTCATTATATGGGCGACCATCAGGGGCGTAGCCAGCTTCCATCCCAGGGGGGTGCATTTTTTTACACAACATAGTATAATATAGTGATGCATATGGCGGCTATTTTTTTTTATAAATAACATGATATACAGGGTGTCCCATTTCACGTTGGACTCCCTGGGTACCTTTGTTATTATTGGAGATAGAAAGTCGGTTAAATGGACAAAGTAGTAGAGATTTTTTCGAATAATAATTCACTTACAAAAAATTTGAATATCGCATCGTTCCAACGCTATCTTGAAAAAAAAAAGAAAATGTGATTTCCAAAATATTGCTTTAACTTCGTTATTTTCGGGGGTACCAAAAAAATTTTTTGACTTAATACTGACAATTTTTTGTGTACAATGCAGTAAAACAAATGAATATTTTTTTCGCCAACGGCTTGACCGGAAATGAACCAAACTTATTTTTTTCTTATGGCAGCCATATTTGTTTTACACATATTCGGAATTAGTGTATTTTTCTGAGTAATTTGATATATCATGTGAAATATTTTAAGAAAAATAGAAATAATTTTATTTTACTAACCAAAAATGGCCTTGAATAGATGTAAACTGTCAATACATTTATTTTACATTTAACATTTTAAATAGTTACATTTATGTTATTGACAATTTACAACTCTTAAAGTCCAATGTTATTTTGTAAAATCAAATAATTTTATTTTTTTTAAATATGACATATGGTAACCAAATTACTCAGAAAAAACACTGATTCCGAATATGTGTAAATCCAATATGACTGCCATAAGAAATAAATAAGTTTGGTTCATTTCCGGTCAATCCGTTAGCGAAAAAAAATATTCATTTGTTTTACTGCATTCTACACAAAAATTGTCTGTATTATGTCAAAAAACTTTTTTGGTACCACAGAAAATAAAGAAGTTATAGCCATATTTTAAAAATCGCATTTTCTTGTTTTTTCAAGATAGTGTTGGAACGATGCGATATTCAAATTTTTTGTAAATGAATTGTTAATATTGGAAAAAATTTCTACTACATTCTCCATTTAACCGACTTTCTATCTATAGTAATAACAAAGATACCCATACAGTCCAACGTCAAATGAGACACCCTGTATAGCATTATAAATATCAAGCAAAATTTGCTATAAATAAATCTCGTTAAAATTTTTATATTTGTCTTTTGGGCCTTGATTTATTATTACTTTGACACCGTAAAGCCAAAAAAAAAATACAAGAAGTTTCAAAAATATAAAAGTTATTAGCCAAAAAGTAAATAATATATCGAACTTAACCTCAAATTCTTTAAACAATACAGGGAAAATGATATACAGGTTGTTTCTGCGGCAATGAGACGACCCGCGTAGGCTACTAAAGGCAGCCGCGACGATCGTTCTAGCGCGCCCAAACATTGTGTGAAAAATGTGTGTTCATTTTACGCTGGTGTCTCTCGAAACGGAACCCCGGCGTAAAACGACGTTTACCTGTATATTTTTTAAATAATTATTAAAACTTTCCAAAACCTTAAATTAAATAAATGAATTGTAAAAAACAGAAATAAAATATTTACCGATTTTAATTTAACTTTATTTAACTAATAAATAGTTTCATTTACATTTACTTACTAAATCATTAGAATGTTCTTGAGTACTGGTAACTTCACCAATCTCCATGGGTTCTGGTTCAGTGCTATCAATCGTATCAGTCTGAAGCTCTTCTCCTTCATTTTGGATTGTCTCTGAATTTTCAGCAACAAACCCATCAGTTTCATCATGTTCCGCTTTTAATTCTCCTAATGTTTCAGGATTACCACTTTCCGGTGCTTGTATTGCATCCTGGAGTTCTTCAGAATGGGAAACCATAGAAGCAGTGGTTGTAACCAAATGTAAATCATTCTTAGAGTTATGATTGTTAATTTCCTGCTGAATCATTTCAATTGATTCACCGACATTAGCTTGTGTCACAACTGTTTCGGTGTTGGAGATGTTACCGTTTTGAAGTTCCAACATGCCTGTTTCTGAATTCAGTATTAAATTACCTTGGGATGTTATAAATTGGTTTTCTTGTCCTTCAACGGGGTGACTGTATAATACTACAATATTCGAATTATCATTATTTAATATTTGATTGTTTTCATTATTGTAGTCGTGATCGGTTAACACCATTACTAATTCATCTGTTGAACCAATATCATTTCCCGTAAGCATAGATTGAGTTATGACATTGTGTTCAGATGTAATCACTTGGTTCATTGAGGGAGTCTGGACAAAAGAATGACCTTCAGGTAGTTCAGGTAAAATAAATTCTTGATTTCGGTTCATACTATCCTGCATTTCTTGGTTGTTCGAAGAATGTAATATGTATTGCTGGTTATCATCGAGTACAACAATATCAACTAAACCTAAACTTGTTGCAATGTTATTAGCAACACTAGTCAAAGCCTGTGTGGTTTGAGGAATGATTGGTACCGTCTGCTGTACCTCTTCCCGTACGCTAGGCTTTTGTAACTTCACATTCGATAAAACTTTTACTTTATTTACATTTTGGTCTTCAATTTTTAAGGTATCTCCGATAATTTCTGATTCTTCATCAATACTTACAATCCCATCCCTACGAGCTTCTTCTTGATGAGCAGTTTTAATGTGAGAAAATAAAATAGTTGAAGTTTGATATTGTTTAGTGCAGTATTGACAATCGTAGAAGGATTGACTAATTTTATTACTATGACCAGTGATTTTTATATGCTGTTTTAATGATAATTCACTATTAAAACCAACCTTGCAAACATTGCACTGGGCATCAAAAACTCCATGTGTTAACTTATGTTTAGTCATTATTGGTTCTGATAATGCGATAAAAGGACATTTTTCACATTGTGGAAATGTATAATTAGGAGATGGTAGTATACCATGTTTTACATACTGATGGTAGTTCATAATCTTAGTATTATTACCCTTGAACCCACAGAACTTGCAAAGTGTTGGGTCTAACTTTTCATTGTGCATGTCACTCATATGTTTGCGGTATAAATAATACAGTACAAATTCCACTGGCTCTCCTGCAACTGAGCATTTTTCGCACACCCAAGGGCCTTCGTCTGATGCCTTGGATACTTCAGAAACCGAAGTAGGTGGTTTTAATTTTGGCTTTTCTTCATCAGTTTTTATTTGAATTTTTTTGATTGGTTTTTTTATTAGTTGCAGTTTAGTCTCCACTTTCGGTTCAGATTGTGTCGGAGTGTCTTTATTTTTTGCTAAGATCTTTAGTCGGATATTTTTATTTTTTTTTACCAAGTGAGGGTACTTTTTAAGTACTTCCGAGATAAGTTTGGAATGATCCAATTCACCTTTACCTTAAAAATAAAAAAAATATTACTTAATTAAATATTTAATTTCAACTTATATTTATAAATGAACAAATATTGAGAAAACTCATGATGAATGAATTTACACTCGGTAATAAATAATGTTTTTACATTTGATCACTGTCGAAAACTCAGTGATACAAATTTGATTGTAATAACTTGCTATTACATATTATTTGCTTTTTGATATCTAGATCATAGTTTTTCAAATCATAAATAAAGCTCATATTATCAAGGGCGGATTAAGGCCTAAACATGCTATGCACATGCACGCTTGGAGGAAACATACTGAAATATTTTCTACAATTTTTGGCACTAAATTGTATGCGTAGAGTAATTGTTTGTTTTATACTTTTTTACTTACTTCACATTTTTCCTAAGAAACATAATTAATAAAAATTATTTTAAAATAAAAATGTTATTCAATTTAATAAGATGCTAGTAATTTCATAAATAATAATTAATAAACAATGAAGCAAAGGTAACAATTCAAGAATGGACTAAGTAGTCACTGTAAGGAGCAATGGAAATGGGAAGGAGAGGAAGAAGTAGAGGCAAGAGCAGATGTGGAGGGTACAGAATGGAAGTTAAAAAAAACAGCAGGGCCAGATAATATTGAAAACAAAGCATTTATAAAATTGATAGAAAAGGGGAAAGAGACTAAGGTCTCAGTGCCCAGAAAGTTGGGGTGATGTAGTACCGGTCCCAAAAGGATGTGCAAAAGACGGAGCGAAGAGGTCTAGAGGAATCATATTGATTAATACAGCCTACAAAATATTCGCAAGCATAGTGAAAAAGAGGATGGAGAAGGAATGAATACTATCATTAAACAATCTTCGGAAATTAAATATTTGGGAATCATTATTGATTCAAACCATTGTTGGGTACCACAAATTCGGAAACTTTCAAATAAAATTTCATCTATTGGATTCATTCTAGAGATTTGGTATAAAGATTTGGTATAAATACAACAAACATTTAACAATTGGTTAAGAATTAATTTATGTTCTCAAATTTACAATATAATATTACTACATGGGGAAATTGTTCAAACAATCTCAAGAAATCTTTACAAAGAACCATAAATAAATGCTTAAAAACATTATTCCATCTAGATTGGTATACGTCTAAAATTAATTTACTTGAAATAACTCAATCATTTAATATTAATGAAATATTTTTTATTGAAAGTTGTATGTTGGTGCACAGAATGATATGGAAAAAGCAAAAAAATATTTTAACATATGAAATAAACAACCAAGTTCATAATCACTTCACCAGGACGTAAATCAAATTCATTTAATTAGTGTTTCAAACAATAAAGGAAAATTAAAAACAGAATTTCGAATTTTCAAAATTTTTAATAACCTTCCTGAAGAGATAAAAGAAATAAAGTCTACTATCAAATTCAAGAAGAATATATACACATATCTTTTAAATCAACGAAACTGATTTTATCATTTTATTTAATTTAATTTTATTCTTTATTATATTTCTTTTTTTTATTTATATAAAATCAGCTTAATACCAGGTGAAACTGTCTTAGCTGATTTTGAGGAATTTTCAAAATGTTTGTTTTTTACATTTGAAATTGGTGCTTTTTCGACGCCCACTTTGAAAATTCGTAACTTTTGATAGGGGTCGGCTATTAAGGTCTAATATTTTTTATTTTGGTCACTGCATTAATATTTATGAGTAAAAAAATCAGGAGTGCTAAATTGTGACTCTGAGCTTCAGAAAAAAGGTAAAATGTTTAAATAATCGCGCCAAACGCGGCCGGACGGTTGTACCGGTGGCGCCCACAGTTTAATTTTTTTTTCAAATTTAACTTCATTTCCCTGAAAGGGAATAATGTTTATATGCCATAGGCTATTTTTTGTTTTTATAATCGAAGGGGTTGGAAAGTTATGCGTAAATTAAATTTTAGGGGCGAATGGCTCCTGTCGGGCTATTTCTTTAGCGATTTTGAATTTTAAAAGCTTAATTGAATGTACTCATCGATGCAAAATCACCCATGCATAGGGTTTTATTTAAATATTGAGAAAAACAATAAAAAAATATTTTTTTTAAATCGCACTTAAAAAAGTCCCAATTTTTGACGCGTTTCTGTCAGGTTAACCCCTCAAATTCCATTCCACCCCCACTAATTGAACCTACCCTAAAAGTTCTTTAGATCCGCTTTACAACAAAAAAAGAATCACTTCGCTATCTCTTTTCGTTATCGAGTTATGGCCGAAAATGTAGCAAAAACATGCAAAATCTCCGTTTGGAGCCAAAATTGCGGTCTGAAATTTTTCACTTTTCACAAAATAATTAATATCTTCTAAACTATTAGCACCACCGGGACGATTTATAGCTTCAAATTCGCAACGTCACCTCCCCCACCAAATTCCGTGAATATTTTAATTTTCGGTTTAAAATTGCGTCGTCCAGGCCCGCATTTGTACCAAAATTTTGCCAAAACTTTGCGAATTTTTTCCAAAAAAAATTTTTAACCGATTTTAACCAAATATTTTTAAAAAGCGTATATCCGTGGTGTTTATCTTTGGTAAAAATTTGAAATCGCTAACTTTTATAGTTTTCGAGAAAAACAATAAAAATCGATTTCCATGAAAAATTTCAAGCCTTAAATATCTCAAAAAATTTTTTTTTGAATATTTTCAAAATCGACCCAGCAAATGAAAGATAATAGAAAATGGATGAAATGTAGGAGGTCACTTGCCCTCTACACCCCTCAAAAAAAAAGTTACACCCCAAAAACTCCAAAAATCAAAATTTTTCTAGATAATAAAAAATTTAATAAGATAATATCGATAATTTTAACAAACTTATCTGTACGAATTTTTATTTCTTTATTTTGATTATTAAGCGAAATATGAATTTTTCAAAATACATATTTACTCATTTATCAGAATGCCATAATTTATATAAAAATTCATATCTTTTGAACAAAAAGTCGTAGAGCCTTGAATTTTTTTTTAACTTTTCTTATTTCTTTATACTACAACCCAAAATTATTAACTTTCAAATTGTAAATTTGAAACCCGCATACTTGTTATTTCACTAAAGTTGTAAAATGTTGAATAAATTTATTTATTTATTTATAAACTTTTATTTAAACTTCAAACACATAGACTAATTTTGCCAATCATGGTTACATTAACAAAATAGCAACAAATAAGTAACAAATTCCCCCACCATTTTTTCTGCAGGTTGCTATAAATATAATATTTCCAACTTAATATACGTGCTTTTGAACGTTAAGAAAGGATGGAGAAATATCATTGAAAAGATATATGATAGCGATATCAAAATTTCGCTATGATCAGGCTGTCTAACAACTTGAAAATGCTAAATTCCATGACCTTTCCAGGTATTTCAGACAAAAAAAATTTAAATACCAGGTTTCATCAAATATGTGTTAAAGAAAAGAAAAAATAATTGTTTTGAAAATATTACGAATAATAACACCTTATTTAATCTCCTCACTAATTTTACTTAATTTTTGGAGCGCTGTAAAAAGTTTAAAAATACAGTTAAAACAGAAAACAAGTCTACAAACTCTTCGTTTATACCTTAATTTATTTCAATTAGTTTTTTTATAAATATCTAAAGAGGCGCTAAGCGAATGTTTTTTGTAAACACCCTGTTTTACTGCTTCCGTATGAGTATTTGGTTTGACTCTTCTGTGTACCAAAAAAAGAAATTTTAAAAAAGCTCTACTGGAAAAATATTATGATCAAAGCCGCAAATATCAATATCCAGTGCTCAAAAGAAGATTCCGAATAAAAGTTTGATGGTTTGGAGGGGGACGTTCGATGCTGTAACAAATTTCACCCCCAAACCCTCCAGGGGGTGGATAAGGGGGGTGACTTTAAAATCTTAAGTGGAACCCCCTATTTTTTATTACAGATTCGAGCATCAAAAACTATGTAGGTATCATCCGGGAACTTTTTTTTTCCGCAACAGGTGGCGCTGTAATACTAAAACCGTAAGAAACGTGGAAGATATTTTTTTGGTAGAGTTGAAATTTTGCGGGGGGGAAGAGGAGAAAATTTTAAAGAAAAAGTTAAATTGTCACTTTTCGATCGGACAACCCCGAAAAAAGTTATTCCGCCCCGAACGAAAAATAGAGTTCATCCCCTCAGTGTCAGAAATTCACCCCGAATCGCATCAAATTTTAGTATGTTATAGAGGACCAAATTCTGAATATGACGGTTTTGACCCGTCCGGACCTATCTATTAAGGGGTCGGAGATACCTCCCCTTTTATATATTTACCCTAATTTCGGACGTTTTTTGTGACAAATCACGAAAATGGCAGTTTTTCTAGTCAGATTTTAAAAATTCCGATTGCATTGTGAAGAGGGATGTCGATTCTAAGTGGGGTTCGAATTTTTAATTAATCCAAGCAGGCTAACACTCTGAAAAAAATTCTCGAAAATGGTAGATTTTTCTTGCATTTTTTAGGTTTTCGTCTGCGTCAACTTTGAAAAATCGCACCCCCGTCCGGTTTTAAAGGGGAGCGACGAAATTTGACCCCTTTTATTCTCACATCCTGGGGATAAACCTTAGCCGTTTTTAAGTCTCCAGGCGCGACGGAGGGGCGTCGCGGTGCCGGCACGCCGAGTGTACAAATTTGGCGTTTTCTCGGGCGGCAAAATTGCTAAAGCTGTGCGGTTTCGTTTAGAAGATCGGCAGGTGAAAAAAAATCGCGGTTTTTTGATTTCCCATCTACATACCACGCTACATCAAGAAACGAGCGCTTTTTTGATATCTCAATTTTTTCTGTACTTTTGGCGCCCTCCAATTAGTGGTTTGAAATTAGGGTTTTTTCGGCGCCGACTTTGAAAATTCGTAACATTTGATTTAGATCTCCTAGAGACGCCGAATATTTTTTATTTGCCTCCCCGCTTTGTTCTTTATAACCCAAAAAAATCGGCATAGTTCAATTTTTCCCCTGGACTTTGAAAAAAAATTGCGAGTAAAATGTTAAAAAAATGGGGCTAAACGTGGTAAGTTGGGTGTACCACTTTTTCTACACTATCCTATAAAGGAATAACTTTTACATCCTGTAGCGCATAGGGATTTTTTATTTTCGAAGAGGTTCGGAAGTTATGCCAAAATAAACTCGAAATTTTGAATTTAGTGGTTGGCGGCTCCAGTCGGGCTATTTTTTAATCGATTTGCTATTTTAAAAGCTCAATCGAATGTACATCTCGATCTGAAACCGCCCACGCGTAGGGTTTTTTGAATTTCGATAAAATAACGAAAAAATATTTTTTTTAAATTTTAAAAATTTCAAGCTGTAAAAATATCTCAAAATTTTTTTTTCCAATTTTACAAAATAGACCGCAAATGAAAGATAAAAAAAAAGTGAATGAAATGTAGGGGGTAATTTTCCCTCTACACCCCCTAATTAAATTTTACTCCCCAAAAACTCAAAAAAATCAATTTTTTTTAGGTAATGAATCTTAAAAAATAATTAAATTTAAAAAAAATTGATATGTTAATATCAGTAATTTTTAGAAACTTATCTGTACGAATTTTTATTTCTTAATTTTAGTTGTTAAGCGAAATATGAATTTTTCAAAATACACCATTACTCATTTATCAGAATGCCATGTTTTATATAAAAATTCATAACTTTTGAACGAAACATCGTAGAGACTTGATTTCTTTTAAATTTTTTTCTATTTTCTTTACACTTTAAATATAAATTATTAACTTTCAAGTTTTTAATTTGAAACACTGCACCTTTGTGGTTAAAACTAAATGATTACGAATTTAAAGCTGTTACGAAACTTACCAGTAATATTAATTCGAGTTTCCTTATTCTCCTTCTCAGTTACATTATTTAAACGTAGTTTTTTGGTAGAACTCGGAGTAATTTGAGTAATCTTTCTTTTGGCAGCTTCAGGAGAATAATCAGCATCATCCAAATCATTATCAACATCATCCTCTGAAAATTCATGCATTTTATGTTTCTTGGAATACGACCTAGTTGTCCGCTTATCGTGTTTAACAACATATTCTTTAGGATCTTCGCTACTAATTGACGAACAACGTGAATCATCTAATGATGGAGCAACTTTAAGTTCTTCGTCTTGAGTAAGTAATGGTTTACTGGTGTATGAAATGGAATCAAATGATGTGTCAAGTAAATTAAACGTTTTAAAATCTTCATCAGGCCATTCGAATCTTGTTGGTTTCGGAGCGTTGTCGTAATTAGCCAATGGATCAATCGGTGACCCCCGTCTTTCACTTAAAAAACTGGTTGATGAAGCACTTGATGCGATAGTTTTCCTTTTCCACACAGGTAATTTTCTACCGGGAATAGGTGTATTACCCATAACTTTATTCGTTTTATTTACCAATTTTTTAGAATCATTATTACTATTGGCGTTTACTTTAGATACAATAGCTTTGGAGTTTTGTTGTGGGTGCTTTTGTGCATCGAGCAACCTTAATAAAACAGGTATATTCATTAATTCTGCTGTTTTATATAATTTATCGAACATTGACATTTGAAACTCCAACATTCCAGTGTACATAAAGTTTACAATTGGAAGAATTACATCAGCCTGTAAATCTGGGGGCATTAGTAAAACATCATCGATTACTTCGCACGTTTGTTCTAATAATTGGAAGTACTCGGTGCATGCGTTCATAACCAAACGATGTACTTTAAGTTGTACATTTCCCTCAAACTGCAGGGTTAAGTCACAGTAATCAGTTTTATTAAAAAATACTTGTAACCTCGATAGGAAAAATACACCCCAGTTATCTACCCTCACTTGTTTACTTGTCTCAACCATTTTGATGTTTTTTATTAATTAACCTAAAAAATTAAACTGCCTTTTACTACATCATCATGATTAACTTAAGTAATTTATTATTTTTTTTGATTTAAAATAAAAACAATTGAGAGACAGAGATAAATGATGAACTCCACAAAAACCATGCCATTTTATAGGCGTATAAGTCGGTGTTTTTGAGACGTTTTATTTATTTTAGTGAAGAGAAACTGCACTATTGTAACTATTCAACTACTGTTATTTACATCGCCCATTATTAGAGTTATGTTTATAATTTTAAAATACTGACCTTTTTCGTGTTAATATTTATAGCTCCATCTCTACAGACGCTTAAACATATTGACCATAAAATGTCACTCACTATTCGTAGGTGGCGCTTTTGTCGCCGCCTCTTGCGCGCGCCTTAATTTTAAATTGCTTATTTTATTATAAAACTTACATTTTTAATAATCTCTTAAGTCCCTACAAATTAATTTAATTAATAATAAGTAAGTTTTTACCTGTTTTAATTGTGGTGATATTAATTTTTCAATTAATATATTTTTTACAAGGTTTCTATTTTTGAATATTATTTGGAGGTTACAAATGTCACCGCTACAAGGCGCTGTTGTCAATTATGGAAATTACGTTGGCAATCGATCGGCAGCCATTATGTAAAGCTTTGTCATTACCGTTTTTTAATTTCGCCTCTAGATGGCAATAATTATTAAAATCTTAAGTACCGGCAAAAAAGAAATCCAAGAAAAGAAAATTCACAAGGATTTTGCACTTGAAAAATTTGAGTGTTGAAAATTTTTAAATTGGAATATTCCTTTTTTATGAATTAAATACTAAAAGTCTAATAACAAAATTAATTTTCCTAATTTTTTTTACAAATAGATGAAATATTGGTTGCATACATTTTTATCATTCTGATCAGTTGTTTCCGCTAAAAAACCACTAAAAAACAACCTTATACAGGGTGAGCTAAAATGATTGTGGTCAATTCAAATTTCCCGCCTAAAAATCTGGGGAATTTGTTCGCTTCAAGTTCATAGTAACACAAAATCATGTCAAAATTATAACAAAGTAACTCTGGGGAATTTGTTTGCTTCATGTTCATAGTAACACAAAATCATGTCAAAATCAAAATAAAGTAACTAGATTTCACAAAAACAGAGGCGTAGGTGTAATTTTTACCGTTGTGTCAAAACTTCAATTTTAGAATTTCGTTATTGTGCTTTCTATTTCATAAACGTCAGTTTTTATCAAAATTAATTTGCGTAAATCTTTGTTTTGTGTTAGCATCAGCCTCGAAAATGAAGAAAAACAGTTAAAATATTTGACATTTGCTGTGAAATTAGAGATTTTGGAAAACAATTTTGCTACGCCATTGGATTACTAGGAGATTTTCTTTTCAAAATTTCAGTTGTACCAACCTGTGTATTTGGTTGTCTACATATCAAACCACAATCATTTTAGTTCACCCTGTATATAGACTACACAAAAGCAGAGGTGTAGGTCGAATTTTTACCGTTTTGTGTCAATACTTCAGATTATTGTAGTTAGTTATTCTGCCTTCTGTTTCATAAGATTTTTATCAAGACTACTTTGCGTAAATCTTTATTTTGTGTTAGCATCTTCCTGGAAAATGAAAGTCATCATTTTCAACATTTTTGACATTTGTTGTAAAATTATAGAGCTAATTCTACGTTTTTTATTTTCAGAAACACAAAACCTTAATAAATAATTTAAATTTGTATATTTGTTTAGAATTCTTGAGTTGTTATGATTATTATATTTATTTTGAAAAAATATTTGCTACGCCATTGGATTACTAGGGGGTTTTCTTTTTAAATTTTTAGAGGTCGTACCAACCTGCGCATTTGGTTACCTAGATATCAAACCACAATCATTTTAGCTCACTCTGTATTAGGTTGGTTACGAAATTGCAAAATCGTTAGAGTTTTTTTTTTATTTATTTTGTTTTAATTTTTTAAGACTTTTACTTTACTAGCTTGGGAAAGTCAGCTTGAAGTAATGTTTTTACCTCAATTTCTTTAAAACAAAAACATCTTATGGTCATCCAAAACCCAAAAAATCTAGCTTTTTATTTGTTAAATGAAGACATTTGCCAAATCGTAAAATGGAATCCAAGCACCCAAACATGAACCATGAACATTATGTCACATCACAGTCTTGTAAAATCGACTAGAATTTGTGTATAAACTTTTTTGAAAAGCCCCAAAAATTTACACGGTATTCAAAAATGATTGATACTGTGTTGATATTGCAGGGTAGGAACCTAAGTTTCCTAGAGTTGGCTACACTGAAATGAATGCGTTGTGTGCAGAGCAAAAACCATCGCGAATATTTTAACTGCACTAATTTTAGTTTTGAAAAGCACTGTTTTTTTTATAACATTTACAATACATGGAGAAATGACTTGAAAAAGTACCCGAAGAAAAACTGCTGAGAGACGCTTTGGTTAAAGTGACAGATCAGATTTAAATTTGAATGCAAATTAACAGGTGCACCAACTTAGCAAGTCTAAAATCACTACAGAGTATGTTTGGTTCCATAGTTGCGGTTTCATTCTTTTTTGAATTCACTTTATTCATGTAACAGACCAAATCGTAAAATGGAACCCAAGCACTGCAATATGAACCATGAACATTTTGTCACATCACATTCTAGTAAAATCAACTAGAACTTGTGAACAAACTATTTTGAAAAAACACAAAAATATATCTACAGGGTGTCCCATTTGACGTTGGACTGTATGGGTAACTTTGTTATTATTGGAGATAGAAAGTCGGTTAAATGGATAAAGTAGTAGAGATTTTTTCGAGTATTAATAATTCTTTTACAAAAAATTTGAATATCGCATCGTTCCAACACTATCTTGAAAATACAAGAAATGCGATTTTCAAAATATGGCTATAACTTCGTTATATTCGGTGGTACCAAAATTTTTTTTTGACTTAATAGAGACAATTTTTTGTGTACAATGCAGTAAAACAAATGAATATTTTTTTTTCGCTAAAGGATTGACCGGAAATGAACCAAACTTATTCTTGTATTTGAGTTTTAAGTAAAAAGTGAAACACCCTGTATAATGAACTTATGCGTATCATTTTGGAAGTGCCCCTCCCCAAATTCCGCATACAAACATTTTCGAGAGTTGACCCCCCCAATATTTCAGCAAAAAGGGCGCCAAAATTCTATTTTGCATCGGGTCGCTTTATACTCTAGAGCCGGGTCTGCTTATTGGGAATTTTAACTACGTATAGATGGCGCTATAAATGGAGGATATTCCGTACTTGTCAGTGTCAAAAATTGTGTTTAAAATGCGTTATTGTACCTTATAACTACATATTAAACAAAACCCAAATAGATTTATTATTTAAAGCTTCAGTAAGACTCAAAAAACATGTACCAATGCATTAAATCGAAAAAGTTAGTACCGAATATTGAAGTTCATATTTTCCCACCAGAGGGCAAGCGGGTTCTTCAAATTCCCAATAGTTTACGAGAATTCGATGTTTTTGTTTTGGAGTTTCAATGAAATGGACTATACCCACATTTTTCGAGAAAACAGCAAACGGCGAATTCCTAATTCGATCAGTGGCTTTTGTGAATGATTGTGCCCTCCTCTTATAGATTATAAGGATATTAGATAAAAGTCAAGTTTATATAGGGTGTCCCAAAAATGGCTCTCCGGAGACCGGATTTTATAAAGATAACACACAATCCAACTTTGGGCGTATTCTGTGTCAACTAGGGAAGGAGGTAGGTATACTTATAATCACGAACATTTTGTTAATGACATTCATTTCTTCTTAAATACAATTAAATCTCACTGTTTTTAAATCGGAGTTAAATGGAATTACTCTCATTCAAAATAGCCAAACCGACGATCTATGTATTATATTGTATCGTAATGAATTAAAATCAAATCAAATAAATAAAGTAGTCTAGACTACAAAATTTTAAATTAAGACTTTACCTAGGTACATGCCTTTGTGAATGAAAAATAATGCAAGATTTAAAAGAAGCGCAAAAGTTGACATAATTACTATTTCGTCGACTTTTAACGCATCATAAACCGAGCTTTCGATGTTAAAAATTTTTCCGACACGAAATCCAGCAAAAATCGTCGACGGCCAGGAGGCCATAAACAGGAGCCCAAAGCGTAATTTTTATTCGGACCGCTAGAGGCGCATACGGATGGGAAAAAAAATCGCGATAAATCATGAAATCGAACATTACTGGCCGCAGCATATCTGTAGTTTCTTTTGACAGATTTTCAAATTTCTTTCTGATTTGTAAACTAGATTAAATAAACTAAAACTGGACAACTGCTTTTGTGTTGTAATTTTATGCAGAATTAATTATAAGTGAACAAAGTTAAGGTACTTTTGAGTAATTATATATTTTTTTATAGATTCTCCAATTTTTTTCCAGTTGTCCATATTTAGATGAATGACTCTAGAATCTAAAATAAAAAAAGTATACAAAAATATTGTTTGCACTAGCATATCTAGTGCGGCCCGTAAACTGCTATTTTTGCCTATTATAAAATGACTCTTAAGGATTTTAAATAAAAAAACAATTTTATATTTTTTCCATTAGTTTTAGTATCTTTTAGCTGCACTTTCAAGAATTTTTAAGTTTGAAGCGTTATTGTAATGGCAAAACACAATACCACAAGTAAATTTCTTTTCTAATTTTGTTAATTAGTTATAATTGTAAATAATAATAATAATAATAAAGCTAAATTAAAACTTTTTTTAAAATGGCATTAAGCAGACTTTGGGGGAATTTTCATAGAAATCTTTGACGAATGGAAATGCAAGAATTCTCTTGAAAACGAAGTTGATATATCTTCCAAAATTCAAAGCATATGCTTGCACTTTTGTTAGTTAAAATATATTTTAAATTCCACGTTTTTTTGAAAAAAAAAATGCAGGAATGCATGATGTATGTACCTATTACGTTTTGAATATTTTTCATTTTTAAAGTAAATTTCGTTTTGAATATTTTTCATTTTTAAAGTAAATTTTGCTTAAGATTAAGTGTGTAGTTGACCGTTGTCAAAATGATTGTTAAGCGTACTTTTAGCTAGCAAAAAAATGACGTTTGCTCATTTCTAAACGAAACATTTCTTGAAAATAACAAATTTATTATTCCTCAGAACTCGTAATGTCTCGAGTTTCGGAAATTCATAAGAATAGGTGCAATGTGCAATGGATATTAAATCCGATTAAGGGATTATCTATTCAGGTAAATTGATAATAAATAATAAATGGCCTTAGGTTTACCTCGACAAAATCCAAAAATCTGTTCTACAGGGTGTCCCGTAACTTATGCATATAATAATAAAAGCGGTTATGGAGGACACCAAAATAAGCAACTTTTGTTAATAAACCCATGTCCTGAAATTAACCTTTAAGGCACTAGGTTGAAAAAAAAAATTTTCTTATAAAATTTACAAATAAATATTTTTTCCATTATAATTGTCGTTCTTTGTGTTCATCATTTCTACTAAATTTAGAATGCCTTACATTGTGCGTAACCGATACAATACTTTTTAAATACGATAATAGTGAGTTTTCGAGTTCCGTGTCTCGCAGCCAAATTCGGTGTGATATTGTGTGATGTTACATTGGTTAATAAAATTACCAATATTATTATTTCCAAAATGCCAAATTTTTCAAATGCCGAACTTGCTGATATGCATCTTATTTATGGAGAAACTCGCTGTAATTCATTGATTTCCTCAACCGTATTGTACCATGTCTCAAAGGATTCATAGTCGTGTCCGGGAAACTGGTTCCGTCGTACCACGTGGAAGAGGTGGTCGTCCACGTTCAATTCGCACAATCCAATTTGAGGAAGAAGTACTCAACCATGTAGAGATAGATCAAACAACAAGTGTTCGTGCCATTACACAAAATATGGGTACAACGAGAACATCTATTTGGAGAGTTCTCCATGAAGATTTGCTTTATTCATACTCCCTGCAGAGAGTTCAAGCTTTGGTTCCTGCAGACTATCCTGTCCGAGTATTTTTTTCCGCTGGTGGTTACAACAGCATTTAATTCAATCTGAATTTGGTAAATCCGTTTTATTTACGGATGAAGCGTGCTTCACGAGGGATGGCTATTACAACAGCCGGAATAGCCATATTTGGGCTCAGGAAAATCCTCATCTTGTATCCCGTCAGCGAAATCAAAACCAATTTTCCATAAATGTTTGGGCAGGGATTGTGGGAGACAATTTAATTGGTCCATATATCTGCTTCCACCACGTTTGAATGGTTTGGTGTATCGTCAGTTCTTGGAAGAAGTTTGCCAGATCTCTTGGAGGAAGTACCACTTAATATGGGTGTCCTGCTCATTTTACTTTTAATGTTCGCAAGTTCCTTGACGAAGTTTTTCCAAACCGCTGGATTGGTCGTGGAGGACCTGTTCATTGGCCTGCGCGATCTCCTGATCTAACTTGTTTAGACTTTTTCCTCTGGGGACATTTAAAAAGTCTGGTGTACGAGACGCCGCGCCGGTCTATACTGAAGAAGAACTTCTCGCAAGACTGATGGCTGCTTGTGCCCCTTTTCAGACATCCCTGGGCTATTCCATAGGGTTCGAACATCAATGAACCATAGTGCTACCTTATGTATCGAACACAATGGGCAAAATTTTGAACAATTTTTGTAAATATTATAAATAAATAATTTACTTAAATCTATTTTTTATTTACCCCACTACCTTAACGATTAATTTCCGGACATGGGTTTATTAATAAAAGTTTTTCCTTTCATTATTATGTATAAGTTACGGGACACCCTGTATTATTATTTAAAACAACTTCAAATATAATTATACCTAAATTAACTATAAAATTAATTATGTAAAGTCTAACCCCCAGTATTATCAAAATTTTTCACTGTCATTTAATTTTAAATCAGGTTTAATTTGACATATACAGGGTGTCTCATTGAAAACTTCAAAGTTCCATTATTTGATAACTAAATTTTTTTCAAAAAAATAACCGAAAACGTCGATTTTTGTTTTGAATGGGACGCACTATAAGATCAATTTAAGCACTCTCACGTCGCTCCCTTAAGTGGGGGGCGTTAACCCCCAAATTTCTTAAAGTGCAAGAGGGGTTGAGTAATATATCATTTGAAAACTATTTGTAATTGGAATTCAACGGTATAAATTAAATTAAAATTGATCGATTCGTTTTAAAGTAAAATTAGAGCTCCAGGAAACTGAGGAAGTCTTTTTCTGAAATATTTTAAAAATTGCAAAAACCGGCAACAGTGCAATAATTGTTTAATTAAAAATTTTTTATTAAAATATGCGTATAATTGACAAAACTAAATACCTATACTTAAAAATAAATATTCTTTGAAATCGTTAATGTATTATTGTTAATAATTCTAATTAAAAATATGACATATAAGCAACCAAAATTACAATATTTGATAAAAGACACTGACATCGTTTCGTAAGAAGTGATTTGGCGACTAATTTTAAGAAAAAATAAACTTCCCAATTTAATCCTAATCTAAGATGCCATTAAAAACAAAAGCTAAACTAATTGGTTGTAAAATACCGTTTTTAACTGCATGTGCATAGTGCATAGTGCATAGATACGTCCAATTTTCTCAAAAATGGTGTACATTTCACCGAATTTGCATAAAAGAGTACCTTTCTTGTTCGAAATTAAATACAGAACAAAATTACGAAAAAAAAATCGTTTTATTTTAACCATAAAAAAGTTTTTAACACCTAACCAGACCTTTTTCTAACGTGCAGCTGGACACAAAGTGTGCAGTGGGAATTTTAAACTGTGAAATGGGAACTTGGATTTGTGCAGTTAATCTGCGATTCCACTATTCGAAAAAAGCGACAAGAATCAAAAATTGAAGGAAAAATGCTTTATCGGCGATTTTTTTATTCTTTTCGCACAGTTTTGGTACAGTATGCTAGTTCGAATATTATACTCACTGTCTAGTCCGGTCAATTTAGACATGCAAGCGTGCAAAAATTAGCGTAGAGCTAAAAATTGATATAAATGTTCGGAACATCATTATAAATGAATGCTAAAAAGTCCCCATCAATCCCGTATCTGGAAAAAATTTTATTCAAGGTCAAAGGTCTTAAAAATGGATTTTTCGCGGTTTTCAGCAAAATGGTAAGTTTTATCATAAAATTAGGCCAAACAAAAATTGTAGATCATGTAATTATCTATAAAAAATGTCTTAATACTTTTTTTCCTAAGAGCCACCGTTTCTGAGATATAACGATTATAAAAGTTGTAATCTTCATAATATGCACATTATTCGTCAGATTCATAATCTTCTAATATTCACGATAACGGGTAAAAATTTTAACCAAATTTTAATAACCCGGTCTCGAATTAAAGGGGAATGTTTGTTTTATAATCCTATCGGAGCGGAGTTTTTTTAATCGACGGGAAAGCTTTCAAATGCGCTCCCGAAAAAGTCCAATTTTTCGCGGTTTTTTTCGAGCGTCCTCCCCTTTTGAAAAATCGTAGCTCCGCCGGGTTCGGAATCGAAACGACCAAATCGGGCCCCCTTTTTTCCCATCTCCTCATTTACTATATCCAAAATTTCCGACCCTTCTAGGTTGATCCTGTGGCGAAGGCGAATTTTTCTTTGAAAACGTCAAAATGTCGCGTTTTTTAGCGAAAAAAAACAAAAAGGTAATCTTACTTAGCTTTTGACTGTAGCCGGAGGGAAAAAATCGCGAATAGTATTTTCATAAAGAGGAAACAGACTTACGTACCCATACCGGAGCACTTTTTCGAAATTTTTATTTGTATCTCATATTCTGACGTTTGAAAATCTAGGTACAATTTTGGACATTTTTTAACGAAATTTAAAAAATCGTACCTACCAAACGATTGGATCGATTTTAACGAAACTCGGCTTATATAATGGCTAAAAGTACCGTTAATACCCAGAAAATAATCGGTTGTGTCCGGCGTGTCCAGCGGCGTCGGGATTTTTTTTTTCAAAAGCGTAGAAAAATATCGATAAAAAACGCCGCGTAGAGAAAATTGGTAGAAGAAATGGGGCCAAAACGGGTCAAAAAATGAAAAATCGCTACAAGTGACCTGCAAGAGGATTGATCAAACAAGGTCGGTTTGATGTTTTGAAATCTCTATCTTTTCATTTCACTTCACACCGACCTATTAAATTCAAAATTGTATTTTTTCAACCCCCAGCGACCAAAATAATCGCTGTAATCCTATAGTCTAACTAAAATATGCGTTGGAATGAGATTTTCAAGTACTACTACGCGACGTGTTGACTTTTTTCAATTTCGAAAAAAAAACTCTAAATTTTAATCGCGCAAAAAAACTTTGTAAAAAATGCGATTTTGACAATTTTTTTACCACCCTGCCCATTCATCGGTTTTAACGAATGATGGCTTATCTTAAATTTTTTTGCGTAGGCTTTCACACAAAAAAAAATTCGTTTTGATATCTTTATTCGTTTAGAAGTTATGACCGAATAACCGTTGAAAATTTGAAATTTTCACTTTTGGACGAAGAAATTGCTATGAAATTTTTGATTAATCGGAAAATAATTAATTTTTACCGAACCAGTTGGCTGATTAGAACGATTTATGGCTTACATTGACCGATAGAAAAATATTTTTACTTGTATTACAGCTTCAGTGATGTGTACGTGGCGTACTTAGACATATTATGAAGATTACAACTTTTTCAACTTTTATAATCGTTATATCTCAAAAACGGTGGCTCTATGGAGAAAACATATTTAGTCATTTTTTATACATAATTATATGACCTACAATTTTTGTCGGTCTAATTTTATGCTAAAACTTACCGTTTTGCTGAAAAACGCGAAAAACCCATTTTTAAGACCTTTGACCTTGAATAAAAATTTTTCCAGGTACAGGATCGATGGGGACTTTTCAGAATTCATTTATAATGGTGTTTCGAACATTCATACCAATTTTTAGCTCTACGCTAATTTTTGCACCTTTACTACTATTTTTAGGGCTAAATTGACCGGACTAGTCGTTACGTAGCGATCTTCTCGATAAAGGGTGGAATGGGCAAATTAGAGTAAATTTACCCCTGTACTTATAACGTAGTCGCTACGTATCGGCTATGGACAGCTAATTGTTTATAATTTACTCTCCGTTCTATGTGATATAGTTAAAAATTTAAGTTAGGTACTTTTCTTGTTTTCAATGTAAACACTCATTCTTGTATTGCTGTTCCTTAAAAATGGGCTTCATTTTTTGTGCAGTAGCCTCGAAAAAATTAAAAATTACGGTGGTGGAGGTCTTTCGCTGAAAATGCATGACCTTGAAAACCTTAAAAAATTTCGCTTGCGGCGCTATTAGGGCCAACCCACACCCCTCCCTAAATAATAAAATTTCATATTTTTGCAGTCGGGAAAATAGTTTAGAATAAGGTCTGCTCCAAACCTTCCTAAAATTGCCTTTTCTAACTTTGCAAAAAATCTGAAAAAATGCCAAAGTTGTATGTGAAATGTAGTATGATTCACCCCAAATTTCAAATCTCTACATCAAATAACCTTTTAAAAAAATACGAAAAAAGTACTTCTGGACACAAAATAATTTAATTAAGTATTAATTCCTTTAGGAAGCGAAATCGGACATATGTTGCTGGAATTTTTTTTTCCATTAAATTAATCGTAGAATCGCTTCTTAAAATCTGGCTGCTTAATTTCTGAACACCCTGTATATTGAATTGAAATGAAGGTACCTCCACAGGGTCCGATTTGATCGGACTCCTCAAGACGGTCCGATTTATGTACCTTCCTGCACGACCAAATTCCATCCGATCGTCCGATCAAATCGGACTGTGTAGAGCCGCCTTTAGATTCTTTTCTTCAAATTGTCTGATGATGCCGATACGGCGAAACTTGTCACAATATAAAAGAAAAAGAAGTATTGATGGAAGATGTTCATAAATCATTTGTTCATTCATACAATTAATTAATAATCAAATATTGTAACTGTAGTTTCTTACAAAACTTATATCAACTATTTTCTCGACATTATAAAAATTTCAATATCTTAGGTTTAGGTGTGCCAGATTCTTGGAAATGAAAGGGGGGGAGGGGGTAATAAGTGGTGGGGAGTTTTGGTCATTAATACCCAGAATCTGGTCAAATCATTTAAGTTTAAAGACCTTTAAATTTAAATTTGTTATATGGGTTGTAATGGACAATTTCCATGGTTACCTTAATTGTTTCTAATTAAAGGCCTTTAACTTTGACCAGAATCTGCCTATACCCCTCACCTCGATCAAGACAATTTAAATTTAAACCATTTTTTAACGTCCTTCCGTTTTTGCGACTAGTCGTAACGTATAGATGAATTGGTGAAGTTGAATGTTTATTATTTAATGGTTATTCAAGTGATTGTTTATAAACTGTTGTTTGAATAAAATATTTGTGGCTGGTGAGTATTAGTTTTTAAAAAATTCTCAAAAATTTATTACGCTTGTTTATTAATAAAGCGAAATCGGACATATGTATATGTTGATAGAAAGTTTTTTTTTTAATTTAATCGTAAAATCGCTCCCTAAAATTTGACTGCTAAATTTCGGAACACCCTGTATATTGAATTGAAATTAAGAAGCCTCCACACGGCCCGATTTGATCGGTCGCTCGAGCGATCGGAAGATAATTTGGTTAACAACTTGCCTCCATACGGTCCGATTTACCTTCCTACCTTACCAAATTCCATCCGATCCTATGATCAAATCGGATAGTGTGGAGCCTGCTTTAGATTCTCTTCTTCACATTATCTGATGATGCCGCTACGGAGAAACTTGTCACAATAAAAATAAAAGAAGTAATGATGGAAGATGGTCATAAATCACTTCATTATTCCATATAATTATAATTAATCAAATATTTTAACTTTAGTTTCTGAGAAAAATTATATCAATTATTTTCTCGAAATTATTAAAATTTCAATATCTTAGGTTTAGATGCGCTAGATTCTTGGAAATTAAAACAAATTTATAAATTCTTGTCATTTGTTTTTTTCATTATTATAACAAGCTTAAACTTGTTTCGACACCCTTTTATGACGTCATTAAGCCAAGGACACTTAAAACGGAATTAGTTGGTCATTTTAAAAGGGGGAGGGGGTAATAAGTGGTGGGGAGTTTTGGTGATTAACCCTCACCTCGATCCTTGATCAAGATAATTTAAATTTAAACCATTTTTTAACGTTCTTGTGACTAGTCGTAACGTGTAGGTGAATTGGTGAATTTGAATTAAAGTGATTGTTTGGATAAAATATTTGTAAATGGTGAGTATTAGTTTTAAAAAAAATCTGAAAATTTATTACATTCGTTTAATAATAAAGCGAAATCGGACATACAGGGTGTTCCATTTAAAAGGAGCCACCCTGAATAACTTTTGTAAAAAAAATTAATAAAAAAACGCCGCGACAGGTCGATTTTTTTTTGGAAGGGGGACATATTTTTACGGTAAAATGACATTTGTCATTGTAACCCCCTCCCCTGCAACACCACGCTTATAGTTTTTTTAATAGGGAAGAGGAGTCGAGTGACACATCATTTAAAAGGTCTTTTTGCAGCGATAATGAAAATAATATTTTTTTGCATGTTTTTGATTTCCTGAATTACATGAAATGATAATAGTGATTGGTTAAAAGTATTAAAAGTTATGTAAAATAAACACAAAATGTAACAAATCATAAATCATTCATTACATTTTGTAATGCGACATTGAAATAAATTTTTAAATTGACCACATGTCAATTGCTAAAAATTACAAAGCCAAAAATGTATTATTATTTACAAGAATTCTAGTCATCGCCTTACATTTCCTGCATTCGACTTTCGTTTAGTAAATTTGAAAACAGTGGCGCACCCAGAATTTATTTTTTTGGGGGGGGGGGGGCTTACTTTATAAGTACGGGGGTCCGACAAAATTTTTTGTGCACGAGCATTTTCTCAAAAAATAATAAAAATTTTCTAATTTTTATTAATTTTATTAAAAATTTCTTAATAAAATACATTCCTTTGGGGGAGCCAAGGCCCCCTCGCCTCCTGGGTGCGCCACTGTTTGAAAAAGTTATTAGATAAATTAATGATGGTTTATTTTTTAGAGGAAAGAAAAGAAATTTTATGATTTGTTATACTTTAAACTTAAAACCAATCACTATTATCACTTCGTGTAATTCAGGAAATCAAAAACATGCAAAAAAATATTATTTTCATTATCACTTAAAAAATACCTTTTAAATGATGTGTCTCTCGACCCCTCTTCCCTATTTAAAAACCTGCAAGGGTGGTGTTTCAGGGGAGGGGGTTACAATGACAAATGTCATTTTACCGTAAAAATATGTCCCCCTTCCAATAAAAATCGACCTGTCACGGTGTTTCTTCATTAAATTTTTTTTACAAAAGTTATTCAGGGTGGCTCCTTTTAAATGGAACACCCTGTATATGTTGATAAAAAGTTTTTTTTAAATTAATCGTAAAATGGCTTCCTAAAATTTGGTTGCTAAATTTCGGAACACCCTGTATATTGAATTAAAATTAAAAAGCCTCCATACTTTATACTGTACCTTAGAATTACATATTCAAAAAAACTCAAATAGATTTATTATTTAAAACTTCACTAAACCTCAAAAAACATGTACCTATGTATTAAATCAAAAGATGAGGAAGTACCGAATATAGAAGTTTATATTCTTGCCACCAGAGGGCGAGCGGAATCTAAAAATTCCCAATACACACAATGTATATTTTTTTAAAATAACAAATTATACAGAATGTCTCACTTTTTCTTCCAACAAAGATTTTTTTAGATAGTGTCATTCTAAACAAAAAATTTTCAATGAACTAATATTTTTTTTGACTCCTTAAGAAGTTACAGCAATTTTAAAATTGATAAATGTTCCTGATTTTTGTGGAACACCCTGTATAATCTTCTTTCTTATTATATTTTTTTTATTTAAATCAATTATTGTTTGGATTTTTTTGGCTATAGAGAGAGATGATTAATTTTACCGATGGAAGTTATTAACCTCGTCGTCTACTTTTATTTTAAATAGTTAAAATAAAAGTAGACGACGAGGTTAATAACTTCCATCGGTAAAATTAATCATCTTAATATTGGCTTAAAGATAAGCAAAATCCAAAGTACACTTGATTTAAATAAATAATTCAAAATAAAATGAAATTTCTACGGGGTCCCCACAAAAATCAATTTTTAAATTTTCAAATTGCCGTAACGAAAAAATAATAATTCATAGAAAAAATTTTGTTCAGAAGGACATTTACTATTTAAAAAAAATTGGAAAAAAGTGAGCACCCTGTATAGTCTCAAAATGATTTTTTTTAAATT
Organism: Stenus bimaculatus; assembly: GCA_963971135.1. NCBI lineage: Eukaryota > Metazoa > Arthropoda > Insecta > Coleoptera > Staphylinidae > Stenus > Stenus bimaculatus. The sequence goes on from OZ020182.1 coordinate 44,104,093, forward strand.
AAATAAACCAGAATTTTTTCAAATTTTGCTGTCGTTTTCCATATTGACATGTATAAAAATGGGGTCATGGACCACTCGACGTTTTTTCCATTCGTGGACCGGCCACATTTTCCACAAAATTTAACGAAAAATGTGAACGTTTCCATGCGTGGTTTTAAATAATACTGGCCATCTGATGACAAAGATATTGAACTAGTCTAACCGTTAAGTCAATATTGTTATAATTGTTCTATATCAGATGCCATTTTGATGGTTTTTACCACGTTTACATTAATTCAGTTAGCCATTTTAGAATTCTGTTTACTGAGACCAGAAAACGTTACTATTGCAAATTCTACTGGTTTTCACACTTAGGCTTCCATAATGGTACCTATAACAATATTTAACGCTTTCAAAAGCAAAGCCTTTCTGATATTTGATCATTGAGCTGTAACTGATACAACCAATGGTAAAATTTAGTTTACTTATTAGCTGCCAGTTTTTTTTTTATTTAAAAACGAATTCAGATCAAAAATGATGAATTTTTACTTAAATTACCGTTTTTGGGTAAGGTTAGGTTGGGGTAGTGTTGTTCCCGGAACTCGAACTTTTTGATGTTACAGATCTTGCGATTTGAAGTTTAAAAAAACATATAACTCTAGTTATAACTGTTGGAACCCATTTTTTGATTTTTTTATACTTTGAATCCAATTTTTATAGTATGACATAATGATAATGAAAGTTCGAACTTGAGGAAGGTCGAACCTAAGAAATTTCAAACTTTGGGAAGTAAATATACAATGAATACTGAAACCGCAACTATGTAACCAAACATGTTCTGTAGTGATTTTAGACTTGCTAAGTTGGTGTACCTGTTAATTTTCATTCAAATTTAAATCTGATCTGTCACTTTAATCAAAACTTCTCCAGTTTTTGTTCAGAATGACGTTTACTATGTAAAAAAAATTTTGCTGGAAAAAAGTGAGACACCCTGTAATCTAATGTGTATGCAAAATGTGCTTTACTCCTTTGATTTTCCTGGGTAAACGATGAAAATGCAACTATATACAGGGTGTCCCATTTGACGTTGGACTGTATGGGTATCTTTGTTATTATTGGAGACAGAAAGTCGGTTAAATGGACAAAGTAGTAGAGATTTTTTCGAGTATTAATAATTCATTTACAAAAAAATTGAATATCGCATCGTTCGAACGCTATCTTGAAAAAACAAGAAAATGCCATTTTAAAAATATTGCTATAACTTCTTTATTTTCTGTGGTCCCAAAAAAGTTTTTTGACATAATACAGACAATTTTTTGTGTACAATGCATTAAAACAAATGAATATTTTTTTTCGCTAACGGATTGACCGGAAATGAACGAAACTTATTTTTTTCTTATTGCAGCCATATTGGATTATACATATTCGGAATCAATATTTTTTTCTGAGTAATTTGGTATACCATATGTCATATTTAAAAAAAAAAATATTTGATTTTACAAACTAACATTGGACTTTAAGAGATGTAAATTGCCAATAACATAAATGTAACTATTTAAAATATTAAATGTAAAATAAATCTTAACACATATGTATTGACAGTTTACATCTAGTCAAGGCCATTTTGGTTAGTAAAATAAAATTATTTCTATTTTTCTTAAAATATTACATATGATGTATCAAATTACTCAGAAAAATACACTAATTCCGAATGTGTAATTCCTATATGGCTGCCATAAGAAAAAAATAAGTTTGGCTCATTTCCGGTTAATCCGTTGGTGAAAAAAAAATATTCATTTGTTTTACTGCATTGTACACAAAAAATTGTATGTATTAAGTCAAAAAAATTTTTTGGTACCACCGAAAATAACGAAGTTATATAGCCATATTTTGAAAATCGCATTTTCTAGTTTTTTCAAGATAGCGTTGGAACGATGCGATATTCAAATCTTTTGTAAATGAATTATTAATATTCGAAAAAATATCTACTACTTTGTCCATTTAACCGACTTTCTATCTCCAATAATAACAAAGATACCCATACAGTCCAACGTCCAATGGGACACCCTGTATATAGTTCATAGTAAAATTTTTGTTCAGAATGACATTTACTATCTAAAAAAAATTTGCTGGAAAAAAATGAGACACCCTGTATAGAATAAAGAAATTTATACTTTCGACGTCCGGAATTAAAAGATTGAGATAATAGAAGTAATTTGTTATAATAATAATAATTTAATACAAACCAGAAAGCCTTTTACCGTGACCTCGGCAAAAACCCAGGAAGCCTAACAGAAGCTCAACAAACACCGACCGAAGAGAGCATAATTGATTTCTGGCGACCGAAATGGTCACAACCCGACCAACACAGAAAAAGCGCAAGCTGGATACATGAGGAAAGGAAAAGAACTAAAAAAGTTGTGATGATGAGAGACAACCACATATCTACAGAAGATATTAAGAACTCACTGAAAAAAGTACAAAACTGGAAATCACCGGGCCCCGATAAGATACATAACTTCTGGCTAAAATCATTCACAAGCACGCACTCCAAATTGGCAGATATACTTAATGATATTATCGAAAACCCGAGCGAAATTCCGGCTTTCTTCACAACTGGAAAAACCTACCTCCTTCCTAAAACACAACCATCCAGTAACAATCCAACCAAGTATAGGCCGATCACCAGCTTACCGACGATGTACAAACTATTTACGGAAATAATTTGCAACAAAATCTACGAACACCTAGATAAACACAACTTAATTGCAACTGAGGAAAACGGATGTAGAAAGAGAACCCAGGGATGCAAGGAACTACTGGTCATAGACGAGGTTATTACCGCTGAAGTCAAAAAGACAAAAAAAGATTTATTTACGGCATATATAGACTATCAGAAGGCTTTTGGCAGTGTCCCGCACTCATGGCTTCTCGAGGTACTGAACATCTACAAAATAGACCCACGTATATGTAGCGCATTGGAAAACATAATGGGCAAATGGAAAACAGACCTAATGATGAACCAGAGAGAACACCAACCTTCCAAAATCGCGACTATATGCATACAACGCGGTATCTTCCAGGGAGATTCTCTCAGTGTCCTATGGTTTTGCCTTACCTTAAATCCCATTTCCACAATGTTAAACAGAGTTAAAAAAGGTTATACTTTAGCTAATACATCGCAAAAAATTAATCACCTTATCTACATGGATGACATTAAACTAATAGCCAACCCCAAAGGATACCTAAACAAGCTCCTGACCCAAGTTACAACATTCAGTGCTGACATAAAAATGCAGTTTGGAATTGATAAATGCCGCACCAATGCAATGCACAAAGGCGAGGGATTTACAGTGTCTAACGATAACGAAATTTCGGGCATGACAGAAGACGAGACGTACATATACCTTGGATTCCATCAAACAAGAGGAGTAGACCAGAAACAAACTAAGTCTGCTCTTACTGACAAATTCGCCTCTAGAGTCAAAAACATCGCCAAAACTCATTTATCTGCAATTAATAAGTTCAAGGCTATTAACTCATATGTGATCCCTGTTGTAAGTTACAGCTTTGGGATCATAAAGTGGTCACTGATCTAACAGCACTCGACAGACTTGTCAGAGTCATCTTCACGCAGAATCGAATCCATCACCCCAGGAGTTCAACAGAAAGGTTCCACCTCCCGAGATCCAGAGGAGGGCGAGGTGTCTTGGACATGCAAATCCTTCACGACAAGCAAGTAAATATGCTAAGAGAGTACTTCAGGGAGAGCAGAAAAGGCAGTACTATTCATGAAACTGTAGTAAATGCAGATAAAGACTATACACCACTGAAACTTTCAATTAGTAATTTTGATCCACTCAGCAACTCAACAACCAATGATAAAAAAATTGAAAGGTGGAAAAGTAAAGAGCTACATGGAAGATATATAGGAAATCTATCACAAAGCCACATTGACATCAATGCTTCTTCACAGTGGCTACGCAATGGAAATATATATCCTGAAACAGAGGGGTTCATGATAGCCATTCAGGACCAAGTTATAGCTACTTTGAATTACCGGAAACATATAATAAAGGACCCCTTATAGGCAGTTTCTGGTCAAAATTAAAGGCCTTTAAATAGAAATAAATAAGGTGACCATGGAAATTGTCCATTACAACCCATATAACATATTTAAATTTATAGGCCTTTAAACTTAAATGATTAGTCTCAAACGATAAATGTCGACTATGTAATGAACGCTCAGAAAATATAGAGCACATCATTAGTGGATGTAAGATACTATAGCTGCAAATGAATACACACAAAGACATAACAACGTCGCGAAACAAGTACACCAACGACTTGCAGTCCGCATTGGGGCTAAAAATACGTTCTTACCATACTATCAGTATCAACCAGACGACATACTCGAAACACAAGAAGGTAAACTCTACTGGGTCGACCGATCCTAACTGACCACACAGTTCAACATAATAGACCAGATGTTATCTACATATTGATAAGATAAATAAAATATCTACATATTGTATATTGATAAGATAAATAAAACCACATATCTCATAGATATATCAATCCCATCAGCTTTAAACCTAAAACAGAAACATAGTGAAAAATCCAGAAATACTCACCACTAGCATACGAAATTAAGGATATATGGAAGCAGGAGAAAGTCATCGTCGTTCCAATAATCCTAGGAGCAACTGGAGAGATCCCAAGCAAACTGCACGAAAGCCTAAAAATACTAAATCTTCCACCAAGAATGTACGTAGACATGCAAAAATCTGTAATACTAGACTCATGTCATATAGTCCGAAAACTATTGTCCGTTAACCCATCATTTGAATTCGCTTAATACCTACTAACAACATAAAAACGCTTAGGCACTTGTGTCCGCATCGTGCTAGACAGCTGCTGCCGCCAGGAGAACCTGTGAAAAGAAGCTAATAATACAGGGTGCTGGAAAATTCGCGGACCAACGCAATGGTGCGATGTTGAGGAACTCTTAGAGAACAAGGGAAAAATAATTAAAAAATTCTTTGTTGCTTTACCTCGAAGATATATGTGTTTTTAAAATCTTAAATTTGGCAACTCTGTGTTAATTTTAGTTATTTAAATTAAAATGCCATGATCAGGTGTAATTCGTTTCTATTTAATTTTTCCATAACAACCAATCGCATGCATAAATAACTAAAAACATTAAAAAAACTTACTTTAAATAATACACAAACCTGCAAACTTAAAGGATTACTAACAAAAAGTTCGAACTAATAACAAGAGAAACTACGAAATTCAAAAAATTTAAAGTATTGCTAAAGCGAACACAATAAACAAACAAAAAACAGATAACGACAATAATAAATTAAACTAAAGGAACTGCTCAAAATTACGTCCTTCTGCATCTAAACAAATTTCAGCTCTTCGCTCTTCTTACAATATTATTTTGGACTCGATCTAGCATGGCACCATTAACTAATGGTGCAGCCTGGTAAATACGGTTAGTAAGTTCCTCCACATTGTGGACATTAGTACGATACACGTATTTTTTTACAAATGACCAGAAAAAAATCGAGAGGGGTCAAATCAGGACTTCTTGGAGGCCAAGCAATGGGACCTCCGCGACCAATCCATCTGCCAGGAAAATTTTGATTTAACCAGCCCCTCACCTGTAGCGCGTAATGCGCTGGGGCACCATCTAATTGTAACCAGGTGTTACGTACTACTCCTAGTGGGATATAATCCACGAAATTATCTAATTGGTTTTCTAAAAATTGAAGGAAATTTTCTCCTGATCTGGTATAATGAAAAATCCAACTAATCGATTCCCTAATATTCCGGCCCAAACATATACACAAAAACGATGTTGATGTCGTCTTTCATGTGTAAGGTATGGATTGTTTGTAGCGTAATTGTGATTATTATGTTGGTTAAACATTCCATCCCTACTGAAATTTGCCTCGTCAGTCCAAATCACCCTTGACGTAAAATTTCGATCCTCCTCAACTTTTCTAAGTAACCAATTACCATAAATTAGTCGGTGATTGTAATCTTGAGGTAACAATTCGTGTACCTTGCAGTAATGATATGGATGGTACTGTTCTTGACTCAAAACGTCCCAAACTAATTTTCTATCAGCACCTAATTCGTCTGCAGTTCCTCTGCTGCTTCGTGTAGGGTCTTCTTCGACGCACTGAAGAATATTCCATTTCTGGATTTCTTACATTTCTTCCTCGACCACGATCTGTTCCTATTAATAGGAAGCTACCGGTTTCTCTTACTCTTTGTTCCAATCTTCTAAATGCATTTTTATTCGGATATCTTCTCCCAACATATCTCCCTTCATAGAGCCAGGAAGCTGCTGTAGCATTATTTCTACATTCGCCCAATATTAAAAACATATCAGCATATTCATTGTTACTATACATTTTACTACCCTTTTTGACAAATTCGTTTGACCAGTCAGATCAGTTTGACACTGACAATTGTACCTATTTGTAATTTCTAATTAAGCTACAACGTTGACATGTTTATTTATGTGCAAAATTCCAATATTTAAAATGTAAAATAGCACGTTTAACAATACCATTCTTAAGTAGGATGGACAAGGCTAAATATATTTGCTTTTCTACATAATTTACGTGTCATACCAAAGCATAAATATTGGAATATTGCAAATTAAAAGAGTAAAAAATTGAAAGTTTAACTTTCCATAACTTCGATATAAAGCAACATACAATTTTTTAATTATTTTTCCCTTGTTCTCTAAGAGTTCCTCAACATCGCACCATTGCGTTGGTCCGCGAATTTTCCAGCACCCTGTATATAAATAATAATAAGCACGAGAATACGGGTTAGGAGGAAGCAATATTTGAATTTTAAAATTTCCACCCGGTATATAAAAATCATCAAAGGGCGCGTTCCACTAAAGACTCGCAATGCCCACGACGACCGCAAAGTCGTTCCACATAAGACCGCGGTTGTTTCTTTCGTGCATAAAAACGTCATCGATGGCGACCGCAAGAAGCTCACAACGACCGTATTTATTCGTGGGTTTCTGTGGTCGTTTTGAGTTAGTGGAACGGGAAAATTTTGTGGTCGTTTGTTGAATGGTGACGTTTTGAGCTAGTGGAACGTGAAAATTTTGCGGTCGTGGGCTTTAGGGTTCATTAGTGGAACGCGCCCAAAAGCGCCACTGTGGTGTTAGATCGAACTAACTATTTAAATTCTTTGAATTCCACATATTCTGGCGCAATCGGGCAACACTGTAAAAATATGTCATTATTGACTTATAAACGCAGTTTGTTTATAAAATTTAAGGCCGCCTCTTCGAGCGTTAATAAAAATTCATCAACAGGGTCAAATCCCGCCAATAATTTCAAAAAAGATGTAGGTCCTCACGAATGGAAAAACAATTATTAAGTAAGCACCTTAAATCATGCTTTAAACTCAATTTTAAACTATTTAATTAGGTTAATATAAATAATCTTTATTTTGTAATCTCAATGTAAAGGCGTTAATTAAGGTAAACCATTTGTTTTTCAGTAAGCCATGTCAGTACGCATAAATATTGAAATAGGCCATGAGGCTTCTCTCCGCACTAAAAGAACGCAGGAAGGTTTCACTCATGATTGGGAGGTATTTGTTAGAGGCTGCGATGGTTCCGATATTCAAAATTACATCGAAAAAGTTGTGTTTCATCTACATGAAACTTTTCCAAAACCCAAGAGAGGTAAGTCTTAACTTAGTAGGAGGTGGTTTCTATTTATAAATCTTGTCTTTTTAGTCGTTAAAGAACCTCCGTTTACTGTTAAGGAGTCTGGATATGCAGGTTTTAATTTGCCAATAGATATTTGTTTGAAAAACAAAGATGAACCAAAGAAGATTAAGTTTAATTATGATTTAAACTTGCAACCAAGTGGGCCTCCTATTATTAAAGTACAAAAAGAGAAATATGTGTTTCATAATCTCAGTGACGAGTTTAAGCAACGATTGCTTAAAGGCGGTGGATCTGTAAGTATTATTATTGATTAATTCCTTATATTTTTCCCTTCGAACGACAGTAAAATTGCTTAACATGCGTTAAAATGTCATATTTTTGTCAGTTGCGTGTTCTTTGGGTATTTTTAAGCCTAGGCGATAAAATGTTTGGTCGCCTCGATGATAATAAATGACTACGTTTATCTCGTGTAACTCAATCCGGATTGAATTGAAAAGCGATTGACTCAGTCCGCATTTTTTGCGATATAAACACGTAGGTTTGGATTCACTTTCAGGATTCAGTTTAATAATCCAAACCTACAAAATCATGGGATTGGACTTTGTAATCGCTATTGAATAAAAATTTGTAACGACATAAACGCGATTGACTTTATAAAAGTTACTAGTAAATTATGGTATCGAAGTTGGCACATCTGACTGCTGACGAACAATTGCAAAATACACGTAATTTTCTTCCATTTTCCTTATTTTAGACATTTTTAATTAATATAACCTCTTCAATAAAATATGAAACATCAGAAATAAAATCAAAGTGAACAGACCACTTAAAGTCGACGCAAAAACTATTTTAGGAATTTCCTTTCTCTTTAGTTGGTAACTATAGGATTAATAATGTCTTGAAAAATTCAATCCAGGCCAAATCAACTCTGTCGAGATTAACTGAATCCTATTTTCAATCCAGTCCGGATCGAGTTACACGAGATAAACGTAGTCAATGTCTGTCAAGTCCTGAAAATTAGAATATTTTAATTTACTTGTTCAATTAGGAGTGATTGATGTGTTTTTTTAGATTGTGAGCTCAATATCATCTTCCCAGGATTCGTCGGATGCGAAATTAAAATCTGAAGAAAAGCCTCAATTATTAAATAAACCAAAATTGGGTGGTTCTGATGCAATAAAAAAGCACAAGATAAAAGACTCTTCAAGCTTCCAAAGCTTTCAGGGACTTTTTGGCACTCCAATTCAAAAGACGAGCAAAATATCCCCAGAACCGAAACCCGTCTCCAAAGATAACAGCGCTAAAAGTAATTCGAGCAGTACCAGTAGTAAAGATAAAAGTAAGTTGAATGTTTAATGATCTTAAAGAATTTGAATTACATTGTTATTATTCACAGAAAGGTAAAAAATAATTTCTCGGTTTTTCGGACACACTAACTCAATCTAGCATGATTCAATTTGCCAACGTTTCGCCATCAATTGTGGCTTTTTCAAGGCTAAAATAAAAAAAAAGAATGAATATATGTACCAGTTTAAAATCACAATTACTTAAAATAACTCATGTCAAAATCTCTACACATGTTAGTATAAAATAATCATATGTAATATCACGAGTGGTCAAAGGACCTTATCGTTTTCCTATGGGGGTTTTGGGTGGAAATAAAAAAAGCAGTAAACTTACCAAAATGAACCCTTCCACGTGGGATGCCTTACACGTGTACGTCATGCTTAAAGTCATCTCTACTGCGGAATGCCGTACACGGTACATCATGCAAAAGTCATCATCAGTAATTGAAACTTTTACCTCCCACGCGGAAGGGTTAATAAATATGCCTTATTAATAATTTTATTGGATTTTACATTATTAAAAATAATATTTTTTAAGGCGGCAACAGCAGAATTTAAATTTCAAATTTTGACAACTATGACAACCTGCTGTCAGGTAAACATTAAATACCTTTCATTTACGTTTTAAACGAAATAATTTTAAAATGGTTTATATTAGGTGTTTTTGTTAGGAAATTAAAATACAATTAAATATTTATAAATATGTATTAAATTGAACCATTTTTATGGTTTCAACGTAGATAATTTGAAAATAAAAAACATGACATAGGCAACCAAAATTACAATTTGAAATAAGATACTGACATTGTTATCTAATTGTGCAAAAATTGAATAATTTCAAGAGCATTCTTTGGGCGCCGCAGATGATGGAAACTTATATTTTTCACAATTGTATGTTTTTGTTGTATTTACACATGTGTATATCTAAATACAAGTTTTATAGCCGTACAAAAAGCACCCAAAATCCGATAACCTCCTTTAAGTCGAATATTTTTCGCTGTCATTACCACGAATATCATTTGGGGTTAAGTTTTAATTCCACGACTGCGTAGCAGGAGTGGAATTTTTAACCCCAAATGACATGAGTGGTAATGTATGAAAAATATTCGACTTATAATTTGAACAAGAGTGCATATTTAAGGGACTATTTAACGAACATTTTCCATTTTTTTGTGCAAAATTTGACAGCCAACTTCAAACTTTTTGAAATTTGACATTAACGTCATAAAATAATCGCTGATATTTTTGACGTTTTACTTGTCACAAAAAATAATCACTTGTGAGTTGAATAGTCACCGCAAAAATGAAATTTATACAGGGTGTCTCACTTTTTTTCCAGCAAAAATTTTTTTTATGTCATTCTGAACAAAAATTTTCATATGAACTATTATGTTTTTTCGACTCCTTAAAAAGTTACAGCAATTTTAAAATTGATAAATTTTCATGATTTTTGTAGAATACCCTGTATAATACTCTTTCTTATTATATTTTTTTTTTAAATCAATTATTATTTGCATTTTTTCTTTCCCAAATTAACTTTTTTTGAACATTATTGCCTGTATTAAAAATAAGAGAATGAGGAGGTAAAATTTCCCTCGGTAAAATTTAGCATCTTGGCTTAAAGATATACAAAATCCAAAGCACACTTGATTTAAATAAAAAAAATTAAAATTAAATGAAATTTATAAAGGGTGTCCCACAAAAATCATTAAATCTTTGAAATTTTAAAATTGCTGTAACTTTTTAAGAAGTCGAAAAACATAATAGTTCATAGGAAAATTTTTGTTCAGAATGACATTTACTATCTAAAAAAAAATTTTCCTGGAAAAAAGTTAGACACCCTGTATAATACTGAGAATAGCTTACCACTGGATATCGCAGATAATTAATAAAATTACAATTCGTAGCTGAGAATTTTTGCAGGTGCAGTGTAACATCAGATTTTCACAATTGCTCAATTTCCAAATAACAAAGGACGTTATCGTTTTCATATGGGTTTTTGGGTAAAAATCAAAATACACTAAACTTATCAAAATAAACTAATATACTCCTAATATTAATTATATACTTAATTTCTGTAAAAAAATATACCTTATAAACAGTTTTATTAGATTTTACATTATTTTAAAAGATTATTTTTATCTCTGCAACAGTGGATGCTTAAATTCAAATTTTGACAAGTTTGATAAAACTACTGTGAGATAAATAATCTTTATTTTTAATTTACTTTTAAATTAAAAGAAAGGTAATAATTTTAAAATATCGGTTTTAAAATCTATTAATTAATGCGATTTTAAATTTAAATTTTAACATTTAATTTCAGCAGGAAAAATGTTCAATGTTGCAAGATTGTGCAAACAAGTCTTGAGATTTCCTGTAAAAATGATTTTATTTTTATTTGGCCCCGTATTATTACAAATCTTATTACATCTATTAAGATCGTTACTACTTAATTTACAGTAAAAATATTAGAGCTCCAGGAAACTGGAAAAGTCTTTATTTATTAAAAAATTTAAAAATTGCAAAAAAACGGCAACAATGGAATAATTGTTTAATTTAAAAAAATAAATTATTAAAATATGCGTATATTTGATAAAAATATATACTTAAAAATAAATATACAATGAAATCTTTATAAATATGTATTTAATTGTATAATTTTTATTGTATTATTGTTGATAATTCAAAGTAAAAATATGACATAGGCAACCATTTGTCAGAAAACAATGACATCGTTGTCTAATTGTGCAAAAATTAATTAATTTCAAATCCGTTATTTGGCCGTGAACAGCCACTATCAAGCTTAATATGTCTTCAAAATTGCATATTTGAGTAGTATTTACATATTAGTAGGTCCTTTTCAATATTCAAATTTATTGGCGATTCAAATTAATATTTCCCGCGCAAATGTATGTTTGGTTACATATTCTAGTGACGTCACGTCAGTGACAAAATAAATAAAAATTTAAACTTGCACAGAAATAATCAAACACATTTAATAATACAAAGTAAATTAGCTAAGTTGACGTTATTTACTTGACTATAATTGACATTAACAAACTTTAAACGCTAAATTCGTCTGCACAACTATCACGGACGTGACGTCATTTCATAGTTCCGCGCTATGCCTCAAGAGGGAGATCGCTTAGCTAGAATCGCCAATAATATTCAAATTTAAATCACCAAGGATTAGTTTTTATTTTCGACTTTTTATCATAGGCAACTACATAAGCAGTTTCAGTTTAAATAGAAAGAAAAAACAATCAAAAAACTTTTAGAAAATCTACAAATTCTACAAAATCTACCAAATTTTGCAAAATCCACAGAACCTACAATATTTATAGAATCTATAAAATTAACAAAACTTACAAAATCTTTACAAAACTTACATAAATTCAAAATACATATACATAAAAATATAAACAATAATAATAATTAAATATACATGTATACAGGGTGTCCCATTTGACTTTGGACTGTATGGGTATCTTTGTTATTATTGGAGATAGAAAGTCGGTTAAATGGACAAAGTAGTAGAGATTTTTTCGAATATTAATAATTCATTTACAAAAAATTTGAATATTGCATCGTTCTAACACTATCTTGAAAAAACAAGAAAATGTGATTTTCAAAATATGGCTATAACTTCGTTATTTTCTTTGGTACCAAAAAAATTTTTTGACTTAATACAGACAATTTATGTGTACAATGCAGTAAAACAAATGAATATTCTTTTTCGCCAACAGATTGACCGGAAATGAACCAAACTTATTTTTTTCTTATGGCAGCCTTTTTGGATTTACACATATTCGGAATTAGTGTATTTTTCTGAGTAATTTAATATATCATATGTAATATTTTAAGAAAAATAGAAATTATTTTATTTTACTAACCAAAAGTGGCCTTGAATAGATGTAAAATGTCAATACATATGTGTTAAGATTTATATTACATTTAATATTTTAAATAGTTACATTTATGTTATTGACAATTTACATCTCTTAAAGTCCAATGTTAGTTTGTAAAATCAAATAATTTTATTTTTTTTAAATATGACATATGGTATACCAAATTACCCAGAAAAAAATACTGATTCCGAATATGTGTAAATCCAATATGGCTGCCATAAGAAAAAAATAAGTTTGGTTCATTTCCGGTCAATCCGTTAGCGAAAAAAAATATTCATTTGTTTTACTGCATTGTACACAAAAAATTTTCTGTATTATGTCAAAAAACTTTTTGGTACCACAGAAAATAAAGAAGTTATAGCCATATTTTAAAAATCGCATTTTCATATTTTTTCAAGATAGCGTTGGAACGATGCGATATTCAAATTTTTTGTAAATGAATTATTAATATTCGAAAAAAATCTCTACTACTTTATCCATTTAACCGACTTTCTATCTCCAATAATAACAAAGATATCCATACAGTCCAACATCAAATGGGACACCCTGTATATGTATACATAAAATCTTTTCTGAAATGAATTGTGAACAACATTTACAAATCCTCAAAATCCACAAAATCTACAAATTCACAGAATCCACAAAACTTGCAAAATTTACAAAATCTACAAAATTTACAAAATTTTGTAGGTTCTGTGAATTTGTAGATTTTGAGGATTTGTAAATGTTGTGAATTTCAGAAAAGATTTTGTAAGTTTTGTAAAAATAAAATAAAAAGTTTTGTTAATTTTATAGATTCTATAAATATTGTAGTTTCTGTGGATTTTGCAAAATTTGGTAACTTTTGTAGAATTTGTAGATTTTCTAAAAATTCTCAGCTACGAATTGTAATTTTATTAATTATCTGCAATATCCAGTGGTAAGCTTTGCTCAGTATTATATAAATTTCATTTTTGCGGTGATTATTTTATACTAACATGTGTAGAGATTTTGACGTGAGTTATTTTAAGTAATTGTGATTTTAAACTTGTACATATATTCATTCTTTCTTGTTATTTTAGCCTTGAAAAAGCCACAATTGATGGCGAAACGTTGGCAAATAGAATCATGCTAGATTGAATTAATAAAATTAGTGTGTCCGAAAAACCGAGAAATTATTTTTTACCTTTCTGTGAATACAATATGGACATGAAAGGACGATACGATCTTATTGTTATTATTGCAGGTTCAGATAAAGATAGAATTAAAAACAAAATTCCCATAAAAGATAAGGAGCGTGATAGGATCAAAGATAAAAGTGATGATCGAAAAAATAAAGATAAAGAAAGAAGCAAAGATAAGAATAAAGAGCGAGATAGAAGCAAGGAAAAAAGTTCAAAGCGCGATAAATCACCAAGGCCAAGGTCACCGAGCCCTAAACGAATTTTAAGCCCTAAAAGACCAGCAAGCCCCAAAAGACCACCTTCACCCCCGCCAAAACACAAAGAAAGCGATAAAAGAACTGATCCTTCTTCAAAAGAAAAAGATAAGAAAAGCGATGATTTAAAAAGCGAGAAAAAATACAAAAAAGATAAACGAGATAAAGAAAGAGATTACAGTGAGAATAAATACAAAGATTTAAACAAAAATGACTTCAAAGAGCATAAATCAAAAGAATCTCGGCCTAAAGAAAGTATTAAAGAATTAAGCCCAAAAATTGAGAAAAAAGAAAAACCAAAAGAAAAGGAAGTCCCAAAAGAACCCATTAAAGACTCCGAGGTAATTTCTGATAAAAACAAAGAAAAATCCGAAGAGAAAAAGGAGAAACACAAGCACAAAAAGAAGGATAAAGAAAAACGTGAAAGAAAAGAAGAAAAATCTTATAAATCCGAAAAAAAATCAGAAAAGAACATCCAAAACAACTTACTTAAAACCGAAACCAGCAAAGAAGTACCAAAAGAAATAAAACCAAGCATTTTTGCAAGCCCGAAACACGAGCCAGAACAAAAAAAATACACAAAACCACTAAACACTTTATTCTCCGAAATTGAAAATGACAATTCCAATAGTTCAATTAGCAGTAAAGAAGAATTCAACGAACCACCTGTTTTGGAAAAAATAAAACCCGAACCAGGAATACCAGAGCCTGTCAAAAAAATAATCGAACCAGAAAGAGTTAAACCGAAAAAAGACAAAACCAAAAAGAAAGAGAAGAAAGCTGAAAAGGAGGACAAGAAACGAAAACGGAAATCAGAAATTAAAGTTGAAGACGAACCTGAAGCAAAGGTTCCTAAAGAAGAGCCTGTAACGGAAAGCGATCAAAATACTTCTCAAGCAAAAGAAATCGACAAAGAAAATCAGGAAAATCCTGAAGATTACATGAAAATCTTGCGAGAGCTGCAACATAAAATTATGACTCTGCAAGATAATTCTGAGTTGCAAAAAGTTGTGCAATTAATAGCTGAAACTGGAAGGTATGAAGTTTCAGCTCGTACGTTTGATTTCGATTTGTGTTTATTGGAGAGATCTACGGTGAAACGACTGCAAGAATTTTTTTCAATACCCTCGTAATTGAAAAAATTTAAACTAGTTTTATTACGATTAAACCTGTAAATAATTTATGTTATTTATGTGTTATATTATGTATAGTTTATTGTGATTATTTGATCTGACTTATTTGCTTCTGGATATTTTAACAAATTTGTAAATAATTTACAAACATTTATTGTTGCGTGTGCATGATGCTTTTTGGTCCTAATGATCTCGATATTTTTTTGTTCTGTAAATAATTTGATTTATTAACTAGTGTGATTAATATGCAATTTAAATTGTTTTAACTTAAGAACTAAATAGTTTTGATCTTGTTTTAGTTGCCAAGCAATAAAGGAATCGATCAATTTCTTATAAACACAAAAGAGGATCAAACTAGGTGCCTTGAGGGTTATTTTTAAGTCATTTATTTAGTTTGGAATTTTTAAATTATTTATTAAACAATTAAAAACGGGTACAAAATTTAAAAGACTTAAAAATATGCCTCTTGGATTAATTCAAAGCTTAAGCTTTGATTTAAGATAATGTAAATGTATTTTTGTAAGGTGACGATTGCAACTCAAATTTTTGATTTGATTAAACGAACAGTATGCTGAGTAATAAAAACAAACACATGACTTTACAATTTTTCATTACTCATATTACTTACATTTGCATTTACATATCTAAACTCTTGTAGAAAACCCATAAATAGGAAATAGCAACACTTGTTATAATTATATTATTAAACATTGCCACAATAGAGCAGATTTAAAAGTTCTCATTTTCGTAAAGTTATAAACTAATTGCTTGTTACTTTTTTTATTTTTATTAGTCCTGATTTAATCTTCTTTTGTGAAACAAATGTGTACAAATAATTATATTACTGTTAACTTATTCGTTTCATTCGGAAATGTACAGACTAATTTATTATTAGTCTTTGTTTGTAATTTGATACAGATTACATGTATGTATAATTTATTAATAAAAAATGTATTATTTATTTCATATGTTTGCTTTTATGGGGTGATTCTGAACAAAAATGTTAGCCCTAACAGTGATGACAGTCACCCTGATGTCAAAAAAAACACTTTAAAATAACATACAGCAAAGTAATAATAATACATTAATGTATAATTGATCAAAATAATACACTATATAAATGTACAATGCATTTTAATACCGAAAATATTATTTTATATTGTCGTTAAGTTACAGAATAGCGTGGGTGACTGTCAAATTTAACATGGCTGTTACATTTTTTGTTCAGAATTACCCCATTAAAACCTTTAAAGTAATTTGAATCATTTACCATTTCAAACTTCTTCATATATTATAAATGGCAAGATTTGAAACATAACACACTTGTTTTTGGCTGACACCTGACACTACCATAGATAAGACACTACCTCACTTCCACCATGTTGCATGTTTGCTTACATGTAGAGCGCGCCCTCTATTGGTAGCTGGAATTCCCAAAAAAAACACTTCCATGAACATGTTGGGAATTTCGACTACGGATGCCGCTATTTTGACGTAAATTTGAAAAAAAAAGTAATAAAAGATTTTTGCGCCGATTTAAATTTTATTGGTTTTAGTAACTGCGCATGTGCTTAGATCAAGTTTTTTGTGTTTAAAAATTGTGTTTATCTTTTATTGACCAGTGTGTTATTTCTTACTTGCACAATTTCATAAATACATTGTTTTGGGGTAAGTAATAAATTACAGCCTGTAAAAAATATTATTTTTTTAATAGTAATAATAAACCCAAGGGAACTGTGATTTATAACTGCACGGAAATAAATTTTACAAAAACAGGTTATGTCAAGGTAGACCTTTTCTAGCTTCAACAAATAACTCCCAGAGGGCGTATCCGATCTTAGAAATCACGAATATATTGAATACATTTTTTTTAATACTTGTATTGGGTTTGTTTAGCTTTATTTTCTCGGTATTTTACCATACGTGTTTGTTCAAAATTGTTTAATTTTTCTTATAAAAATAAAAAAGTAATTCAGTTTTTTCCAACTAAAGTCCCAAAAACATGATTAAAATACAAAATAATTCAAGAAATCGACAATTTTCTGAAGTTTTCCTCGGAATTTTCCGGCGAAAATTATAACACTGATAAGTAATAGTACCATACACGATTGTACAAAATTCTGTAAAAATGTTTATAAAAATAAAAAAGTTATTAAGTTTTTTCCAATTAAAATTCCAAAAAGGTGAATAAAATATAAAATAATTCAAGAAATCGACGATTTTCACAAGTTTTTCTTGGAATTTTCCGCCCCAAATTGTAACACTCATAAATGATAGTACTATACATGATTGTACAAAATTTTGTAAAAATGTTTATAAAAATAAAAAAGTTTTGTTAAGTTTTTTCCAACTTAAGTGAGAAAAAAGGTGAATAAAATACAAAATAATTCAAGAAATCAACGATTTTCTCAAGTTTTCCTTGGAATTTTCTGCCGAAAATTATAACACTGATAAGTGACAGTACCATACACGATTGTACAAAATTTTGTAAAAATGTTTATAAAAATAAAAAAGTTATTAAGTTTTTTCCTACTAAAGTCCCAAAAAAAGGTGAATTAAAATACAAAAAAATTCAAGAAATCGACGATTTTCTCAAGTTTTCCGGTGGAAAATGTACCAGTGTTAAAAACAATAGTGCCACACACGATTGTAAAAAATTTTGAAAAAATATTTATAAAAATAAAAAAGTTATTAAGTTTTTTCCAACAAAAAGCCCCCAACAAATTAAAATACAAAATAATTCAAGAAATCGGCGATTTTTTTTTCCTACTGAAGTCCCAAAAAAGGTGAATAAAATACAAAATAATTCAAGAAATCGACGATTTTCTCAAGTTTTTCTTCGAATTTTCCGGCGAAAATTGTACCAGTGATAAATAATAGTACCACACACGATTGTACAAAATGTAAAAATAGTTATAAAAATAAAAAAGTAATCAAGTTTTTTCCAACTAAAGCACCAAAAAAATTAAAATACAAAATAATTCAAGAAATCGACGATTTTCTGAAGTTTTCCTTGGAATTTTCCACCAAAAATTGTAACACTGATAAGTGATAGTACCATACATGATCGTAGAAAATTTTGTAAAAATGTTTATAAAAATTATAAAGTTACAAAGTTTTTTCCTACTAAAGTCCCAAAAAAAGGTGAATAAAATACAAAATAATTCAAGAAATCTACGATTTTCTTGGAATTTTCCGGTAAAAATTGTACCATTGATAAATAATAGTGCCACACACGCTTATATGTTGTAAAAATATTTATAAAAATAAAAAAGTTATTAAGTTTTTTCCAATTAAAATTCCAAAAAAGCTGAATAAAATACAAAATAATTCAAGAAATCGACGATTTTCTCAAGCTTTTCTTGGAATTTTCCGGCGAAAATTGTACCAGTGATAAATAATATAGTGCCACACACGATTGTACAAAATTTTGTAAAAATATTATTTATTAAAATAAAAAAGTAATTAAAGTTTTTTTCAACTAAAGCTCCCAAAAAATTAAAACACAAAATAATTTAAGAAATCGGCGATTTTCTGAAGTTTTTCTTGGAATTTTCCGGCGACAATTGTACCAGTGGTAAATAATAGTGCCACACACGATTGTACAAAATGTTGTAAAAATATTTATAAAAATAAAAAAGTAATTAAATATTTTTCAACTAAAACCCCAAAAAAAATTAAAATACAAAATAATTCAAGAAATCTCCGGTTTTCTGAAGTTTTCCTTGGAATTTTCCGGCGAAAATTATACCTCTGATAAGTGATAGTACCTAGGGTGACCAATTATTTTTCTGAACAACTAGGACAAAAAACGAGAAAACTAGGACAATTCCCATTTTGTAAAAGAGGACAAAATGAGGACATTTTCCATTTTGTAAAATGAGAACATTTAAATTCATTTATTTTTCACAAAAAATCACAGAAATGTTCACAGCTCACAGCAAAAAAACTCGCTGCCTATTCCCCAAAACACAGTACCAATGTACTTAAGCTCTGAAGTATTCATCATCTTATTTCGGATTGTCTATTTCACGTTCGTTTCATGTTCGTTTATAGAACAAAAATGTAGGTACGCAGTACGCATATCAAAATCGCATTTTTCATTTTTCATCGTTAAATATACAAAACTAGGACAATATAAAAAAACCCGCGAGGACGTAGGAGGACACCCTAAAAAAGAGGACATGTTCTCGGAAAACCAGACGGTTGGTCACCCTATAGTACCATACACGATTGTATAAAATTTTGTAAAAATGTTTATGAAAACAAAAAAGTTAATAAGGTATTTCCTACTAAAGCCCGAAAAAAATTAAAATACAAAATAATTCAAGAAATCGGCGATTTTCTGAAGTTTTCCTTGGAATTTTCCGCCGAAAATTATACCACTGATAAGTGATAGTACCATACACGATTGTTGAAAATTTTGTAAAAATGTTTATAGAAACAAAAAAGTTAATAAGGTTTTTCCGACTAAAGCCCCAAAAAAATTAAAATACCAAATAATTCAAGATGTGTGCCCATCCACATGTGCCTATAACTATGCATAGTGCGCATGTGCAATTAAGAACATTATATTAATTAATAATATTATAGTAATTTAGTATTTAGTTTTATGTTTATTTTAAGATGTATTTATATTACATCCAAATGTTTTAACGAGATAAGTATTTAGTTTTATGTCTATTGTATTTGTATATTTATTGCTATCATTTCCTTAATCCTTCTATGAAATTCTACCTTCCAAATCCTTTACAACGACCTTGTTCCTGGAAGATCATATTAAAACCATTTACCCTTAAATCCCTAAATATTCCATCAATATAAGTAATTAAGGTATTCCTAGTATTAAGATAATTTTGTAATTGTACACATTTAATTTGAGTACCTGTGAGTTTAACCAATTAGAGAGATACTACGAACTACAAGACGATCGACTACGAGCACCCTTAAGAGCAATTTCCTAAACGGAAGATATAGTGGTTTAGTTCTGCAGTCATAAAAGCTAGTACGAACAACTTTTTTGTATATTTTTTTGTACATGATTTAGAAGTCATTTCTTTAATTCCTGCCAGAAGGAAAAAAAATTGGAGAATGTACAAAAAAAAATATAATGATCTAAAAGCACCTTAACTTTGGACCCCTCTAATTAATTTTGTGCTAGGTTGCAGAAGGTAACTCTCTGGCAGGATGTAGCCTAATCAATTTAGATTATAAATGGGAAAAAAAATTGAAAATCTAACGAGGGAAACTTGAGTTATGATTGCAGAACTAATGCTCGATTTCATGATTTTTCACAATGTTTCCTCCCAAACTCTCGCGCCCTCTAGGGATTCGCATTAATTATCAGTTATTTAGTCAGAATTTGCAAAGAAGCTCCAGAAAAGCGGGATGGATTTTCTATTCCTTGTTATTATCTCCAACGGAAAATTTAGCGCGAGTGTCTAGGAAGATGCTCTTACAAGGGCTGCAGACGCAGAACTCTCTCTTTCAAGTTGCCAAGTTCTAGTGAACAACATTGTCGGTTAAAAGTAGTGACTGTATATTTGTTAAACCAACTGTTAATATTTTTCTCCGAATAAACTTGTTGTATGTAGTTAAAGTTGTTTCTTGCAAATTTAATTATTTGTCACCTTAACTACAACGCCTATCATCCTGACCGAGTAGGTACACAACAAAGAAATCGACGATTTTCTGAAGTTTTTCATGGAATTTTCCAGGGAAAATTGTAAAATTAATAATAAATGATAGTACCATACACGATTGTAGAAAATTTTGTAAAAATGTTTATAAAAATAAAAATTTATTAAGTTTTTTTCAACTAAAGTCCCAAAAAAGGTGAATAAAATACAAAATAATTCAAGAAATCGACTATTTTCTCAAGCCTTTCTTGGAATTTTGCGGCGAAAATTGTACCAGTGATAAATAATAGTGCCACACACGATTGTACAAAATGTTGTTAAATATTTATTAAAATAAAAAAGTAATTAATTTTTTTTCAAAGAATGCCCCAAAAAAATTAAAATACAAAATAATTCCAGAAATCGGCGATTATCTGAAGTTTTCCTTGGAATTTTCCGCCGAAAATTGTAACAGTGATAAGTGGTACCTTACACGATTGTACAAAATTTTGTAAATATGTTTATAAAAATAAAAAATTTAGTAAGTTTTGTTCAATTAAAGTCCCGAAAAACGTGATTAAAATACAAAATAATTCAAGAAATCAACGATTTTCTGAAGTTTTTCTTGGAATTTTCCGGAAAAAATTGTACCAGTGATAAAAAATAGTGCCACACAAACTAAAAAAAAATTAAAATACCAAATAATTCAAGAAATCGACGATTTTCACAAGTTTTCCTTGGAATTTTCCGCTGAAAATTGTAACACTGATAAGTGATAGTACCATAGACGATTGTATAAAATTTTGTACAAATTATTATAAAAATAAAAAGGTTATTAAATTTTTCCTAGTAAAGTCTGAATAAAATACAAAATAATTCAAGAAATCGATGATTTTCTCAAGTTTTCTTGAAATTTTCCGGGGAAAATTGTACCAGTATTAAAAATATAAGTGCCCCACACGATTGTACAAACTTTTGTAAAAATATTTATAAAAATAAAAAAGTTATTAAGTTTTTTCCAACTAAATCCCCAAACAAATTAAAATACAAAATATGTCAAGAAATCGAGGTTTTTCTGAAGTTTTCCTTGGAATTTTCCGGCGAAAATTGTAACACTGATAAATGATAGTACTATACATGATTGTACAAAATTTTGTGAAAATGTTTATAAAAATAAAAAAGTTTTTTCCAACTTAAGTCAGAAAAAAGGTGAATAAAATACAAAATAATTCAAGAAATCAACGATTTTCTCAAGTTTTCCTTGGAATTTTCCGCCGAAAATTGTAACAGTGATAAGTGATAGTGCCATACACGATTTTATAAAATTTTGTAAAAATTTTTATAAAACTAAAAAAGTTATTAAGTTTTTTCCAACTAAAGTTCCAAAAAAGGTGAATAAAATACAAGATAGTTCAAGAAATCGACGATTTTCTCAAGTTTTTCTTGGAATTTTCCAGCGAAAATTGTACCAGTGATAAATAATATATTGCCACACACGAATGTACAAATTGTTGTAAAAATATTTATAAAAATAAAAAAGTAATTAAATATTTTTCAACTAAAACCCTCAAAAAATTAAAATACAAAATAATTCAAGAAATCGCAGGTTTTCTGAAGTTTTTCTTGGAATTTTCCGGCGAAAATTATACCACCGATAAGTGAAATACATGATTGTATAAAATTTTGTAAAAATGTTTATAAAAACAAAAAAGTTAATAAGGTTTTTCCTACTAAAGCCCGAAAAAAATTAAAATACAAAATAATTCAAGAAATCGGTGATTTTCTGAAGTTTACCTTGGAATTTTCCGGCGAAAATTATACCACTGGTAAGTGATACCATACAGGCATACAGGATTGTATAAAATTTTGTAACAATGTTTTTAAAAATAAAAAAGTTATAAAGTTTTTTCCTACCAAATTTTAAGAAAAAAGCTTCCTATAAACATGTATCCGATTTCGCTTCCTAAGGGAGCTACAGCCCTTTAACTATTGTGACTAAAACTAGGTTTTTTGTCATTTATTTGAAAACGGTTTGTAATATAGATTTGAAATTTGGTGTGAAGACTAATACGTTTAAGATATAATTTCTCAATTTTTTTCAGATTTTTTGAAAGCTCTGAAATTTTTTGAAAGCTTTCGAAAAATCGCAAAAAATTTAGAAATTATATCTTAAACGTATTAGTCTTCACACCAAATTTCAAATCTTTATTACAAACCGTTTTCAAATAAATGACAAAAAACCTAGTTTTAGTCACAATATTTAAAGGGCTGTAGCTCTCTTAGGAAGCGAAATCGGACACATGTTTATAGGAAGTTTTTTTCTTAAAATTAGTTGTAGAATCGCCTCCTAAAGTTTGGCCGCTTAATTTCTGGACACCCTGTATAATATAAACATTATATTATAGTGTTCGATCAATCTTAGATGTAATTTACATGGTGTTGAAGTTTACTTACCCTTTTTCGTATAAATAAACTTTAATAATGTCCTGAAACTAGAACCTGAAGCAAACAGTGTCGGTGACAAGATCAAAATTCAAGCAAAATTAACTTTACAAACGATAAATCTTCAAAATTTAATATTTTTTCAAAATCAGACCAGGAGTCAAAAAATTTAAAAAAGAATGAAAATAATCAGTCACTTTTTCACATTTCATTTTTATAATCGAAAACAAAAAATGTAAGGGCTCAATTTTTTTATATTTTGTTACACTTAAGTCCAGAGCCGGTTCTAGGGTGGACCGAGTGGAGCACTCGCCCAGGGTGAAAGTCAAAGGGGGGCGCGAAAAAAGACAATTTTTTTAATTTAAAAAAAAATTGTTTTTTTTAATGAAATTTCAGGATCGACCCAATCGCGCCGATGTCGACATTTTTTCACGATGCATGTGTTTTTATGATTCTTGTTATTTTTATTCAGGTGTTCACTGAAAAATACCACTTACACTGCAATATTATAAATTCTAATTTAATCTTCAACAGGTCGCCACAAGTTAGCTATTTTTCGTGTGTCTTGTGCGTTTTGCGTATATACAGGATGTCCCATAATATGTGGGACCCACTTCTAGGGTGGGTAGTAGATGCAAGTAGATGTCAGATGTCAAAAGAATAAGAAAAGTTCATATAAACTTATGTTCAATTTCGCCTTATAAGGAAGCTACAGCTCTTTAAAGGTGTTGTTAAAAATTAAGAAGTAGGTTTTCGCTCGTTTATTTCAAAACAAATTAGAGTAGAGATTTGAAATTTGGTGTGAATCATAATACATCTAGAATACATTTTTGTGATTTTTTTCAAATTTTTTGCTTGCTTTGAAAGGGTACATTCGTGGAGAGTTGAGGTTAAAAATTGTCATAACTTTTTTGTGGATAACTTTTACAACATTTTTTTTTAATTCATGTTCCCCATTTAATTCTTAACAGAAAAGGTACTCTTATTTAAAGTCGGTAGTATGCACCGTTTTCGAAGAAAATGCATTTTATTATTTTATTGATGGTGAACACAATTTAATTTTAAAAAAATCATGTTATTAACCTTGGATTATTTTATTTTATTGTATTACCCAAAACTGTTTAAGAAATTGAAAAAAAATCACGAAAACGTATCCTAACTGTATTATGATTCATACCAAATATCAAATCTGTTCATTTGTTTTTTGAAATAAACAGAAAAAAACCTACTTTTTAACAGCACCTTTAAACACCTTTGGACATAAGTTTATATGAACTTTTCTTATTCTCTTGACATCTACTACCCACCCTAGAAGTGGGTCCCACATATTATGGGACACCCTGTATATGTCATTATATTTTATGTGATTTGGATTAGAGTTGTAATACTTACTACTTACATACTTAAACATAATAACACAAATCAGAGGGTAAATAAGAATAAGTTGTAATTTTGATATTGCCCAGTTCTTATTTATTTTCCGCAAATACTTACATTACTTAATATTTTATGTGATATTATCTGAGTGGGGTAGTATTTTGGATTTAGTATTTCAAATATTTTTTTTAAAAATTATTTTCATATTTTTAAGTTTCATATACTTTAACTAGCCATTAATACTTTTTAGATTCAATCTTTACAAATCGAAAGAACGCCAAATTTGCATGTTGCCCAGGGTGACAAAATGTGTATAGATCCGGCTCTGCTTAAGTCCTTAGTAAAACTGGATAAAAAGTTTTTAAAAATCAAATCAGAGCAGGAGTTGAAAAATTTTAAAAAATAATGAATAATAATCAGTCACTTTTTCACATTTCATTTTTTAAATCGAAAACAAAAAAATGTAAGGCCTCAATTTTTTTATATTTTGTTACACATACAGTCCTTAGTAAAACAGCAAAAAACTTTTTCAAAATCAGACCAGAGGTGGAAGCTATACGATTGTTTTCGTACAACGAAAATATCGTATTGTTGAATATGTTGCTAGAAATTCAAAAAAGAATGAAAATAATCAGTCACTTTTTCACATTTAATTTTTTAATCAATAACAAAACAATGTAAGGGGTCAATTTTTTTATATTTTGTTACACATACAGTTCTTAGTTAAACTAGTTAAAAAAGTTTTTTCAAAATTAGACCAGGAGTAAAAAAATTTAAAAAAGAATGAAAATAATCAGTCACTTTTTCACATTTCATTTTTTTAATCGAAAACAAAAAAATGTAAGGGTTCAATTTTTTTACATATTGTTACACATGCAGTCCTTAGTAAAACTGCTTAAAAAGTTTTTTCAAAATCAGACCAGGAGTCAAAAAAATTAAAAAAGAATGAAAATACAATCTGTCACTTTTTCAAATTTCATTTTTTTAATCGAAAAATTGAAAAAAGAATGAAAATAATTTCTTTATTTATTTACATGCAAAGCAATAGATCAACAAAATTTATTCAATCAACATGTTGTTGGTGTAAGAATAATTTTGTTGTGCATAAAAACTAAAAAAAAATAAAAATACTTAAAAAAAAGAAACCAATAACTAAACAACACAAACGTAATAAAATTAGTAAGTATAAAATTATAAACAGTGAATATATAGTATAATAAAAAGAACACAATCTCAAAACAATCTTTAAACTAGATGAATCTATTGTAAATAATTATTTTCATTCCGGTAAATGTAAAATATAGTTTTTAATATTTGTTGTAAATTTTTTAATTGAACTGGAATTTTGAATATCTGATGGCAATTTATTAAATTGTTTAACAGCATTAAATAGACAATCATTTCTACCTTTATTAGTTTTTATCGAATTTAGATGAATTTGATTGGACGTTTTTGTGTTAAATTTATGAAATTCTTTATTAGTTTTAAGTACTAAGCTTGTTTTAATCAGATTACTTTTAATTTTGAAAATAAGTTTACAATTTTCTAATAATATTGTATTACTTATATTAAAAATTTCTCTTGTTGGTGTTAAAAAAGGTAAGTTAAACAATGTTTTAATACTTTTTGACATCAATCTTTGAACATTGTTTATTAATAATGAGTTACCTTGTGACCAAATTGGTAATCCATAAATAATATTACTATGTATATATGCATAAAATAATAAATAAGCAATTCTTTTCGGAAATGGTCCACATCTTCTAATAGCACCAATCAACGGTATAATTTTTTGTTTTATATTATTCACATGTTGATAAAAATTTAATTTCACATCTAAAGTTATGCCTAAATATCTGATTGTTTCAGCTAGCTTAATTTTTTTATTATTAATTATAATATTTAAATCAATTATTGATTTGTTTTTTTGTTTAAAAACTAAAATTTCCGTTTTTTCGGTATTTATAGTAAGCTTATTACCCGATAACCAATTAATAAATTTTATCAAATCAATATTAATTAATTCCTCTAAAATACTTTTCGTTTTACCACTATATAATAAGACAGTGTCGTCAGCAAACATAACATATTTTCCAAAAAGATTTACATATTGTATATTCTGAACGTAAATTAAATATAACAGAGGGCCAAGTATTGATCCTTGGGGGCACCTATATTAATTTCACATGGATCACTAACATAATTATTAAATTTTGTTTGAATTATTCTTTTTTTCAAATAAGTTGTCATTAAATCATGTGTTTTTCCCCTTATGCCCAATCTATACAATTGATTTAATAATATGTCTTGATCAACAGTGTCAAATGCTTTTTTTAAATCAACAAATACTGCTGCAACATAATTGTCTTTATCTAACGAATTATTAATAAAATGAATAACTTCCAATAATTCTGACTGAGTTGAACTGTTTTCTTGAAAACCAAATTGAAATTTATCTAATTGAGAAGTATTTTTAATAAAATTAATTAACCTAGATTTGATTACTAATTCGAAAATTTTGGAAAAATTGGATAATAATGAAATCGGCCTATAATTAGAAGGATCTTTTTTAGAACCAGATTTATGTATTGGAATTATTACTGCTCTTTTTAAATAATCCGGAAAAATGCCATCCAAAATATATTTATTAATTATTTTTACAATTACTGGTATTAATGGCATTTGTAATTTTTTTAAAATTTTTGCATTTATATTAAAAGGTCCACATGAAGTATGCATTTTTAAATTTCTAATAATTTCCAAGATTTCATTTTCATTAGTTTCTTTAAAGAAAATAGTTTTATTATTAAAAGGTAGATTATACAAATTATTTTTAGCATTTACAATTTTATTTGCCAGTTCAGTGCCTATATTTGGAAAATATTCATTAAATTTATTTATTTTATCAATTGATACAAAATTATCAATAGTTTTTGGAATTCTATATGATAATTTATTATTATTAATAATTTCATTTAAATTTTGCCATAATCTTTTAGGACTTCCATTAGCATTTTCTATTAATTTAATGTTATAATTTTTTTTCTCTTTTCTAATCATTATACTTATGTAATACATTAAAAGAACAATTTTTAGATTTTTTAATTTTAAAAAGTTTATTTCTCTGTTTAATTTTTTTAATTATTTCAATTGTCAACCAGTTATTATCACATCTAACTCTGTATTTGAATTCCTTTGTATTTTTACTAATAACAGTTTTAATTATATAATCTAAACTTTCAAAATTATTAGGATTATTCTTATAGATCTCATTATAAATATCTATTTCAGCTTGTTTATAGTTGACAATTTTAAATAATTTTAATTCCATTTTAGATAAAGAAGCTGTTTTTTTTTAAGTATAAAAAAATTAAGTTATGGTCACTAATAGAATTTTGCTCAATTTTAATTTCATGGTTAAGTTCAAAGTAATTTGATATAATATGATCAATGATTGAACCTTCTTTATCTTTTTTAAACCTTGTGATAAATTTTGTGTTAATTTGATTCAAGATTTTAAAACCATTACTATCAATAATTTCCAAATATGATTTTTTTATAAAAGAATTTTCAAGTAAATTAACATTCATGTCTCCAATTATAATTGCTTTTAAATTATCTATTAAAAGTTTATCTAAATAGTGGAAAAAATCTTGTTTTGAATTATTTGGTGGATTGTAAAGAGCAATAAATTTAAGTTTAGGAATTGTATTAACTGTTTCAAAAATAATTGTATTGTAAAGATTATTATTACTTTCAATTATTTGATGTTGAAAAATATTTTTAATAAAAATAGCTACACCACCACCTCGTTTAGTGTCTCTACAATTATAATCAGTCACTTTTTCACATTTCATTTTTGTTATCGAAAACAAAACAATGTAAGGGCTCAATTTTTTTATATTTGTTTCATATACATTCCTTAGTTAAACTGCATAAAAGGTTTTTTCAAAATCAGACCAGGAGTCAAAAAATTTAAAAAAGAATGAAAATACAATCTGTCACTTTTTCAAATTTCATTTTTTTAATTGAAAACAAAAAAATGTAGGGGCTCAATTTTTTTATATTTTGTTACACATACAATCCTCAGTAAAACTGAATAAAAGTTTTTTTGAAAATCCGACCAGGAGTCAAAAAATTTAAAAAATAATGAAAATAATCAGTCACTTTTCACATTTTAAATCCAAAACAAAAAAATGTAAGGGCTCAATTTTTTTTTATTTTGTTACACATACAATCCTCAGTAAAACTGCATAATTTTTTTTTTGAAAATCCGACCAGGAGTCAAAAAATTTAAAAAATAATGAAAATAATCAGTCACTTTTTCACATTTCATTTTTTTAATCGAAAACAAAAAAATGTAAGGGCTCAATTTTTTTATATTTTGTTACACATACAATCCTCAGTAAAACTGCATACATTTTTTTTTTAAAATCCGACCAGGAGTCAAAAAATTTAAAAAATAATGAAAATAATCAGTCACTTTTTCACATTTCATTTTTTTAATCGAAAATAAAAAAATGTAAGGGCTCAATTTTTTTATATTTTGTTACACATACAATCCTCAGTAAAACTGCAGAAATTTTTTTTTGAAAATCCGACCAGGAGTCAAAAAATTTAAAAAATAATGAAAATAATCAGTCACTTTTTCACATTTCATTTTTTTAATCGAAAACAAAAAAATGTAGGGGCTCAATTTTTTTTTGTATTTTGTTAAACATACAGTCCTTAGTAAAACTGCATAAAAACTTTTTTCAAAATCAGGCCTGGAGTCAAATAAATTAAAAAAGAATAAAAAAAATCAGTCACTTTTTCACATTTCTTTTTTTAAATCTAAAATAAAAAAATGCAAGGGCTCAATTTTTTTGTATTTTGTTACACATACAGTTCTTAGTAAAACTGTATAAAAAGTTTTTTCAAAATCAGACCAGGAGTAAAAAAAATTAAAAAAGAATAAAAATAATCAGTCACTTTTTCACATTTAATTTTTTTAATCGAAAACAAAAAAATGTAAGGGCTCAACTTTTTTATAGTTTGTTACACATACAGTCCTTAGTAAAACTGCCTAAAAAGTCTTTTCAAAATCAGACCAGGAGTCAAAAAATTTAAAAAAGAATGAAAATAATCAGTCACTTTTTCACATTTAATTTTTTTAATCGAAAACAAAAAAATGTAAGGGCTCAATTTCTTTATATTTTGTTACACTTACAGTAATTGGTAAAACTGCATAAATTTTTTTTTCAAAATTAGAAGTCAAAAAATTTAAAAAAGAATGAAAATAATCAGTCAATTTTTTAAATTTTGTTACACATACAGTCCTCGGTAAAACTGCATAAAAAGACTAAAATGGCCTTAAGGGACTAAAATTTCTGGTTACGCCTTACACCACTGGTATCAATTGAATATCTTCTACGATTTCCACTAAGATGTGGAAAACAGCAAGGAAAATTTTTTTGGTTTTATCTGATAAAAATTATAAAACCAATTTTTGTAGCTTATCATTTTGAGTCAATAAGTAACTAAAAAATTTGTTTATTTTTTTAGTTTTAAAATATTACGGTATACTCAAAAAATTAATACAGACATGAATTAATAAACTATAGATTAAAAATTAAAATCTGTGGTATAAAAAAACTATTTATTATGATAAAAACTTAACAAGTAATACTGTTACTAAAAATACCACTAAGCCTTTGCCGGATTTTCTTCCCATGGCCTGGGACCTCTAACCTGCTCCCACGTATCAATATCCATCGTCTTCAACTTCTCATACTCCGTCTCAATAGTTACCTCACCAGGTTTCTTCATTGGAATACCTGCTTCATCCATTTTTTCTCTAACGACAGACTTTTTCGAAAATCTATATCTAAAAAGGTTTTCGGTAATACATTATGTAAAAAATCAGTTTTTTCGTATTTACCGAATTTGTGTGAACTCTTTTAAAGCAAATGAACCACCAACAACTAATAGGAAAAACGGTACTCCGTATTTAAAAGCACTTTTCCTTAAAAGACCCATTTAAACCGCTTTTCTAAAAAGTTAGGTTATGTATTTTTTGTTGTATAGTTGGTTGCCTGCACATTTGTTATGCAAAATTAATTTACATTTTATAAAAATTTTTATATTTTTATTATAATTCTTAAATTACTCTACATAAATAATTAATTTTTATTAAAATCAAATTGTTCTTATAATTTGGTTGGTATTTTCGAATGGTATTGGTGCTACTGATTTTTAGTTCTATAGTGTATAGTTGGTTGCCTGCACATTTGTTATGCAAAATTAATTTACATTTTATACAAATTTTTATATTTTTATTATAATTTTAAAATTACTCTACATAAATATTTAATTTTTATTAAAATCAAATTATTATTATTCTTATAATTTGGTTGGTATTTTCGAATGTATTGGTGCTACTGATTTTTAGTTCTACAAACCTTTACTACGTTGGTAACACTAGTAGTCAGTAGTCTTTCTTCTTTCTCTTTCTTTTCCGGTTTTGTTAGCCGAACAGTCAAGATGGGTGAGTGAAGTCTTTAAGAGTAAATATTCTTTTTTACACTTAAATAATGTTTTAATTAAATAAATGTGTGCTTGAAGTTATCTTTAACGTAATAATTAAATACTAAAGTTCTTACAAAGTAATTATTTTAGTTAAAAGAAAAATAAGTGTTATGTTAATGACTGTCAAACGGCCATTGCTCATAAACAAAAAATTAAAATCCATTCAATCCATGCAGTAGTATTCTTTAATTCATCATAATTTTCGTTAAAATCCATTCATTTTTTTAGTACGGTTGTAATTTTCGTAATATTTTTTGTAAGTGGAGTTTTTTAATTAAGATGTTTTATAGGTAAACCAAGAGGTTTGCGCACTGCAAGAAAGCACGTTAATCACCGCAGAGAGCAAAGATGGGCTGATAAAGATTACAAAAAGGCTCATTTGGGTACCCGCTGGAAGGCCAACCCTTTTGGAGGTGCTTCACATGCTAAAGGAATTGTTTTGGAAAAAGTGTGAGTTATATTTTAAGTGAGGTTATGTTTGTAACATCAATTTTTTTGCATGCTGTTTTAATGTTTTTTCTATAACTCTGTTAAATTCAGTATCGTAACTTTACTATAAATCCTTTCGGTTTGTTTATTATAATTACTTTTTTTGTACAGGGTGTAGAATTTATACGATTCCCTGTCAATCTAAATTCATCGTTGTCATGTTATTAATCGTTTGAAATTTTATGCACCATGAGCCCATAATCTAAACATTTGTATGTTTTTAATTGTGGTTAATTATACAATGGATGCAAAATTACCTTAAAATGCTCTGAACCATTGGGTAGCTCACTCAATGTGCTAACCACTCTGATATGAGCCTTACATTCTTCGAAAAAAAAACATAATAAGTCTCGCAGGATTTCAATGTGAATGGCGTGTTTTTAAAAGTCAATCACAGAAAAATTCTGTGAGATTTGCTGTGTTAAAACTACAAAACTTCAAGAGAATTTTGGTTTTAAGTATTTTATGTTTTTTGGGAGCTTTATTTTTATATTTTTTTGTTATTGTTTCAGTGGTGTTGAAGCCAAACAGCCTAACTCTGCTATTCGTAAGTGCGTAAGAGTACAGCTCATTAAAAATGGTAAGAAGATTACGGCGTTCGTACCACGGGATGGTTGCTTAAATCATATTGAAGAAAATGACGAAGTATTGGTCGCTGGTTTCGGTCGTAAAGGTCATGCCGTTGGTGATATTCCTGGAGTAAGATTCAAGGTATGTTCTTTAATCAACAATCTTATTTTCTTATTGGTTGAAGTAAATTATTTATATTCGTCACACCAAGATTGTTTTTATAAACAAATCTAAATTTGCATTTAGGCAACTGCTTTTCCATGTAAAAATTAAAATCTGGATTTATTTAGTGATATTTTAAAATTTCACTAAAAATAGCATCAGCAGTTTTTATTTTTTTCTTCAAGAAGTTAAAACAAATATCGTAAATTATTAAATATTTGATCTTTAGTTTTCAAATTATCACAAAAAAAGTTGAAAATGGCCATTTTTGTTTCTATTTGCTTATTTATTCGAAATCTAATCAAGTTAAAATTAAAGTTGCCCATTTCTAATTGAAACATTGTTTAGACACTTTAACGAGGAAACCTATTTTTTTTTAACTAAACCCATTTCTGTTTAGTTTTATGTAGAATAGGTTATGGCGTTTATTTTGGTACAAAAATCAAAGAAATACCACATTGTACTTAAACTAAAAAACTTCATTGAACTTCTGTCAATTTTCTAGTTGCCACTTAAAGTTTTAGTGGAACCTGTGCAACTGTGCTCAAGTCTCAACAACATTTTGTTTTCAAATGAACAATTTGATTGATATTCAAAAAAACAAAAATGATAATTTTCAGTTTTTTCGCAAGGCAAATTTCAGATAAGGCGATAATCGGCAAATTTGAGCTCTTGATATTTGCGATTTTGGTCATAACTTTTTTCCCAGTGGAGCTCGGCGTTTTGAAACATTCCCAAAACTAATTGAAATAATATTTTTTTTCCAACGCTAGAAATAAGTTAAGATATAAATGAAAAGCTTGATGTTGCGTTTTTTTTGTTTTAAATATATTTTTAAATTTTTTACAGCATCCCAAAAATTTCTTAAAATATTACTTAATATTTGGGATGCTGTAAATAGTTTAAAAATATATTTAAAACAAAAAAACGCAACATCAAAGTCTTTTATATCTTAACTTATTTCTAGCGTTGGAAAAAAAATATTATTTCAATTAGTTTTTTAGAATGTTTCAAAGAACCACTAAGCGAACATTTTTTGTAAAGAGCCCGTTTTACTGCTGCCGTATTATTATTTGGTTTGACTTACCAAAACAAAAAAAAGAAGAAATTGGTAGCCACAAGACTCTTCTGTGTACAAAAAAAAGAAATTTTAAAAAAGCTTCAATGGAAACAAAAATATGACCAAAACCACAAATATCAAGCGAATTTCAAAATCAAGTGCTCAAATTTGCTGACTATAATTAATCTTCACAAAAATACAAACAAAAATGTTTTTCTTCAAATAAGCAAGATTTTAATGTCGAGCCTAGAAAATCCAGCAGCCTTCAGTAGGGATATTTTTGAATTAATTTTAGTAAAAGTAAAATTTTCGGGATTTGTAATCAAAAATTTAAGAAAGATATTAAGACTGGGGAATTGTGAAAGGAGAGGGAAACACAGCAACCGTTTGTTATTTTAAAATTTTTACATAGTAATCATAAAAAATAATAAATAAAAACTATCTGACCCTTATAATTATAAGTAGTTCCTTAAGTTTTACCTAATTTTTCTTCTAAATAAAATTCTAGAAAAGCGTAGAAGTGGAAATACGATAAAATTTGAAAAAAAATGTGCTACTTCAACTTCTACGCTCTTCCAGGGGCACATATTTAAAAAAAACTATGCTGAAACCTAAAGAGTTATTTATAAGGAAGACGATCATGTAAATTTTTTTTTAGTTTTGTTAGTGGTTACTATACAAAAAAATAAAATAACACATGGTTGCTATACTTCTCTCTCTTTCTCACAATTTCCCCCATCTTAAGGGGGTTTCAACCTTCAACATTTTTTACTGTCAAAATTTTCACGTTTTTGCTAATATTTCAAATATTTTATGGTATATTTAAAAAAAATGCTACAGCACGATTAAAAAGTTCATTAAGCTTCCACTGACTTTTAAATTAATTTTGATAAACCTACTATTGTTGCTTAAAATTGCATGGCGCCTAAATTTATGAATAATTGAAATTACGCACTGATCGAAAAAGTCTTTCGGTTCTTGTTAATTTTACAAGAAGCTTGATGAACTTTTTAATCGTGAAAAGAAATTTTTTTAAATAAATCACAAAACTACAAATTATTAGCAAAAAGTAAAAATTTTGACAGATAAAAACTTTGAAGGTTGAAAACCCCTTAAAGTTGAATTTATTTTTCATGTTGAAAAATGTGATTTTATCATTTTATTAAAACTACACCCCAATAATGGATAAATACATGAAAAACAAAAATTCTATATTAAAAATAAATTAATCAAAAATTCAGTTATTTATTTATTTAATATTAATGTTTCTCCATGATGATTAAAGATTAGAAGCCAATCCTATGACTTTCTATGATATTACAATAATCTCTGAAAAAAATAAAGTTCTACAAAACTTACTCCAATTTTTACTTGTTACAATTTTTCTAATTATTTTTTTTTGTTTTTTGCAGGTTGTTAAAGTAGCCAACGTATCTCTTTTAGCCTTGTATAAAGAAAAGAAGGAGAGACCAAGATCGTAATTTATATTTTGTAATTAAGAAAAATGTGATTTTGTGTTATAATAAAATACAAAAGCCAATTTCAAGTGTTTTTATTTCTCTTATAAAAATCCCTAAGTTTTATCATTTTGTATTAAAATGATAAAAATATGGTCTTGTTCATTGTTGGGAATTTTTAGATTTCGCTCGCCCTCTGGTGGCAAATATATGAACTATTTAAGAGCAAGTAACAAGTAACTTTGGTTGCCTAAAAATTAAAAAACAATTTTTTTACTTTATTTTTAAATATATTAATTTTTTTCAGTCGAAAATTAAGTTATTAATTCTTAGTTGGTTTTTATTTTAATTTTTTAAAATTAAAATAAAAACACTTTAAAATTCCGTTGATACTTACGCTTTTGGACATAAATTTTTTTCAGTTGAAGCTTTTTCAATTTTTGGAGTACTAATATGGGATATTTTTTGTCTTTGTGGGATAAACTAAACAGTTTTAATGGAGCAACAAAGAGAGCACTTCATAAAAGATGCACGCTTTTATCCCTTAAAGACAAAATTTACAATAAATGATAGCTACAAGACTTTGTAATGCACGAGATATAAGTACTGTGTCCCAATTTGAGTTGCATTGCATGGGCATCTTTGTTATTAATAAAGTTACAGATTCGGTTAAATGGCCAATGTTTTGCAGTTTTTTATACTCATTTAGATGGCATTTAAAATTATTAAAAATTCCGAGCCATACCGGAGATAAACGAAAAAAACCGAAAAATCAAAATTTTGAAAAAGTCGATTATTTCATTAACTAGAAAAGTTACAAAAAAATGTTTCGGATAAAAGTTATTTGTTTCGCAAGGACTAATCTAAATATGTTTTTTACAATCATATAACAAACTCTGTTTACAAGATATCAATAGCAACTTTCTTATTTTAAATGGATTTTTCCACAAATAAATTGCATTTTTTTTTCTGTTTTCAATAGTGTATTACGATCCATGTTTGAAGTAATAGACTATGAAATATTTAACATTATTTGAATTAAATTAAGTAAGCCATGACTTTTTGACAGGTCTTCTTTAAACAAATGACGATTCAAGCTGTCACTTTAGATTATTATATCGGTTTATTGTACATCAAGTTAGAATTAACAAGTTTTAGTGATTGATTAATCATTTACAAATGGCAAACTTTCTACTAACTAAATGAACAATATGACAAGTTTTGGACGTATATCATATACTATAATCTAAAGTGACAGCTCGAATTGTCATTTATTTAAAGAAGTCCTGTCAAAAAGTCATAGCTTACCTAATTTTCATTTTTTTAAAACGGCATCTAAATAAGTATCAAAAACTGCACAACATTGCCTAACAACAAAGATACCTATGTAATGCAACTCAAATTGGGACACCCTGTATACCGGGTGGAAACGAAACACGGGTCACCTTTATAACTTCTTTATTTATGAAAATAAAATTTGACTATGTTGTATGATTCAAGAAAACACATTTTAGGCACCAAAAATTTTTTCAATATAAAGTAAAACTGGAAGTGAAATCAACTTTATTTTTTTAAATGTTTCCAGTCGGTATGTTAGTGTGAAAGTAGATAATAAGTGATTGTTAACAATCACTAGTGAATGTAAAGATTCACTAAATAGTCAGTGGAAGTGCCACAGACACCATGTATAATAGGCAGATTCTGGTCAAAATTAAAGGCCTTTAATTAGAAACAAATATGGTAACCATTGAAATTGTCCATTACAATCCATATATCAAATTTAAATTTAAAGGCCTTTAAATTTAAATGATTTGACCAGAATCTGGGTATAAATCACTTTCACTAGTAAATGTAATCACCGAACGAGGTTAGTGAAAGTAGGAACTATATTTATAATTTAGACATTCCAAGGACATTTTAATGATTTACAAAATATTATGAAAAAATTCTATAATTCGAAATGCTTAATTCAATGGTTCAAAAATTTGTTAAAAATAATTATTTTTAACAAATTTTCATTTAAAACAATTGTTTTAATTACTTAACCCTTGGAATTTACAAATAAAGTAATTTTTTTGGTCTTTTTTTTAATTTCATTTCTAAATATGTGAATGTGAGGAAAAAAATAAACAAATTGAATAAAAATATTCTGCAAAAGTTAAAAATAATTCATGCATTTAAAAGTCGGTACAGGGGAGGGGCAATTTGTCAAAATTAAAAAAAAGATTCCTTTTTATCAAACTTATTTGAATCTGCATACATATTTACACTTTTTACTGGTTGTTGTATTTTTTAATTTTTTGAAATGTAATTTTCATAATATTAAATATTTATTCAAATCATCGCCAGATTTTATTTTAATTATTTCTCCATTATGAATTTGAAGAAAAAATTGCATATTTTATTCGGAGTAAAAGAACTTTTTGTGGGTCGCATGTATTTATTATTTTATTATCTTTTCTCTTGTATCTGCCTTCCTCAAAAAGGTCTTTATTACCTTTAAAATTTTATAGTATTACCTACCTGCTTCTGCATTATTTTTGAACTTAATAAAATTAGTTCAGTGGCAAGAAGAGTTATAAAACTTCAATTGTGTCCGGCTTAAGAGCACTTTTGCACTTTAGGTTCATTTCGAAGGCAATTCCATTTTCCATTGCAATCCCTGGAGCCCGATTCCTACAATCGTGCAGAGATGTCAATCCAATACTTTTAGGGTCAGGAGAGATGAGATTGATTTTTTTTTCAGTAAGATTTCAAGAATAACTTATAAGGCTTCTGGTGCAATTTCTTCACTAAAACTACTTGAATATAATTTCCGAAAAAAAAAACAATTTGAAATTAAAATGCAGTTCAAAAGTAAGCAGAAAGGCTTTAAAAAATTTTTTTGGATAGGAGAAAAATTTTTATAAAAATAAAATAAAAAAATTATAAACGTAAAACAAAATAAATAAAAAATAAACCAAAAATAAAAAAAATAAATTTTAAATTTTATACTTATTATTTTTTTTTATAAAAATGTGAATTTCGTTTTAAAAATAATCAAATTTAATAAATTTTTATAATAAAATATAAAAATGTTGTTACCTTTTCCAGCAATGGCAAGTATGAAATAACTTCCATGCAGGACTGTATGATAACTCTTATCTTCCAGTGGCTTTGCGCAAGACGTTTATGGTAAACACGTCTTGAATGGGAGACACTGGGGTTTTGGGGATTTGAACTAAGGACTGCTAGTGTGCAAAGCAAGCACTATAACAGGTAAACCGTACAAATCGCCATAAAAGGCTTAAAAATGACCTTACATAAAATCCACTATTGATTAGCAAGCAACCATTTATACACACTTTTAGTATAACAAGTAATCAATCAAATAGTAGCGATATAAAATTATGGACTAAAGTTAAACGTTTTAATAATATAATTATAATAACAATAAATTAAAATAAGTTTTTTTTAATAAATTAATAGTAATATGGTACTTTTTGGGATCATTGAAGTAATAGTTTCGTGGCTCAATGGTTGCGAGCTTGGTTTGCATGGTAAAGGTCTTGGTTTCGAACCCAGTGGCCGCAAGCGAGGCGTTGTGTTTTCATCGAACGTCGAGCAAAGTCCACTGGGAGAAAAAAGTTACTTAATCCTGCCTGGGATGTCCTTCAATACATCCTATGGCTCGGAAGAAGTAACGACATTTTTGTTTTTGAAAATTGATATACAAAATATTTATTGTTGCAATTGTTGTGTTAATATTTCGAACAATTAATTATTAAGTTATAAAATTAAGCAAAAAGAGCTACAGAGGGGTGCACAAAAAACGGCCAACGATGTAGCTTCGTTATTTCTTATCCGATTTTAGTAAGTGATATGTCAAATTAAATGGTTTGAAGAATACTACTATCAGATAGTAAAAGATTAATTTTATTTTTGAAAATTTTTAATTTATTAATAATATTTTAATTTATTAATAATTTTTTAATTTATTAATAATTTTTTAATTTATTAATAATTTTTTAGTTTATTAATAATTTTTTAATTTATTAATAATTTTTTAATTTATTAATAATGAATTACAAAACAAAACTTAAAAAAAATAAAAAACTCAAAACTCAAAAATAAAAAAAAACAATTGAATTACTTAAATTAAAAAAAAAAATAATAAAAAATTTAAAAAAAATAAGAAAAAAAAATTTGAAAAATTATTGATATAATTGGTTTAGATTATTTTTATTAATGATTTTTTTCAATCGAAAAAAATATGTTGCCATTAGAAAAAGAAAAGTTGCCACCTCCTCCTCTGATGATTTCAAAAATAAAATCTTTTATTATTTCATAGTATTCTTCAAACCATATAACTTGACATATCACCTATTAAAATAACGAAGCTACATCACAAGTTTTTTGTGCATCCCTCTGTATATTGTAAAAATGTCAAAACGACATCTCTGATATGTTATATTTTCAAATTACACAAATTAAATTGCAATTTTTATTAAAAATAAAGGGATTTAATATAATATCGCTAGTAGATTTAACATATAACAGTGTAACAAACCATTTAAAAAATAAAAAATCAATTTGAATAATCATGGAAGATGATAGTGACTCGGAGAGTTATTTGCCAACTAAATACCCGAATACTGGAAAAGGCACAAAAGATGTTAATTGGATTTTAAATACACAAGATAAAAAAGAAGCTACCACCTCTTCAAAGAAAAAAAAGAAAAGAGATACAATTTGTAATATTTGTATGAAACATTTAAATAAATCAGATTACAGATTGAAGTGTTCTGGAAATTGTGATGAATGGTTTCATAAAAAATGTACGGATATGGCTGATAATACAACCCATTGGTTTTGTAATAATGAAAAATGTCAATCTTTAAATAATAAAAATAAAAACGAAAATAGCAGGATATGTAATGGATGTGATGATATTATCCAAAAAAATGATAAATTTTTACAATCTGATGGATTTTGTGAAAAGATTTTTCATATTAAATGTGTTAGAATACCTATAAAAAAATATGAAGACATTATAAATTGTACAAAAAATAATTTTTTTTGGATGTGCGAATCATGTAAAATTGAATTTTTAAATTTAAAAACTTTACAACTAAAGAATGAAACTATGAATTTAAACACAACTAACGAACATAAAAATTTAATTGATGAAAATGAACTGTTAAAAAGATTAATAAAGGAAATGGATGATAAAAATAAATTATTAACTGAAAAAATTCAAAATCTTGAAATGCAAATATCTAATAAAAGTATTCAAACCTATGCTGACATAACTACCAAAACAAACCATAATAGAGTATACGCAAGTAATAATAACATTATAAATACAAAGAAGGTACATAGTGTAATTATAAAACCAAAAGATAATAAAATTATTAATAATATAAAAGAAGATATTTGCAAATGTATTAATCCAAAAAATCTAAAAATACAAGTAAATAGCTTAAAAAGCACTTCAAATGGAGGAATGATTATTAAATGTCCTTCAAAAGAAGATATAGAAAAAATACAAGTGGCAGCAAATAATAATTTAAATAAAAAATATAATATTGAAATCCCAAAATTAAGAAATCCAAGAATAAAAATACCAAATTTCTATAATAATAGCAGTCAACTGGAAGATATTGAAAATTCAATTAAAAATCAAAACTCATTTATAGAAGAAACTGATGAATTTAAAATTACTTTTATAAAACCAATTAATAAAGAAAATTCAATTATATATGGAGAATGCTCACCAAAATTATTCAATAAAATGATGAATAAAAAGAAAATCTTTATTGGATGGCAGAGATATTCAATTTATGAAGATTTAGCAGTACCACAATTTTTTAATTGTCAAGAGTTTTACCATAAAAAAGTACATGTAAAAATAAACTAGTTTGCCCACATTGCTCTGAAGAACATGAATTCAGAAACTGTCCAAAATCTATAAAAAAATGTATGAACTGTGTCAAGTCGAATAATAAATTTAAAACGAATTACAATACAAATCATGATAGTCGGAGTATAGATTGCCAAAGTTATAAATATTATCAAGATATATTAAGAAGAAAGACAGAATATTATAAAGAAGATATATGGTAACTAAAAATAATCAATTAAATAATTATGGTTTAAATATAATATACATAAATATTAGAAGTTTACGAAATAAACTAAATGAATTGTCTGGTATTATAAATGATCTTAATAATAATATTGATATAATTGCATTAACAGAAACATGGTTATATCAAAATGAAACCAAATATTTTAATTTGCCTGGGTATAATTCTATTTTTCAATGTCGTGAAAATAAAAGGGGTGGTGGGGTTGCTTTATACATTAAAGAAGAACTTAATTATTCATTTATAAAATCAGAATTTACCTCGAATTTTGAATATATATTAATAAAAATTAATAAAACTGAATCATACAAATTAATGATTCTTTATCGACCACCATTAGGAAATGTAGACAATTTTATTAATTACCTTGAAAACATTTTGGTAAATAACAAAAATCTATTGTTGATAGGTGATATTAATATTAATTTAATGAAACAAGAAAGTTCATTAGTTTCCAATTACATAAATCTAATTAAAATGAATACATTTTCAATAAAAAATAACATGAAATGTGCAACTAGAGAAAATAAAAATTCAATAAGCTTAATTGATCATATTATAACAGATATGAAAAATATTAAAATGAAATTTAATTTAATGGATAATGAAATCTCAGATCATAAAATAATTCATATTCAAACTGAACAAATTAAAAAAGAAATTAATCTAATTTCAAAAAAATGCATTTCATTTGATTCTAAACTATTTTACAAAGAAGTTGAATTAAAATTAAATCAAGAAAAGGAAATAAAAATAGATACTATTATAAACATTATAATAAATGCCAAAAAAATAGCAACAAAAGAAACTATTATAAAGTCTAGAAATAATACTTGGTTTAATAAAAAATTATTAATTTGCGTTAGAAAACGAAATAAATTATATAAATTATTAAAACAAGATAGTCAGAATATGGACTTAAAAGACAAATATAAAGCACAAAATATTTTATTTAAAAAAATGGTAAAAGAAACAAAAGGGAAATACTATGAAAACAAATTTCAAAAATCGGGACAAAACAAATTAAAAAACTGGAAAATAATAAATGAATTATTAAAAAATAAAAATTACGACAATAAAAATAGAATTTTAGAATTAAACTATAACAACAATCATTTAAAAATCCAATTGACATATCAAATGCATTAAATGATCACTTTATTAATATTGGTTACAATATTAATAATGCTGCCAAAATAAATAAAAATATATATTTTGAAGATGATCATTCTGTTGTGGTCTTCAAGATAAAACAAACGTAATTTTACTAAATTACTTTATTTAACAAAAACTAGTGTTGGATGTTAGCTTTAAAAGATTTCAATTACAATCAAGTTGTTCTCAATGTGGATTAAGGCGTACTGACCCTTGGTTCTTAAGATCTAGACACTTTTTGGGGCTTTTGCTAAGTCCGCACTTTTAGCTACACCATGGGAACGGATGTGGACGCAGCACTATTCAACACGCACAGACTCTTTTGAAGAAAAATATGATAGTGACAAAGTAACAATCTTATAACACTTACATAATATAATATCTTATACTTGGGTGGTCTACAACACCCCTCTTCTTAATTGAAAAAGATTGAACAACCACAAGTTGTGAAATCTTTTAAAACAATTTATTGTAACATATCAAATCAAACATGATCTAAAATCTAAAACAATTTTAAGATTAACATACCTACATAAAAATAAAGAACTAAAACTAAAATCCTTATTCATTTTACAATTGATTTTCTACCTCTAATAGGCCTACTTAACTCTATAGGTTTTGTCATGCTAGTCTCTAGAGTCGTCATCGGATGAGCATCACTTAACTGGTTATCAAATTGGTTATCAATAAAAGAAGTTTCACTCTGTTGTATTTTAGATTCAAAATTATTTTTTACAGTTACACAAATTCCTCTTAAACAATTTCCGCAATTATTACCTCTATTACAACGCATTTTACAACAATAGCAATAACAACACAAACAGCTTAAGGTTAACGTTAATATTAATACAGTGTAAAACAAAAAATCATAATTTTCTGAAAGAGAAGAAGGTGACCAATTAAACTTATTTAAATTACTTTCAAGTTCTTCTAGTTTACTACTAGCTAAATTTAAATCGTGTAAATGTACATTAGTCTGTCTAAAATTTGGGTTTAAATTTAAACTTGAAATATTTAAAGACTTTTTCTTTGAGTTTTCATCACAACAATCATCTATTAAACTAACAGCAGGTAAAAATTGATTTGCAAAAATGGAACTAGAAAATGACCTTTCTGGAATTAACATTGCATTCTGACTATAAGCTATACAATTTTCTGAAATAGATAAAGTTCCTACTCCATGTAAAATTTCATCATATAAATTATTATCACACTTAAATGTAACCTTCTCAGCATTGGTCAAAACAAAAATCCATGAATTTGATGATTTTAATTGATGCCAAACGTTTAATTTTAAATTAACAATTCTCTTGTCACAATCTTCAGGTATTGTTTTAACTGAATGAAATAAATTTACTTCACAAATATTATTTGTATGCGTTATAAATATAGGTTGAACTTGCTTACACAAAAATTGTAACTTTAAAT
Organism: Stenus bimaculatus; assembly: GCA_963971135.1. Taxonomy (NCBI): domain Eukaryota; kingdom Metazoa; phylum Arthropoda; class Insecta; order Coleoptera; family Staphylinidae; genus Stenus; species Stenus bimaculatus. The sequence continues at coordinate 44,148,049 of OZ020182.1, forward strand.
ATTCTATACAATTTTTAAAATTATCATTATTCATAAGAAAATATTTCTGTCTCAAATCATTTATAGCCAAGTAAGATTTTGAAGGTTGAATAAAAACGAATTTATTTTCAGTAACATGTACAGGTAAAGGTATCATTTCGTATATACTATACTCTTGATTGTTTGTTAATGGTACGTTAATAATGTAAATTAAATTTCCCTCTTTAAAATAAACATCAATATCAATTATCTTTAAAAATATATGAGCATTTTCCAAAATTGGCATAATAGGAAGGTTTAAAGTAGTATTTTTTAAAATATTTTGAAGTTCTAAAACTAATTTTTCTGGCGTTAAGATAAATGGATGAAGTTGTCCCCTCTTAGCATTTAATACCGATTCGATTATATTCTGCGTTTCGATTTGATATTGAAAACAAAGCATAGTAAACAATGAAAAATGTTCGTTAATATTTAGTTTGATCTCTAATAAATTTACGTCATCCGTTACATTTACCAAATATCGGCTTAACTTTTTGAGGTTATTCGCTAATATTCCCTCATTTATGTTTAAACTCCCTATAGTGTCGTTAAAATTTGAAATAGTAGTTTTTATTACATGACTTTGATCTTTAATTGTTTCAATTAATTTTTGTTCATTATTTGTAAATTGATTAATTTTCTTACTATAAAATTCTGCATCGTCTTCATCTAGATTTCCGAATAAAAACTTAGTTACTTTTCCTACAGCATTTATTAATCCTCTTTTAACCCGTAAGTGATTATCGTTTCCCAATAGATTATCGACCATATGTCGTTCCTTTTCTAATTTATTTATCAACGCCTTTGTTACTCTTATAAAATTTTCGCAATCTTCCTTAACTCTATTAATACCTACTTGTAAACATAATTTTACCGTTTGCGAGTAATGAATCTGGAGTTGTTTAAATTTTGCGGTGTGTTCAAACATATCGATGTATGTAATTAAAGTCCATTTATCGCTAAACATTTTCAAATTTCCCAATTTTTCATAGTATATCCCGGCGGATTTCTCCAAATTTTGAACCGTATGACCATCAATTTTATCAGATATTATTATTCTTCCAAGGAGTGTTAAAATTAACCTAAAAAAACAAAGTGCATTAATCGTGAAATAATTTTAGTCGATTTTTGTGAACAACCACTTCTTTTCGATTTTGTAAAATAGTATAGTTTACATCTGAATTAACATCAATAATTTCGAAAGGACCGATAAATCTAGAATAGAGTTTTTTACTTCTATTCGCTCTAGTAGCATTATCCAATAATAAAACCTTATCTCCTATATTAAACTTGAATTCAGTTGTACCTTTATCATAATTTTCCTTACTAGTGTGCTTGCGTTTTATTAAATTTTCTCTAGCCTCTTGTCTACTAACTTGCATTTTTAACTTTAAATCTGTTAGAAAGTCGTCATATGTATAAGAAAATTTAGGCTGACTAACAATTGCTGAAGGAAGTTCAGCTTGTCTTCCATATATTAACTCATAAGGTGTAAAATTTGTAGTTGTATGTGGAGTGGTATTATAAGTAAATTTCGCGTAAGGTATCCAATCACACCAATCGGTCTTGCTTTTGTTAACAAAACTTCTTAAATATTCCGCAAGAGTTCTATGACTTCGCTCTACCATATTAGATTGCGGATGATAAGCACTACAGTTTATTTGTTTTATTTTCAAAAGTTTACAACATTGTTTAAAGACGTCTGACATAAAATTCGACCCTTGGTCAGTTACAATTGATTTCATAATACCATGTCTACAAATTACTTCTGTAACTAATTTATTTGCAACAGTTATTGCTTCCATATTTTGAATTGGAATTGCTTCTAAAAATTTCGTAAGTGCGTCTTGACAAGTTAGAATATACCGATTTCCATTTTCGGATATTGGTAAAGGACCTACTATATCCATATAGCATTTTTCGAACGCTTGTTCCGGAGTATCCGTAATTTGCAAAGGGGCTTTTAAGGGTTTATTTGTACCTTTATTTGTTTGGCATAGTCGACAACTTTTAACATATTTTTTTATATCGTTTTTTAAACCATTCCAATTGTATTTTAATTTTATCCTTTTTAACATGCGATTTATGCCCGGATGTCCTCCCGTTGGAAGTTCGTGATATTCCTTTAGAATTTCGAGTTTTTGTTCTTCAGTTATTTCTTTACTATCTTCATTATCATAAACATAAATTAGAACGTCGGAATTTTGAAAAATAAACCTTAACATTATACGAACCTTTTCGTATTTTAATTTGTCCAATCCACAACAGATTTTGGGCATTGCTAATTTTTTTATATTATTTTTTACACAGAATGTCTTGAGTGATAACAGTGTTTTATATAAATCCTCATAAGTTGGTTTATCATAGAAATTTTGTTTGACTAACAAATAAAATATAAATCTTTGTTGTTCAGGAACATAGTTTATTGAATGTAATTTCTGTTCTTGTAATTTTAATCTATCAACATGATCAAAATGTTCTCTAAAAGTAAGTGCAATGCCTTTTCCCATTTTTAGGTCTACACTAACTGCCTGAACTAAGGAAAAATCAGATGGCGCTAAAAATAAGTCACCAGGTTTATCAACTACGTTATTATTTATTATTATTTTACTAGATACATGCTGTAGATATTCACCAAATGTTTTATCTTTTAAGGAATTTATTGTGCAAATGCGCGAAAGTGCATCGGCGTTAACGTTTAACTTTCCGGGTTTGTAAATGGGCTCAAAGTCATATTCCATTAATTTTAATCTAAAGCGCGTAAGTCTTGAACTAGGATCGGTAATGTTATTCAACCAAACTAAAGCTTTATGATCAGTCACTACAAAAAACTTTCGACCAAATAAATATGGCCTAAAATGATTACAACACCAAACTATTGCCAGTAATTCCTTTTCTGTAGTACTATAATTAATTTCTGCAGTATTTAATGTACGTGAAGCGTAAGCAATAGGTAAGTCTTCACCTATTTTTCCTTGACTGAGTATACCACCGATCGCGTATCCTGATGCGTCTACAGTTAAAACGAAGGGTTTTTCAAAATCAGGATATTGCAACAAAGGGGGGTTAATCAATTTAATTTTTAATTCGTCAAAGGCAATTTGACACCTATCCGTCCACACAAAACTCTTATCTTTCTTTAATAATTCCGTTAGAGGTCTAGCAATTTTCGAAAAATTCTCAATAAATCTTCTATAGTATGAAGCTAATCCTAGAAATGACTTTACTTGTTTTTGGGTTTTCGGCATGGGGAAATCTCGCACGGCAGAGATTTTGGTATCGTCCGGTTGCATACCTTTATTCGTAATTTTATGACCTAGATATACTACTTCTTGACGTAAAAATTCACATTTTGTCGGATTTAATTTTAGATTATACTTCCGCAGTCGATCAAAGACTTCCTGAAGCTTAATTTTATGACTTTTCAGATTAGAACTATATATGCAAATATCATCAAGGTACACAAAAGCTTTAATTCCTTGTAAACCTAACATTACGGTATTCATTAATTGTTGAAATGTACTAGGAGCTGTTTTTAATCCGAAAGGTAGGCGTACATATTCTAGGTGTTTATAACCGGTGCTGAAAGCAGTTATATGCCTATCATCTGGATGTAACTCAATTTGATGATATCCACTCGAGAGATCTAAAGTGCTAAAATATTTTGAATGACCTAACTGGTCAAGAATGTCTATAATATTTGGCAGAGGAAAAGAAAAACCTATTGTATTTTCGTTAACTTTTCTATAGTCTACAACTATCCGAAATTTACGTTCTCCGTTCGCGTCTGGCTTTTTTGGTACAACGAGTAGTGGTGAATTATACGGACTTTTACTTTCTTGTATTATTCCATCTTTTAACATTTGTTCTGTTTGTTTTTGAATTTCCTCTCGTTGGGAAATAGGTAGTCTATACGGCTTGATATTCACAGGTGGTAAATCTGATTGTAATGGAATTCTATGTTGCACAGCGTTTGTACAAGTAAGTTTTTCATTTGGCAAATGAAAAATGTCCGAGTATTCAAAAATCAGATCCTTTATGATTTTACTTTCCTCTAAATTTAGATGTTCTAATCGCGTTAATTCAAGTATATCTTCTGACCTATCACTAGTTTCCTTAAGATTAAACACATTTGTACATATATTATTCTCATTTAAATCTACAATTTCCAAAGAAACTTCTGGAATTTCTAACCTAAAATTTTCTTCTAAAGTATTTACTATACTAACTAAACAGGTATTATCTTCGCGTCTAATATTTGTTAAACAATTTCCTAAGAATATTCCTTTACTTATTTCTTTTGCTTCACAAATAAAACTTTGATTTTGACGAGATACATTCGGTTTACATTTTACTCTAGCTATTTGCTCACATCTTTGTGGCAATTCAATATATAGCAAGTCACTTTTATTTTTATCTGCATTTCTCAATTCCTTACCATTTTCAACAAAATTCAAATCGTTATTAAAGTCATCTCGCTTTAATTCATTATATCTATTGACACAAAATTTATTTGTATCCTGATTCATACAACTAACTTCATTTTCATTTAAATTCTCTTCAATTTCACTATTAACTTCAAAATTTCCTTCACAATAGAAATTTATCTCTTCATTATTTACGTAAACCTTACAATCTCTATAATCTATTAGACATTTAAAATTTTCAAAGAATTCATTTCCAATTATTCCTTCAGAATTTATTGGGAAATTATCACTAACTACATGAAAAACTATATCTACATTTTTGTAAATTAAATTTACTGTACCCAAAGTACTCAAAACTGTGTCTGATATCCCTTTAATTTTGATGCTTTTTTGTGAATTTACTAAAATAGGGTTTTCGATTTTGGAAAATTTTACTATGTTGATAGCCGATCCAGTATCCATCAAAAATATCGCCATATTATTTTTTAAACCTTTTAACTTTAATTTTAAATACTTTAATTTACTTTTAGATGCCTCAAAATGAAATACATTTTCTATATTATTTTGATTTATTATTTCTAAATTCAAATTTGATGTTGCTTTTTCAAAAGGTCTCGTTACTGATTCGTACGGGTGAAATTTGGACGGGAATTGTTTCGTGCGTCCGACTGTTGTGCGTAGTTGTTCGCTTGCGTTGACGTGCTTGGTCCGTAAGTTTGGGGAGCCGCCGGCGCTGGACCATTTTGCGACGGTCTCATTCCGTTTCCCTGATTGAAATTTTTATTTCGTGCCCTACAATCTGCAATTTTGTGCCCTATCTTACCGCAGAAGAAACATTTGAATTCCGATTTCGAGACATGAAAATTTCGTTCGACTTTTATATTTTGAGGATGGAACTCTTGCTTGCCCATTTTGCTAAAACAATTTGCCGCTTTATGTCCTAATTTATGGCAATTGTGGCATTTCAATCCTTGAGGATTCATTTTAAAATTTGAATAATCTCTATGGCTATTATTACTGAACACCGAATTTTTTAAGTGTTTATTTGAATAAAGTTCTTGTTCTTCGGCCCTAGCTAATTCAATGGCAATTTCTAAATTGTTTGGATTTCTAGCTTTTAACTGAAATTTTATTGGATCTATAAGTCCTTGAATAAATACGTTTAATGCTTGATTTCTTAAAATATTTGAAATTTCATTGGCTATTTCGCCTTCTTTGCCAATTGTGGAGGCATCTACTAGATTGCTTAAAATTCGCTCAATTTTATTGGAATAAGTTGCTATATCTTCATTTTTATTTTGTCTACAAGAGGTCAACTCCATTTGCCAATAACTTATTGAACCGCTTTCAGAGAAAGTGTCTTCTAAAAATGCTTTAAGAGCATGCCAATTTTCGAACTCTCTATACTTTGTTAAATTGCGAGCTTTTCCAATTAATTTAGTTTTAATAACATTATAAAGCACTTGTCTACATTGAGGTGCTACCGAATTTAACGCCATTTCACAAACATCTATAAAATCATGTACCTTATCGCCCTGTTTAGAACCATCAAATTCGCGTAACAATCTAACTCCTGTATCTAAACTTACGAAAACTGGGGCAGGTTGCTCGTTATCCTGACCGTCAACCATTTTTTATATATATTATATATTTTTTATAATTGATTGATTTAATCTCAATAAATGTGATTAATTTTGAAAATTTACTTTTATTTGGCTATTTATGAAAATTGAAACAAAACTATTTACTTACATAAAACGAAACATTTTATTCCCACGTAGTTGGTTGTATCCCTCTCAGGTATTTTTTCAATTCAGTATCCTTCTAGTGGGGCTGTTGATCCTCCAACTTGTCCAGGTAAGTGTTGAATGTTGATCCAGTATCCTCCAAGTGATATTGAGCGACCCAATTTCTTCCAATATTTTCCAAATGATGTTGAATTTTAGGGATTTTCAGCAGTTTTGTGGTGAGCAGCCAATTTCCACAAACTTTCAGTCGTCGCAGTACTGAATTTTCACGACTTTTGATTGATAATTGTTGCACTAATTTTCTTGAATTAACAACAGTATTTAATTAGTTATACAATGCGTCAGCGGAGGTACGCACATCAATAACTAAAAATTCGGACGTGGTAAACGTGTTACACGGCAAGGGGTGCACTTGGTTTAAACTTAGTCCGCGGGTTACGAAATAATAATCCCGAACGCTGCCACCAAAATATCTTGTTGTGGTCTTCAAGATAAAACAAACGTAATTTTACTAAATTACTTTATTTAACAAAAACTAGTGTTGGATGTTAGCTTTAAAAGATTTCAATTACAATCAAGTTGTTCTCAATGTGGATTAAGGCGTACTGACCCTTGGTTCTTAAGATCTAGACACTTTTTGGGGCTTTTGCTAAGTCCGCACTTTTAGCTACACCATGGGAACGGATGTGGACGCAGCACTATTCAACACGCACAGACTCTTTTGAAGAAAAATATGATAGTGACAAAGTAACAATCTTATAACACTTACATAATATAATATCTTATACTTGGGTGGTCTACAACAATTCTTCATCATCTATATTTTTTGAACCATGTTCGGATATTGAAATATTTAACATAGTACATAATTTAAATAAAAACACATGTCCTGATGTTAATAATATTTCAGTAATAGACATTATTAATATTTTACCATTAATTTCAAATTATTTAGTAGAAATTTTTAATAAAATTTTTATAACAGGTGAATATCCAAGTATTTAAAAAAAAAATAAAATTATTCCAATATTTAAAACGGGAAATACAAATGATCCAAAAAATTATAGACCTATATCGATAATTTCAATATTTTCAAAAATTTTAGAAAAACTTATTTATATTAGATTAAACAACTTTTTTAATACAAATAAAGACTTTGATTTAAATAAGTTTCAATATGGCTTCCAAGCAAAAAGTAATACACAGGCTGCAATTACTGATCTAACTAATTTTATTTATAATGGTTTAAATGAAAAATTAATTGTAATAGCAATTTCAATTGATCTTCAAAAAGCGTTTGATTGTGTCAATCATGAAATTCTTTTAAATATTCTATATAAAATGGGAATTAGAGGTACACCTCATAAAATGTTAACTCATTTTTTAACTAATAGATATCAGGCCACGTGTGTAGATACAAATCTAAGTAAATTTGAAATAGTGAAAACTGGGGTTCCACAAGGATCCGTTCTGGGTCCCTTATTATACTCATTATATATTAATAACATTCATAAAATTAAAATGAAAGGTAATTTTTTTATTTATGCTGATGATACCATTATTGTTTATAAAGGCAAAAATTTAAAACAATTAGAAATAGAAATCAATAATGATATTATTATTTTTAATAATTGGCTTGAACAGAAAAAACTTAAAATTAATGAAAACAAATTTGAATCAATTATTTTTCAATCTCATCAAAATTTAAATTTAAATAATAATATAAATATTAAAATTAACAATAATATTTTAAATAAAGTTAATTGTATTAAATATCTTGGAATATATATTGATAATAAATTAAATTGGGAAAAACATGTCAACTACATTATTAAAAAAATTACATCTACAATAGGTGCATTAGGTCGATGTTCAAAATTATTGCCTTTAAATATGAAAAGAGCAATTTATTTTTCATTAATAGATTCACATTTAAAATATGGACTTAATATTTGGGGATCTGCAAATAAAAAATTATTAAATAAACTACAAAAAATTCAAAATAAATCAATTAAAGTAATTTATAATTTAGATCATTTCACCCCAACAAAATTTTTATATTTAAATTATAAAATATTTAATATTGAAATATCTTACAAAATTGAAAATATAAAACTTCAACATAAAATTAACAATCAATTAATTAAATGTAATACAAAAATTAATTTTAATAAAAATATATATCAACATGAAACGAGAAGTATTAATAATTTACATATTACACAGGCAAATAATATATTTGGCAAAAGAATTAATGTTTCAAAATTTGAATATAATAAGATACCAGAAGATTTAAAAAAAATAAAAGAAATAAATAACTTTAATACTTTAATTAAAAGATTTATGTTTCAATTGTATTTAGATAACTAAATAATTATTTCTATTGATTATTTTTTATAATATGTGATTTTATTGTTCGTACGTATTTTATTTTATTTTTTTTGTTTTTGTTCCTTTTTTTGTATTTTTCTATTTTATTTATATCTTTTGTATTATACCAAAAACCTTGTAAAGTATTATATACGATTAGGTTAAAGGTGATTAAATAAATTAAATAAATAAATAATAATATTATTTTTCAAGAAAATAATACAAGAAAATTTTTAATTTTTTTGTAAAAATACTTTCGCATTATCAATTGCTTATTCTTTTAGTAAAAAATAAAATTCTAGTTTATATTTATTAATAGCGTGTTCCCGAATTTGTATCAAAGCTCTCTCCTATTTTTTTGGGAACCTTTAATTGAGTACATACTGGAAAATTAAAAAAATGTATCCACCGTAGATTAATAGTTATTAATCAAAAATTGTCCTGTACTATGGTTGATCATCTACAGGGTGATTCAGACCACCCGTCCCACCCATTTATCTCGAGAACGCGTTATCGTAGACGATTGAAATAAAAAATTTCATTACCAAAGCGAACTTAAAGAATCTATTGGTGAACTTATTTTTTTCCGGAACAACCCGGAACAGTCCGGAACCGGAAGTAACTTTGTTTTTTTAAATGGCAACATAGGTCAAGTTTGGTATTGTTTGAAAGGTCTTTTAAAAAGAAATAACTTTTACTTAAATGTTTTTTTAATAATTTGCATATTTACAATTTTATACGAAAAAAACAAAAAAAATTCAAATTCAAATTTTGTTAAAAAATTCAAATACGAAATAAAATATGATACTTGAAGTAATTAAATAATGTTTAATTCGTTATTTTGTTCCAATAATTTAGAAATTTGCAGTTTATATCCGCTTTATTATTTTCCTAAACATCCCGGAACTGTCCGGAACTTTGTTTTTTAAGTGGCAACATAGGTCGATGTTGGGATTATTTGGAAGGTCTTTTAAAAATAAATAGCTTTTACTGAAATATTTTTTTAATAATTTACTTATTTACAATTTTATATGAAAAAAACAAAAGAAAAGGATGAAATTTAAATTTTGTTAAGTAATACAAATACAAAATAAAATTTGATTCTAAGTAATCAGATAATGGTTAATTCATTACTTTCTTGAAATACTTTAGATATTTGCAGTCTTAAATAAAGCGAATAAAGCGGAGATAAATAAATCTGAACTGTTATTATAAATGCAAGAACAAACTTAAAAAATGTAAACAAAAGTTCATTAGCTTTTATTTTAAATGTTCAAAATGCCTTCCACCTTCATCTCTGCATTTTTGCAGACGAATTCGTACACTATTTACTGCCCTTAGTATTTCGTTTTCGGATAATGAGCGACAGGCGTTCCGGATCCTGTCTTTCATATCGTCCCTTGTTGTTGGACGTTGTTGATATACCACATCTTTAATACGTCCCCACAAGAAGAAATCTAGCGGTGTCAGGTCTGGCGAACGAGCTGGCCATGAAACTAGACCTCCTCTTCCGATCCAGCGGTGAGGAAAGATACGATCAAGAGTTTGGCGGGCTACTCTTGAAAAATGTGCTGGACAACCGTCTTGTTGCAGAAACATGACCAAACGTGTTGCCAATGGGATGTCATCAATGAGATCGATTAAAATGTTCTCTAAAAAATCAGCGTACATCACACCAGTTAGCGACCCATCAAAAAAATACGGACCAATGATTTGGCCTCCCAAAATTCCACACCAAACATTAAGGTTCCTGTTGAGAGGGTGGAATAAATATGACGAGTTTTATTATACTTAACTAAAGACTTTATTTCTAATAATACATAAACTAACGTAAAGCATCTTAAAGCTACATTTGGGTACGCGGATCTTCACGGATCTACAGGGAGAGCATCCCCTTTTCATCTTACTTGCACTCACTACTTTTAGCACACTACGCACGCGCACCTTACTAAGCCTAACACACTAATACAATATAATACAATGTAAATGTATAATACATAATCTCAATACGCCTCCTTACATTTACATTATTACATTACATTACAATAAACTTAACTTATCTCGAAATTTTTCAAATTTTTCTCTACCTAGGGCTTTTGTAAATATATCAGCGACATTTTCTTCAGTATTAATTTTAATTAAATCTATAAATTTTTCTTTTACCCACTCATGTACATAATGATAGTGAACTTCAATATGTTTAGAATTTTTAGTAAAATTTCCATTCTTAGCTATATCAATGGCACCCGAATTATCTTCATATACATGAATTGGTTTTATTAATTTTACATTAAACTCTTTCAATAATTCTGTTACAAATTTTAACTCGCTTACTGCTTCTGACAAAGCTACATATTCCGCAAATGTTGAAGCTTTTGTTACTGATTTTTGCTTTCTAGATTTCCAATATATTACATTTCCAAATACATTTATTACATAGCCAGTTGTAGATTTTCTATCTAAATTGTCGCCTGCCCAGTCAGCATCTACATGACACTCAATAATATTTTCATGGTCTATTTTATTATACATCAATTTCAAATCCTTTGTCAAATATAAATATTTCAAAATTCTTAAAGCATATTTAAAATGTGTTTCATTATAACAATTTTGAAATCTACTTAAATAATTAACACTAAAACTAATATCAGGCCTTGTAGCCGAACTTATATATAATAGCGCGCCAATTAAATTTCTATATTTAATATTTTTTTCACAATTATCAGACTTTTCAATCTTTAAATTTGCCTCCATAGGTGTATTATATAATTTACTATTTTCCAAATTGTATCCCTTAACTAACAACTCAATATACTTAGTTTGACTTAAATTCATTTCATGTTTACAAGGTTCATATTCTACAGTAATTCCCAAATAATCTTTAATTTTACCAATATCTTTCATCTTAAATTTTTCGGATAACAGACTTTTAATTCTTTTGGTTTCCTTTTCATTTTTTGCACAAATTAACAAATCATCAACAAATATTAATAAATAAATAATATTTCCCTTGTTTCTGAGAATAAATAAACAAGAATCCATATTACTTCTTTCAAAACCTAAACTTTGCAAAAATTTTTCAAGTCATTCATACCATGCTCTTGGACTTTCTTTCAGCCCATATAACGCTTTTATTAATTTACAAACCCTATTTGTACCGTCTTCATACCCCATTGGTTGTTTTACATAAACTTCAGAATTTACCCTACTATTTAAAAATGCGGTTTCTACATCCATTTGCTCAATTTCTAGGCCCATTTGACAACAAAATGATAACAACATTTTTAAAGTTTGCATCTTAGCTACAGGAGAATATATATCTTCAATTTCATCAGTCTGCTGAAAACCTCTTACAACTAACCTAGCTTTATAAGTATCATCCGCCTTTTTTGAATATACCCATTTTACATCCAAAACCTTTTTATTATTTACATTTTCAATCAGCTTCCACGTTTCATTTTTATTTAAACAATCGATCTCTTTATCCATAGCATTAATCCAAAATTTACTTTCATTATTTGCAATCGCCTCCTCAAATGTATCAGGTACGTTAGTTTTGCAAAGATTTACAAAAATACTACTATTGTATACAACATAATCATTTAATTTTTGTGGAGCCTTTCTAGTTCTCTGATTTAACCTAATTTCGGAATTTTCTTGAAATTCTGACCTTTCAACCCTATCATTCAAATTTTCATTCATACATTCATCTTCTTCACCCGATGAGTTATTAACATAAATTTCATCATTCTCATTATTTAAATCATTATCTTGATTAATCTTTCGTTCAGATTCATCCTCATTTAAACCAATACATTTTACATTTTCCTCAACAATATCAACATGTCTTGCAACTATGACTTTATTATTTAAAAGTACTCGATACCCAACGTCACTATAACCGATTAAAATTCCCATATCAGCCTTTCTATCCCATTTTGAAGTTCTTTTCTGTTCAGGTACTCTTACAAAAACACTACTCCCGTATAAACGTAAGTTAGAAACATCCGGTTTTTTTCTAAAAAATATTTCATACGGAGTCTTTTTCTCAATAGTATTAGATAAAGTACGATTTTTCAAATAAGTTGCCGCACAAACTATTTCAGGCCAATATTTTCTCTCTACATTTGCTTCAGCTAATAAACACCGTGATGAATTCATAATGGTTCTATTAAACCGTTCCGCGGTTCCATTTAATTCGTGTACATATGGTGGACAATTATTAATAACGATACCCCGTTCCTTTGCAAATCTATAAATATTACTGTTCAAATATTCTTTACCATTATCACATCTCATAAATTTTACCCTCTTTCCAGTTAAATTTTCACATTCATTCACGTATTCAACAAAGCAATCAAAAACTTCTGTTTTGAATTTCATAGTATATACCCTAGCCATTTTACTATAATCGTCAATGAATGACACAAAATATTTTTCACCTTTAAAACCTGTTGTTTTAAAAGGACCACAAACGTCAGTATGTATAATTTCCAAAATCTCTTTAGCTCTCTCTCTATTATTTTTAAAAGGAATATTATGCATTTTACTCTCTATACAATTTTTACATTTCATAAATTCCGTTTCAAGTTCTGTTGGTATACCATTTAATAATTGATTTTTACACAAAACATCTAAATATTTAAAATTTACGTGACCCAATAAACGATGCCATTTTTCTTTTTGACTCATGTTTTCAGTGCTTTTATTTGCTATATTTACAAAAGAATTAACAATTTTTAATTTACTTTTCATTAAATATAAACCATTCTGCTTAATGGCTAGCGCAGTCGTTTTTCCATAATTATCAATAATTTTTGTCATGTTACCTTTTGAAACTATTTTATTATTCTCTGTTATTTTACTGTAACTGATTAAATTTGACTTCATATCTTTAACATAAAATACACTTTTCATTTCAACTCGATTTTGTTTACCAAACGCATTAAAAAAACTTAAAACAGTTCCTATCTTGGTAGCTTTAACAATTCTATTGTCACCCAAATAAACATTTACGGGTTCTTTAAGTAACTTATAATTTTCAAAATATTTATCGTCATTAATTATATGATCCGTACACCCGCTATCTAAAATCCATTTGATTTCATTTAAATCTTCATTACTTATCTCTGTGTTTAGCGCCGCAACTGTGGTTGTGACCCACGCGCAATTCCGTTCATCCCTCTTCTGTCCTTGTTCTACGTTTGTTGCTGGCGTTGCAGCTGATCTTCTGTATCCGCCTCTGCCATAATTCCTTCCATAATTCCTTCTAGAACTTCGGCCTCTAGATGAATGCCATGTTCCTCTGCTGAAGTACCCTTGGTTGCCATATTTGCAGTCTCTTTGTATGTGACCCATTTCACCACAACTAAAACATTTTCTTTCCTTGTGGACCATAAATGCACTCGAGTTTCTTCCACCATTTTCATCTCTTTTATTTTTCAATTCGGCCATTTGAATTTTATTTTTCACGTAATCAGCTGTTTGATCCGTGTCTTTTAATGTATCAATTAAATCCCCTACATAACTGTAAGATTCCGGCAAAGTATTTAATATATAATTTAACTTTTCCTTTTCTGTTACACTTGCACCCGCGTTTTTTAAATCATTCACAGCTCTTTCAAAGTCACTAAAAAATATTGCCGAATCATTATAGTCTTTTAATCTCAATTTCTCTAGTTTATTTCTACACACAATCTGTAACGCTGTAGATTCTTTTAAATACAAACTATCAAGTTTTTTTATGATATCGTACGCCGTTTCTTTGTCACAAATAAATTCTAACTGTTTATTTGATATCGCACTGTAAATAAAGTTAATCGCTTTTAAATCTTTTTCAACCCAATCTTCTTCTTTATCTGTAGCTTCTTTTTGTCTTTCTATAACCGTTACACACTTTTTCATTTTTAAAAACATAATAATACGCCTTTTCCACATGCTGTAGTCTTCACCATCAAATACTGGTATTCCGATTTCATTTTTACCCGCCATTTTTTCCACTTTTTTTTTTTCTTCGCGCGTTAACAATTTACGGCAACACTAATATAATTACTTTTCCTTAACCACGCTCTGCTACCATGTTGAGAGGGTGGAATAAATATGACGAGTTTTATTATACTTAACTAAAGACTTTATTTCTAATAATACATAAACTAACGTAAAGCATCTTAAAGCTACATTTGGGTACGCGGATCTTCACGGATCTACAGGGAGAGCATCCCCTTTTCATCTTACTTGCACTCACTACTTTTAGCACACTACGCACGCGCACCTTACTAAGCCTAACACACTAATACAATATAATACAATGTAAATGTATAATACATAATCTCAATAGTTCCAACGATGCTGATTATCCACTTCACGAAGCCAGTGAGGATTCTCAACAGACCAATAATGTGCGTTGTGAATATTTAAATCTCCATTACTCTTAAAAGAGGCCTCATCTGTCCAAAGTATTGTATGATGAAAATACGGGTCCTTACCCAGAAGCCATTCACAAAAATCCAACCTGTTTTGAAAATCTTCCCCTGTAAGTTCCTGATGTAGATGGATGTGGTAAGGATGAAATTTATTTTCATTTATAACCCTCCAAATAGTCGATTGGGCAATTCCTGCATCAATCGCCAGTCTTCTTGTTGAAATTTGTGGTTCAACAACAACCGCAGCAAGAAAATCAGGTGCTCTTTCATCCTGCACATGTCTCATAATATGACGATTTTTGTTGTGGCTTGGTTGAAGTTGACCATTTTGCTTAACTCGGTCTGCAAGCCGCTTAAAGACTTTCCTTCACTGGAAAGTTCGTTGAGGGTATCGTTCGACATAGAGCCGCTCAGCAACACGATAATTTTGATGGCATTCACCCAAAATCATCAACATATCAAAACCTTCGAGATTCGTAAAAACCATTTTGATACTTGGACACTACGATTTATTTTAACTCAAATGTTTGTGTTATTCATTTCTTTTTAAATTTTGGTCAACATGTGCTAGCAGATTTATTTTTAAATAAATAAAATAAAATAACGAATATGTTTTTTCATTATTAAAATTATCATATTTTATTTCGTATTTGGATTACTTAACAAAATTTAAATTTCATCCTTTTCTTTTGATTTTTCATATAAAATTGTAAATAAGTAAATTATTAAAAAAATATTTCAGTAAAAGCTATTTATTTTTAAAAGACCTTCCAAATAATCCCAACATCGACCTATGTTGCCACTTAAAAAACAAAGTTCCAGACAGTTCCGGGATGTTTAGAAAAATAATAAAGCGGATATAAACTGCAAATTTCTAAATTATTGGAACAAAATAACGAATTAAACATTATTTAATTACTTCAAGTATCATATTTTATTTCGTATTTGAATTTTTTAACAAAATTTGAATTTTAATTTTTTTTTGTTTTTTTCGTATAAAATTGTAAATATGCAAATTATTAAAAAAACATTTATGTAAAAGTTATTTCTTTTTAAAAGACCTTTCAAACAATACCAAACTTGACCTATGTTGCCATTTAAAAAAACAAAGTTACTTCCGGTTCCGGATTGTTCCGGAAAAAATAAGTTCACCAATAGATTCTTTAAGTTCGTTTTGGTAATGAAATTTTTTATTTCAATCGTCTACGATAACGCGTTCTCGAGATAAATGGGTGGGACGGGTGGTCTGAATCACCCTGTATATCTATAATACCAAAACCACAAGGAAGGGGCAAGGTGATTTTTTGCGTAAAGGCTTTTAATTTTTTGAAAATTTGTAACTCTTGATAGAGATCAGCTGTTACAGTCGAATATTTTTTATTTTGCTTATTACTTACGTAACTGTTTATGAGTAAAAAAATCAAAACTTCTAAATTTTCACACCAATCTTCAGAAAAAACGTAAAATGCTCAAAAAATCACCCAAAATGCGGTCACAATTTTCAAAAAACAATAAACGTTTTTCTTCAGACTTTTTAAAAGGGATTATTTTAACATATGGCAGCGTGCAGGGAATTTTGACATTTGAAGGGTTTTAAAGTCATGCTAAATAAAGTCAAAACTTTAATTTTAGAGGCGAACGGCTCCTCTCGGCCAGTTTTCAACTGACTTCCAATTTTATAAGCTCAATCGAATGTTTTGCTCGAACCAAAACCACCCACGTATATCTTTTTCTAATTTCGAAAAAATAAATCTTTTAAAATCACATTTAAGAAGTTTAAAAATTTAAAAAAAGTCTTAATTTTTGACGCGTTTCGGTCTAATCAACCCCTCAAATTCCATTTCGCCACCACGTAATGCACTTTCCCTAAAAGCTTTTAAGCTCCACTTTAGGACACTTTGCTACCTATCTCTTTTCATTTTCCAATCCTGACTAAAAATGTAGCTAAAATAAGCCAAATTTCCGTTTTGAGTCAAAATTTTGCTCTGAAACTTTTTATAAAGAAATAAATATTTTCAAAACTATTAAAACCATCGAGATGTTTATTAGCTTAAAAAATTCGTCCTGTCATCTTCCGTACCAAATTCCGTTGAAATTGATAATTTTCGGTTAAAAATAATAAATCCAAATTTTCAAAATTAAGTGAACACTAACGCATTTTACAGAATATATCACTAAAAATATATAAAGTTCTTGTTCGTAAAATATTATTGTTAAATAAAAATATAGAAAAAAAATAGTATATCATATTAAACAGGGTGTTTCTAAATATATGCGAAGAAATTCTACAGACGATTCCTTGACCAATTCTAAGACAAAAGTAAAGAATAAAAATTTTCTCAAAAGTGCTCTATTTTTTAGTTATGGGGTATCAAACTTTCTATATTTTTTTAATTTTTTGAGTATAACTTCTTTATTTTTTAAATTTGATCAAATTTGAAACATACTCTAGTTATTATAGTCGTAACAAGATAAAAATATCAAATATCGAAATAAAATACAGGGGGATGTATTTTGGGGGTATAGAGACCCCATTTTTTATGCCATAACTTTTTTGTGCTACGCCACTAAACATTTTAAATGAGATATTCTAATTCCTTGCTTTTCTCTGAAAATTTTTGATTTCTTTAATTTTTTCACAGCTGGTACGGTTTAGAAGTTATTTAAAAACGTGTACGAAGTTGTATGCCAATTTTGCATTAAACAGGGGTGGCTTTTTTAAAAAAATAAAATTCTAGAAGAAAACTAATTAAGAGAATGTTTTTTTTTGAAAGTACAAATCAAGAGAATTTTGAGTTTCGAACCGTATTCGTATCAATAGACCAATCACAAAGCTGCAGTATTGCCAACCCATTGGGTAATGAGCAATGGATATGGGTAATTTCATTAATCACTGGGTAACCTATTGGATAATGAGGATAATGAAGAAACCAAGAAATGTCAAAAATACGAAAAATAACCTCAAAAAATTTGCATAAAGGGACCGTAAAATATAAAAAACTCGTCGAAAAAGTATAGTACTCTACTCACGAGACAATAGCCATTCAGCTCTCTTATTTTTTAATTTTGGTAGTTTTTCAATGGGTTGTAAGGGAAAATTTAAAATACAATAAATTTTGTTTGTTTTGTTTTTTTTCGCCGGTAAATGTAGGAAAGAACTAGTAACTCAAAATTTTCATAATTTTAAAGATAAACACAATTTCGAAAAAAACACTGCCATAATTGGCATTTTTGAGAAATAATTGAAAAACTGAAAAAAACTAATTTTTAAATTAGTTTTTTCTTGGCAAATATTATTATTACCAATTCAGTAAACTCTCTCTTAGTGATAGACCTAAAATTCAAAACGAAGTAACTCTAAAACAAAGAAAGATACTTCTACTTTTTTGTTGTTTCACGATAAAATTCGATTTAGTTTCCAACCCTGAAGTTTGATTACTTTGAAGCAAGAGACCCTGTATACAGGTTATTTCTAAAATGATGGTCACGAGCTCGTATGCTTATACTACAAGTAAAAATAAGACAAAAAAGTACGTACAAACATGTTTTCAAAACTCTACTGTTACCGAGATACAGGGTGTTGAAATTTCTTTTAATTTTAACTTTTTACTTATTTTCTTTTGATAGGCTGGATGAATATTAATAAAAATTTTAGGGCGTGTACTTTTCATCGGTAGTCATCATTGGCTTGTACTTTTGTCTTAATTTTACATTCCAGTGGGGTAGAAACACGATAAGGTGTCCCCCCTTTTAATTTATTTGATACGCCACTGCAAAATTTCAGAATTTTCTTAGGATATTTTTTAAACCGTCATTCAATTTACTAAAAAAAGTATACCTGTTAAATTTTGATAGGAGTAGTGGTATTTCAGTAATTTCAAATTTTATGGTCTAGTGACCTTGCTAAATTCAAACAAATTTTAAAAATTTTAAACAAATTTGAATTAAATAAACCAAATTTAAATTGATAACTCCTTGTAAGGTTTTAGTTTGTGTTTTAAATAAATAAATAAGTTAGAAACACTTTATTTAAATTTAATAAATAATGAAATTGGGCAGCCATTTTCAACATTTTTCTAAAATTTAAAATTAGGTGTTTCTAACATGCTTTTTTTTATTGAATACACCAACAAAATGTCATACTAAGAGTTTTTAATTTTACTTTTCCTAATTTGAATTTAATTTGTTACAAATTTTGAAAAAGACATTTGTGTTAAATTTACCATAATTATTTAACAAGTAATTAAATTATTTGAAAAATTTAAAGTTTTAATAAGAATACATATATTCAATTTTATCTATATTTTTGTATACTTTGTTACCGGTTAAAAAATAGGCAAGACAAAATCAGTTATCCATAACTGATGTACTGTTTGCCCTTTAGCGTCCAACGAAAAAGTAGATTTTTATAAAAATGGCAGGGTGTAAAAAAGAGTTTTTCGGCGATTTTTCGAAAATGGCTTAACCGATTTTCGTGATTTTACTCATATTCTATTCTACTCTTCTACCCGCATCTTTTTTATTCTAAACTTTTTTCAATCCTGAGCTCCAGATTTTTACAGGACCGAGCCAAATCAGGGGAATTTTTTAGATTTTTTTCAAGGGGTGCTCCTGATCTGCAATTGAACTGAAAAGGGTTTGCCTGACGTCTAGTTTTTTTCAAATTTCCTCCTTGGGCCGAGATATCGACCTCTTTTGTTTTTCACTTTTTTCGAAATTTCGCATGGAAGATACTTTGAGGATCACCTTTTGAATTTTGAAACAAACATTCAGAAAAAAAGGGCCAGGTCCTGGATTTTTAAGTTCTTCAAATTTACTTCAACTTTAGGTCAAAATCTAGAACTGAGTATATCGAACTTATTCGGCCAAACCCGATTCATATTCATAGTGCCGAGAGCTATCATGCACTTTTTTACCATTTTTTTTGACGATTACAAAAATGTTTTTCAAAAGTTTTCAAATTTCAAGTTGACCTTACGCGAGCCCAACCAATATTTTGCTGATTTTGAACTTTTTCTTCAATTATTAATTTGTTGTTGATTTTGTAGTAAAGAATCGATTTTTTTGAGATTTCGCACATTTGACTTCAAAATCGAAAAGCACTACCAAAAAGCTTTACCCACAAATTTAATAACTCCTTCGAATTCACTCAAAATCTTATGTATAACTCACTAGTAAATTTAAGTAATTAAAATTTGAGTTTATCCTTCAAAAAATAATTATATTTTATCAATTTTTCAGAGATAATTAAAAATAACCATCAAGTTTATAAATACAAATAATTTATAAAGTTTTTGTAATATATTTGAAATTATAAAAAAGTTAATAGTTTCCTTAACAAAAATAAAACACTTATGTTTGGGTAAACTGAAAAATAAAATATTTCACCCAAGAAAGAAAAATTTAATCCTTCACAAGTAAATATATAAAACACTTTTATTTATTTAATTATTAATCCATCAACGGGAATGACCTCCCTTTATACATAAATTTTATTATAATAATTTTACATACTGTAAAATAGTAGACTTTATAAGTAGATATACAAGAAAAGAAATATGTACCAAAAAAACAAAAATAAAGGTAGCATTTTTCATAACAATGTGGCGCAATAAATATTTACAAATAGTCCTCAATGCTTATATTCGCCAAAATTACGCTTAAATTGACTTAGATGAAAAAATATCGTTGATAGCATTAGCTATTCTAACCATTCTTGCTATAGGGCTATTGCTATTATAACTTATAACCATAATTTGTCAAATGTATATTTGGTCTAAATAAGACCAAACTCCTTGTGGATACCCCATAAGCTTTAAAAACAAAATTTAACAAAAGGGGGAAGGTTTGGATTAAAAAATCTCAATATATCTTGACTCAACTTTATTATATTCTAGGTGCTAACTCCGGTTTGGTTTGTCAGGTCAAACCTGAGTTAGTACCAGTATTGCGATCGATTTCGAGACCTAGTCTCATCATCAGGCATAGAATCTATAAAATTATACAATCAGTAAACGAACAACAAATAATTAAAATAACAACTTACATTGGGCGAAACTGGAATCACATTACAAAGACATTAAAGTATAAGGACTCCACCACTTATGGCATCTGATCCTGACAGGTGTTAGGTCAAGGATTGTCTGTAGATGAAAGTTGAATTTTAGTTTTTGGTTTTATTTTATTTTCTCATTTTATTTATTTTATTATATTTTTTTGATTTTTGAATTAATTTTGATTTTATTTATTTATTTAATTTTTGTTTTTGGTTTTTGAATTTTTATTTTTATTTTATTTTTATTTTACTTACTCTGAAATTCGATTTTACAGGAACGAACGGTATTGTTGTACTTTGGTGTTTGACTAGATTGTTGTTGTTAAAATTGTTGTTAAAATTGATAAAATGTTTAAAATTGTTGTAAAATTAATTAAAATCTTAAAGCTGTTAAATAATCCTCTGTTTTTTGTAATAAATAATTTGTTAAAAAAAAATAAAGTTGAGTCAAGATATATTGAGATTTTTTAATCCAAACCTTCCCCCTTTTAACCATAACTCAACACATCTGTGCTTTCACTTTTACTTAACCATGGAGACGAATCTGGTCAAACTAGCACTAAAGTATAAGGATCTATTAACCAAGCGGAAGAAGACAAGCCTTCGGATTTGGTTTCTTTCTTCTTGTAAACGTTTGAAGATAATCCCACACTTCATAAACATCAAAGGTACAGGCGACATCGAAGCGGTTAACAACATCATCGAAGAAGCGAAACGGAGATGGCTTCAGTATGAACTAAGAACAGCTCACCAAAAGTTTGAATTCATCAACATCGAACTTCTGAATTTGCACAAACATCTCAGTGTACATCTGCACCCAATCCAGTGGCAAGATTTGGACAGTAGATTCCGCAACCAAGTGTTCGAATTAGGTACTAATCTTAAATTAAAACTTATTAATAAAATTAATGTTCTAAAATCTGAACAATTACGTGACAAAAATACTAACCTTAATTCTTTGAATACTGTAAATTCTTTAAGTTCAGCAAATTCAAACTATGTTAACACCAGCAATATGAGCTCTCCTAGTTCATCAAATATTCCATCTAGTCACACTAAGGTGAATACACCTAGTTCTAGAAACAAAGACTTAATTTTAGATTTAAATTTAAATGTATATTCAAACCACAACTTTGTAACCAAAACTTATGGCAATCGAAATAACTTACCTCCTGATTTCGATTTTTCTGTGGACTTACGGTATGAAGACCCTCTTATTTTAAACTTCTCCAACTACAGTCAGCCAGGGGAGGGTTTAGGTATTAGGGAGCAATTACAGGTTGACAGTAACAATGAGCCTAGTTCTGCTTTGAGCCAGCTAGTCAGCACACTTCAGGACGACACCCCTAGTGCGGGTCTGGCTTCAGCCCCTTTATCGACAGAACCAGTGGAAAACATCAATCTCCACAATTGTCAAAATTTAAACCATGACTTACATTCAATCTTTAGAAAACCAATAGAAAAAGTACAATTTTTTGACAGAGTTTATAACATCTCTGACACTTCCTTTTCCCAAAAAGAATTGGAAGTTCTGAGTAAGGGTCTGAAGTCGAATCCGCACAGGTTATGTCAAAACAAGGATATTGAACAACAAGGGATCGAGGTCTTGAGCATAATAGACCGTTTCAAACCTACAAATGTTGATTTAATCAAAACCAAAACGTTAGAGACACTTTCAATTATAAGGGAATATAACACACATCCCAAGTTTGACAACGATTCTAATGGTTTTGATTCCCTTAAGGACAGATTGGTGGAAAAAGACCTAGTACTTACAAAAGCTGACAAGGGCAACACTTTAGTAATAATTAATAAACTAAACTATATCAACATCACAGAAAAATTCTTGTCAGATAATAACTTCTTGAAGCTAAATAAAAATCCTAATAAAGAATTTAATAAAGAGTACAAATCGGTCCTTAAGGGGATCAACATCAACAACTTTTACCCCAACGCGTTCATGACCTCGAACCCCAAAACTCCTTGTCTTTACTCACTGCCGAAAATACACAAAATCAAAGATCTCAATAAATTCGACATCAACACATGTCCACTACCTGTGAGACCTGTAGTTTCTTTCTGTGGTTCACAGACATACAAGTTGGCTGGCTGGCTCAATTCAAGACTGAGGGCATCGACTGGTTTCACCGGCAAGTACGGAGTTAAGAACTCCCAGGAGTTAATACAGCGCCTAAACGAGTTGACCTTCAAAGACTCATACATTGTTGCCTCATTTGACGTGGTGAACCTGTTCACTCCCATCCCGATAGAAGAATGCTTAGATCTCATGGAAGAACTGTTGGTGGAGTCTAGCTTGTGCGACGAGGAGGTGACCTCACTCATGTCTTTGTTAAAAATATCACTTAAACAAAATTTCTTCTCATTTAACAACACCTTCTACATACAAAGTGATGGCCTTGCTATGGGTTCTCCTTTAAGCCCCTTGATGGCAGAGGTTTTCATGAATCACCTAGAAGAAAAGATATTTAAAATCAACGGGACATGTGTGAGGGGAGTCAAGTTTTGGAGGAGGTACGTGGACGACGTGCTCCTGATTTACGACGGAACAATGGATGATCTTAACTCACTGTTAAATATCATCAATGACATCCATCCAAAAATCAAGTTTACACTTGAAATCGAAAAGGACCAAAAACTATCTTTCTTGGACATACTCATCACCAAAAATAAAACTAACCTGTCCTTTTCGATATACAGGAAGCCGTCGTTTACGGATACCACCATTAGCTTCGACTCCAACCACCCCATGTCGCACAGGCTGGCAGCTTTCAACAGTCTGTCCCACCGGTTATTTTCAGTCCCCATGGATGGGGCGGACTTCTGACGGGAGGTGAACACCATCCGTCTTATTGGGGCAAACAATGGGTTCCCAGATAGGACAGTCAAGAAGGTCATCTCAGGTGTGCGCTTGAAACTCCTATACAAAGAGGCGTACGGGGCGGAAAGTTCAAGACCCACACAGTCAGAGGACACCCCAAACTACGCAGCAGTTACATATTTGAATGAAAAAAGCCTTAAACTTATGACTATCTTCAAACATTCAAATATTAAAATATGTTTTAAAACAACCCCAGCTCTTAATGGCCTAAAAAACAATAAAGACAAATTAAACAAACTACAAAAGAA
Organism: Stenus bimaculatus; assembly: GCA_963971135.1. Classification (NCBI taxonomy): domain Eukaryota; kingdom Metazoa; phylum Arthropoda; class Insecta; order Coleoptera; family Staphylinidae; genus Stenus; species Stenus bimaculatus. The sequence goes on from OZ020182.1 coordinate 44,172,236, forward strand.
AGGGGTTTATAAACTGCTGTGTAGTGACTGTAACGCCGAATATGTCGGTCAAACCAGAAGATCCTTCGAGGCGCGGGTTGGAGAACACGAGGCGGCCATTAGACTCAAAAGACCCAACCTGCCACATTTCGCTGAACACATCCTAGATACAAAACACAATTTTAATAGAGATAACAAACTTATAATATTACATCTAACAGATAATAACGTACATAGAAACTTACTTGAAAATCTAGAGATATTAAAATCAGAATGTAACCAAAAAAGCGTTACATTAAACGTACAGCTCGAGTGTGACCACCAAAGCTTCCTCAAATTACTAATAGAGGTCGTGAATGGCCGCTAAGCGTCTCCACCCCGTATCAGCTGTTGACGAAACGGCGCAGGTCACTCTACGGTCAGCTGACTTTAACGTCAACAGCTGACAGACTGTCAACCTCAAAACAGCTGTGATAAATGTGATAATCAAAAAATTTTAACTTAATTTAAAAACTTTTAAACATTTTAATTATTTATTGACCATTTTATTTATTTATTGACAATTTTAATATTTTATGACAAGTTTTTAACAAATTTTAACACAAAGTTTTAACAAATTATTTATTACAAAAAACAGAGGATTATTTAACAGCTTTAAGATTTTAATTAATTTTACAACAATTTTAAACATTTTATCAATTTTAACAACAATTTTAACAACAACAATCTAGTCAAACACCAAAGTACAACAATACCGTTCGTTCCTGTAAAATCGAATTTCAGAGTAAGTAAAATAAAAATAAAATAAAAATAAAAATTCAAAAACCAAAAACAAAAATTAAATAAATAAATAAAATCAAAATTAATTCAAAAATCAAAATTAATTCAAAAATCAAAAAAATATAATAAAATAAATAAAATGAGAAAATAAAATAAAACCAAAAACTAAAATTCAACTTTCATCTACAGACAATCCTTGACCTAACACCTGTCAGGATCAGATGCCATAAGTGGTGGAGTCCTTATACTTTAATGTCTTTGTAATGTGATTCCAGTTTCGCCCAATGTAAGTTGTTATTTTAATTATTTGTTGTTCGTTTACTGATTGTATAATTTTATAGATTCTATGCCTGATGATGAGACTAGGTCTCGAAATCGATCGCAATACTGGTACTAACTCAGGTTTGACCTGACAAACCAAACCGGAGTTAGCACCTAGAATATAATAAAGTTGAGTCAAGATATATTGAGATTTTTTAATCCAAACCTTCCCCCTTTTAACCATAACTCAACACATCTGTGCTTTCACTTTTACTTAACAAAATTTAACATTTTCATCAATTCTGGTATATCCAAATAACCGTTAACAATTTTGCACAAAAACGATAAATCAGCCAAAACTCTTCTTGTACTCAGTGGATCGAGATGCAATGACAACAAGATATCGCTATATACCATATCTCTCTTAGGTATTCCAAGCTTATATGCAGTTATTCTTAAGAAATTATTTTGAACTCTATCAAGAGCATTACTTAACCCTCTAATTACCAATTTTTTTTCTAATAAAATTACAGTAGGCCACTTAAAGGTCACTAATACTAAATTTGTATTAAAATTTAACTGAAACTGTACCTGGTAGTCTGAGGACCCAGTTTTATTTGTTTTGTAAACAATCGACTACAGGCAAGGACGGGTATTGCGCCAAAATTTCAATACATTGCGTCTGTGTTTTTGGTCTTGTTCTTAAATTCATAAAGAGTGCCTGCACACAAGATGGGTAGGGAGGACATGGCTACCTGGAAGTCCAAGTACTTCGTTAAACTTATTCAACTTATTGAGGAATACCCCAAATGTTTTATTGTGGGCGCTGACAATGTCGGTTCCAAACAAATGCAACAAAGTCGCATGACACTTCGTGGCAATGCTGAAGTTTTTATGGGCAAAAACACCATGATGACGAAAGCCATCAAGGGTCATTTAGAATGATACCCAGCTCTTGAAAAATTTTTGCCACACATCAGAGGGAATGTAGGCTTTGTTTTCACCAGTGGAGACCTCGTCGAAGTTAGAGATAAGCTCGTCGAGAACAAAGTTTGTGCTCCCGCTCGACCTGGTGCAATTGCTCCCTTATCTGTCATTATTCCGACTTAAAATACTGGTTTGGGACCTGAAAAAACTTCTTTCTTCCAAGCTCTGTCTATCCCAACCAAGATTTCCAAGGGTACAATTGAAATTATCAACTTTGTACATATTTTGAAGCCAGGAGACAAAGTAGGAGCTTCCGAAGCTACTTTATTGAACATGTTAAACATCTCTCCTCCTTTCTCATATGGTCTTATTGTTGAGCAAGTTTACGATTCTGGTGCTGTTTTTGCTCCTGAAATTTTGGACATCAAACCTGAAGATTTGAGAGTTAGATTCTTGGCTGGTGTTGCAAACATTGCTTCGGTTTCTTTATCTATTAAATATCCAAACGTTGCATCTGCTCCACACTTCCTTGGAAATGGATTCAAGAACTTGCTTGGACTTGCTGCTGTTACTGATATTGAATTCAAGGAAGCTGCCACCATTAAGGAGTACATTAAGGATCCATCTAAGTTTGCTTCTGCTGCTGCCCCAGTTGCGGCTGCTCCTGCTGCAGCTGCCGCACCAGCTGCCAAGGAAGAGAAGAAAGAAGAGTCAGAGGAAGAAGATGACGATATGGGTTTCGGACTTTTTGATTAAACACCTTTGTTGCACAATTTGGAACCAGACTGTCATTAAACTGATTAAAATCTAATAGACGGAAATTCTACATAAGATTTTATATCGCTCGCCTCAAGGCGGTTTTAGGAACTAGAGGGTTAAATTATTATAGCATGAAGACCAGACCGTAAAAGCATATTCAATCTTAGAGCGTACTAAAGAGCAATATAGAATTTTAAATGTTTCATCTGAGAAATCTTTACAAATACGAGATACCAAACCTAACATTCTGAATCCCGCGGAAGTTACATTAAGAATATGCATATTAAAAGAAAGCTTGCTATCAAAGGTTATACCCAGATCTTTAAGTTTTCCATAGGTTTAATTCTATTATTGAAAATTTTAAATTCAAAAGAGATCAATGCTTTCAATCGACAAAATGTCATATGAAAACATTTATCAAAGTTAAAATGTAAATCGTTGATCAGACACCAAGCTAAAATATTATTTATATCAGATTGAATGTGATAAGTATCATGTATTGAATTTACTGTCTTAAATTTGTTTAAATCATCTGCGAATAACAAGTAATTACAGTTTCTTATGTATTCACCAATGTCGTTAATAAATAATAAGAAGAAAATTGGACTACAGTGAGTTCCCTGGGGAACCCCTGATGGCGCAAAAATGACCTTAGAAATAGACGAATGGTATTTGACGCGTTGTGTTCTATCCTTCAAGAAGTTGGTTCAGGTTCAGAGTACTATTATGTCAAATTCACGCAAAGTCTGGGACACGCAACAAATTAGCGAATTAATAGAGGCTTACAGACAAAATTCCAATTTATGGAATTCTAAAGATATAAATTATAAAAACCGTATTAAAAAAATGGACTCATACAAAGAAATGGCAATCATGTTTCAAACTACACCAGAAGAAATAATAAGAAAAATTGAAAACATAACCTCACAATACCTCCGTGAACGAAGAAACTACAAAAAAATGAAGAAGTCTGGTGCTGGTTGTTATTTTACACCAAAATGGTTCGGATATAACCTAATGGCTTTTTTACAAGATAAAAACAAAGCTCGAAAAGGAGCTCAAATTGGTATGGAATTGGAGGTAGGTTCAAATAATAAATATAATAATTTACTAGTAAATAATAATTTTATTTATTTATGAGTTTAATTTACAAAACTTAAGTACAAATATTTAGGCATATTGTAATTGCCAAGGTACCCGCCCAACGTCTGATATAACATATTCACTGAATTCATCCCTAATTTCAATAGCTTCTTTCATTGGTTTTCTCGCAACACGCCTGAGATTATTAAATGATTTAAGTGGTTCTGGATCGTTTCTCCAATATCCTGCTGTAACTTTACCACTATCAAAATCATCAACATCGAATGAGCCAGGTGGTGTGTATATTTCTCTTGATTCTTTGATTCTACGTAAATAGTTGTGCAGTAAAACACATGTTTGCACAATTTTCTCCACCTTTTCCGGCTGCAGTAAAATTGGTTTTCGAAGAACTCTAAAAACCGATGCCAAAATACCAAATACACTTTCTACAACTCTACGTGCTCTACTAAGGCGATAGTTAAATATTCGTTGCCTAGATCCACGTTCTTGATGCCCAGAGTATGGTTTCATTATATTACGTGACAAAGGAAAAGTATCGTCTCCCAAAAAGACGTATGGGACAGGTTTGCTTCTTCCAGGAAGAGGTGAGATTTCTGGCAGATTTAATATTTGGCTCTCCAGTGCTTTCGAAAATCCGGTACTTTTAAAAACTCCCCCATCCGATATTCTACCTTGGCATCCAATATAAGCATAAATGAAATTATAGTTGGCATTAACTATTGCAAATAATACAATGCTAAATGTTCCCTTATAATTAAAAAATTCACTTCCACTATATTTTGGTGATTGCATTACAATATGCTTCCCATCCATACACCCAAGACACATAGGAAAGTTCCAAACTGTATTAGAATCATTTGAAATTTTTTTCCAATCTTCTGAACTTGCAGGGACCTAAAACAATTATAAATACACATATTTTTATGGTTTTTGTTAATTTACTAAATTTTAATAATTTATTTATTTTATTTATTATTAAAATAATATATGAAAGTCGGCCAAGCAACCAAGTTTCTCACCAAATAGTCAACATCACATCTCAAGAAAAAGAAAATATACAAATCGTACCACAACAAAACATACATGGTCCATTTGCAACAGACAAACTCACACCCCAAGTAAATAAACAAAGTGCAGTTGAACAAGATACAACCCCAAAGGGTCGAAATCAACAACGGAATAATCCTTGAATATCCAATGATCGTAACAAAAATAAAACAACACCAGACAGTAATAGCAAGCAGAGTACAGAAGTGTTTCATATGCTAAAATCGGTATTCGAAACGAAAGATAAAGTAACGAAACGTGATGAATATGATGTTTTTGGCGAAATGGTAGCTCATAACATTAAAAGTTTGAAAACAGAGTATGCCAAAATTACTGCACAAAATCATATTAATAATTTATTATAAAAGGCTCGACTTGGATGCTATGATTATCCACCAAACATAACCATTACCACTCCGGAGGATACGAATGCATCATTTGTTACCGAAGAAAACGACATCCAACTCACAAATGCAGCACAGATGGATTCCAATGATATTTTACAATGGGCCATTACTTCATTTTTTAATCCTGTTTTAAAAGATAAGACCACAAACGATTAAATTATATTTGGACCGTACCTAAACTTATCAATTGTAAATTATAGAATTATTTTTTGTTTTAGTAGTAATAATTATTAGTTTACAAGATTTTATAATAAACAACTACATCAATTTTTAATAAATAGTTTCTGTTTGTGAAGTTTGCCCAGGCAATTCACATCAAGAGTTGGCAATATTGGTATCGTACAAGACTGGGAAGAGTAAAAGTAGTACATTAAAAAAACATTCTTACCAATAAATCACCAACTCGTGATGTGCATTGGCTGCTGTTGTGAATACATACCTTAATATAATCCATCAAACTTTCGCATAAAGCACTGCATACTTTTGGCACAATTCGAGATATGGAAGAAGCAGATACTTTACACAAATACATTAAACTTTGATAGCTATCTCCTGTAGCAAGGAATCTCAAAGTAAGTGCTAAACGATCTTTGACAGAAATTGAATCTCTATAATTTGTGTTCTGTTTGCAAATCTTCTTCCCAATTAAATTTATTAAGTTTTCAAATTCACCACTATTCATTCTAACAAAATTGTGAAAATAGGATCGTAATTCGCCATGCAAACCGATGTCATCATTATCTAGGTCTATCAGTATTTTTGCAATTCCATCATTTTGGCGCCTAGATAACAGTGATCTTACCCAAAATCTTGGTTTATGACGTATCTTCTTTTTGCTTTTATTATTGTTCTGTAATATGAACCACCCACAAGCTAACATAAACAAATCATCATCACTAACCATTTTCTCGAAGTAAACAGGTAAACACAACAAGAAAACGCACGCCTTGTCGCATCGTTCTGGTTGAAACACTGTGTTTTAATATGTTTCCAAAACACAACAAAATGAAAATACGCGTCACTCTAGTGGAAACACTGTTTCTAATTTGTTCCTGTTTTGTTGCTGTTTTTTTTACTTTGTTGGTGTTTCCAAATTCAGCAACAAAACAGAAACACAACAAGTCGGTTTGGTGGAAAACCGGCCTAAGATTTTAGGAAATGTGGATTGTAGTGAAACTCTCCTATAGCATTGAACATCATTTCGATCTCCAGCTTTAAAATGGGACAAATGAAGCTTCGTTTCCACATCCAAGGAAATCTTTCTTCTAATATGGATCTGTTAAATAGTAGATAGATTGGTCTCGAAATTGTAAAGACGCAACGTTTAATGAAATAGTTATAAAAACCATCTTGGCCAGAAGTTATAGTATCTTTAAGAGAGTTGATTTCATCGAATACCTGATTGATACCAACTTTAAGAAATGAGTTTTAAACTTGATATTTGTAATAAAAAGTGGGCGCATCCCTAATGCTTACAGTTGTAGACAGATTGAAAAAGCTGAGTCTACAGTATTATTACTAGAGAACTCTTTATACTTAGCGTACATATTTAGGCAAATTATTAGTTTCCTTTAGATTATTAACACATTTCCAAAAGTTATTGGTGTTTACTGAAATATTTTTTTCGATATCTGTAACATAGGAGATATGTAATTTATCACAAAGTTTTTTACATTCAGTACGTAGGGATTTAAAAGTTATAAAGTTCCGATATACCCCAGAGGATTTATAAACTGTATGTGCAGCTTTTTTCCTTTGGATAACTTTAATGAGAGCACTATTAAACCATTATAGATACTTATTTGTAAATACTTTCCTTAAGGGAACATGCATATGTATGATTGTATTTAGAATATGATAAAACTCAGAGGTGCAATTATCTACATTTCCAGATGAAAACATACGGTCCCAGTTAAGTGAACATATGCAATCATTAATCGCATAATCGCCATGTAGTTAGCATTCTTAAAATCTAAGACATATTCAACGTAATTAAGATCATCACTTATATCATTAAATAAAGTAATTTCATAGGCCGAATGGTGTTCACTAATGTTAGAGATTAAGTCCACAGAAGTAGATGTAGAGACTTGAAGTCGATTATCTAACACTTTAAATGTGAATGAAGTTTTTTAAAGTGCGTACTTATAATTTGATTATGAAATTAAATTAAATTATCATTAGATAAGATTCTTATTATTATTATCCACACTTTAAAATTGACGTATAAATATTTGTTATCTGTAATTATGAAGTACTGAGACAGTAACTTATTTCAACTTGAAGCTTAAAACGTTTAAGGTCAATTGTATATTCAAAATGTGGTGGTTTTATTTAGTGGTGGTTTTGTTAACCCTCTTTTATTTTTACTTGAGGAATATTTATAATTATTGGGAAAGAATCGGTATTCCAACACCCAAATTTCACTACTTTCTTGGAAATACTGGATCGGTCCTATCTTTCACCAAATCAATAGGAGATATTCATACAGAAATTTACAAGTAATATTTTTGATTTTTATTTATTTGCAAAAATAAAAAATTCGAATTTTATTTTTTAGGAAATATGAAGGCTATAATTACGTTGGATTTTATAAGTTTCTCTCACCGCATGTTGTCATACGAAATCCTGAACTTGTGAAGGACGTTCTAGTAACACACTTCAATAATTTTCATGATAATGATTTTGATGTGGATGAAAAATATGATGTTGTTTTTGGTAAGAATCCATTTACTCTTAAAGGAAGTAAATGGAAGCTGTCACGAAACCAATTGACTCCAGTTTTTAGTGGAAGCAAGGTAAAGTTTGTCAAATTCATGTTTGTGGATGGAATATATGGAATATAGTAAGTAATTTACACGACAATGTTTCGTTTATTATTTTTAAGATAAAAGCTATGATGCCTTTACTATTGGAAACACGTGATAAACTACTAAACTTCCTAGATAAAGAGGCAGATGCAACCAATGGTAAAGGTTTAGAAGCAAAAGAAATTGCCTACAAGTATACTTGTGATAATGTAGCAAGTTGCGCTTTTGGTCTTAATGGGCGCTCGTTTGAAGATCCAAATGCCGAATTTAGAAATGCTGGAAGAAGGTTGTTAGAACCAACAACAGCTACAGCCATTAAGCAGCTTTTTCTTTTCGTCCTACCATCATTATCAAGATTTTTAAAAGTCAAGTAAATTTTTCAGGTCACAAAAACAAAAAAACTAAAGATAATAATTTCAGATTTACCCCTGATGATGTTTTAGATTTTTTTCGTAACATAGTGACAGAAACCAAAAAATTCAGGGAAGAAAATAATGTGGTACGGAATGATTTCTTGGATATGATGTTTGATTTGCAGAAGAAAATTAATGATGAAAAGTTGTTTAATTTGGACGATATTGTCGCACATTCCGGGAGCTTTTTCATTGATGGATTTGAAACTAGTTCGATTGTAATTAGTTTCACTCTCTATGAAATAGCACGCCATCAGGATGTACAGGAAAAAGTACGTGAGGAAATTCGTACAGTTCTTGAAAATCATAATGGAAAAATTACGTACGAAGCCATTGGTGAAATGAATTATCTTGAATGTGTCATAAAAGGTCAGTAAATTAATCATAATACTATCTATAAAATATTTTGGATCGGGTTAAGATTCATGTTTGGAGTATTCCTAATTTTATCTTTAGAACTGGTCATATATGTTAAATACATTTTGTATAGCGTGTCCCAAAATGATTGGGGATGAATTTGGCAACTGTGTATAAAAATTGCAACTGTGTATGAAAATTACCTAGATAATTTGACATTCTATGGTCAGGTCATTGGCGTGCCATAACCTCTTGCTTTGTTCAGTTGTGTTTAACAGAATTTCGCTTAATTCTTATTAAAAATCAACACTTTTTTTCAAAACTAAACGAATTTAAATATACTTCAAAATGTTTTGAAAATATGAAACGTAGAGTGAATATGTGTATTAATGAAAATGGTGGTAATTTTGAGCACTTACTATAAAATTAATTAATTTATTTATCAATAAATATTTTTTCAATAATCCATAATTTTATTGTAGATAAATATATACTTTTTCACTTTTATTCAGGCCCCCGACCAACCTATTAAATGTGGCGACTCTGAAAAAGTACATTCTGCTACATAAATTTTCATACACAGTTGCCAAATTCATCCCTAATCATTTTGGGACACCCTATATATGTGTTATGTTCAAAGGTCGAAGCATTGCCAATCCTAGGTTTGTCTAGTCTGTCAGATTTCAACTTTGACTACTTCTTTCCAGCCGTTGACTATGTAATATCCGAAATGCGTTTTCTAGTTTCTACCTTTGACCCGTTATCCTAGTCAATCCTAGAATCGACTGAATCCTACTTAGTCAAAGGCCAAAACTTTTGTTTACTTCGGGCTTTCCCCAAAGCAATTGATCAATCCTCATTGATTGATTGACTAGAAAAACCTAGGATTGATGTAAAGCACCATCAATTCTAGGTTTTTCTATAACTTAACTATAACATATGGCTAAAACAGTTTTAAATACAGAATTAGTTTCTTAAATCTATGATATTCTAAATTATAGAGAATCTTCGTATGAACGTCCCACTTGCTGCTATGACTAGACGTTGCACGAAACCATTTAAGCTTCCTTCATTAATGGAAGATAATTCTGGTCCATCACCAACAATTGGACCTGAAGTTTCCGTTTGTATTCCTGTCCATGGGTTGCAGATGAATGAAACGTTTTTCCCTAACCCCACACTTTTTGATCCGGACCGATTTTCTGAAGAGAATAAAGATAATATTGTTAAATGCACGTGGTTAGGGTTTGGAGATGGTCCAAGGATGTGCCTGGGTAGAAGTTTTGGAATGCTGCAAACCAAATTGATTATTGCTACAATAATTGCTAACTACGTTATAAGTGTTAACAAGAAAACACAGGAGCCGATTAAAACGGACCCTAAACAGTTTTCCCTTACCCCTATTGGTGGTTTATGGTTGAACTTTAAAAAGATATAAATTGTAATTTCAGTTCTTAAGAAGTCTAATAACCGGTAAAGTCCAAATTTTATCAGTTGTGGGAAAACGATAAAACCTTTCCAAGTAACACACATATTTGGGATTAGGCCAATATTTTTTATATCCATGGACATAAATGGAACAGATGTGTGAGAAAATCTAAAAAGCAAAGTAAAAATAAAAATTGCGGTATATAAATTTTTAAAAATTTGGACTTCTTCGATTTTTGCACTAAAATATGTTCATGCCTCAGAAACAGTACTACTATATTTTTTTCAGTTGTCAACTATTCTTTTATATATTATATTTACGTATTTAAAATCCTTTTATTTTTGTATTTTGTAATCACATTTAATTAATATAAACGAGTTAGCTGTTTTGTTTGTGTTGTGCCTAATCCAATTCTAAGTCATGGTTTGATTGTGATGGTTGCTCCAAGTCCCTTGATGTCACATTTATCCGTTACAGAAGTTCGATGTTTCGAAATGAAAACACGGAGCATGACCCAGGATCTAATCTAGAGGGGGAAAGCTCTTTATATTGGTTTTGAGGAAGTAGGCCAGCGGGCTTATTCTTGGACCGGTCGAGATCGTGTCGTCGACGACTTTCATCATTCTGTCCTTTTCATTCACCTGAAAAAGTCTAGTCTCGTCGACGATACGATATCGACCGGTCTCAGAATAAGCCCGGAGGCGTTATTTTTAGGAAAACTAGAATTGCTGCCGCTCTAATCTACCGCCTCAGGTGAAATTTTTAGAAATTGTCAAGGTCAAGCATCTTCCTGACATTTTAGAAACACAACTCGATATTGTCTTTTTGAAAGAAATACTTGGTACTGGATGAACGTTTTTGGAAAATATTCAAAAGTTAAAACAAAAATTATTTATTTCATAAAAATACTGAATTTACTTAAGGTCTTTTTATACTCAAAGATATAAGACTTAAGAATTATGATTTACGATTTAAGACCTAAGATTTAAAATTTAAGATTTTTCATTTTTTAAGGTCTATTTATGCTCAAAGATTTGAGACACTTAAAATAAAAAAATGACAGATTTCCCATATTATTTCTCTGATTTTTTTAGTTTAAGCTTCAAAGGTGCAACTGGCCCTTAGGATTTAGAATTTAAATTAAATCTCTGAGGTCATTTTAGACTAGCACATTGTGGTAAGCAAATTGTGTCGCAAATCGACTCGGAAGAAATGTGTAGTAGAATTTGAAGGTCTATTTATGCTCAAAGATTCAAGACTTAAGATCTATGATTTAAGAATTTGGAAAATTATAGGATTTATACATCCGGTATTAGGAAATGGTAAATCCTAAAATTTAAATAAAAAAAATCTTAGGTCTTAAATCATAAATCTTAAATCTTTGAGCATAGACCTTGAGTTGACCTTGTACAAGATTTTGGATCCAAAATGAGCTGTCTAAAATGGCCTTAAGAGTATACTTTGCCCAGAGATTTAAGACCTAAGATTTAAGATTTGTTTCTTAAAAACGGGTTTAGAAAATAGGATTCATGTTATTTTCTAAATTCTAAAATCATAAAATTAAGTCTTAAATCTTTGAGCATAAATAGATCTTTATTTGATAATGCACAAAATTAAAATTAGGTAAAGTTGCACAATTAAATGTAAAATTGCAGAGGGAGATGGGAGGGACCTTAGGTTAAGCATGATTCGTTACAAAATAAAAAAAAACTATTGAAAAACTCCGGGATGCGAAGATCATAGCCTTTATTTTTTCTTCTATGGAATGGTCAGAGGTCTTCCAGGGAGGGGGGGGGGGCTCAGCGACCTTGAGCATGACATTCTTTTGTGAGAATTGCGAATCTGGTTTTTTAAATTTCCTTAAACTCATTAGACACATTGAAGAGCTGGGGCTTAAAATTCAAAATCGATGCTTTTTTTAAAGGTATCGTACTTCAAAAGAAAAGCCCATTCCCATGGTTTCAGTATTCCCATTCCTAATTTTCTCGAACTCCCTTTACTTTAAAGAATACTCTTAATATGAGTCCTGACCATAATCCTTCTGCATTATTAACCCATTGATCTTTTGCTTTTACTAAGCTTTATAGATTCTTTTTAATCGAATCACTTCTTACAGGGAATTTTCCTGATTGTTGGAAAACCTCATACTTAACTCTATAAGTCAGGAGATAAGTCCTTGGTATCCAATTACAAACCCATCTTCCTCTTATCTGCTATACCTAAGCATTATGAATAAATTGTATGTAATTATCTAGACAGTATACTTAGGAATCACTTTTCAGTTCAACAACATGGTTATAGGGAAAGATCCACAACTTCTAACTACTATATGAATATACAGGGTGAGCTAAAATGATTGTGGTTTGATATATAGGCAACCAAATGTGCAGGTTGGTACAACTGCAAATTTAAAAAGAAAACCCCCTAGTAATCCAATGGCGTAGCAAATATTTTTTTCAAAATGAACATAATAATCATAACAACTCAAGAATTCTAAACAAATATACAAATTTAAGTTATTTATTAAGGTTTTGTGTTTTTGAAAATAAAAAACCTAGAATTGGCTCTCGAATTTTACAACAAATGTCAAATGTTGAAAATTATGACTTTCATTTTCAAGGCAGATGATAACACAAAACAAAGATTTACGCAAATTAGTCTTGATAAAAACTGTTGTTTATGAAGCAGAAGGCACAATAACTAAATGCAAAGATCCGAAGTTTTGACACAACGGTAAAAATTTTACCTACGCCTCTGCTTTTATGTAGTCTAGTTACTTTCTTATAATTTTGACATGATTTGGTGTTACTATGAACTTGAAACAATCAAATTGCTCAGATTTTTAGGCGTGAAATTTGAAAATTGACCACAATCATTTTAGCTCACCCTGTAGTATGTACTAAACCTGAAGAATTTATATCTTGCGTATTAGAGAGTGGTAACCAAGTTGATTCCATACATGCAGATTTCTCGACGGGTTTTGATGTTATCAATCACCATCTATTTTTACAAAAGCTTGAGCAGCAATATGGAATATCTGGCCAATATTTAATTGGCTGTGTCTTACTTAATTGATAGTATTCAATAATTTGTTCATTAATGATGTTGTTAATGTTTTCGAATTTTATAGGGTGCTTCTTTATGCCGATGACCTGAAAATCTTTGCAACAGTTTTTTGTCTTGCTGATACAAGTAGTGGATATTTACCGGTTCTGGACCATTCACAATCCAAAATTTGGAAGCCCCGCCTCCCATGTAAAGTCCCCACCCCTTACTTGAGCTCTGATTGGTCCGTTCTCCCCTCCTTATTGACCTATGATTAGGCCTGCCCCCACCCAAGCTTCTCCTTCTTGCGCTCTCATTGCTCCTCCAGTTGCGCTACCCTAATATTATTGAACGACAGCCATTTTCCAAAGTATTGCCCCACCCCAAATACGCTGATTGGTTACCTACTTAAGTTAGTATTGCCAAGTGCTGCCCTCTGCGATTCGGTAGCGTAAGTTACTAATTCTACTGGCGCCATCTGAAGTTTGCGGTAAAGCGCCATAGCTTAAAAAATCACTCGCCACCGTGAATCAAAGCCACACCCTTTGTTTCGCGTTCTTTTCATTTCAACGGCTTAGCGGTTGTGAACACCAAGCAGTTATCATTTCTTATTTCTTTAGTTAGATATGCAATATATATCGTAATTTACCTGAGACATTGGTATGAGGGGTGATTAACTCATCATATGTAAATTTACCTTTATTAAATATACATACTAGATATGTATATCTTACAAAATATTTATGCAATAATTATCTTAAAATTTGGCTAAAACCCAATTTTTTTTTGTATAATATTATAGCTTCTTTGTAGAGGTTTACAGGTTTACAACGCTGCATTTCGAAAATAAATGGACGTTGCCGAACTCTTTTTATTGAAAATTTAAACCCTTGTAATTTCTAAACTATTTATCTAAAAGAAAATGGCCTGTAAACCTCTACAAAGAAGCTATAATATTATGCAAAAAAAATTGAGGTTGTCATTTGAAAAAAAAGTTGAGTATCGCTTGACCTTCACCGTACTGGCCAAGGTCATGGCAATATTCTTAAAGAATGCGTCTCTAAGAATAGTAAAACTTTTATTTGAAACATTTTTTAAAAAAAGGCTTTATTTCAAAAATAAATGGTCGTTGCCGAACTTTATCCTCACCCTGTATGTATATTATATAAAATAAATATTTTAAAATTATTCTAAAACTTTAAAAATAAAATTAATATATGTACATGTATAAAAATAAAAAATAACATTTCAATTAAGTATACTTTGAAGAATCTCCATCAGTATTTTGTATATCGTAATGCCCCCAAGCAGGAGTGTTTACTTACCAATAAGAGCGCAAGAAGGACGAGCTTGGGTGGGGGCAGGACCAATCAAAGGTGAGGAAGGAGGAAGGTGAGGGGTGGGCGTCACACTCCATATGGGGACTTTACGTAGGAGGCGGGGCTTCCAAATTGTGGATTGTGTATGGTCCAGAACCGGTAGATATCCACTACTAATGCACTTACTACACATTCGGACCTTAATAAATTATTTGTATGGTGTGATATCTATGGTATGATTCTGAACATTAATTAATGTAACATACCTAACTGTCAGAAAGAAAAGATGAGTTCTATCGGGTAATTACCATTTCAATGGTATACCGTTCTTAGTAGTAAATAAAATCAGAGACTTGGGATATATGCATGATACGGAACATAGCTTTATTGATCACATATGTGAAGTTGGTACCAGGAGTAAGAAATGCTTAGGTACTTAAGTCGTTCTACTAGAGATTTTACAGACATTTTTTACTGTTCCTATGTCCGTTTCCACCTGGAACATGCATCTGTTTTGTATCAGTTACCCTATTCTAAGTTTCTAGATAAGATCCAACATAAATTCTTAGGTTAGTAACTAGAGCAAATTTTATCGACAAAAAACAAAAAAATAGGAGTCAATTTTTTTTAGTTTGGAGTTACAGCGTTTTGAATTTTCGGTCAGCGATATTTGTCGAAAGTCAGTACATCGTTTATAATAATTTATCCAATGTGATGGAGATTTAAAAAAATTATCGCTAGACAACTAAAAGTATGCTTTAGCTTGTAACCCTAACGTTGGGTGAACCATAAACGGAGCACCCTGTATATGTACAAAAAAAGAAACAACTTCTATATTGAAGAGAATGATATCTTCTTGATTGTTCTTCTTCAATTTTTGCTTACCCAACTTTTTTCTTGATATACTGTTTATACAGGGTGTCCCGTAACTTATGCATAATAATGAAAGAGGTTATAGAGGACACTAAAACAAGCAACTTTTGTTAATAAATCCATGTCCGGAAATTATTCGTTAGACGGTACTAGGTTGAGAATTTTCTTTTCATAAAATTTACAAATAAATGTTTTTCCATTCTAATTGTGGCTATTTGTGTTTATCCTTTATCCTAAATTTAGAATGAACCATCGTGCTACCTTGTGTATCGAATACAATGGGCAAAATTTCGAACAATTTTTGTAAATATTATAAATAAATATTTTACTTAAATCTTTTTTTATTTACCCTAGTACTTAACGATTAATTTCCGGACATGGGTTTATTAACAAAAGTTGCTTGTTTTGGTGTTCTCTATAGCCCCTTTTATTATTATGCATAAAGTACGGGACACCCTGTATATTACTGGTCCATACCTACTTTTTTACATCGTATGGACAGATTTTTACATTCTTTTTCATATTTGTTTTTCTCCAAAGAAGGATTCATCACTATTTTGTTTTTGGTTGACTGTTATTTATTTCCTACACAAAGCTTATGCATTAAACGACTAGTATTATGTTGATCCCCATCATGAGGCTAATATTCTCTTTCAGAATAAAAAATGAAACGGCTCTTTTTCGCCAGGAACTATTGTTGCACTATACTCAAACTCAGAACATATAAATATCGAAACCAATTTAAAAATTAGAGAACTGTATTTTCAATCACGCCAAAAAAGCAATATCAACACAATTCACTTCCCCAGTCAATTAAGTCTGCCACGGCTAGTTCAAAATAATATTTTTTTTCAAAACTCGGACAAGTCCTCTGGACTTGCTCAATTTTTCCACCAATTACTTCCTCGGCCAACTTCACAACCTTATAAAATACATCATTAATCATTATGCTTTGCATTTAATCAAGTACTACAACAAACGATCGGCGATACTCAAAATATTTGGTTTCCAGAAGAATAGTATATTAAAAAACGAGTTTCATAAGTCGCATATTGTAGCACGCGTTCAATTTTAAAATACGAGTCGCGTAGCGACGAGTATTTTAATGAACAAGTGCTACTATCGACTTATGAAACGAGTTTTTTTATACTATTTTTCTATTTTGCGCCTTTTTATCTATTTAAAATAAAATATTAAAGCTAACTAAAGGTAAAGGTGAATGATTCAACTCCCAACTTTTCAATATATTTATTGTCGTGCAACTAGTTTCGCCTTCATAAGGGCATCATCAGGCACATTAACAATACACCTATAAATTGTTAATGTGGCTGATGATGCCCTTATGAAGGCGAAACTAGTTGCACGACAATAAATATATTGAAAAGTTGGGAGTTGAATCATTCACCTTTACCTTTAGTAATTACTCTCCCAAATCATCGTCAAGTTCTCATCTTATCTAAAATATTAAAGTTTTCAATTTTAGTAACTTTTCTGGTAGTTGGCAACTCTAATGTCAGGTTTGTCAAATCATCAAATAACCTGTAAATCGCTTGGCAACTGCCACTTTAATATCAATAAACTTCAATGCTACCAACTTCGAAAAATAAAATTTACTACTCAGTAACGCACCGATAGCAGTGCGGTACTGGCTAATAACGCACTGCTGTCAGTGTGTTACTAGCGACTAGTAACGCACCAAAATAGAAAAAGGTAATTTTCAAACAAATGGACTTGACCGGTTATTTCACCGAATTCTTTAATTTATCTAATTATAAGAAATGATAGTTTTTTTTTATCGAAATTGAAATTAAATAGGAACAATCAGGAAAAATCAGGAAAAATTAAAGAGAAAACATAAAAATCAAAAAAAATTGTATTGATTATGATTGCATATTATGAACATTCTTAAAATATTTATAATAATTTCTAGAATTATTTAAATTTATTGAACCAATCCAAAAGTTTATTCAAATTAGTGTTGAGCAAGTCATGTCCTACTTGATAAACGCTATCTGCCAATTTTATAATCTGCAATATTAGTGTGATGACTTGAATAGGCATAAATGCTAAAATTTGTTTAATTATTGAAATCACGCTGTTGGATTCAGCTGGGGGGGCGACACCAGAATCCTCATATAATCCTACATCTTTATCAGCTGCTCTTCGAAATCTTGACAATTCCAATGACCTTAAAGCTAAAATAATGAAAAAAAAAAATGAAAGAATTAAAACTTGCATCACAGGATTATTAGAGAAAAAATTGCCTTCTTGTAGCCAAATTACGTTTAAGTTTTAGGGTACGCATATACCGAGCATTAAAGTTTACTAATTTACTTGCCTCACTCTGAAGTTTACTATACCTAATGTCATTTGCTATTTCGGTATGTGCGTACCCTTCCTAGTAGAAAATCTCCCATTCAATGATGGTGACATTTTTTTTGAGAAGTTAAACAACTGTTGGCTTGAAACAAGTTGGATTTTTAACGAATTATCCAATTAAAATCTAAAAGTGTGGTAAGTTTTTAGAAAAGTGTTGTGTATAATTGGATTTATTTTAAATTATTAAATAATTTAGTCATTTATACTCACGACTATTAATAACTTACGTTCAGCATTACTTAAGCCAAAAAAGGCGACGAGGCACAGAGCAGCAAAAATAACCGCAACAAAAGTTTTCATTTTGGCAAATCTTAATTCTTCAGATTAAAATTATTTAAAATTATCCTCTTTTTATACATTTCTTTAAACAATCAAAAATTCTTATCTATACAACTCGTTAATCTTTTCCTTAATTAAAAGAAAACTGCGTCATTACCTTAAACGAAATTAGCACAAATAATTTAGAAGAGTAAATAAACCTTAAAACATTATTTTTATTCGTATCTTTTTATGACTTGTTTATTTTACATAAATTTATTTGTTTTTCGTTAGAAGGTTTTATTTGGTTATATTTTTATAAAGAGGCAGCTTGGGTAAAATAATGATGAATTATGTTTATTTTGATGTTTTGTAAATATTTTTGTTTAAATATTAAAATATAAATTTATTAAAAATAAAAGAAACTATTAAATTTTCCACTAATTAATGATTTTTAGATTTTAGTGGCAATACAGGGCACATACAGGGTGTTCGCCAGGGTTAGAAACTACAGCAAATTTAATCGACAAGAAATTAAATAAGTAGGGGTCTATCTTTTATAGTTATGGAGCTACAGCATTTTGAAGTTTAAGTCACCAATTTTTGCCAAAAATCACAAAATCGCTAATTACTTTTTAATAAGTGTACGCAAAATTAAAAGAAAATTATTACTAGAAAGCTGAAATCATCCTTTTTCAATTTGTAACAACAGTAAAACAGGCAAATTTTGTCCAATTATATAAAGATATCTGCAATATAGATTGGAGTAACTTGCTACAAATTAAAGATGTCAATAAAGTATGAAATATATTTTACTAAAAGTTGGATTCCTTATTTGATATACACGTCCCAAAATATAAGAAGCAACTTAATACAATTAATTATCCGGCGTGGTATAGCACTAATATCATCAAACAAATCAAAGAAAAACATAGACTTCGCCAAAAGTTCTAGCGACCTAAAAACATGACGAACAAAAGCGCGTATGAAATAGCAAGAAGGTTGGTAAAATACGAAATTATAAATGCACAAAATAACTACGTTAATAGGGCTGAGGCACAATTAAAAAAAGATCCTAAACATCTCTGTTGTTATATCAATAGTCTTAACAATAACTCTCAAGTACCTGGAAAAATTACTTTAAATACTGTGCCTCTTGATAGCCCAAAGGAAATTGTTGATGGTTTTGCAAAACATTTTGAAAACAGTTTTTTAAACTGTCAAACACCTACTAAATTTACAATCCATGATCGCAAAGACTATCTTGGAACCTATGCCATAGATGAAAACACCGCAGTAAAACACTGCAAGAAACTCAAACACAAAATGACGATGGGACTTGATCTAATCCCCTCATTTCTGGTCAAAGACTGTACGACTGCCTTCTCATCAATAATGACTTATACAGGGTGTCCCATTTTAATTAATCCAGCTGAATATCTTGAAAACGAACGATATGTAGGGGTATGTGTTTGTGATACATTTTTAATTTTTTTTTAATTTTGAAAAATCCCGAGTACAAAAAATATGATAAACAGGGACAAGTAAATTGATTGCACCCTACATATGGGGTACCAAAATAATCGTTATAAAATCCTCTTTTTAAAAAGTCGAATGACCCGGCATCATTGCATTTAAAAAAAGTGAGATATTTGATAAAATCTTCATTAACTAAGTTTAAAAATTAATAGTTCAAAAACCACTTACATTTTTTTTCAAATTACAATTTTATTTAGGTATTTGAATTATTTAGAATTAGTTTTGGTACTTTTCACCGACTTCAAAAACCTTTTTTTTTTTTTTTTAAATTTTTTTTACAAAAAAAATAAAAACTAATATCTCAAAAATACTTCTTTTTTAAAAGTATTTTAAGTCATGAATAAAAATATGGGATGTTACATTTAAAAAAACAAAGTTCATGGTGTTTCCGGTGAAACCGAAAGTGATTTCGAAAATAAAAAATGCACATAAAATTTGTTTTTTTGAACCATAGAACATAGCAAAATTTCAAATTTTTTTATTCATAAATAAAAAAGTTATCGAGGTGACCCGGTTTTCATTTCCACTCGGTATTATACAAGCAATCTTTCGCTTAAAATTACCCTGTATTTCTGTTGGGTAATAAAGAATTATTATTATTATTAATACAGAAATGATTTATAATAATATTGAATAAAAAATCCCAAAGAAAAAATAAAAAGTTTTCTCAGTTTTTGAAATTTTTTTCCAAGACATGATCGTCTGCCTAGTTATAAGTTAAGCCCTGACCGTACAGCCTATTTGACAAACTATACTCAGGATTAGTTCTGAGAGAAGTAACTGCAGAAGGCTTTACTAAGTGAAGGAAGAGAGCTACGTTTTAAAAATTTTCCCTGGTTATCGAACCAAGTTCATATTCTCAACGGAGATTATGAAGAAATTTCAGAAAATTAAAGAAGAACATAATCGTCTTATTTAGGAGAAAATTTAAAAAAATTGAAAAAAGTGAAAAAAAAAATAAGTTTTTCTTCTTCTTTTTTTCTTTTTGATTTTAGCAATTGTTTTTGTATTACTGTTATTACCTATTGAAAGAAGATGGTTTTAGCTTTTTAATGATAATTTTTGTTGAATTGTGACAAAAATCGGTGAAATAAAATTCCAAAGTCTATAGCTCTGAAACTAAATAAGCTAGACGCTAGACCTCCACTTTTTTGGTTTATTGTCGATTAAATTTGGAATTTGGTCTAGTATCTAACTCCCTGTATACTTGAGAAATGAGTAGACGTCAATTAAATTTTTTTTGATTTATACAGTAAAAAAATGGCAGAACAGTTGTATACAGTAAGGTTTGGCCAATTTATCGCTGAAAATGCTTTTTATAATATTCATGATATCCAAAAAAAAGTTTCATATTATAAAAATAATCAAAAAGTTTTTATCGAGTCTTAAAGGGTGTCTTAAATCTTACATGAGACTTGTTAGGAATATAAATTTGCAGCCCTTTCAAACTTTCTAAAATAACATTTAAACTTAGATTATTAACATAAAAAATTTCACATCAGTATTCGTTTGTTCGTTTGCTAGATTTACAAAAGAAGAAATTTCATTCGAAACTATGACAATTAATTCAGAAAATCCTAGTCTAGCTAATGTAGTTAACATTAGGCTAACGAATCTTGAACCCAAAATAAATTTCCATTTATAATCCTCCCCAAGTGGATTGCAAACAAAATTTGGAAGCTTTTCAAAAACCTTATCCCTAAATTAAATAAATGAAAACTCTATTGTAACTTGTAACTACAAACTATAATGATTTTATTAAAAGAAACGGCTATAGGATAATAAATAACTTTAGCGAATCTAGAGGTACTATTCATTCTACTTCACTAATTCATCAAATGTTAACTAATACTTTTTTGAAAATCAAAAATAAAATGACAAATAAAATAATTTCAGCTCTGAACTATGACAAATTAATAAAACTAATGGTCTGAAGGTCTATTTATAGTCAAACATTTTAGACTTAAGATATTAGAATTAAATCTCTGACCATAAATGGATTAAGATTTGAGGTTTACCATTTCTTAAAACCGAGTGAATAAATCCTATAATTTTCTAAAATCTTAAATCATAAGTTTTAAAGCTTTCAGCATAAATAGACCTTAATTGATTCTCGGATAAATAATATTGTATTATCTTAATTTTTTCTAATTTAACTTACCTAATTAATAAAGGATCTGAGGAATCTCCTAAGAAGTTTAAAACTAGAAACAGAAAAATTATTAAATAACATAAAATCTTGCAAAGATTTGTATAGATATTTAACGTTGTGAAATGAAATAAAAAAATCAGGCACTAAAGATTGCAATAAATTAATTAAAATAAAGATTTCCAACCCAAAACAACAAAATAATCAAATACTAAAAAAAAAATATAATATTTTAATAATATTTTTTATGTTTTGATTAGTTGATTATTTTGTTGTTTTGGGTTGGAAATCTTTATTTTAATTAATTTATGCAATCTTTAGTGTCTGATGAAGTCAGTGACTTGGCGAAACAAGTAAAACTATTTTAAAGAGTTTGTGTAATGAAGTTGTATAAAGGATTTTTTTTTATTTAATTTCACAACAAGAAAAATTACTGAATAAATAATGAAATGAATAAAGATTTTAAAATTAAAAAGAATCTGTATGATTTGAACAAAAAAATACCTAACAACCTTGATTTGAGCAGCAATTTCAAAAATTTTAAGAATAATATAACTAATAAAAGATATACAGGGTGGTGATAAAGTTTGGAACCAACTCATAACTTCCGTAAAGATTTTTTTTGTAAAAATCGCTCGGACAGGTCAATTTTTGTTTTAAAAATGCCATCTTTTGGTATGAAAAAAATATTCATGACGTCACTGATAACTTCACTATGACGTCATCATCAATTTTTTTAAATGGGAACCCCTACTTTTTTTACACATTTTTCATAGACCTTTTTATCATATTAATGATCACATAAAAATATTTAAAAAAATTTCAACCATTTTTGAAAAAAAAAATAAATTTACTCAAAAAAAAAATTATTAATTCTCAATGAAAATATGGCAAGAAAAATAAATTAAACTAATTTTTAGTTTAAAAATAACAAATTATTATTGAAAATATTCGAATTGTTCTTCTTTACACAATTGGAATTTTCTTAAAACTAATTTTAAATAACTTTTAATGAAAAAGGTAATTAAAATAAAATGTTTGAGTAATAATAAACTTTAAATAAAATTGTAATTTATTATAAATTTGAAAAAGCTTTTGATATTCAAAATTTATTGAAATAAAAATTGCCTTTATAAAAGTGCTTTAGTTGACGTTATTTTGTATGGCAAATAAAATTTTAAATCGAATTGAATAGCTTACTTCGTTTGTTTAATAATAATCAACAATTATTAAGTTTTGCGAAATTAAAAATGCCTCGTTTAAGAGAACGCGAAAGAATCGAAATTTTAATTATGGTAGGATACGGCGATAGAAAAAGAACCCATGGGGAAGCTTGTGCTTTGTTTAATGAGCAATATCCAAATAGACCGCAAATCTCAAGATCTACAGTAACTAAGTTAGTTACCAAATTTGCAGAAACAGGATCTGTAGGAGATTTGCCTCGACAAGGACGGCCTCAAGTGAATGAAGAAACCAAATTAAATTTATTACTTGCGATTGAAGAAAATCCCAATATTTCAACAAGAGATATTTCAAGAAATAATAATGTGGATCATTCCTATGTCGCAAAATTATTAAAAAAGGAAAAGTATCACCCATACAAAATTAAACTCATACAAGAGTTAAATGAAGATGATCCCGATCGCCGACTGCAATTTTGTGAAGAAATGATGGCGCGATGTGATCAAAATCCAAATTTTTTAAGTAGTATAATTTTCTCCGATGAAGCTACCTTTCAATTGAATGGATCAGTGAATCGACATAATTGTAGGTATTGGTCACAGGAAAATCCTCATTGGGCCGTAGAATCCCATAGTCAAAGACAGGGAAAGTTAAATGTATGGGTGGGAATGATTGGCAGACGTTTTATAGGACCTTACTTTTTTAATGAAAACCTTACTGCCGAAAGATACTTGAATTTTTTGCGGACTGATTTGCTACCAGTTTTACTTCGTATTTTCCCCAATTATGAAAATCGCAACATTCCTAACCAAAACATTTGTTTTCAACAAGATGGGGCTCCTCCACACTTTGGCAGGGCGGTGCGATAATTCCTTAACACCACGTTTCCCAACAAATGGATAGGTCGGAGGGGACCAATTGAGTGGCCTCCGCGATCTCCCGAAAATCAAAAGTTTATTTCAATAGACCTAATAATTTACAAGAATTGGAGCTTAGAATTAGGACGGAATTGCAACAAATTGACGAAGAAGCTATTAACAATAGTATTCAGAGTGTCTACACTCGAATGGGACAATGCCAAATGGTCAATGGGGAACAATTTGAACATTTTCGTTAAAATTTGTTACTTGTAAATTAAAAATTTACTTTTTTTTGTAATATTTTCATTGAGAATTAATAATTTTTTTTTTGAGTAAATTTATTTTTTTTTTCAAAAATGGTTGAAATTTTTTTAAATATTTTTATGTGATCATTAATATGATAAAAAGGTCTATGAAAAATGTGTAAAAAAAGTAGGGGTTTCCATTTAAAAAAATTGATGATGACGTCATAGTGAAGTTATCAGTGACGTCATGAATATTTTTTTCATTCCAAAAGATGGCATTTTTAAAACAAAAATTGACCTGCCCGAGCGAATTTTACAAAAAAATTTTTTACGGAAGTTATGACTTTGGTTCCAAACTTTATCACCACCCTGTATGTATTATTCAACGAGCGAAAACTGATAGACATTATTTACGGAGACCGAAAATGGGTCTGAGTGAATATGGGCTATTTTCTCGCGAGTAGAATACTATACTTTTTCCACGACATTTTTTATTTTTCTGCGCTTTTATGCAAATTCTTTGAGGCCAATTTTCGTATTTTTGACATTTCTTTATATCTTCTGTCAGTTTTATTCTGTGACTAAAATTACCCATAATCCATTGCTCATTACCCAATAGGTTATCCAGTGATTAATGAAATTACCCATAATCCATTGCTATTTACCCAATGGGTTGGCAATATTGCAGCTTTGTGATTGTTCCGTTAGTCCGCACACGGTCCGAGCACGTTGAATAATGTCAAAAATGTTGCAATGAATTTCATTACTTATCAAAAAATTCAAATGTAATGAATCATTTATTCAATATTAGTCGTGGAAAAAGTAGTTTATTTTAACAAAATTGCAGAAGCACGAAGTAACTCTAAAAAGGTAAGGGGTAATCCAAAACTAATCACATAAACAAGTTAATTATTAACAAGAAAATAACATGAAACAAATTGGAGATAGCCAATGGCTTCAATTTTAGTAGCATAGAACATAGGAAATACACTTTCGATGGAGTTACAAAAAATATGTATTCCGTACTCTAAAGATTTCAATACTATAGGGTGTATTTAGCGACCGTGATGAAAAATTTAGAGACGTCGTTATCGTTAATCACGTGATTAAAAAATATTTCTTCATAAGAAATATTTTCTTAAAGACGTGATTAACTTTAACGACGTCTCTAAAATTTTCATCACGGTCGCTGATTACATGCTAATATCTTTAACATATAATAACAATTCAATTTTTCTACTCAAGGTATAGTCCAGTCAAATTATCCCAAAAGAACGGCTTACCTTAAAGAAGGTCCAGTAGTTTTTCATTTTTTATCTTGTATACAATATAGGTAGGAAATGTTTGAGAAAAAAAAATGTAAACTTTGAAACTGCGCAACTTTTGGCAGCCCGAAAACCGCGGTTTTTGGCACTGTTTTCAGTTTTTTATAAATATCTCGAAAACGAGTGGTTTTAGTGGAAAACCTTTAAATACAAAACATGTAGAGCATTAAATTTCCTAAAACTTTTGTATTTAAATGTATTTTCTACGGCCAATAGGGAGCCCACTACAACCTCTCTAAGATGGACCATTTTTTCAAAAATGGTTGAAAATCTTAAAATCGCCTGTTTCCGACCAAGATATCCTCAGTGAGCTTCATTTATCCCATTAGTTTTTTTTTTAACTTTTCTAGACCCCCCCCCCCTCCCTGCTTGGTTGAAAATTTCAAATTCACATGTTTTCGGGTTTCTGTTCCTCGTACAGTGAAGCTTGCCGCCTTGAAATCTCTGCAGTCCTTCAGCCTCGTAAACAAGAAATTGCAGAAGAAGCATTTATTCAATATGTATCCGACAATGCCGACCATAACGTAATGACACTTGATGGATCTGGAACGTTCCATGCTATGGGTGGAATTATGTGTGTGACTCCTCACAATGTAATGGTTCCTGAGGAGACTTTGCAGCGTCTGCCAATGATGTCAACTGGAAATGCTGTGAGAAAAGCAAGTCACATTGAGCAGCACTACTGGAGGATTACAAAATATTCAAATTGAAGATTTTTAGAAGCTCATTCCTATTTATAATGGAATAGTACCATTGACCACAGACGTAGTTTGGATGTACTGCAAGTGGATTAAAGATTCAAGTGTTGCTGGCTGGAATAGGTTTATGGAGCAAGTTACTTCAAAGAAAAATACGACCGTTCTAAAATTACAACGCTCCCATTTATAAACAACCCACCATCTCAGGCCGAAACAATATACAAAGAAATGCACTGAACTTAGCCAAAAAACGTGAATCATCACCTTTGATCAGCCCCTATAATTTAAAGACTTTGTTGCAGGCAGCCATCCTGAACTGAAGAATGTGATAGTTAGGCTTGGGGGGTTTCATCTAGCCATGTCCTACATGGGAGCCATAGGAACCATCATGGTAGGATCAGGTTTGAAGCATGGTTATCCATGATCTATGCTGAAAATAGTGTAGATAAAATTTTGACCGGGCAGCCTACTCACGTGCTGTTCTAGATCATTTGTTGACGCATTCAATGTCGGCTTCTTTGATGTGGGAGAGAATTGAGATTTGAGATAGCACATGAAGATTGTGCTGCAGGTTGTTCAAAACTTCGATAGACCTAGCGTAGTACATGCGTGCCATAACAACACCTTCCTGAAAGGTACGAGGGAGGAATTTCGCCAAGTTTTATGCCCACTTGAATTTGAAAAGTTGGGAAAGAACAGGAGATTTTAAGATTTTTAACCATTATGGAAAAAAATGGTACATCTTTGAGAGGCTGTAGCGCGTTCCCTATTGGCCGTAGAAAAGACTTTATATACAAAAATTCTAGGAGATTTACAGTTCTACATGTTTTGTATTTGAAGGTTTTCTAATTTTGGAGATATTTAGAAAAAACTGAAAATAGTGCCAAAAAAACCGCGCTTGTCTGGCTGCCAAAAGTTATGCCGAAAGTTTACATTTTTTTTTCTCGAACACAAAATAGTACTGGACCTTTTGTAAGGTAAAATTCTAATTTGACTGGACTAGGAGTGACGTTCTTGAAATTATTTTTAATAATTTAAAAAATGACTCTACTCCGGGATCCGATAAATATTACTGTGAAAATCGTTAAAACTAACAAAAGCAAAATATACAGGGTGTCCGAAAACGTACCAGCAATATTTTGAGGATGAATTCTAGAACTTATTTAGAGTTGAAAAGTCCTTATAAACATGTGTCCTAAATGTAACCGTTAACGAGTTATTGATTGTTGTAGAATTAATCCGATTGTAGTAGGAGGACCCGTTACATGGCCACCACGGTCGCCGGACCTGACTCCATTGGATTTTTATCTTTGGGGTCACAACAACCATATTGGGAACCCAACGATCTCTTTTGAGTCGTTCGGGTTTGTGTATCGAACACTATGGTGATAATTTTGAACATTTCTTGTGATAAACTATAATGATGTAATCAATAAAAAAATATTAAAAATAATTCGTTGAATTAAAATTTTACCCAGATAAATTCTACAACAATCAATAACTCGTTAACGGTTACATTAAGGACATATGTTTATATGGACTTTTCAACTCTAAATAAGTTCTAGAATTCATCCTTGAAATATTGCTGTTACGTTTTGTGACACCCTGTATAGCCATTTAAGTAATTTTAATAAAACATTGGTAACTCTCATTATTGATGTGCTAGAAACCGGTATATTGACTCGAATAACTTTTTACACAATAGCTTGTATAAAAGATTGTATATAGTTACAATCTTTCTTGATATTAAAAAAGCCTTCGGCATGATCATTTAATTTTTCTAAGTTTATTGGATCAGATTGGTATAAGAGGTAAGTGTAACATTCAAATTAAATAATTTCTTTGTAACAGAAACATTTTCACTATAATCAACAACACCTTAAGTTACAAAAGAATTTAAAAAATTGGTATTCCTCAAAGATCAGTATTAGGGCCGCTTTTATATCCTGTATCCTTTATCTAGAAAATATTTGCAAAGCCAGGTAAACTTATCATGTACATACATAGGTGATTTTGTTTTCTATACTAATAATAATATGAAACAATTGAAATGAATAAAATCAACTCTATTTGCGGTGTGCTCTGAAAAAATGTTCAATCTTGAATTTCAAACATGAATTATTTTTTTTTGTTTTCTTATTCAAAGTTCTAGCCATTCATTAGCAGAAGCTTGAGACCAAGTAGAGTAATGTATTGTACCATAAGGCAATATAAAAGAATTATACCGGGTGGAAATGAAACTAGGGCCACCCCTGGCATTTCTTTATTTATGGAAATAAAAAATTAAAATGTTAGTATCTTATATGATCAAAGAAAACAAATTTTATGGATCGAATAAATCTTTCATTTTACTTCCGGTTTATCAGGAAATGGCACCCACTTTCTTATTTTTAATGTAACCCCCTGATTTTTTCTACGTAAAATCAAACATTGGTTAGTTTTAAGTATGTTTATGACAAAAAAATTTTTTTTTTCAAAACTTTAAGAAAAAATGTTGAATTTTTTTTTGGTAAAAAATTTGAGTAAAACCTACAAAAAATATTTTTAAATAATACAAATACGTAAAATAAATTGTAATTTATAAAATTTATTTCACCGTTCTTGAGATATTATTTTTTTTAATTTTCAAGAAGCGTTTTTTGGAAATATTTTTACTTTTTTAAATGGGATGATATAAGGGTCACCCCCTAATTAAATAGAGGGTTTTTTTCCAGTTACTATAATATCCCATATGTATGTTTAAAAATAGTTTTTGTAGGTTTTACTCAAATTTTTTACCAAAAAAAAATTTAAATTTTTTTCTTAAAGTTTTGAAAAAAATATTTTTTTGTCATAAACATACTTAAAATTAACCAATGTTTGATTTTACGTAGAAAAAATCAGGGGGTTATATTTAAAATAAGAAAGTGGATGCCATTTCCTGATAAACCGGAAGTAAAATTAAAAATTTATTCGATCCATTAGATTTGTTTTCTTAGATCATATAATATACTAAAATTTTAATTTTTTATTTCCATAAATAATGAAATGCCAGGGGTGGCCCTAGTTTCATTTCCACCCGGTATAATTCTTTTATATTGCCTTATGGTACAATACATTACTCTACTTGGTCTAAAGCTTCTGCTAATGAATGGCTAGAACTTTGAATAAGAAAACAAAAAAAAAATAATTCATTCATTGAACAGATTTACATATACAAAAGAGTGTATGGTTTACAGATTTGCTAACACTCTAGAATTAAATGATATTATTATATTAGAAAACTGGAAATACATAAGAATAGTTATTTATGTCATAAAGATAATAACGTCAATCAGTATGGTGTATGGTTCAAGTGGTGAATATTTGCAGGCAAGGTGAAGGATGGAATTAGAATGCCAATTTGATGCTATTAAAAGCTTTTTGGATTTGATTTTTTATCTCTTCAACTAACGGAAGTATGACCTGTAAACTGAATTGTGTGATACCCCGTATAATGTAATTTAAAGTATGCAGTGTACATATTTAATGTAGATCTATATTGTTACTTATTACTTCTAACTTTAAGACACATTTATGGGAGGACATCCTGCGGTGGAAAAGGGATAGTATAATGTCCCACTGGAGTTAAACTCCGAGTTAAAAACAGTCAATGAAATTCATTGAGTAAGCCACGAAGTTTCTGGATCTAAGCCGGAATGAACTAAGGTTCATCACAAGCATTTTAACTGGAAATTGCCCATTGAGGTATCATTTCAACAAAATGGGCAAGGGGCAAGTTCGAGATAAAAACTTGCAGATTCTGTGGCTTGGAAGATGAAACTTCAGAACAAATCATCTGCTACTGAAATTTATGGCAGAAAGGTTGGTTTCCAAATTACCCAAAAAAATGCAATAGAACTGGAAACTGATATTAATCGCAAAAAAATGAGGCAGTTTATCGTCTATAAATTTAATTTCAATAAAATTCGTTGCAGAATAAATATAATTTAATGAATACCACGATAAATTTTTATAATTTTTTCAGAGACAATGGTTAATCTCAATCTCAAGAACTCAATTTGGAACATTTTAAAAAGACCGATCTGGGTTAGCTGCAGATAAATTTCAGTGAAAGTTCCAAATTTGATAGCGGTGTCTAGTCTAGGTGTTTTAAGCTTTTTTAAGCTTTTAGGAGGGTTTTAATTTTGGATAACAAATGTAGGATGAGTATGTGAATCAGTCGGTATCAAAATTTTCCTCAAGTAAATGACGTATCCTTGTGCAACTATTGTAGGATAAAATAGTTGAAAAAGATTGGAATGGTTTTTCTGGTGTTTGTCTTTTCAGTTCGATTGTTATTAAAACTTTTGAAACTTCTGGAAGAAGTGGGAATGCAATAAGCCAAGGCTGGAAGAAGAAAAAGGATATTTTGCGCATGGAACAGGTGCGGATATCGACCGCGGCGTCTCCACTGCGTCAGTCGGTGGTTGCGACGCCGGGTATCGGGATGCTGGCGATACTTCGCCATGGAATTTCCGCGTAGCACTTCTCAATCTTCTCTATGTCCTACAAATGGCACCATCTCTAGATCTTCTGCTAGTCAACGTCTTATGAACGTCCAAACTGAACCCCAATTCGTCCAGTTGCCAACTTCTGCACACTATATGCCAAGTCGTAAGCGAGAGGAAGCACGTGCTCTTCAGAACCTAAGACGTCGGGTCCAGCAGCTCAGAATCAGCAACGCTAACAATAGAAGAGAGCCCAAGGAGGCTTTTTCTGATAGTAGCAAAAATACGGATGAGCTGAATCTTGACAATCGACCTCACTTACTTCAAAAGGTAAACAATAACAAAAACAAATAATAAAGAGATTTTTCTATTAAAAATCTACTTTAAACCATTTAAAAATCCTTACAATATTTTCTACTTAAATCCATTTAAAACAAAAGTTTGGAACTAACTTTCAATCCAGTTAGATCAAATTTTGTATTTTTAAAACTATCTAAAAAACTAATTTTTCAATTCAGTTTTTCCTAATTTTTTTATTTTATTCCAGGAAATTAAATTTGAATTATGTGCTTCTAAAATATAGATTATTTAAACAAGCCAATTCTATTTCCTGAAATTATAAACTTTTATAAAAGTTTAAGTTCGACTTAGTAGGTTTTTAAGAAAATAAAACTTGCATTATAATTTCTTGAATAAATTCTTAATGAAAGAAAAAGTTTAAAGATAATTTAAACCAAACGACTGGAGAATTTATGATTAAGGCCCGGTTGCACAGTTTGAAGTTTAAGCTTCAAGTGACACTGAAACTAAAAAAATGACAGATTTCTCAAGTGGCGCTTGAAGCTTAAGCCTCAACTGTGCAACCGGTCCTTAGTTAGCAAATTTAAGCGGTTAAATGTTAAATTTGATATTTGCGTTTTTGGTCATAACTTTTTTTCTACTTTGGCTTTTTTAAAATTTTCTTTTTTAGTGTAATAAAAGATGGAGATCAAGTATTTTGCAATCAAAAACCCTTTTTTTAATTTACTTCTTTAAAAAAGGAGGTACAAATTTATAAATTATTTATTTATTTAAATAATACGAAATTATATGATATAAAAGAGTTTTAAAATGAAAAATAAGAAAGGAACAGCAAGTTAAATGCTTTTTATTAAAAAAACAACACTTTCAAATTTTCTTTGTTAAGAACGGGGGAAAACCTAAGAATTTTTTGCAATTTTTGTCTTTGAAGGATAAACCTACCTAGTTAGATTTTTGAATTTGAATCCACCTATAAAACGAATTCTCGGACTCAATATTTTAAATACAGGGTGTTTTATTGCAAACTTTAAAACAAATCGATCAATTTTATTTTAATTTATACCGTTGAATTCTAATTAAAAGCAGCTTTCAAATGATATATTACTCAACCCCTGTTGCCATTTAAGAAATTAGGGGGTTAAAGCCCCCCGCTTAAGGGAGTGACGTGAGAGTGCTTAAATCGGTCTTATAATGCGTCCCCCTCAAAACAAAAATTGGTTGTGAAATAAACGACATTTGAAGTTTTCAATGAAATACCCTGTATGTGTATTCCATCAAAGAAAATTGTTGTACATTTATAATGTGAATTTTTTCAAAGTAGGATTTTATATTTAAATTATTTCTTGCCAACTCACTCAAAAACAGATCTTTGAAATTCAATACTTTTACAAAAAAAGTCACCGTTTGCCCGTTTTTGCGCGTTTTTTTGAGAAATTTTCGAGAGAATTTGTTTAGAAACCCAAGTTTAAAACAAAAAAACGTCTAATTTTTATGATATAAGAATAAAAGGAGCCTATTCGTTTTTTTTGAGAATAAAAACAGACTCATAACTGTACTTTTACTTATATTATCAAATATTATCACTTGACCGGTTTCGACCTAAGTCATCTTCAAAAGTGAACGTCGATGCAACTTCAGAAAAACAAGATGAAAAACATCAAAGTAGTACCTAGTCATTTTGTTGCACATTTCTTGAAGTATTTGGTTGGAAGTTTTTTTTAAATGTTGAAATTTAAACTAAAAAGAGGTGATGCATGTGAAACTTTCATAAAATAATAAAAAATGCCAAGTTTGGAAAGAATTTTAATTTTCCACTTTACAAGTGCATGATGATATGAATGACACATTCATATTTCGTCAAAGTTTCACAAACATCACCTCTTTTTAGTTTAAATGTCAAAATTTAAAAAAAATCTAACCAAATACTTCAAGAAATTTTCAACAAAATGACTACTACTTTGATGTTCTTCATCTTGTTTTCCTAGTTTCATTGAAATTCACGTCTGAAGATGACTTGGGTCGAAACCAGTTTCGACCTAAGTCATCTTCGAAACCGATTTCGAACTAAGTCATCTTCACACACACTTGACCGATTAAGTGATATTATAAAGAAAAGTTCAGTTATAAGTCTCTCTTTTTATCCTCACACACATAGCCTTATAAAAAATCAACCATTCTATGAATATTCGTTTTTTGTTCTTTTTTGTATTTCAAAGTCATGAAGATTTTGTATAAAGGTGCATATTAAAAAATTATTTTGAGTCTTGCGGGAGGGGGGGGGGGGTCAATGAGCCCCCATGTCTACCAGCCCTTAAGCGTTGCTTAACTCCCTAATACTAGTTACGCCACTGATGTAATATTAAATATGTTCGAATTAAGGAATTAAAACACATTTTTTTTTAATTTCTACTAAAAAAAAATCCATCAAATATTTCGGATGATGCCATCCCTGATTTTTAATTTACTACATTTAGGGTGGGTTGCACGAAACAGTTTAAACTTGGGTTTAGCTAAAACCAAGCTCAAACTGACAAGTATGATGTTTTTTGCATGCATTTTCTGTCATACTTGTCAGTTTAAAACTGGTTTTAACTAAAACTTTTTCGTGCAACCCACCCTTAGTTTCCAAGCGAAATTTTATGTACTTTTGGTGTTCCATTTTTGGAATATGACATTTTTGAGTGCCATGTCATATTTCAAAAATGGCCTGCCCTCAAAAATGCCTTTGCGGAGTCTCCATAAATGTTGGACTAGAATTATCTGTATGGGCTCCTATAGTGGGCAAAATGTTTTAAATTGTAAAAAGTGCACTCAATATTTTTTAAATACTTTTAATTGTTTTACAATTCAACCAATTTTATTGGTGAAATCCAAGTATATAACCTAACTTAACCACGTTTTATCAAAACATTTTTACATGTCTTTTTTGGTAATGGTCAAAATTTTATTTATAAGTTAAAAAATTGCTCAACAACTAAAACTTATGTAGATTGAGTTTAAAATCTCATGATGGTCAACAACATTTTACCATCTCGATTTTTGTGAAACCTGTTTGTTAAAGCAAAAATATTGTTATTGACGATTGCAGCTAAGCACACCATTTTATCGTTTAATCGACGGAGTCATCTTAAGTTCAATTGTTTATTACAAATGTATCTCTGAAGATTAGGTGAAATTCCTCGAAATGCTTTAGATGAATAATAAAGAATTGTAACGGTAGTTTGGTTATAATTGTTTTTCTATCCCGTTAGTACATTTAGGATTGTATAGTAGTGGAAACTAGAATATTGGGAATTTTAGAATTCTGCTCGCCCTCTCTTGGCAAAAGTATGAACCTATAAGTGCGGTATATGTATACTTATATGTTGCACAGTCTTTATTTAAGTTTCAAATAATAAATATACTTATGTTTTGTTGAATGTATGTAATCATTAAGAATAAAATCTTTTATAAACAGAATTTTTAATACTAACAGGGACTACGTTTATCTCGTTTAACTCGATCCGGATTGGATTGAAAATAGGATTATGCCAGGATTCAGTCAATCACGTAAACAACGCGTCTATCTCATTTGGCCTGGATTGAATTTTTCAATACATTATTAATCCTATTGTTACCAACTAAAGAGAAAGGAAATTCCTAAAATAGTTTTTGCGTGGTCTTTAAGTGGTCTGTTCACTTTGATTTTATTTCTATGTTTCGTATTTTATTGAAGAGGTTATGTTAATTAAAAACGTCGAAAAAAGGAAAATGGAAGAAAATTACGTGTATTTTGCAATTGTTAGTCAGCAGTCAGATGTGCCAACTTCGATAACATAATTTACTAGTAACTTTTCTAAAGTCAATCGCGTTTATGTCGTTACAAGTTTTTATTCAATCGCGATTACAAAGTCCAATCCCATGATTTTGTAGGATTGGATTATTAAACTGAATCCTGAAAGTCAATCCAATCCTACGTGTTTATATCGTAAAAAATGCGGACTGAGTCAATCGCTTTTCAATTCAATCCGGATCGAGTTACACGAGATAAACTTAGTCAAGTACTAGAACAAAGCTCGTATTGTGAATTTCGATTACGCATCATATTACGTATAGATGGCGCTATTTTGACATAATTTTTTAACAAAATGGAGGAAGGCGAAAGTTCCCACACATAAAGTTTATACAGTGCGGTCATAGAAAAAATCCCCCCCCCCTGCTAACTTTTGAAGGGTTACGTTTTTAATTCTGAAAATTTCTCTACTGAGGAATCTAATTGCGAACTTGCTAATAAAGGTATTTTTGAATTTGTGGAACTTCCGGTTATACTGAAACTGGATGTCAACTTTCTTATTTTAAATGGAACACCCAGTATATTTTTGCATTTTCGTGTTCTCCATAAAAATACTATTAAATAGACCTAGCATAGTGTGGTCTAGGATTAATACTTTCGGAATTACGCCCATTTGAAAATCGCATTTTTATGCAACTTCATTTACACCAGAAGTTGGACCCAAGTGCTCCAACTTCCTTATTGGGTCCAACTTCCGGTGTAAATGAAGTTGCATAAAAATCCGATTTTCAAATGGACGTAATTCCGAAAGTGTTAATCGTAGACCACACTATGCTAGATCAATTTAATGGTATTTTTATGGAGAACAGGAAAATGTAAAAATATACTGGGTGTTCCATTAAAATAAGAAAGTTGCCATCCACTTCCGGTATAACCACAAGTTCCTCGAAATCAAAAATACCTTTATTAGAAAGTTCGCAATTAGATTCCTTGGTAGACAAGTTTTCAGAATCAAAAACATAACCGTTCAAAAGTTAGCAGGGGGGGATTTACTTTATGACCGCACTGTATAAACAGGTTTTTATTTATTACTCCACTACTAGCTTTATCAAATGACCACCAGGGGTCGTATCTGATCTACGTATCGTGAATAGGTAGTTGAAATTCCCTGTAGTAATTAAGTGAAAATTTTATTTACTAACTCCATTACAAAGTTTATATGAATTTTTATAATAAAAGCGTTGATTAAAGTATAGTTTATTAAAGAATATATCTTCTCTTAAATTACTAAAATTATTTTCAAATTAAAAAAAACGTGGCTTCAAAACTTAAAACAAATCCATTTCACATGAAGAAAACCTTTTTTTATTAAAATATATTATTTCTTTTGAAGTTCTTTTATTTCTGACATAAATAGACTTCGAGACACAGAAAAAATAATTTCCACCCTTGACCCTGTTCTTTTCGCGAACACGATCACTTAAATTAGGCCATAAAACGCTTTGGGGAACTACAATAAAAAAATATAACTGCTTTGATTGCCTCGATAAAAAAAAACTCCTATTTAATCAGGAAAAAGTATTTTATTTCCAAATCAATATTTTCGGTTTTTCTGCCAGATAGTTAATTAAAAGTTTTAATTTGATATCGATTTTACTTCACCAAAAGCCGCAGCAACTATATTATCTAGAGAGGAAATGTTTTCATGAAATTTTATATCAAATATGATGTAATTTATATTTAAAAAAAGTAATGAAGTATTTTGATTTTTATAATTTAGATATTAGTTTTAAATACCAAATCAATGGCTGGATTTAACATTTCGAATTGTTATACTCAAAATAAAGACTCAGGTTTTGTTGCTGGGCTAAAGAAATTTTTATAAATATCCTTCATTTATAATTTATTGACGCTGGAAGATCCGTTTTCCAGATAAAGTGAATAATCTGAGTCAACTTTTTCGAATTAACAAACTGTACTCATTATTTCATTTTACAAAGCAGTAAGTGTAAAATTTCTGGACTATTTTGTCCATTTAACCTTCTATCTCCAATAAAAACAAAGATACCTCTGAATTCCAACGTCCCGTGAGATTAAATACTTATTCCGGACTAAAATAATGTATTTTTAAAAAAAAGTTGATGATGGTCTCTTAAGGGGGTATTCTAGTCTAGAAGCCCGAATTTCGAGCGTTTTTTGAGGATTCATAAAAAAAGCAATTGATATTTTTACTATCCATTTTTTATGGCTTATTTATTCATATTTCAAGAGTACATAAAAAATAAAAATAAAAAAAATATTAAAATTTCAGCAAGTTATGCGTCGTTGAAGTAGAGGGGCGAAAAAAAAGCCGTGTCCCGGTCGTCATGATATCTACCCTCCTGGTCACTTGAAGAATAAAATTATGGATAATTTTTGATCAGTATAATTGCCAGTATCGTATGAACCAGAAAAAGTGAAAAACATTTTTTTTTTCGCAAAATGGTGGTTACTCAAAAATTGAGGTCGATTTTCCCACTAATTTTTTAATTTTCCCGAATTTTTTAAAAATATTAAAAAGGGAAAATTTCTAGTTTTGGTTCATACGATAGAGGAATATACAGGGTGAGGATAAAGTTCGGCAACGACCATTTATTTTTGAAATAAAGCATTTAAAAAAAAATGTTTCAAATAAAAGGTTTACTATTCTTAGAGACGCATTCTTTAAGAATATTGCCATGACCTTGGCCAGTACGGTGAAGGTCAAGCGATACTCAACTTTTTTTTTTCAAACCACAGTCTCAATTTTTTTTGCATAATATTATAGCTTCTTTGTAGAGGTTTACAGGCCATATTTTTTTATTTTTTTTAGATAAATAGTTTAGAAATTACAAGGGTTTAAATTTTCAATAAAAAGAATTCGGCAACGTCCATTTATTTTCAAAATGCAGCGTTTTTGAAAAATATGTTTCAAATAAGATTTCTACTATTTTTAGTAGTACATTACGTAGTAATATTACCATGGCCTTGAAGTTCAGGTCCAAGGTCAGTCCATGATGACTTTTTTTTTAAATAGAAACCCTCAGTTTTTATCGTGCACTTTCGTAGCCTCTACTTTGAGAGGTTTACAGATCATTCTTTCTTTTTTTTTTGAGCAAATATTTCGGAAGTTTTAAAGGTTTAAAGTTTTAATACAAGAAGTTCGGCAACGTCCATTTATTTCGAAAACCAATAATTTTAAAGATTTTGTTTTGCATGATTTTATTTGATCAGATGTTCAAACTGCTGCATTTTTGAGTAGAAGGCTTTGCACGACAAGAAAAGAAATAAACAATTGCAACTATTGTTATTTTCCTGACAAAAGAATGCATTTGAAGTTTGCTGTTTTGCTTGAATTTGTTTTTGACGTTATACAAGTGCTTAAAATAATTTCTACTGAGAAGACGTAAGAAAATTAACTTTTCCCCCAAAATTATAAAATGCATTTAACTGAAAAGGAAAGAATATCAGTTCTAATTATGCGAGGATGTGGAGACAAGATTCGGACTTATGAAGAAACCGCAATTTTGTTTAATAACACATTTCCTAATCGTACGCCTATATCTAAGTCAACTGTTATGCGAACTGTTAAAAGATTTGAGGAAACAGGGTAAATAAAATACATTCCCCGTACAGGAAGGCCAAAAACAGTGAACAATGACGAAACCAACTTAGAAGTTCTTCAATCGTTTGTGGAAAATCCTCATACATCAACTCGAAAAGTTGCTCAAGAAACTAATATTAGCCAAAAATCAGTCCGAAAAGTATTAAAAAAGGTATCATTTTCGTCCATATAAAATAAAATTAGTTCAGGAACTTTCTGAAGATGATTTTGATAGGAGAAGCGAATTCTGTGATGAAATGATTAGGTGATTTGATCAGAATAACTTTTCTAATTGGATCTTATTTTCAGACGAAGCGACGTGCCAATTAAATGGTTCTGTAAATCGCCATAACTGCAGGTATTGGAATGATGAAAATCCACCTTGGATGAGAGAAAACCATACTCAGTGTCCTCAAAAAGTAAATGTGTGGGCGGGAATATTAAATAATAGAGTAATTGGACCATTTTTCTTGGGTGGAAATTTAAATGCCGAGAGATATTTGCAGCTCCTGCAAAATCAAATAATCCCAGCAGTTCAAAATTTAGTTGGCGAGGCATTTAACAATGTATGGTTTCAGCAAGATGGCGCACCACCTCATTTTGGTTTACAAGTCCGTCAATTTTTAAATAATATCTTTCCTAATCAATGGATTGGCAGGAGAGGTGCTATTGAGTGGATCACCCGATCTTAATCCATTGGATTACTTTTTCTGGGGGCATTTGAAAAACGTAGTATACCAAACAAAATCTGAGAACCTTAATGATTTGGAAAATTGAATATTAGACGGTGTTGCATTAATTTCACCTGAAAGCATTCAAAACGTTATCAACAGTTTTTATGTTCGTTTGGGACATTGTCAAATAGTTAATGGGAATCAGTTTGAACATCTGATCAAATAAAATCATGTAAAAAATCTTTAAACTTATTGCTTTTCGAAATAAATGCACGTTGCCGAACTTCTTGTATTAAAACTTTAAACCTTTATAACTTCCGAAATATTTGCTCAAAAAAAAGAAAGAATGATCTGTAAACCTCTCAAAGTAGGCTATGAAAGTGTACGATAAAAACTGGGGGTTTCTATTTGAAAAAAAAGTCATCATGGGCTGACCTTGGACCTGAACTTCAAGGCCATGGTAATATTACTACGTAATGTACCACTAAAAATAGTAGAACTCTTATTTGAAACTTTTTTTTCAAAAACGCTGCATTTCGATAATAAATGGACGTTGCTGAACTCTTTTTATTGAAAATTTAAAACCTTGTAATTTCTAAATTTATCTAAAAAAAATAAAAATATATGGCCTGTAAACCTTTACAAAGAAGCTATAATATTATGCAAAAAAAATTGAGGTTGTCATTTGAAAAAATAAGTTGAGTATCGGTTGACCTTTACCGTACTGGCCAAGGTCATGACAATATTCTTAAAGAATGCGTCTCTAAGAATAGTAAAACTTTTAATTAGAACATTTTTTTCAAAAATGCTTTATTTAAAAAATAAATGGTCGTTGCCGAACTTTATCCTCACCCTGTATAAAGAATATTCATGCAAAATTTCAAGTAAATCGGTCGACTAGAACTTCAGATATTATGTCAACCGCATCGAAAAAAGTTTCGAGAAAAACGCGTTTAAAGTTTTACGTTAAGTTTCAGGCAGTGTAACTGATAGATGCGTACATATAACTTGCATTTTCTTAATCAGCCATCCCAGCTCCGTACATCGGGCCTTCTTCTACTTCATATTGCTGATTTTCAGCGTTTCTTTTTGCAAGACGAGTAGTTCTTCCTTCTTTTGAAGCATTTGAAGATCGAACTTCAGAACGTTGCATTCTTACTTCATTGCACCTATGGGTTTCCCCACCAATTTTCATCCCCATAAATTTCTTTATATTTAAAATGGGATTAAAGCCTTCATTGAAAATACTGACTGCTAAATAAGTAGCAGTCTCGATTGTCTGGACTCCAGCATGGATGTGTTTGGGTGCAATCGTCCATATCAAAGAATTTACTGATTCGTTGTTATTTTGAGTTTCGTAACCCAAACAACATTCTAATAAAGAATCATCTGACCGGCTTTCGTAAATAAATTTTAAAACTGTTAAAACTTTATCAGTAAGTGGTGGATCATCGTGTTGAAAGTCATCCAAAGTTTCTTGTTGATTGCCACTGAACCTCCGTTTTTTGATCTGTCTGGACGACAAGAACTTCACTAAAATGACTATAACTTTAAAAATTCAATTTTCAATCTCAAAAGTGTTTGAAAGGGCTCTATACCTAAAAATTTCAGAATTTTTTGAAAGCAATAATTTACTATACCATCAGCAATTTGGATTCAGAAATTACTTGTCCACCAAAGATGCAATAACTACTTTTATAAAAAATGCTTCTGCCTGCTTTGAGGAGGGTAAATTTTATCTGTCAACGTTTTGTGATCTGAGCAAGGCTTTTGATTGTGTTTCATCAGAAGTCTTGTTATGGAAATTAAGGCGCTATGGTTTTGATGAAAATTCCCTGAATATAATCAAGTCGTATCTTGATAATCGCTTTCAACAGGTTCGAATAAATAATATTACCTCTGATAAACTTCAATTAGTACTAGGAGTACCCCAAGGAAGCATTTTGGGTCCACTCTTATTTGTAATCTATATAAATGATCTACATTGCGCAATCATGGATGCTGATACCATTCATTTTGCTGATGATACTAACGTCTCTGTGAAAGATAAAAGTTTTGATGTGGTAGTTAGTAAAATGAATGATCATTTTCTATACTTAAAAAGTTGGTTTGCAAGTAATAATTTAACTCTAAATGTAAATAAAACGGAACATGTGCTATTCACGTTAAGGAGAGTACCTACCTCTGTTACAAATATGAAATTTTCTGATAGTACCAAATTTCTTGGTATTCACCTAGAACCTACCTTAACCTGGAAAGTTCACGTAAACGAGCTAGCAAAAAAGTTGACTAAAAACATCTACCTACTACGTAACTTAGTAAATTCGGTAAACCGGGAGGTCATAAGGACTGCTTATTTTAGTCTGTGCCAGTCCTTAATATCCTATGCAATTATTGTGTGGGGACACTCTTATGAATCAAAACGTATTTTTGCACTCCAACGCAAAGCTGTGCGCATAATTGCAAAAATTCCATACACGAATGATTGTAACTGGGCTTTTGTTGAAGAACAAATTCTCACGCTTCC
The DNA here is from genome assembly GCA_963971135.1 of Stenus bimaculatus. Classification (NCBI taxonomy): domain Eukaryota; kingdom Metazoa; phylum Arthropoda; class Insecta; order Coleoptera; family Staphylinidae; genus Stenus; species Stenus bimaculatus. The sequence continues at coordinate 44,213,745 of OZ020182.1, forward strand.
ATCATTATTTATATTAGACTGCTTAATTTATGTAAAAAAGAACCCCGATATTTTTCATCAGTTTACTGAAATTCATGATTATAATACTAGAGGTAACCAAAACTATGTAGCTGAGGCTCTAACATTAAAAAAATCTCAAAATGGACCTAATTTTTTAGCAATTAAGTTCTACAATGTACTACCAATTGAATTAAGAATGTCATCCATAAATGTCTTTAAGTCTAAATTAAAAGCTTTTCTTATAGCAAATGCATTTTACGATTATAATGATTTTCTAAAAAGTAATTTTAAGTCTATATTGTAATCACTATGAGTGTATAATTGTTTATGACATGTGTTAAATACTTTGTAATGTATATGCACCAATAAAACTTATTATTATTAAAAAAAAAAAAAAAAAAAAAAAAAATTCGAATTTTGAAAAATCCTTTTAGGGAGATATTCTTGAATATCTAAGCTATCGAAATATGGAAAAAAAAATCGATTTTTTCAAATTTCTAGACTAGAATACCCCCTCAAGAGTGATCAAACCTAAAAATATTTTAAGGATGGAATTGGAATTCTAATTTGATACCATTAAAAGCTTTGGTTTATTTGACATCAACAGAGATATGGCCTGTAAACTGAATTTTGGGACACACTATATATTTACGAAGATGTTCGACAAACAGACTTTGAGAAAATAAATTGGAATTTACCTGCGTAAAGTGAAATAAATGCGAAACGTCATTGGTTGTAATTTGTCATGGATAAAATTTATTTTTGTTATCTGTTGACACATGTATTTAGTGATCCTAAAAAATATTTTGATAATCTTAAGTACTAGATGGTATATGGTGTTTTGAGGTTAATTGTTACCTGATGTAAAATATAGCTAATATTTTGGAAATGGGTTATTAATTTGTTATTTTTCGAATTTAGTCCAGTCATTTGGGAGTAAAAAAGGCGCCATTTTTCCAATATGGCGGCGCGAGCGGCAAAGATACGACGTGGCAAAGTTGTAATTCGGAAAGAGTACATCGAAATTTATAAAATTGCCCATTTTCAAAACATTCCAGGCAAAATCACCAAATGACTGGACTAATTAGGATAACAAACTTTTTTCATTCCTATATTTAAATGCAATAATAATAATAAAACTTTATCATCTCATAATTAATGTGCAAGTACATAAAGTAACTTTTATAATATTTTTTTAAAAATAATAAGAGCGTTATTTACTACATACTATATGAACTAGTTTGGACGTTGAATTCAATAAAAACTTCCGAAATAAATATCAATTAAATAACTCTCATGAATGTAAAATGTAGTTCATCCTGCGTGACCTATCAAGTATTTTCCGTTTGTTGTTGTGTGGAAAATTAATCGCGTGCTAAAATATATGCAAATGTTTGGTAGTAATGTGTATTGTATTGTAGTGCATCATTAATTAACTCGTTAATGCACCACAAAAATCGATGCCAGGGTTGTTATAGTTTACTCCTCAATTTTTATGATAAGAGCTTTGCTTAAATTGAAATTGCTGCGGAATTCGGAATTTGGTTAACAGCTCCATTTCTCTCTGTTCCTGAAAATACGCCGAGGACAACGTAATTGGATTTTTTTGTCTCCACGAATTTCCATTCTCTTTCAGCTTCCAGCCTTTATTGAAATATAAATTTGGTTTTAATAAAATTCCTTGTGCTTACACAACGAGAGAAGATAAAAAATAATTTCATACACTATTACTAATCCTTAATGAATTATGTAAAATAATTCAGGTGGACGTTTTAACTAAGGGATTAAGGATACACCTTTTACCAGTAAAATGAACGATTTTCTGGATAGGCTTCAAATAATCCAATTTTTAATTTATTTAATTTAATCTTTGAATTTTACAAGTTATAAGTGTAGTTATATTAAAATACCCAAACTAAAATTAATATATTATAAAACTACAATAAAATAAAGGAGGAATATTATATTCTACAATCAAAATAATGAGTCTGAAACTTGGTAATAGGAGTTGATATCTTTGTTCTAGTATTGTGATAATAAACATCATTAACATTAGTAGCATTACTCCAACATATTAATCCGTAGCTCAAAAGACTATGAACGTACACAAAATAATATTGTTTTAGAGTATGGTAATCTAATGATAAGATTGCAAAGTTTAAAGTAGACATTTTTTGCTAATTTTATTGATGTGACTGTTTCACGTAAGCTGGGAATCAAAATGGCGTTTAAATTCATTTGTTTGTTGAATACTTCTTCAATTTTGATTAATAGATTTTTATTAGTTTACTATGGGCGTGTTCTACTAAAGACTCGCAAAGGCCACGACGGCCGCAAAGTCGTTCCACATAACCGCGGTTGTTTCTTTAGTGCATAAAAACGTCATCGATGGCGACCGCAAGAAGCTCACAACGACCGTATTTATTCGTGGGTTTCCGTGGTCGTTTGTTGAATGGTGACGTTTTGAGCTAATGGATAGGGGAAAATTTTGCGGTCGTGGTCGTGGGCTTTAGTGTTCATTAGTGGAACGCGCCCACTATGTATTAAATGAATATCCAGCTCTTATTACTAGGTCCAATTCACTTACAGCTGAAACATTGACAGATTATCAGCAAACAATGTTACGGAATTCGAGGGTGGTATGTGCAAAGGTAAATTCTTAATGAGAATTAGGAAAAGTAATGGTCCTAATGTACTTCCCTGTGGTATACCGATATTTATTGCTTTAGTTTTAGAGTTATAAACTTTACCCTTATTTTTTATAGATACGCTTGTTTTCTATCATATAGTTACGACTTTTACCATTTCAGTCCCAGCCCTTGAATTCCATAAGAGGATAGTCGGCAAATTTGAGCCCTTGATTTTGAAATTCGCTTGATAATTGCGAAGAGCTTGAGTAATTTGTTGGAGCGCTGTAAAAAGTTAAAAAAAATACTTAAAACAGAAAACGGTTAGTCAAGCTCTTCGTTTATACATTAACTTGTTGTTTGTATTGGAAAAAACAATATTATTTCAATTAGATTTTTAGAATTTTGGCAAGTGCCGTTAAGCGAACGTTTTTTTGTCAGAAGCCCGTTTTACCTGCTGCCGTATGAGTATTTGGTTTGACTTACAAAAACAAAAAAAAAACAAGAAATTGGTAGCCATAAGACTCGTCTGTGTACCAAAAAAATAAATTTTAAAAAAGCTCCACTGGAAAAAAATTATGATCAAAACAGCAAATATCAAGCGAATTTCAAAATCAAGCTATTACATTTACCAACTATTCTCAATCCTTAATTTATCGTAACTATTGTATAATGTCTTCAGTAGAAACCCCTTTTTGAATCCAAATTGAAACGAATTTAATACCTTGTATTTAGTAAAAAATGTGCTTAAGAGGATATGTCTAACACCGATTTCTCTGTCCCTTGGAAATGCGATGGGAGAATGAAAAATATAACTGTTCGAAAGAGATGCCACTAGAATTTTAGGCGATTATACGGAGGTTTTCTAAATATACATAACTTCATTAAGAGTTAATCGATTTGAATTTTGTAAATTAATCTTGAAAGTATATTAAAGCGACTAGCAGATGGTGTTTTTAATTTTTTTAAATAGTTTCATAATAAGGTTGTAAATTGAGCCTAAAAGTTGCATATTTTTTTGACCCAACCAAAAGGTAAAAATTAAAAAAAAAAAACGGCAAAACGGGTAAACAAGTGGCTTTCTCATGTTTTGACTAGGCAAATACGAAGGTAGTTTTTATAAAATTATTTGTAATTTTTATAAAATTATTTGTAACTTTTATAAAATTATTTGTAATTTTTGTTTGAAGAGTTTTTTAAAATTTAGGGTTAATCGGCCTTTGTACTGACAATATTTTAAGAGCTGTATCTCCTTTAGTAGGCGAAATCGGACATATTATGTTTATAGGAAGTTTTTTTCTTGAAATTAGTTGTAGAATGTAGAATGTATAACTTAGATACAGGGTATCCAGAAATAAAGCGGCAAAATTTTAGTAGGCGATTCTACAACTAATTTCAAGAAAAAAACTTCCTATAAACATAATATGTCCGATTTCGCCTACTAAAGGTGCTACAGCCCTTAAAATATTGTCAGTACAAAAGCCGATTAACCGTAAATTTAAAAAAAACTCTTCAAACTTATAAAATAGCTACATTTCATTAAGTGACTAATAATTAAAGTCGAGCACTATAGAAGAAAAGTAGCGAATTTATTGTATGTTAAAATATGATTAGAACTCTGCATGTGAATGTTTAAATGTATTTTTCTTGAAAAGGGTGCATTCTATCGAATTGGTATAGGAGTAGCTTTTTTGTCCAAAATTAAATAAGGAATAATAATATAAAAACAAATATTTTGTTATGCTAACCATAAAAAAGTTAACCGTATTTTTAAATTTAACCCTCCTTAAAACTACCCTTTGGGGGGCTCAAAAAAATCTGAAAGAAAATCATAAAATTATATCTTCAGTGTATTATGATTCATACCAAATTTCAAATCTCTACTATAATTCGTTTTGAAATAATCGATGAAAAACCTACTTTTAGATACAATAATTCAAGGGCTGTAGCTTCCTTAGGAAGCAAAATCGGACATATGTTAATTAGAAGTATTTTTCCTAAAATTAGGTGTAGAATCGCCTCCTAAAGTTTTGCTGCTTAATTTCTGGACACCCTGTATATTGTACAGTAACTAAATTAGTGTAAAAAACTTTTTAGAAACTGATGATGGCCCAAACCAGTGGTGGAAACGTTTCTCTATGTAAGGAATTTTAACAGAATGAAGGTTTTCCGAGAACAAGGACTTTAAGTTTTTCCCTGAAATACAATTATCGGAATAAATATATGGAAATTTTGAGTATATAATATATAAGCTAATGTTATTCGGATCCAAAGTGTTTACTAGGTCGACATTAAAATGTCCACAAACCATTAATTTAATTATTTGTCTTCAGTTTTGAGTAAAAATACTAATTTTTTGGGAGTCTCTAAAAAAATTGAAAATCTATACAAACATATCACACTTTATTATTTGCATAAAATATGACAATACAGTATTCTATTCATTTTCTATACAATCAAATATTTTAATTTCCTTTGTTTTAATTTTTTTTTTTGCAAATGTACATACAGGGTGGCCCGCGACAGACGCATGGATTTGAAAAAGTCATTAGTCGTTATAATGTACTGGTTCGTTTAACAACGTGTTTTTGTGCGCAGACCTATTTTTCAAACGCCTCACAGGATGTGTCAATAAACAAAATATGCTCTACTGGAGTGATACGAATCCCAGGGAGCTCCAGCAAAAGCCCCTGCACTCCGCCAAGTATGGTGTGCAGTATGGTGTGCAATTTCAAGAATTGGGATCATCGGCCTTTACTTTTTTGAGGAAAATAATCGAGCGGTTACAGTCACTTCTGCACATTACCTGACCATGATCCAGGATTTTTTCTTGCCTCAATTGGAAAGGATGGAACCGGAAGACGTTTGGTTTCAGCAAGACGGAACCAAAGCCTACGCAGCAAGGGTTTGCATGGACTTTTTACGAGACAGATTCCCAGGGTGCCTCATCTCCCCGAGAACCGATTTGAACTGTGATTTTTTCCTGTGGAGATACCTAAAATTCCGGGTCTACAACAATCGTGCCAGAACCCTGGAAGCTCTCAAAAACAACATCCGAGCCAAATCGCCGAAATTCCTGCGGTAATGCTACAAAGAGTGCACGAGAATTTTAGAATAGAGTGTGAGGGGCGCCATTTGGGGGACACATTGTTCAAAACCGTGTAAACTTAAATTTCCCATGTTAATAAATCAGGAAAAATAAAAAAATTGATCATTTCGTAACAGTCTGTGTTTTATTCCATTTTCAAATCCATGCGTCTGTCGTGGGCCACCCTGTATAACCTACTACTTTTGTATTCGTTTCTTGAAAAACTAACTGCTAAGTGGTATTCATTGCTTTTGATAATTTTTTATTTTCAAACCGTGATCCCGAGCATGGTTCACATTTCGGTTAACCAAGCTTAAATGGCTAGAACCAAACGATCAAAGATGTCATTCGAATGCGGTTTGTCCAAACATGACGACCAATCCAAAGACGAACCAAAGCCATTCGAAATTGTTTTTAGACGATCGTGGGATCGAGTTCGGTACCGTCATTTCGCTAGGTTCCGTTTGGACTGAAATGTCCTCTTCCAGTCTCGTACTCGTACTAGCTGAAATTTAACCTTCCATATGTGCATGAAATTGTTTGTCATGTGACACAGTTTTAAATTTTCTATTTTGAGGATTTGTATTTGAATTTTGTAACAATATACACAAATAAAAAAACAATTTATTTTTTTTTTAATTTTAGCTTCTTCCTTTAGAAATTTCCAAAAAAATGTTGTGGGTTAGTTTTGATTATTATCTCTTTTGGAGCATCAACACTACAAAAATTATAATTGGTTTAAATTTGGGTTAATGTTATAATTAAAAAATCCTTCGGCATATTACAAATAAGTTATACCTTGTAACTTTTCTAAAGCAACCCAAAAGATACACTTTGTATGTATTAAATTAGGTGACCTTTTAGGCCATTTCATTTCCTTTTTAGCATTCCATTCTCTTTGATTTTAAAACATCCTAAATTTCAATAAAATCTGAAAGTCTTTGTACAAATTCCCCAAATGAATACTCCTATTTTTTATTTACCTACACCTGTTGATTCAGAGTTTTCTCTTCTTTTTCATTTTAGAAATTTGATTGACTTATTTTATTCCCTGACACATTCCACCAACACTCTGGTGCTTGTACCTCAGCCCGACAAATTGTTCCACAATTTAATTTGATCGTTCTTTTGCGTGGTGTACGTTGGTATGTAATCTTTTATACAAAAGAAAAAACGTTAGCCGTTGATAAACTAAAGGAAAAAAGATTTAATCTAATAATAAAGCACCCCACGTTTTTTTAATGTGAATAAATAATAAGGTAAAAGCGTCGCGTGGATTTAATTTATTACACTTTTATATGGTTAAGGTGACGAATGGTTTTTTGTTACTTATAATTATTTTTTTATTAAATAGAAAAAGCGAGCGTTAAGTGCTTTTTATTTTTTTGCAATTTTGGCTATTGTTTTCTAACATTGAGGGTATTTGTTGCTTATTAAGATTCTAGTGGACGAATTATAAACACGATCATTACGTAGTGATTTACATTATGCCAATGATAAATTATTCGGGTCGGTGTAAAATACTCTTCGATGGTTGTTAAGAATTCACCCTCACAAATCTTATTATGTCTGTTACAAACATATGAGATGATAAAGTGACTAAATTTATGCCAGCAATTGCATTAAGGTTATTGAATATTATACGTTCTGGGATTTTATCTCCAGGCTACAAAGTTTGCATATTTTAAGTTTATCTTGCAAATTTCGTTGATATAAAGTTTCTTAATGGGCAATTTCTGGTTCAAAAGCCTTGGATGATTCTCAGTATATTCCTCAATAGCTGGAGAAGTATTATTTTAGTATTTTCGCTTGTAGCAACAATTTGTTATTTTAATGCTTTTGCATAGTAACCATTAATAAAACTAAATAAAATGTACGTGATCCTCGTCCTTATAAATAACTCTTTGAGTTTCAGCATAATTTTTTTAAATTATCTGCTACTGGAACAGAGTAGTAGTTGAAGTAGCACGTATTTTTCCATATTTCATCGAATTTCCACTTTTACGCTCTCCCAGAATTTTATATATTAGAAAAATTAGATATAACTTAACGAACCAGTTATAATGATTATAAGGATCATATACTTGAATTATTTTTTTATGATGACTATGTAAAAATGTTGAAATAACAAACGGTTGCTGTATTTCCCCCTCTTTTTCACAATAATACAATCTCAAGCTTGTCCCCAGTTGCACATCAAGAAGCTATCCATCTCGTTTCCACTGTAAGACTTATTGAACCGGAGTGCACATTCGAACAAGTTTAACACTAAATTACGATCGTTAAACTAAAGCTTTCATTCCTTTTTGTACAATGTAGAACCTCCGCTCAGTGTACATTGGAATTAGTGTAAAGATAACTCCTGTATTGCAAGGGACCACCATGCATTGAACCTAACCTAATTCAATTTTTCATAAAAAACAGTCGATATAAATGAAAAATGTTATTTATCTTGGTTTTCCATGAATCTAGCCCCTAGGAAGCATGAATGTGTGATTGTGTATTTAACGGCAAGCAAAATATCCTGGGATTTGCAAATACAGTTCACTTCCTCCTTTGATTTGAGGATTGTTCGAAAAATTTGCAGAGTAGTTAGGCTTCAATAATATAGTGAACTGGTAAGAGCGAGAGGTTGCAACCTAAAGGGGCCTATCCCCGATTTTTTAATTTTTGTTTCATTATAAAGATCAAGCCTAACTAAATACATATATCCAATCAGTTTTTTATATAATTTCTATAACGGCCCAAAATTTAAATTTTATGTCGCTCTGCCGTCACCTTTCCGAGATTTTCATCTGGCAACATTGCAATAAGTCCCTGTCGTCTCAACCTCCGCGAAGCTCCAGAAGCTGATTTTAGGTTGGCATCATTGATAAAGCCAAAGCACACCTGTCCGGAAATAACTGATGGCGGATCATTCGAGTCAGTTCGGATCGTTCTCATTGGTTGTCATCTCATCGTTAATATTCGGTTCAGGTGCAACGTTGCCACCTAAATTAATCGGAAAAGTGACGTCACGACGATAGAAAATTTTGAAAAAAAAAACGGCTGCACCAATTGAAAAAAGAATTGGTATTTATAAGTATCATTTAAACATTTTTAGCGCTAATATCCCATCATATCTTATGTTCCATAATACGGGCTTCCTCTTTTCTAGTTCCTATTTTATTATTTTCCAATTTGCACTGTTGAAGGCATTTCGTATGTCTATCGTTAGAATTGCACATATTTCTCTTGTTTTGAGAGTTTTATTCTTCTCTTTTATGGCTATATCATAAACTCTTTTGATAGCATGTACCGTAGAGCGTTTTTCCCTAAAACCATATTGCTTGTCTGATAGGTCACAGGTCACCGTTATCTTTTAATTCTAACTTAAGTCTTACTACTATTAGTTGTTCCAACAGCTTGCTCGCGTTATCTAGCAGACATATCGGTCTGTAGGTTGTTGCTGCTTGATGTATCTTTTGTGGCTTTTCAATAAGTATTAGTCTTCCAATTTTCTGGAAATCACTCTAAGTAGGTAGCTGGGGTTGGTCAAAACTGCTAGTTTATTCACTTCTGTTGGGATCTGATCTCTGCCGGGTGCTTTTCTTAATTTCATTTTGTTATTTGGAAGTCTTTAATCCAAAGTTGGTCTGGTTCATCGCATTGAGGAATAAACTTTTGACTATTTCGAGTTTATTCTTCAGCTTTATTGCTTTGTTTGGAGTCGTGAATCGTTTCATCACGATCCTGTACCCCTCGCCACATGGATCTTGTTATACATTATGGCATGTTTAAGATTCTTTTTGAATTGTTTGTACTTCCCTCTCTTAGTTTCATATTCTAGCTCCACTGGGTACTTGTGTGCTTTTGTCTTCGCTCTTCTTAATTGATAACACTCTTTTCGTAAGTCCTTTATGCTCTTTGACCACCAGTAGACCGATTTTCGATTCATTTTCTGTTCTTTTTTGGACATCGATGCATCGCAAGCTTTAGTTAGGTTTTCTATGAACCTGCTAGCTGAGGCTTCCTCATTTTCTTTAGCTAATTTGTTTATCGTTTCGCAGAATCTTTTAGGGCATAGCTACCGCATCCTGGTAACTGGTAACTTATAGTTCGAGGGCGATTCTAAATGATACTGAACTCAAAGAGAGGACCGCTAAGTCTCCCTCGATCTTAAGCAGGACTTTGATGTGGACCCCCACGTAGCTAAGTAGGTCTTACTTTCTGAAGACCCCGGGAAGAAGTAAGCGCCTTGCAGTAGCTAAATCCATTCATATCTAAAAGATCTATTGAATGAATATTCGGTGACTTGGAGCTTGGAGATTCATAATACACTGATACTGGGACCAGAGGTGGAAGTTTGTAACTCTAACGAGCTGATCTCGGGATAGAGTTGGTTGACTCGTTAGATATGTTACGTCTCTCTCTTACACACAAAAAACGTTCACAATGTGGAACTCCGAGGTGGAAGTTTGTGACTCCTAACGTACTTAGAACGGTGAACTGTTTACTGCATTAGAGACATAAAATATCTAACGAGTAAACTCTCAACCGAGATCATCTCGTTGAAGTTACACAGTTACAGACTACCACCTCTTAGCTCTAATGTATTATACTACCGGAAAAGTTTACGTAGTTTCTCGATCTGCCTCTTACTTTCAGAGGTCAGATGTCAGATATTATGTCTAAGCGTCCTTTGATGACCTTGTGGTGCTTGGCTCATGAAATTTGTTAGTATCCTGAACATACATACAAGGTTGCTGCCTTCGCGGTTTCATATCCTAAGAGCATTTGTTGAGGTAGGTTCATTAGGTACGTCATCAATTCAAAAGCGGTAAAAGAATACTTTCAGTCCATCGTCGAATTTGCTGGATGATATGGACAAGCTGATGAACTAAGGAGTGTACAAAAAGTTCGGCAACGTCCATTTATTTTTGAAACTAGCGCTAATATAGGCGCAATGCCTAAATTTTAATATAAGAATCGCTAGTGAAATCGGGCATTCGTGACGCACTATTTAGAAATATTGCCATGACCGTGACCAGCAGGTTAAAGGTCATGCAATAATAGCTCGACTATTTTAATATAGTAATCACCCAATTTTATTCCGTATTATTATAGCTTGCTTTCAGAGGTGTACGTTACATATTTTTCTAAAGTAAGTAAATAGTTTGAAAGTTACAAGGGCTTAAATTTTCAATACGTAAAGTTCATCAACGCTGCTTTATTTTTGAAAAGTATAGTCTGATAAATTCTGATAAAATAACCTACAACAATATGCAATAAAAATGTGTGGTTTCTGTTTAAAAAAACTTAAGGGATTATTCCGTGACCCTTAACCTGCATGTCAAGGTCATGGTAATATTCCTAAATAATTCATCAATAAGAATTGTACAACATTTATTTAAAACAATTTTCTGAAAACTGCTTAATTTCAAAAATAAATCGGTGTTGCCGTACTTAACGTATTAAAAATTTAAAGCCTTGTAACTTCCAAACTATTTACTTCAAAAAAATATGGTCCATAAATTACTGAAAGCAAGATAAAAGTTAAGTGATTATCACCTAACCATTAACTTTAATTTGAAACACCTTTCTCAAAAATGCTTCATTTCAAAAATAAATGGGCGTTGCCGAACTTTTTGTACACCCTGTATACAAATTTATCGGGCTATTTTAAAATGGACTAGTCGTCTCAGTCGTAGGATAATCGATCAGGGGGTTACTCTCGAATAATACCACACGATGTCGTATACGACTTTTATAATTCTATCGATGTCATTCAAATGCAAGTCTGTCCTTGTTATGTCGTATACGATATTGTGTCGTGTGATTCGAGAATAACCCCCAAGATCCTTGTGACCATATGCTTGAATCATTTCCTAGTCGAATTCTTATTGCATATTCCGGGAAGTTTGCACTTGTACAAGTCCGTGCATTTGCCATATCCAAAACTTAGCGTCGATCACCGTAACGTAGAATCACGCGGTACCATTTGGGTGAATTGCTCTTTTGTTTTACAACTTCTTCATGTACCAATTCAGTAGATAGTAAGAGCCCAGTTTCCAGCATACTTTTAAGATTCACGTCACTCTATCCTCATTATCTTGGATAAACTGGTACCTTACACCCAATGCCTTCCACCAAGTTACCAAAACTTCAAGTCTCCAAATTATTGTGTCAAACTATACCATCCTTACAGTGTCTCTTCATTGTTGCAACTTTCCCTCATATAGGGTTTCACCAGGTAACCATCAGAGTAGAGGTGGAGGTTTGTAAAATAGACGATTGTTTTGGCATATGGAAACAGTCGTTTTTTTGACCAAGTTGCTTCATGATAGATCTCTCTTCCATATGTACGTTTTGTATTTGTTGGAAGGAGACAGAACCCGTCACCATAACAACTTATTCAACAACGATTTTTTCCGTATTTAACAAGTCTGTGGATCACCGAGTCGCATGATCAGTCGACACCATTCAGGCAGCGCTTTCCAGTTTCGCAGATTTGTAAGATACTGGTTCACCAAATCGTTAAAGCTCCGGTGATTCTGTGACCTGAGCTTCAACGGTTGGTCTGAGTTTATTTCCTGGATCCCTGTGTTACAGAATCCGCCCTTCCAGCATATTTTTGAGATTCACATCACAGGATCCTCTCGACCTATGATCAGATGGAACCTTTCAGTCAGAGCCTTTCCGTTTGGCCTCTTCCATCAGGTTACCAAAACTCCCGGCCCCCAAATCATTGTGTTACCCTGTACCATCCACACAAAATTCCCTCATTGTCACTCAGGTCTTTGGATCACCATGTCGCTTGATCAGTTGGTACCATTCTGACAGCGCTATTCAGTTTTGCAGATTTTCAAGGTGCCGGGTCATCAGATCCTTAAATTCAAATCTCACATAATGCTGTGATCTGAGTTTCGATGGTTTGTTTTAGCTGGATCCCGTGTTGCATGATCGGCTATTCTCCTACTTCCATGATTTCTTCTTTAGCGGTTCATTAAGCAGTTAGTACTCATGTTACAGTATATTTTCGAGATTTACATTACTGGATACTCTTGACCTACAATTATACAATGGTATCTTTCAGCCAGCGCATTTCAACAAAAATAGTTATACCCCTCGTTCCAGCATATTCAGAGAGTCACAACACCGTATCCTCTCCATTTATGATCAGCTGGTACTTTTTAGCCAACGCATTTCAGTTTGACAGCTTACATCAGGTTACTAAAATTGCAAACCTACAAATCATTGTGTCTCTACCATGCATACAAAATCTTCTCGTTTTCGAAGCTGCTTCCGCTTCACCGGGCAAATGTCACTTAGGTCTCTGTCGTATGATAGGTCGGTACCGTTAAGACAGTGCTCCTTAGTATGCAGCTTTTTTCGATACCAGTTCACCTGAACGTTAAAGGTCGGGTGAAGCAGCGTCCTGAACTTTAACGGTACGTTAGAGCTCAAAGTCCCCGAATCCCCGCATCACAGGATTATTCCAGTGAATTCAGAAGCATAAAAAACTTGGAAGGTAAATGGTTAACCTTAGGATAACGGTATACATCCTCTAATTTATCACCACTGAGAAATCTATTAAAATTTTCAAATTTTTTAATAACAAGATTAAGGTTTCTCAAGTCCCTCTTTGGTATATCTCCCCAACGAAGGATTTCCTGATCCATGCTTATAGGATTTGTTTTTCTTATTTTAATCCAAGAAATCTTCAACTGAGAGATTTTAACATAAATGTAAATCACTCTGTATATTAACTATAATTTTACTCAAAATCATTTTCGATTTTTTGTACTTTTTGGGTTATAGTTCCGAAAAGAAAAAAACCTAATATTTTTTTGCGTTTCTGTTTGTATTTCCTATTCGAAAAAAAAACATAAGAATAAATAAACTAAAATTATGGAACACATTTAATTTTCGCAAATTTGATCAGTTTTTAGGTGTTCCTATAAAAATGATTTTGTAAAATTAAGAAATCGTCAAATTTTCCTTATTTCTGCTTTCTATTTTATTGACTTAACATGTCTTAAAATGAACCTTACGTCTATTATTGGCATCATAAATAATATAATAATGTAAGAACAAGTCCTAAAATTTATTAAATGATTTCAGTAGTTTCAGAAAATTAATGGTCGTAAATTTTGCGAAATGAAAGGAAGGAGTAAATCCAACTTATTTCCTAGGTCTCGCAGTAACGAGCTTAAAGTTTTCTTACATAAAAGGATTTTGAGCTCAAAGAAAATGCCACAGAAACACGCTCTGAAATGTTTGTGGTCTTAATTAAGTAAGGTTGTGTGTTGTGGAATTGTTAGTCATTTAGAAAATTACTCTAGTGTTAAATTCTTTATATCAATCTTAAAATATTTATCTTACATGTTCAATAAAGTACTCTCAGAAAAACCAATAACTATTCAATTTAATAAAGTAATTTGGAATGCATCCAATTCATACATCTCCGGATATTGAGTTGACGTCAATAAATCGACACTCTGAAATTCGAACGTTGCAGTATATCACAAATGCCAGAAATGTACTACATTGCAGCACACAATTCTTTCCATGAAATTTTTGCAGCTGGCTGAGATTAAGTAGAAATTTATTTAAAAAAACCGGTCACGTATTGTTTTCGCTTTGGAATTTCTCCAAAAAGAACAGACACTTCTTGGAAAGCCCTAAATTTATGCGCCTTTTTAAAGAAAGTTATTATTAAGTGGAAGCCGTTTTGATTTATGAGTTTTAAACGGAAGTTTTTTGTTTAATTTGATTTACTTCTAGAAAAAAATACTTTAATATTATTTGTACTGGAAATTTGTTCTCGTAAATATTTTACCCTTCAAACTTTTTAACTTTAATTAATTGTAAATTTCTGTAAATCAAGTTTTTCCTAAGTTTTACATAATATTGAGCTAGTCTAAAAAGTTTTTCTTTTTTTCCAGATATTATCAAATAGACCAGTGAGTATGGTGTTGGATGTTTCTGAGATAAGAACGGCGTGGCAAGACAGCGATTTCATTACTGACAGTTTATGTTGGCACAACGTTTACAGACAACGACATAATAGTCCGCCATTCACAATGTCATCTGAAGTAAGTACCTATCTGCAAAAGAAGGATCGATTTTCAATCAGCTTCCTTTTTGCTTTCGAAAGTAAAAACATTATCTCCAGACTTGCACGTAAAATCAATACAAGACAAATCTAATCATACATCCGCATTAATGGACTTAGGAAATGGGAAATTCCATCAAGCTAAGTGCTTTAACTTGAGGGACTTGTAAGACTTTGATGTAATTTATAGGTGGCTCATCGATTTTTGCTATACCAACTACGAAAAGTTAATTCTGGCTCACACGTATTTATTTTGAAACTATATTATTGTCGGTGCTATAACTATTTGTATTCAATATTTACCAAAAAATTTTGCTAAATGGCAAAAAAGCTGAAAATGGCGAATTTGGTAATTATTGCTTCATTTATTTTTCAGCTATGTCATCTTGCTCAAACTTGGGCTAATCATCTAGCACACACCAACCGTTTTTACTATCGCAACGACAAAGACATCGGCCAAAATTTATTCTGCCGTCCAGATAACGCTCTCCAAAATGACGTTACAGGTAAAACAATATTCTAAAAACATATGGTCCAATAATTTCTTTTCTAAAATTTTAGGACAGGAAGTTTCTACTTATTGGTATAGCTCTGTTAAACAATACGATTACGGAAAAGAACCCGACGTATTACACGCCAATGTGAATGCAGGTGAGCTACAAATTATTGTTATCTTCAATTTTGTAGTTTCCTTCGTATAATTGTACTAGACATACTTATCATGTGCAGATGTAAATATTGTCAAGTCAGGTGATTGTGCTGGACATATACTTCTTTAGCCAAGCTATCGATTTAAAATTATCTTAACCTATCAAGATTTACAAGGTATCAATTTCTAACGGAAATGTTTAATTTGTTTAGTATTGAGGATATTACTGAACTATACGAAATTTAATACTCCTTTCCAAAATTCGATGTATTTGCAATTTTTTTAGTTCTTAAAAAATCCAGGCTTTGCAGAACTATTTTACTTTCCAATTGTATTTCAGATAAATCAATTGTGTATTTCAGAATTATTATTTGAACTTCGGATTTTTTCTGTTAGGACTTCTGGTGTCATCGAACAAATGATTGTTTACTTAGAAACAATAATTATATTGATGATGTCAAAAATACAATTCTTGGTGGTGATTGTGTTCGTGCACTATAATCGATCATGGAGTTAAAATATTATATTTTGGTAATCCAAAATTTCTGCGGTAAAAATTTAAAAACACAAATGATTCTTTCTGAAATACAAATGATACTTTCTGAAATTAAATTGGTTTTTCTGAAATACAATTCACGTTTTTGAATTACAATTGATGATTTCTGAAATTGATGTGATAGTTACGTTACTTGCCTAATGGCTCGCGTCGTAAATCCGTTAAAGAACTAACAATGGTTTACTTAAAACAACATTTACATAGTATCCATAAATTCGTTAACGTCCTTGGACTTAATGTAAATCTAAGTATTTTCCCTCGATTTAGGACCAAAATAAAAACCCTATCTGTTGTTTTAGCTAACGTTTCGTTTATTTTTTATAAACTTCATCAGAGTCATTAGTTTAAAATTACTTTAACAACTATTTAGGCAGGTAAATGAAAAAACGACATATAATAACATGCCACATGGGTCTCCAAACCATCTCAATGAAATTATTTTTTTTTATTTTTGATCTACTCAACGTCACTAAATTATTCAAAAGAACATACCACCTCAAAATTGGCAACGTGATTACAATTATTTTATTAATATTTCTAATCTTTTACTACAAAAACAAAAAATAAATCTAAAATTCAATACTATTGTACAATTGTTTTCTCTTTGGTGTAAATTCACTACTAGATGACTATCGATTATTATTTTACTTATTCTACACAGTAACTTATTTTTACAACCATTTTGGTTTTATCAACTTTTGACATCTGACATTTATCAACAATTAACATATTAAGAACAAATATACTCATGCAACCTACTAAACATATTCTAGTCAACAAAGTTCCTAACAACTTTATAATTAAATCTTTTTGATAATAAAAGATTATATTTTGTGTCCTTTCTTAAATTAATTGCCTTCTCTTCCTTAATGATGTGCACCATTTCCAAAAATTTCCTTTTTTCCAAATTCTCTTCTGTTTCCAAAATTTCCACTTCTTTGAAGTTAATCGTATGTTGGTTGTTGATTGCATGTTGAGCTAGAGCAGTGTTTTCTTTCTTCAAACCTTTTTCACAATCATTCAAATGTTGGTTCATCCTCTTGTTCAAATTCTGTTTAGTCTGTCCCACGTATACAGCATCACAGTCTTTGCAACTTAACTTGTAAATTAAATTGTTTCTTAAACCCTTATCCACATTGTCCTTAATTTTTGTAAAAATACTGCCTATGTTGTTGTTGTTATAATTAACAATCTTGATGTTCTCATTCTTTAAACAGTTTCTCATTTTGCTCGTTAAGTCTGATATTTCTGGTAACTTGTAATATCTTAGTTGTTGTTTATCCATTCCATATGCACTGGTATCATTAGTAGTTTTCTCATTATTGTATAATATCCTATTAACTATATTAATACACAGTCTACTAAGTAAGTGGTCACCAATTTAAAATTAGGCTCCCAAAATTCTTCTACGCTCAATTGTTGGATTCTAAATTTCAAGCCTTTCACTAGTGCAATCTTCTGTGATAAAGGATGTTCCGAATTCAAATTTAAGAATCTATTCGAATTTATATTTTTTCTGTACCAATCTGTTACCAATGTTTCTTCTTTCCTAATCACCATTAGATCCAAAAATGGTATGCAACCATAACAAAGTGAAGAGACGGTGCTGGATGATTTGGATAAACATTCAATACACAGAAAACACCAAGTATTCCTTGTATCCAACTTTATTAGTTAATAAAGTTGGATACAAGGAATACTTGGAATACTTTCTGTTTATTGTATATACAAGGTGTCCCGTTATTCTACCGACAACGTTTAACTGAAGATTCCTCACCTCAAAATAATTCGATATGACCCTACTTATCTATTACCCAAAGTGAACCCCTGAGGAGTTATAAGCTTTTGAAGTTGAACTAAAAAAATACATTTTTCTTTATTGCATCCAAACCAATGAAGATTTTATGACGATATTTGGTGTACTTGAGTTTTTATAAGAAACGCGCACTTTGTAAAAAATTAGACAAAATTTAACATCTGCAAAGTGTTTAAATGGAAGAGGATGGGTATAAACTTCATTATAAGTTTTTAGTCTCTTAAGATATTAACATTAAAGTTACCAATTCCCATTTAATCATTCAATTGTAAGATTTTTTGTCTCTTATGTCTTCCAAATAAAAATAAATTATGCCGTTCTTGCAGAAAATGAGAAAAATAAAACTAGTGCAAAACAGTAAAGTTAGGCAACACAAAGTACTTTTTCCTATTGTTTCAATATTAAGTCGCCCTTTGAAACCAAAACCATAGTAAGAACATTGATGTCATAATAGATAATACAGTAACTTTCAATTTATAAAAATTACTTATAAAATAGATGCAATCTATTCATTTAATGAATATGCCGACATACACCTAGTATTCGGTGAATGTCACAGTAATGGTAGAGCTGCTGCTAAAAGATATGCTGAGAAGTATCCAAATCGTCAAACTCCTCATCATACAACATTTGCTAACTTAGATCGTCGTTTGCGTGAATATGGTAAACTGGAAACTGATCGTAGAAATGTAGGGCGCCCACGAACAATAAGAACAGTAGAGGCAGAAGAACAAATATTGGGATGTGTGGAGGAGAATCGCAGAGTAAGTGTAAGAGAGATTTCTACGCAATTACAAATTCAAAAAATTGCCGTACACAGAACACTTCAAGAACAGTTACTTCATCCATACCATTTTTGCAAAGTCCAAGAATTGCTGCCGATTGATTTGAACAATAGATTATTATTTTGCCAATGGTTCAAACGTAAATACGACCAAAATCCAAATATGGCCAGAATAATTTTGTTTACTGACGAATCTTGCTTCTCAAGAAGCGGAATGATTAATTTGCATTATTTGCATAGCTGGTCAGATGAAAATCCCCATGATAAAATTGTAGCCAATTATCGAAGGCAGTTTTCCATCAACCTGTGGGCAGGTATAATCGACAATCATATTATAGGGCCATTTGAATTACCATCAATACTGAATGGTGTGTCGTATTTCGATTTTCTAAGAAATAATCTTACTGGAGTACACTAGAAGAAGTACCCCTTGCCATCAGAGCATAGATGTGGTTTATGCAAGACGGAGCCCCTCCTCATTTTTCAATATATGTGAGAAATTATTTAAATGAAAAATTTCCTCGCCGATGGATTGGTCGGGGTGCTTATGCTCCAGTCACTTGGCCACCGCGATCACCGGATCTAAATCCTCTAGATTTTTCTTTTTGGGGTTGTTTAAAAGATACAGTTTACAGTACTCCAGTAGAAAGCAGAGAAGATCTTTGGGTACGAATCGTCAACGCAACCAATGAGATACGTGAAATCCCAAACTTCTTTGAATCTATTCGATTTTCATTTTTGTGCCGTATTAATTCTTGTATTCGTTCAGAGAGCACTTACGTTGAACATGCACTTAATTTATTACAATAATTTTTTTAATAAAACTGTTAAATTAATTCTTCTTCATTTGTTTTATTTTAAATTAATACCGTTTAAACTGGTAAACTTTAACAATACATTTGATATTCTCCAAAGAATTAAAATTTAAGTTTATGCAACTTCACTTAAATAATGTGAAGTTATTAATTAAATTAGTCTTTCACTGAATTTCTTTTTTACATTTTCGCAGGAACGGCATAATTTATTTGGAAGACGTAAGAGACAAAAAATCTTACAATTGAATGACTAAATGGGAATTGGTAACTTTAATGTTAATATCTTAAGATACTAAAAACTTATAAGGAGGTTTATGCCCATCCTCTTCAATTTAAACCCTTTGCAGATGTTGAATTTTGTCTAATTTTTTACAAAGTGCGCGTTTCTTATAAAAACTCAAGTACGCCAAATTTCGTCATAAAATCTTCATTGGTTTGGACGCAATAAAGAAAAATGTATTTTTTTACTTCAACTTCAATAGCTTATAACTCCTCAGGGGTTCACTTTTGGTAATAGATAAATAGGGTCATATCGACTTATTTTGAGGTGAGGAATCTTCAGTTAAACGTTGTCGGTCGAATAACGGGACATCTTGTATATATATCTTGGGTTAAACTCATTTAATACTCCTAACGTTTCAACAACGTTGTCTTCTGGTATTGCTGTCAAAATATCGTCTACATATATCATCATAAACGGCACTTCAAAATCTAATTTGTTAATGACATAGATAAGTAATTTATTCATTACTAAAGAGGTAAAACTAGGTGACACCGGATTACCCATCGCTGTGCCATACTTCTGCTTGTATATTATTTGTCTAAATTGAAAGTAGCTATTATCGAAACAAAATTGCACTAGGTCTCTAAATTCATCCAATTCCAACAGCGTATAACTCTTAATTTTTGACCAATTTTCATCAATACATTCCATCACTAGTTAAACTAGAATATTAGTGAATAATGCTGTGACATCAAATGGAATTAATTTGTATTTTTTTGGAACCAATGTATTTCTTAAACGCTCAGCTACTTGGAATGAATTTTTCACATTAAATTTACATAGGTGTAATATATTTTTCAAAATCTTGTCCAAGTATTTAGCTAAGTTATATGTAGGGGATCCTGTGATAAACACACCGGCCTTAATTTTAATTCAACGACCTTGTGGGTTTTTGGTAACCCATAAATCTTCGCCATCACACCATTCAAGCATTTAATTTTCTTTCCCTCTCGTTCATCCAAATGCCCAATTTTTATATAATCATTTATAGTCTTGTTTAAAACTCGTTGAATTTTGTTGATCGGATCCTTATTAATTTTTTCATACACTGTAAAGTTGCTCCCAACTGGAAGTAGGACAAAGAATACGCGATAGTGATTACTTTTGTCCTACTTCCAGCTGGGACCAACTGTACTATCATCCAGCATTTTAGTCATCGTTGCCTCATATTCATATTCATAGATTTCCTTTATCCGATCACACCACTGTTAATTCATCATGTTTTTTTAGAAACAATTTGGTTGTAATAAAATCCTCTTCTATCTTTGTTTTTTTCCTGATGTTATTATTACCTTGATTAATTATATTATTTGTTATGATATTGGTTATCTGTGCCCTCTTTCTGTTTTTTTCATACTCCTCTTCACATTCTTTAGTAATAATAAACTCTGCTTCAGCCACCAATCTTGTGTATGGGAAATGATTAGGATTCGGTTTAAAAATGAATTTAGGACCCAATGCTAGAATCTTATTTACTTCTACCAGCAACTCGACCTTTAACATATTCTTTATCCAATTCTCTTTTGATAAAACTCTTTTTTCCTTATTTGTGTTCGATTTATTTTTTAACCTAATCACTTTATCTTGTTGTTTCTTTTTTAACATTATACATATTATTGTAGATTACTTGTTGTTTTAGTGACGTTGAGTAGATCAAAAATAAAAAAAAAATTAATTTCATTGAGATGGTTTGGAGACCCATGTGGCATATTATTAGATGCAGTTTTTTCATTTACTTGCCTAAATAGTTGTTAAAGGTAAGATTTTAATTGTGATTTGTTTTTATGTTTTTTAAACTAATAATTTGTAGCTCTGATGAAGTTTATTAAAAATAAACGAAACGTTAGCTAAAACAACAGATAGGGTTTTTATTTTATTTATCCTAAATCGAGGGAAAATACTTAGATTTACATTTACATAGTATTTTTTAGATAAAAATATTTGTAAAACACTTGGAAATCTTTATCCTAAATAAATGGCCTTAGTTTGTTTTGAATTGAATATTTTTACCGTTTGTAAATAGGCCAGGTTTCCATACAAATTTTAAGCCCTCAAGTTTTTTGTATTTAAAATAAAGTTCAGCTGTATTTTAAACACTTTGAAGAGTTCTATTTTTATTTTCAAGTGAACCTAATTTCTTGCAATTGGAGAAAATGAAATGAAAATTTTGCAATTCTTATAAATTCAAACCGCCACATCGAATCGATTAAACGTTTGGTTTAAACATAGATTTTCATCTGCTTTTTTTCCGTTTTGTTATTTATTTTTAATACCCAAGACCTCTACAAAAACTATTATCGTCTTGCGTGCGTAGGAGACGTTGCAAAGTTAATCATGACCTGTTTTCCATGGCTTTCGTGAGCCATTGTGCACTTTATTTATGCGATTTGTAAATTTTCCAACCCCTACTCCTTCCAAGTTTTCATGAAAATTGCCTTCTCTAGACCCTTTAATCGTTCAGGATTAAAGTTGGCTAGGGGTCATCAAACGGATCTCTCGCGATTTCTCGTTTGTAAACATGAGTTGTACAATGGGGATTTGAATACGCGTGGTGAATTTAGACACGCAAATTGGTTTGAATTAAAATTATTGCAATATAAAAATAAAGGGGTTTGTTGTGTGAATATAAATTTAGACTTGGGAATTGCGAGTAAAAATATCCATAATTAGGGTTATGTATTATTGGGTTTTAACTTTCAAGAAGATAGATAAAATTAGGCATAGGACTTGGCAATGTAAATTTCGATTACTTTAAAGAAACAGGAAAGACGAACGGTTAATTGAAATCGAATAAATTTTTTTATGTTGCTTAATGATTCCATAGTTCAGCCGATGACGCTTTTAGTTTTTAATTTTTTTTTAATTTTCACCTTTTGGTTGGGCTCAAAAATATGCAACTTTTAGGCTCAACTTACAACCTTACTATGAAACTATTTAAAAAAATTAGAAACATCATCGGCTAGTCCCTTTAATATACTTTCAAGATTAATTTACAAAATTCAAATCGATTAACTCTTAATGAAGTAATGTTTATTTAAAAAAACCTCCGTATAAGCGCCTAAAGCCGACTATCCTCTTCCTTTTGGTATAATAGCTTCCCTTCTGCAGAATAATGTTCTTCGTTTTTTTTTTAATTCCATCAGTTTTATTGGAGCTGCATGGTTTTTTAAATATTTGACAGTTGAAAGATTCGAACTTGAAAATATTTTATTTTATTAAAAAATTAAAAAATGTACTAATTATACCTCTTTTATATGTATATAATAAATTGATGGAAACGGGTATTTTTCCCGATATATTAAAAATTTCAAAAATTATTCCAATTTTTAAAAATGGTTGTAAGAAAGAAATTGGAAATTATAGACCAATTACTTTATTAAATGTAATATCCAAAATTTATGAAAAAATTATAAAAACTAGATTAACAAATTTTTTTAATAAATTAAAAATTTTTGATGATTATCAGTATCGATTTCAACAAAAATCAGATACCAAATTAGCATTATTAAACTCACTCAATTATATATATTAAGAATTGGATTTAAATAAATATGTTGTTGGAATTTTTATAGATTTGAAAAAAGCTTTTGATACAGTTGATCACAATTTGTTATTGACATTTTTGGAAAAACTTGGTATTAGATTGGATTTTTTTAAATCTTACTTAAAAACTAGAAAGATTTTTACCCAAGTAAATAATGAAATTAGTAACGAATTAACACTTAAGAAAGGGGTACCTCAAGGTTCTGTTCTTGGACCAATATTGTATTTAATATACATACAAGGTGTCCCGTTATTCTACCGACAACGTTTAACTGAAGATTCCTCACCTCAAAATAATTCGATATGACCCTACTTATCTATTACCAAAAGTGAACCCCTGAGGAGTTATAAGCTTTTGAAGTTGAACTAAAAAAATACATTTTTCTTTATTGCATCCAAACCAATGAAGATTTTATGACGAAATTTGGTGTACTTTAGTTTTTATAAGAAACGCGCACTTTGTAAAAAATTAGACAAAATTTAACATCTGCAAAGGGTTTAAATGGAAGAGGATGGGTATAAACTTCATTATAAGTTTTTAGTCTCTTAAGATATTAACATTAAAGTTACCAATTCCCATTTAATCATTCAATTGTAAGATTTTTTGTCTCTTATGTCTTCCAAATAAATTATGCCGTTCTTGCAGAAAATGAGAAAAATAAAACTAGTGCAAAACAGCAAAGTTAGGCAATACAAAGTACTTTTTCCTATTGTTTCAATATTAAGTCGCCCTTCGAAACCAAAACCATAGTAAGAACATTGATGTCATAATAGATAATGCAGTAACTTTTAATTTACAAAAATTACTTATAAAATGGATGCAATCAATTCATTTAATGAATATGCCGACATGCACCTAGTATTCAGTGAATGTCACAGTAATGGTAGAGCTGCTGCTAGAAGATATGCTGAGAAGTATCCAAATCGTCAAATTCCTCATCATACAACATTTGCTAACTTAGATCGTCGTTTGCGTGAATATGGTAAACTGGAAACTGATCGTAGAAATGTAGGGCACCCACGAACAATAAGAACAGTAGAGGCAGAAGATCAAATATTGGGATGTGTGGAGGAGAATCCCAGAGTAAGTGTAAGAGAGATTTCTACTCAATTACAAATTCAAAAAAATGCCGTATACAGAACACTTCAAGAACAGTTACTTCATCCATACCATTTTCGCAAAGTTCAAGAATTGCTGCCGATTGATTTGAACAATAGATTGTTATTTTGCCAATGGTTCAAACGCAAATACGACCAAAATCCAAATATGGCCAGAATAATTTTGTTTACTGACGAATCTTGCTTCTCAAGAAGCGGAATGATTAATTTGCATAATTTGCATAGCTGGTCGGATGAAAATCCCCATGAGAAAATTGTAGCCAATGATCAAAGGCAGTTTTCCATCAACCTGTGGGCAGGTATAATCGACAATCATATTATAGGGCCATTTGAATTACCACCAAGAGTGAATGGTGTGCCGTATTTAGATTTTCTAAGAAATAATCTTACTGGACTACTAGAAGAAGTACCCCTTGCCATCAGAGCACAGATGTGGTTTATGCAAGACTGAGCCCCCCTCATTTTTCAATAAATGTGAGAAATTATTTAAATGAAAAATTTCCTCGCCGATGGATTGGTCGGGGTGCTGATGCTCCAGTCACTTGGCCACCGCGATCACCGGATCTAAATCCTCTAGATTTTTCTTTTTGGGGTTGTTTAAAAGATATAGTTTACAGTACTCCAGTCGAAAGTAGAGAAGATCTTTGGGTACAAATCGTCAACGCAACCAATGAGATACGTGAACTCCCAAACGTCTTTGAATCTATTCGATTTTTATTTTTGCGCCGTATTAATTCTTGTATTCGTTCAGAGGGCACTGACGTTGAACATGCACTTAATTTATTACAATAATTTTTTTAATAAAACTGTTAAATTAATTCTTCTTCATTTGTTTTATTTTAAATTAATACCGTTTAAACTGGTAAACTTTAACAATACATTTGATATTCTCCAAAAAATTAAAATTTAAGTTTATGCAACTTCACTTAGATAATGTGAAGTTATTAATTAAATTAGTCTTTCACCGAATTTCTTTTTTACATTTTTCGCAGGAACGGCATAATTTATTTGGAAGACATAAGAGACAAAAAATCTTACAATTGAATGATTAAATGGGAATTGGTAACTTTAATATTAATATCTTAAGAGACTAAAAACTTATAAGGAGGTTTATGCCCATCCTCTTCAATTTAAACCCTTTGCAGATGTTGAATTTTGTCTAATTTTCTACAAAGTGCGCGTTTCTTATAAAAACTCAAGTACGCCAAATTTCGTCATAAAATCTTCATTGGTTTGGACGCAATAAAGAAAAATGTATTTTTTTAGTTCAACTTCAAAAGCTTATAATTCCTCAGGGGTTCACTTTTGGTAATAGATAAGTAGGGTCATATCAACTTATTTTTAGGTGAGGAATCTTCAATTAAACGTTGTCGGTCGAATAACGGGACACCTTGTATATTACAAATTTAAAATTTTCAAAACTAAAAGCACATTACACTGTATTTGCGGATCATACACTGCTTCTTTATTCTGGAAATAATGCAAAAGATTTAGAAAAATTAATTAATGAGGATTTAAAAATATTCAATAAATGGCTGGAAGGAAATTTACTTACTATTAATAAAACCAAAACGGAATATATTATTTTCAAAAATAAAAACAAACCTGAAATTAATTTAAACATCAAGATAGATAATCAAATTTTAAAGTGTACAAAAACCACAAAATATTTAGGAATTTTTATTGACAATAAACTATCTTGGGAATTTCATATCAAGCATTTATCAAAAAAATTATCATGTATCGGAGGAACTTTAAGAATATTTAAAAATTTATGTGACAAAACTAAACAGATAATAAAACATGCATTTATAATTTCAAACTTAAGATATGGTATAACATCGTGGATAAACTGTTCAAAATATTTAATTAACAATTTACAAAGAATACTAAATAAATGTTTGAAAAATTTATTTAATATTGGTTGGTTAACTCCTACATCTGATTTATTAATGATGACCAATACTTCATCAATTCAAGAATTGGCTTATGAAAAAAATTGTATTTTGGCTCATAAAATCGTACATAATAAACAAAAACATAATATAAATTATAAATTAAATAGTGATATTCATAAGCATCTAACAAGAAACAATAATAAAATTCATTTGGATAAGAACAAATATGGGAAAATATATTATAAACTTCAATGCATTTAAAGAATCAATAATTTACAAGATGTTATCAGAAAAGAAAAATCAATTGTAAAATTCAAAGTTTACCTACGTGACGTAATATTAAATAGAAGAAGAATCTAACGTTTCATTTTTTTTTCTCTATATTCATATATAATTCTTCCTATATACTTTACTTTCTATCTTTTTTATTTTACATTAATCAATCTAAAACCAGATTTTATCTGCCTGATTGATTAATTTTTATATTGTAATATGTTTGTTTTTTTTTACTTATTGTTGTTGTTGTTAATTTGGCAACACTAAAATATAGAAAATGGATTTAGTCTTTTTTCAGAAACATGAATTGTATTTCAGGTAGGATCAATTATATTTAAGAAAACTTCAATTGTATTTCAGGTAGGATCAATTATATTTAAGAAAACATCAATTGTATTCCAGAAAAATCAATTTACTTTAAATAAAAAACAACGATTCACGATTCTTTCTGAAATATGTTGTGAACTTTCATGATTTCAACGTCGCTTGGCCTAGCCCTAGTCTATCAGTTATTTCGACCGTGCCAAGACTTTGAGGGTAAATTCGGTACTTAAAACTAAGGATCAACCCAGATGAAAAGATTAAAGAGAAATTTCACTTGAGTTGAAATAAAATTCTAAATTGAGGTTTTAACTGTGATGTATTTAATTTGAACTACTTAATGTCGCTTGCTTTTTTACCTAAATTAATTCAAAGGTCTGAAAATGATCTTACTCAAACTAAAACTAAAACATGAAATGGGTGGGTGTTACTTAAACTAAGACTTAAACACGAATGGGGTGAAATCTTGGTCTTTAACACTGACCACTACTTAAAATTAAAGGGGATGAAAAACAGGTATATTTGGATAATACGGAGTGTACAACAATATAACAATAAAATAAATCTCATTGAAACAAGAATTACAAATTGGGAGGTTTAGTTTAATGGGTTTCTTTTCAGAATTTCAACGGATAATCATGTTTATGATTTATGAAGTATTTAAATAGTATTCATCCTTTCTGAAATTAAATTGATGAATTCAAATTTGCACATGATGCTTTTATATAATTGATGATTCTAAGATACAAATGATACTTTCTGAAGTTAAATTGTTTTTTCTGAAATACAATAGACGGTTTCTGAAATATAATTCACGTTTCTGAATTATAGTTGATGATTTCTGAAATTTATTTGATCTTTTCCTGAAATACAACTGGAAATGGTGTAATTCATCGACTATTTTCATTAACTTTTCATTTATTGTCATTGCTTCTTTATAGAAATATGGTTTCTTCTATTAGAACCTAATTGTTTCTTAATGATAATATAATCCTGTATTCAGCGACCGTGATGAAAATTTTAGAGACGTCGTTAACGTTAAAGACGTCTTTAAAAAATATTTCTTATGAAGAAATACACGGTCGCTAAATATAGGCTATAGTGTCGACTTTAATGTAATATACAGGATACAGGGTGAACTAAAATGATTGTGCTCAATTTAAATTTCCCACCTAAAAATCTGGGGAATTTGTTCGCTTCAAGGTCACAGTAACACAAAAATGTGTCAAAATCATAACAAAGTAACTAGACTACACAAAAGCAGAGGCGTAGGTCGAATTTTTATCGTTGTGTCAAAGCTTCAGTTCTTATCAAGACTAGTTTGCGTAAATCTTCGTTTTGTGTTAGCATCTGCCTCGAAAATGAAGGTCATTTTCAACATTTGACATATGTTGTAAAATTAGAGAGGTAAATCTACGTTTTTTATTTTCAAAAACAATTAACCTTAATAAATAACAACAAAGAAAATCCTGGTACAAAGCCACAAAGTTGTTTTTCAACTTAATAAATAACTTGGATTTGTATGTTTGTTTAGAATTCTTGATTTGTTATGATTAAACGATAAAACGTATATCTTGGTAAAAAGGTGGTGTCTATAAAATGTCCTTGTCCAAGAAAAAGTCTGGCAATGAAAATGTATTATCGATGATAAGGTAACCTTGGTGAAACCTTCGAATCAAAGAAACGTTCTTGTGGACTGTTGATGAAAAGTTTGTGTTGATAAAACGGTTGTCGTTTGAAATCGATGATAAATACTGTCGATAAAACTGTCCATTAGGACAAACGGAGCATCAATAATCCGTTAAGCCGATAGAAGGTACTGCCGATGACCCATCGATTGCCTCTTTATGAAATATTATAACTCATTTTATCAACAGTGATATTTTAATAACAAAAAAATCTCTTTTATAAAGGTGGTCCATAAAACATCAGTCGATGAATCGGTAATCAATAAAACGGCAGTTGAGGAAACTGTATCTAAGAATTTGTCTTTTCGATGAAATATATTTACCGATAAAGTGGTAGTGGTTGAAAAATTTGTTTAGCAGATAAAACGTTAACCGACGGATATATGGTGTTGATGAAACATTTGGCGATTAAGAACTAGTATACGGTGATTTAGCCTACTCGAAATGGACTACTTTGTAAATCGAAAAATTGTATAAACGTATTATTCTATATTGTGTCTGTAAGAAGTCTATAAAAGTTTATTGGTAATTTCAGCTACCAATAGAGGGCGCTCTACATGTAATCAAACAAGGCGGAAGTGAGTTAGTGTCAGTTCATCATAATCACCTCGCAGTCGAGTACTAAATTTTCACAAAAACTATTAAACTAATTTGGATTAAAACACATAAAATGCACTTGGCTCGTAAAGAAACAAACGGAAAAATGGCGTTTAGTACCTCACTGATACGTTCATTTGTTTACCGCCAGAGGTTTATTTGAAAATGGCAGTTGCCAATCGATTTATAAGTTATTTCATGACTTGACAAACATCAAAGTTACAAGTTACCAACTACCAGAAAAGTTTCTAAAAATTTTAAAAACTGCAAAAGTCGATAGTATACGGTGATCATTTTTGTTTTATGCTGGAATCCGGGACATCAAACTTAAGGGGGGTGTTGTGCAAAATTAATTCAACTACAAAATCAAAACATCAAATAATTCTCTTAAAATAAAATAAAAAAACATTTTATTTCACCAATCTTAAAAATTAATAGTAAAGAACTAAGTTCTAAGAAAATAGAAGGACAGAAATAATAATTCCAAAAAATGGAAGATGAGGTGATTTTATTGTCCTGCATCCAAGACTCCAAAGTAGTGTTGCACGAAATTCAAATATTTTTAAGTGCGAACTTTTCATTCAAAAGTTCGAACTTCGAAATAGTTCGAACCGTTCGAACATTATGCAAATGTTCGTAAAAAGTTCGAGTTCGGAGAAAGTTCGGGTTCGGAAAAGGACCGAGTTCGCAAGAAGTTCGAGTTTCAAAGAAGTTAGAGTTTGAAAAGAGTTCGAGCTCGAAAATAGTTCAGGTTCAAGAATAGTTCGGGTTCGTAAGACGTTCGAGTTCGGAAAAAGTTCGATTTGGAAAAAAAATAGGGTTTGGAAAGAATAAATTGAAACCAGTTTAAACTAGTTACAATGCGATCTGACAAAGTATATTTGTAAAAACCATGAATTGTAGAATTCATTATTGTGTTCCAATTACATCTATATTATGTTCGAACATTATCGAGTCAAACTTTATCGAGTTCAAACTTTATCGAGTTTGAACTTTATCGAGTTCGAACTTCATCGAGTTCGAACTTCATCGAGTTTGAACTTTTATTATTATATCCCACTATCAAGGATGGGTTCGAACAGTTCCAACTTTTTATTTTGTAAAGTATGAACTAAGTTCGAACCTCAAAAAAATCGGGTTCGGTAAACAGCACTACTCCGAAGTTTCACATCGAAAAATACCGAAAAAGTCTTTGGTACTTCGATGAAGTTGCGGAAAAATGTTAGAAAGGAATGTGGCAGAACGAAAATTGTTAGAACGAAGATTGATAAAACGATCACAGCGCCCCTACCAACAGGAAGCGAAAGCTTGCTTTTTAAAAAAGCTTTATAGAATTTTCAACACATGTATGGTGTTTTTATAATCATTAATAATATTAATAAATAAAAAATTTTGTATTTTATTTTTTTCAAATCGGAAACCATTAGTTTGTTGACTCATACTAAAACTTATTTCCTCACACGACTTACTATTTTTGTATATTACTTTTACAATGGCTGTTGAGAGATGTTTGGAATAAGTAGCTATTAACTAAAGAAAAATACAGTGGGTGAAAAATCTCGGAAAAAGTGTGGAAATCTTTACCCAAAATATTTTATCCTAATGATCCCCTAAGGGCCTCAGACATTTGTAAGCAATTCTTTTTAAATTTTTCCCAAAATGGGAATTACAATATCGTATTATACAATATAAAGATTTTCTAGAAAGCAAGCTTCCGCTTCCTGTTGATAGAGGGTGTTACAATTATTCTATCAATCTTCGTTCTAAGAATTTTTGTTCTAAGAGTTTTCGTTCTCCCACATTTCGTTCTAAAATATTACGGTCTAATACTTAATGATTCTAACAATTTTCGTTCTGTTGTTTTTCAATTTGAACAGTTAACGGTTCTAAAAAATTTCTATTCCAATACATTTCGGTTCTAACAATTTACGATTCTAACAATCTATAGGGCACCCTCTTCAACTAAATAAATTCAAAACTTTAAGGAACAAAATTCGGGAATTTTAGAGGACACTTATTGATCCGGGTCATTTTCCGGGATGGTTACTTGCGCGGAACCCAGAACCCGAATCGGAGACTGTCCCGGAATATCCGGGACGAATGGCCACCCTACGATACTAGCACTTGTTCATCTAAAATTGAACGCTTGCTATAATATGTGACTTATGAAACTCGTCTTTTAAGGCCGATCCCACCGACAGTGTTTAAAAAAACTCCCCAGTCATCAGTGGCGGATTAAGCCATTTGGAGGCCTGAGGCGCAACCTGATTTTGAGGCCGCTATTTTTTAGAAATAAAATAAGATGACCTTTTTAGTTGACATCAGTTTCAGACGTTTCAGGGGTTAGTTTAAGGAAAACTTAGAAGTGCAGAATTTGAATATAGCGCCATAGGTGAAATTTTAAAAAAATGGCAGGTCAAGCATTTCCAGATACTTTGGAAAAACATCTCGTTTTTCTCTTTTTCAAAAAATTTCATGGAATTAGATGAACTGTAAAATATAACCAAAAGTTAAAATTAAAGAAGAAACTAAATTATACAGGGTGTTCCAAAAAGAAGTGTTCAGAAGAAAATCTTAATTGACAGAGTTTAATGTGAAGTTTTACGGATATAAAAAATGGTACCTTTATGAGGCTTGTTTCAAAGATAGTGAAAATATCAAGAAAATGGTGAAATCCCGTTAATTTTTTGAAAGAAGAATTTTTTTTCGATCAAAACATTCTTCTGATGATGTTTTTTAACTTCAAGCCAAAGTGGCATTAATTAGCTTGACTTTTCAACTTATTTCTTTTAAAATGATCAAATAGTTTACGAACTACAACAAAATTTCGAATTAACAACATTTTTTGTATTAACAAAATTCAATGACCCATCAAAAAAGCGGGTCCTGCGTATTAGTTTTCTTGTTGATGAAACCTCGTCTAGGATTTTCTTCTGAGCACTTCTTTTTGGGACACCCTCTATATGTATAACTGGTTCGTTCTGTAGTATAGTGTGATAATGTTAAGATTAAGCCAAGAAAATATTAGGATAAATTGTTATTATTAGGACATAATTATATAAGGTTTGTTATGTTAGGAAACACAAGTGCAATAACTAACAAGGCAAAGTTACCAATCGTAACCTTGCATTGTCAGCACTTATAATGAATAAATAGATGTAAGAAAAGGTGGAACAATTAGAATTAACTAGAATTAATTAGAAGTAAGAAGATTTAAGTAGTGTTAAGAAGAATCCCCGAATAAATGAATTATAAGTACCATTGTGTTTAATTCCGTAATTATGCTGGAGAAGAACCCAACCAAAATATAAGAACGACGAACCGACAAAATTTTAGAAGGTGGGTCTCAGAAATTTCAGAAAGAGAAGCATGTATTCAGCGACCTTGATGAAAATTTTAGAGACGTCATTAAAGTTAATCACGTCTTTAAGAAAATATTTCTTATGAAGAAATATTTTTTAATCACGTGTTTAACGTTAACGACGTCTCTAAATTTTTCATCACGGTCGCTGAATACATGCTAGAATCTTTTTTAAAGTCAACTTGTCTGGAACTGGAAAGAAAAACTCCTTTGTATAATTAGTTTGTTAGGTTTATGGTTTATTTGAATTGAAGTTTTCAAAAACGACCATGACTGGTAAAAAAATGTGACTGCATAATTTTTTTCAATTTTTTTGAGGCCGGTTCAATTAGGAGGCCCTGTGGCCTGTGCGCGCGCCTCATGCGCCTGTGCGATAATCCGCCACTGCCAGTCATTTAAAACGAATACTTACCGTAAGTTTATTAGAGATTGGATATTGGTGTTTGGCTGATTTTCGGGAGTTGTTTTATCACAGAAAAAATATTCTAAGAATTTACTAGATTATTCTGTAATATTATTAAATTTTATAATTATTGGGTTTTATCTACTGCCTTAAATTTGAAATAAAAAGTGTAGAACTGTGTGTTTTGTAAAACTAAAATATAGAAAAAAAACTAGGAAACTTGGCATGGCTATAAATGCTCATTTCTAGTATTGGGAATTTTCATTACCTATAGGGGGCACTGTTTCGCCCTCTGGTTGATTTCGCGAACTAAGTTCGAGCGAACAGCAAAATGATAAAAGCATTCATTTCCATAAATTTCCTAAAATATCAAATAATATAACACCTTTATTTCGTTTAAAAAGTAAAACAAAAAATACTAAAAATACTAAATAGGTACGTGCTATAATATGTGGGACCCACTTCTACGGTGGGAGCTACAGCTATTTGAAGGTGTTGTTAAAAAGTAGGTTTTTGCTCGTTTATTTCAAAACAAATTGGAGTAGAAATTTGAAATTTGGTGTGAATCATAACACACCTAGGATACATTTATGTGATTTTTTTCAAACTTTTTGCTTGCTTTGAAAGGGTAGATTCGGGAGGAGTTAAGGTTAAAAATTGTCCTAACTTTTTGTAGTTAACTTTTACAACATTTTTTCGAATTAATGTTCCCCATTTAATTATTAACAAAAAAGGTACTCTTATCTCAGTAGAATGCGTTGTTTTCGAAGAAAATGCATTTTATTATTTTATTAATGGTCAACACAGTTTAAATTTTAAAAAATCATGTTAGCCATGTATTATTTTATTTTATTGTACCCAAAACTGTTTAAGAAACCTAACCTAACCTAACCTAACCTAACTGTATTATGATTCATACCAAATATCAAATCTGTTAATTTGTACTTCAATAAATAGAAATAAACAGAAGAAAAACCTACTTTTTAACAACACATTTAAAGAGCTGTAGCTCCTTTATGAGCCGAAATTGGACATAAGTTTATATGAACTTTTCTTATTCTCTTGACATCTACTACCTACTACCCACCCTAGAAGTGGGTCCCACATATTATGGGACAACCTGTATTTACGAATATAAACAAGCTAAACTGTCCGCTCGAACTTAGTTCCAAATTTCCTCCCAGAGGACGAACAAAATCTTAAAATTTCCAATAAACTTGACTTGGGATATCACTATTATGGTGCAATTCTGTCCAAATTACAGGAAATATCTGTAAGGTTTGTTATATGGGTTCTAATCGACGATTTCCATGGCTACCTTACATGTAGGGTTCACAGAATTGCACCACTAATTATACCTATAAATTATAATACCATTTTCTAGTTTGTTTTCTCGAGAAATCGTAATTTTCAGTTTAAGTTGAGTTTTAAGTCACTTATGGCCGATTTCACCGACACGACTTAAAATTTTAGAACTACTTTAATGTCTAAATTGACAGGAACACAATACAAAATCTGTCAATTTAAAATTTAAGTACTACTTAGTGGCCTAAGTCTTGTCGGTGAGATCGGCCATTATATCGACGGCTTAGTTTTAAGTTCAACTTACTCTTTGCATTGAGAGTGTGACCCGCTAAGGTCTACTTAGATATTAAAGCTATTCTTAAATTTTAAGTCGTATTGGTGAGATCGGAGATTAGTATAATAAAATAAACAATTAAAAAAAAACTATGTGTGATTAAATTTATAAAAACATACCGATTTTTTTTATTTTCAGACTAATTTAATGCATTAACTTTTTGTACAGGTCACTTTACACAGTTGGTGTGGGCAAGCTCAACTCATTTTGGTACAGGAAAAGCAAGATCCCGGTCGGGGAAAATTGTTGTGGTTGCGCATTACGCGCCTGCCGGAAATATATCCGGATCTTTCCAGACTAATGTCCTGCCACCCATTTTGGAACTTCCGGTCCCTCCACCACATCTACCAAAACTTACGATCTCCACTGAGAGCACCGACTCTGACACTAACAGCAGCACGAATCAAAGCCACAGCACTTGATAATCAAACGTTCTCATAGTGCAAAATTTAATTAATCAAATTATACACGAGATGCAATAAATTAAAACACTTATGTCTCGTTCACACGGCGACTAAAATGAAATTTCTAAACTTCAAATCCTTTTGATAGGCGACACAGACATTTTTTATTAATTATGGCTCGTAAAAATACAGCAATAAAACTTTTTTAAAAAATGGTCGATATTTAGCTGCAGTGTTTTATTAATACCGCTGTGTGAACAAAAGGCTTATACAGAATGATTTTAGGGCAACCACTTCCATTTAAAATTTAAGAGACAAAAAATTAACAAATTTTCAATAAGAATTCTTTCGCTGTTTAAAGGAGAAGTGGTACAACAAGCCCATAGTGCTATTTCAGACGATGTACCTACATTAATTTATATCTGAAAAAGTTATTTTCTAGAGAATGAAATATAAATCGTAAAAATATTTTTGAAATAGAAATAGAGCAAGGGTCGTCTATTAGATATGGTCATGCATCTTTAAAGACTGGATTCCTGAATTTCACCGAGTGAATGTGAATTTTATCTTTATTAAACCGCATACGTGAAATTCGCACCCGTGAATTCGCCGCTGCGATTTTGACGCATGCGCTTCGGGGAAGATGAGATTGGGATTCACTCTGTGAGATTTCAGGAATCCATGTCCTGAGTGAGTCTCTTAGTGAGTAAAGAGTGATGAGCAAAGCTGATTGGGCATGATCGTATGCTAAGATATATCGCACTAGAAACTCATCTGTAT